>CM053560.1:22415896-22691793 GCA_028646485.1 Cryptoprocta ferox | reverse complement strand
GCCATGAGAAAGAATGAAATCTGGGCATTCGTAGCAAAGTGGATGGACCTCGAGGGTGTCATGCTAAGTGAAATAAGTCAGGCAGAGAAGGACAGATACCATATGTTTGCACTCATATGTCTAACAGGAGAAACCCAACAGAGGACCATGGGGAGGGGAAGGAGGAAAAAGAGTTAGGGAGAGGGAGGGAGACAAAACATGAGAGACTCTTGAATACTGGAAACAAACTGAGGGGGGAAGGGGAAGGGGGAAAGGTAAAGGGGGGTGATGGTTATGGTGGAGGTCACTTGTGGGGAAGAGCACTGGGTGTTATATGGAAACCAACCTGACAAAGTTAAAAAAAAATCATAGCAAAGTGACCTTGTGGAGTTTTGAGAGACCACAAATAACAATTATGAAAGCATTTGGGAGGCACCTGGGTTGCTCAGTCAGTTAAGCCTCCGACTTCGGCTCAGGTCATGATATCACAGTTCTTGGGTTTGAGCCCCGCGTCAGGTTCTGTGTTGACAGCTCAGAGCCTGGAGCCTGCTTTGGATTCTGTTTCTGTCTCCCTGCCCTTCCCCTGCTCGTGCTCTGTTTCTCTGTCTCTCAAAAAATAAAATAAAGTGTTTTTTTTTTTTAAAAAAAAAAAGCATTTGGAAATATAGGACATTTAAGCAACTGTGAACTTATATTTGCAGATAGACCTAGAACCTTCCTCTACCCAGGCCTGACATGTTCTCACTTGAGCCTTTTCATGTCTAATGTTGTATCATTGTCCTTCAATATTTACCTCTGGTCCTTGGTGTTCCGTGGCTCATTTGGATCATAAATGTCCAACTCTTGGCTTCCTTTCATGGTCTGTGGTTTGCCAGTACCTCTGCCTCTCAATTTCCTAGGCTGTCTTCCCTGAGAACCTGTTGCTTGCGTTCTTGCCCAGTGCAAGGCAAACCTTACTTGGGAATGGTATCAACATCCAAGTTGAACCAGTCCTGGGCATCCTCAGAAAAGCAGTTCAGATGTGCTCTTATCATTTAACTGGGCTCTCTGCCTTCAGTTCCCTCTTCTTTTCAGTTCACATTCAACCAACATAAGCTGAGTTGCAAAATATTTTTGTAAAAGATTATGTTATCTTTTAAAAATACATATTGGACCCCCCATCCTTTCAGTATAGTTGTGCAATGACTCCTCGTAACCTTCAGAATAAAGCCCAGATCTCTTGATATCAAAGCCTGAGACACCAAGCTATCAGAAAGCACAGGCCCAGTTAAACAGTGATATGCATTTTTCCACACTTTTTAGATTGCATAGTAAAAACGTATTACACTGAATATTTTAATCTGTTTTGCAGTTTCTCAGAGAAATAGAGATATTATTATATAAATCACTGGTTGGATGCTTTTTTTGGTGGGGAGAGAGTGGAAAATAGAATTGAATAATGCTATTTGTATATAGTACTTGGATTAACAAGCCTTTTGAAAGATCAGTACTTTACATATCTTAGACAAACTGATTTGAAATCTCGGGTTATACATATCTAGATTGCATCTAGTATTTAATCACTTGGACATTTATAAATAATGGATAAATGATTTGTTGTTATACAGAGTTGAGTCTGCTTTCCATGCAGTGAGAATAACATTTTTATTTTAACACTTACGCAATTGATTGTAAACTTTGGGGCGATATAATTTAAGTGGATCTAAACAGTCGATTAGCCATGTCAGTGCATGCCCTCTTGCCAAGCTGTAGCTTTATGCTAAGCTGTTGTGTACTCTGTTACATAATCCCCTGCATTTATTTTCTCTACCTATTTAGCTTGAATACATACAATGTGACTGCATTGTCTCTTCAACCTTCTTCTCAGTGTAAACACTAAGTATAGAAAACAGATTTGGGGCAATATTACATTTTTCTAATGGAGAGTTTGGAGAATTGGATGGGCTTAGAAATGTGTTTGTCACTGTTTAGTTTTCTGCCTTTTAGTTATGTTCATTGTCAATTTAGTATGGTTTTCAAGGTGATAAGACAGTGCTTAAGCTGTGGCTAAGAGGGAAATTAAGACAGATTGGGATCTTAGGAGAAAATCAGTTGTGAGAGTATGCAAAGGAACATTTTTTTTTTCAATGTCCTCACTCTTTCTCCTTCCATGGCCCTCATTTGCTCCTTTAAAGACAGGGTCATGCACTGCCAATGCCTCTCCTTCCCACATAGTCAGGAGGAAGGCCTCCCACACCTCAAAAATGTTACAGTTTTGCTCATCTAGAATATGACTCAGAGAGTATCTTTCCATTGTCTGTTGTGTGTTGATAAGTGGAAGAGCTACCAGCATCTGGGGTGATGTTCTTGGTGGCCTCTGCCAGCCCTGGGAAGAGGCAAACTGGGAGAAGTTATCACTGAATGAAGAGGTTGGGAAGGTTGTGAATTGTTACAGCATTTTCGTTACATACTTGCAAAGGAACCTGCTTTGGCTACATAAAAATCTTCCCTTGACTAATTTGCATACAGATTAGCATAAATATGCATGTGATTTACATAGATGATTTCTCACGTTGGTTTTATTTCTTGTTTATTTATTGTGATATTCTCTTCTCTACAATGATGTAATTTTTCTTCTATGGCCTTCCACATAAAACAAGTCCTTTTGCTTTAAACACACCCAAATTCCAAGGGGGAAAGGGAAGTATTACTTTTGGTGAGCAATTGTGATTTACATAGAGTTGAGGGGAGTAGGTTTCTGGCTCAATTTATCCAAGGTTTGGGATGGTTTGTAAGTTAATGCATGGTTCTGTGGAATCATTCATGCCATTTGAGTAGTAGAGTAGGGACCTGAGATACGTCCAGAGTGATGGGTAAAAGCATATTTAGAGAAAAGTCCAGATAGGCACTAGAAGTCCAGGGTAACACAGACTGACTGTGGTCTTGGGTAACTCAGTTATTCTTTGTTTCTAGTTTCTTCCTTGATAAAATAAGGGCATTAAATCAGCCAGGCTCTAAAATCTCTTATAAGGGCCAAAACTTACTATTTTTATATACTCCTTGGTTTAATTACATGACAAATATTAAGCACCACATAGCACATCAAATGATATCCTGGTGCCCTAGTGTTCTCTGTCAAGCCTTTCCCCTTTGAGGGGTACTCAGTGATTAATTTAAGCATCTCTTTAGAGGCACTCATTTCCTTGTTCATATATCTCAGTTCATTGGGCATATAAGGTATAACTTAAATGTTTATAGAAGACACCCACTAATACACCACACGTGGTTCCAAGAATAGGCATAGTAGTTGGCTCCGTGCACATTTGCATCCATAGGAGAAGGGTTTAGTGGTGATAACTGCATTTCATTTGCTGTCTTTTCCACTAGATCAGGCTTACCTCCTGGTGTACTGAACAAAGGCTCATCCAGTTGCATTTTAACAAAGCCATTTCTTCAGAAATTACAGGAGAGATCATGACAATAGACAGAGTACTAGGGGATTGGACAGGTCTGTTTCAAACCTACAGATGGTATCAAATTGCTGCTCTGTGATTTTATGTTTTTGGCTATTTTTGGTAAAATGCATTAGACATGGCTAATATGCCGAGTAGCCCTTGCTACTTATATATGTGTAGGAGACATCGTGGTCATTTATAGGTGAATAGGTCTTCTTGCTTATACTAATGTGGTGGTGGTGGTGATATGTGTGTGCATGCGTGCAAACAGAAATATGCAGGTAGACACATACCATTGAGATCCTCTGGAACACACAGGACAAACCTGATCTTCAACTCTCTGGAGTATGAAATTGAGGTTCATGTTTTAACAATGTCTTGACGCTATGATCAGTTTAATGTAGTATGTAGTGGGTGTTCATCCCTCCCATATGGCAAGAGTGAGTCCTTTACAGCTCTTACCTCATGATGAGAATATATTTATTTTACTTAAGTGACTTACCAAGGGCTGTGATAGTTGATAAGGAGCTAAGTTGAGGTAGAATTGACTTTGGGTGCTAAGGCTGAAGTGTAGTTCTAGAAGAGAAAATAGTATGTGCTTGACCTTATTTGGTAGCCCCCATTCTTGAATGGGAAACTGGATATCAAACCTTTTATTATTGCCCATTTACTTAAATTAATGATGTGCTTTTGGCTAACCCTGATATGAAGTAGGCCTGGAAGGAGGACACATGGAAGGCCATAGGGTGTGTTGAAATTATGAATTTCACCAACAAATGAAAATACAGCATGTTTTATCCTCTTACCTTGACAAATATCTTTGAAACTACGTGGTAAGCCAGGTGCACACTTAGAATTTTTGGATTCTTCAGAGTTCTTCACTGGGAAATGCTGGCACTGGGAGAACCAGCTCTTCTGGTTGTCAGCTTGTGGCCTGCCCCCCTCCCCCTTTCCATCTCTGGTTCCATACTGTGTCCACAAGGGCTCTGGTGTAAATGCGCATAGATGCCCATGTGGCCACGCTCTGACCAAACCTCTGCAAAGGGTCCCCCATTGCTAGTCCTCAGACCGTAAGGTATGCACACTGATGGCATGATTTGCTGTTGGAAAATGAGTCCAGGGAAGAGGCCTGCACAAGCTCTGCAAACAGGCCTGGGTAGGAAACTAGAGGATCCCAGTGTATGGCTCTGAAAGAGAGTGTCACTCCAGTGGAATGACACTGTCTTTCACTCTCTTAGCGCTGCAGACCCCTAGTCCTATGGGGGAAAGATGTTCTCTAGGATGGTCCATCAGGGCCATCTAAATCAGAGACCCCTGGAGCAGAGATCCCTTTGAGTCTAAGGGAGCTATTGCTGTCTTGTCAAAGCATATTACTAAATTTCATTCTATCCCTTTTTCTTCATCTGCTTGATCATCTTTTTTCTGGTCCAACCTCCTATTTAATAGCCGTGTCACATTCCCCTGGGCTCAGGACTCTACCATGGAAACCAAAGTTAGCTGGGTTATTGATGGATGGAAATTAGAGACAGATTTTTCAGGGTAATTGATTTTTAGTTATTGGTCAATAAAAGGTACCTAGAGCTAAAGAACCCTTTGTCAGAAGAGTTAATTATCCATTCTAAACCAGCTCTGGCATAAGCATTGAAAAGCCATCATTGAAGCAAAAGCAACGTAAGCATCACTTTACCATGTAGTATAAAATTTCTTCTAGGTTTTCCTCTGCGAAAATGTGAAGGGAAGGCAGCAAGCCCTCCTGTACTGTTGTGCTGGTCTTCTGCCCTTGTGAGGAGACGTAGCTTCTTTGCAGTTACTGTCTCTAGTGGTTTCCCTAGTACTTAGACACAGGTTTGGTGAAGAGTCGGAGGGAGCTCCTGCTGCTCTCGCCTCACTGGCAGGGGCAGTGCCCTGGGGGATGTGTTCTCTTCAGTATTTGCATACATCTGACTCATGCCAGTCAAGTGTTGACGGCTATCCTTTTCCCTTTCCGTGCAGCTCGGGAGGAGAACGTGGCCACGTTCCGAGGCTCAGAGTACCTGTGCTACGACCTGTCTCAGAACCCGATCCAGAGCAGCAGTGATGAAATCACCCTCTCCTTTAAGACCTGGCAGCGGAATGGGCTCATCCTGCACACGGGCAAGTCGGCTGACTATGTCAACCTGGCTCTGAAGGATGGCGCGGTCTCCTTGGTCATTAACCTGGGGTCCGGGGCCTTTGAGGCCATCGTGGAGCCAGTGAATGGAAAATTCAACGACAACGCCTGGCATGATGTCAAAGTGACACGCAACCTTCGGCAGGTAATGGCTGAGGGGAGAGGGTGCCCGGAGGCTCCTCTTAGATAGCTGGGGAGGAGGTTTGTGAAGCAGGTGCTGGATGAGCTGGAGAAGGGTGTAGAAGCAGGTTTGGATTTGTCAAAGTCTAACGTTCTCCCGGTCTCTGCAATTCCACAAGGAAAATGATGAAAATATGTTTCTCCTCATACTTCAGTTCTCTACTTGTGCTTTTTTTTTTCCCAGAAGAAAATTCAGTTGTATAGGTAATAAAAGTTAAAAGTACTTTCATTCCTTTTATTCTGCTTTCGTTTTTATCATTTCCTTAAGTACATTGAATCTTGTTGTATTATTGTTAAATTCAATTAGGGATGGCGTTTTGTTTCTGCAGCTTGCTAGATTTTCCTCATTTTTTGAATATATGTTTTTCTTTTTAATTAAGTTAGCCATTGTCATGATGCCATGATTTTAATTCCTCCCAGAAAGAGTCTTCCTTTTTCTCCTCCTTTTAATTTACCACCCCTCCTCCACTTTTATTCCCCCCCCCCCCGCCCTGTTGTTATGTTAACCGCTAGCCTTCGAATGAACTAGCTGGAATCTTGCTGAATTCCTCTGTTTTTCTGTTCCTTGGTGTGCTGCTCCTACTCTATTGCCCCTGTCTCTACCTCCGAGACTCTTCAGTTGACTGGGAGGCCTGGAAAGTGGAAGGACCCAAATAAAAATGTCAACTTTGGAGCAGCCTTTCCTGGTTCTGTTCGTGCTTGAGAACTCCCATCGCTTGCCGATTCTGAGCAGGCGACTCCGTCAGGTGACAACTCTCTCAGAAAGCCTTAGCCACGTGAAGTGGTTTTCAATTTCATAACTAATAAGAATAGTCACACCAGTAATAATATTAACACCTCAACTGGCCCACGTCAGTGAAGAGAAAAAAGTGTTTCCTCTAAAAGTCCAGGTCTGTGCTGATACCGCCTTTTCCAGGTTGCTATTTTCACTTGATGTTTCTCCTTGTGAACTAGTCATTAAACCCAGTTAGATAGCATTCAGCCTTTATTAATCAGAAAACATTATGCAAATTTCCAGAAAGTGCTTATCAAATTTTATTCTGCAGTATGATTGATTCAATGCCTTCTAATGTAAATATGAAAGCGTACGAACTGACAGGTGTTTGCATATGTTTTCCGTTTGATAAAAGTGTAACTCCTTAATATTGCTATGTGAATGGAGAAGGCTCACACATGCTGGGAACATGCAGTATTCAAAACAGCCATTTTAACGCTTAGGTATGTTGAGGAAGGCACCTCTATTCTATCTGTGGTGATGTTACCAAATAACCCAAGACTTAGAGCCCCCAGTCACTTAATGCCCATGGATGGGACATTTTTGAATTGCTGTTCTGTTTTTCTTCTAAGACCAAATAGTCCAGTTGCTGATGTTTTCTTTAATGATCTACCATACATGTTTACACAGCTCAGCTGTAAAGAGGGCCCAATCGAATTTCCATTTGCTAACATATAAGGCTGTGATGTATTTGAGTTGCAGAAACTAGACCAAAAAATAAAATATAACCTTTTTGCCAGTTTTGACTGGCAGGTACACAGTAACACCCCTTAGGCTCTAGTCAGCAGAGGAGAAAATTTTCATGTACTGGGGAGCAGGGTCGGGCTGTGGTTCTTACCAACCAGCCTGTTTCGCTGATTGTCTCCCACTCCAGACACTTCCTTGCCATTCCAGAATGATTCCAATTAGCTGGAGAAAGGCTCACTTTTATTTCTACTGAAAACACTTCTTTAAAATAGAGAACTCTATAAACTGAGCGGGGGATAAACTAAAGTGTTATTCAAACATTGGTTGTGCTGTTTCAGTCAGCGAGCAGGGGAAAGCAACGCTGGAAGGTTTCTTTTCCATGTTCTAAGACCCAACTCCCTCAGTGCCCTTGGACAAGCCATTTCACCTTTCCACACCACAGTTTCTGTTTGTGAGTGGTGATTACAATCCTCCCCAGCCATGTGTGGTGGCTAAATATGCAAAACACCTTATGTTCCAGAAGGATTATGAGCTCCTCCATGGTCTGGGTGCTAGACTCACTGTGACATGCACACAGTTTACAAGCTGAGTATTCTGTCGTGAAGGTGACTATGTCTGTCTGTCCCCAGTGATGTAGCTAAGCAGAGCTCTCAGTTCTGGACAAGGCTACAGAGGCCCTAGGGTGTTTGGGCATTTCTTGGCAGAGGGAATATGAATCTCATAGAGAGAATGCACCTAAAATTGGACTTCATTGAAATCCTGACTGAATTTTGCATTTAAATGCAATTTATTGAAAGAGAGGGAAATCTCAGAAAACCAGAGTTGATTTTGCAAATGTAATCCTTTCCATGCTGAATCATCTAGGATGATTATTTTGTCTATTAAGGATACATTTATAACATCTTTTTTAGTTCTGTAGGATACATTGGAAGGGGTTGGAAGCCCCTGTCTATTTCAATTAAACTGTAAATTGCTTCATAAATATTTGATAACAAGCTTATTATGACTGTCTCATCTACTCTTTTGGTAAGGTCGAATGGCTTCTGTGGCAAAAATTCATCTGAGGAATGCTTGCTTGGACTTTCCTGGAGTATTCATTACTAAATGGAGAACTTTGCCCATTTCTTCCTTCTTGGTCATATACTCATGATTCTACCTATGAGCCGAGTTAAGACCAAAGACCATACTTCACTGGGGGTTCTGCTTAAAGGAAGGAATGTGGACTGCCTGCTCCAAACTGTAACTGGGATTAGGGACCAAGGTAGTGATGCATTTCTCTGGGTTTGTTTTTAGTTTTGTTTTAAAATCCATGACCTTGAGCACGTCCCTCATGTGAATTGCTTTACCTGTAATGCCACGTTAGTCAAACCACGAAGACAAAACTGGGGTTCCCAGTCTTCCAATGTTCCAGCCTTCCAGCCTCCTACACAGCTCAGGGTGTGGTGGCAATTGAGCATTTGAAAATAGCAAGCAGATACTAATCGTAGGGCTTCTTTAATCATGTTTAACCTGCCAGTCCTCTCTGCTATTCATAGGAGAAATTGCTTCAAAGCTTGAAAAGCATTTTCTAAAGGAGAATGGGGGTAGAACCTTACCGACGGGAAGCATTCTGGCAAGGAAAACAAAATAATAACTGCATTGGGTAGTAAAGAAGACTCCAACTATTTTGATGCACCCCAACAGTACAGTTCTTGTAAACCAAGAGGAAAGGAAAGGGGAGGGTGTCCCCCTCCTGCCACACACATCCACACAAAATCAGAGAGTCATGGGTCTTTAATTACCTGTGGAAACCCAGAGTAAGCCACAGAGTTGTAGCCTTCCTATGCTTGATGTGACCTATAAATGCTTTCAGTTTTTTGGTCTTTTTTTTTTTTATTGTTGTTCTATTGAAAGTCCTAATCATCCATGCATTTAGTCAGAGTCAGATATAAAAAAAAAAAAAGTCCCAGCACATTGGTATTTGAGGTCTATCTATTGACCTACATGAAATGGTAAACTTCAGGGGTATTTCCTTTCAGGATAGGAGGACCGTGAATGTGCTAGAGAGAGGGTGGGAAGGGAAAGGAGGGTGTTCATTCAGAAGAGCCCTTGGAAAGTAAGTATGACACTAATTCTAAATGGGGTGAGGAGTGGTCTGAGTGGTATTTGGAAGAAGGGGGGTTAAGTGACAAGGTGGACTGCAGCTCCTTTCCTGGCTGTGCCCTGGCTGCCAAGGTTTTCCATAGAGTCCTGGTCTCATTGTCTTCCCCACTCTCTTTTTCTGTGTCGGGTGCCTTTTTTTTGAAAAACTAACACAAGATCATTCATGCAATGTGTCATTTTACTAACCGACTAATGTACTAACACCCTAACGACTCATCTTTGTTTTTAGTTTTTTTAATTAACAATCGTTCTGTTCACAATTTTTAATTTCCTTTCTTCCCCCTTTTCCGCAAAGCACTCAGGCATCGGACACGCTATGGTAAACAAACTACATTGTCTGGTAGATATCATTCTTATTGTCTCTTTTTTTGGGTTTGCCGTGTGTTGCCCTCCTTTTCCTCCCAAACCCCCCTATTATCCTCCTTAGACTTGTTTCTTCTTCTTTTAATTTTTTTTTGTTGAATTAAATGCAAGTCTTTTTTTTTTTTTGTTGCTGTTAAAAAAAAAAAAAAAGAAAAAAAAGGAAGGGGATGTGCCAGCCCTGGAAATGGTATTTGGATGAGTTTGATTGGGACGGTTTCCTTTTCTCTACTTTGTCATTTTTTCCCCTAAAAATATTTTTTTAAGGAAAGATTCTCTGTTTAGCTAAATTTATTTTGTTTTGTTTTCTTATTTTGCAACTTCCAAGTTACAGACTAGGGACAACAGGATTTCTATTGAGGACTTTCTTCTCTGTCTTCCTATCCCTCTCACTCTCACTCCTTTCTTTTCCCTCCTCCCTACTCCTTAATCCCTTTTTTCCTTCCCTTTGGTGCGCCCATTGCTGCCGCAGGTGATGGGGGAGGACAGTACTCTCCTTCTCTGTTCTTCTTTTCCCTGCTTTCACCTTACTCCCCACTGTGGCCGTAGGGAGCTCTGCCAGTGTGTTCTCCATACAGACTCTGCATGGCATGTTCCTGTCTCGTGGATTTCCCCATCAGCATCAGAATTTGCTCCCCCATTTTCCTTCTCATTACTAACAACCTGCAGATCATCAACCCAGTTCCACTCTTCTCTCTCTTTATTTTTGTCTCCACTCTTCTTCATTCTCCTCTCATCCTTCATATATTTTGGGGTTGGGTTTGGACTTTTTCTTTTCTTTTTTTTAGTGAGGGAGGTGGCAGGCAGGGGAATGATGACCCTTTAGTTTCGAGTGTTTTGTTTTGTTTTATGTTTACTTCCATCTTGTGTTCCAGTTCCTTCAGTGCATGTACGTGTGAAGTGGATTTTGACTCTTCCCTTTGGTTCTCCTCACTGCTGCCCCACTTCCCTCCCCTTTTTCTTCTGCCTTTTCTCTTGGCTCCTGATAGTGTTCGCATGGGTGTGTCAGCGTATGGTGTGTGCACGCTTTGAGGCCCCATCTTTTCTCTCTGCCCTCTGCTCCTTTCCTGGATGTTGGGTGTGTGGGTGCTATTTCTTCCCTATGGGCATTATTATTATTTTTTTTATTTTGGTTAATATGCCTCATATTCCTTTCTTTTTGTTAGAGTTGCCTTTTTGGTTTGGGTCATTTCTTCTCTTGGTGGTGGTGACGGCAGTGAAGGGAGGGCAGGGGCTGGTGTCCTGGGGTCATCCATGGCATGTATCATCCATGACACATAAAAATCGCAACCCTTCTCTTTCCCTCCCTGAATGCATGTTTGTCAGCGTGGTGTGAGCCCCCAAAGAAATGAATAAAAAAGAAAAGAAAAAGAAAAGAAAAAAGAAAAAAAAACCATCCACAACCAAAGACCAACCCTCACAAACCCCATTGTCAAATGTCTCCTTTGCTGTTTTTCACTACCACCGTAAATAACAGTCGTTCAAAAAGTAAACGAAAATTTTTACCAATGCACTGAGACAAGTGATGTCGTCTGAGGATAGTTCCATTTTCTAGCCTGACTGAATAAAGAGCACAGTGGGTAGAGCAAGTTGCCCATCTTGGCAATTCCACCAAAGTCTCCTGGGAGTCTGCAGAGGAATGCTGGAGGCTTAGGTCACAGGGAGGGCAGACCAGAAAATGGAACTGGCTGCATATACCCAAATCAAACCAAATTAGAAAAAAAAAAAACCTCACCAAAATCTTAATGAAAGTGACGCCACAGGTAGGGGAAGCCACCGGATTTTGATTGGACTGTAAAGTCATTGTTGGGATTTTTTTTGTCCCTATGTCCCTCCACCAGGTGACAATCTCTGTGGATGGCATCCTTACCACGACGGGCTATACTCAAGAGGACTACACCATGCTGGGCTCAGATGACTTCTTCTACGTGGGAGGAAGCCCAAGTACTGCTGACTTGCCGGGCTCACCCGTCAGCAACAACTTTATGGGCTGCCTTAAAGAGGTAAAGGTCACACAATCTCTTTAATGTCCCAAGAACAAATGAAATTTTCAGTTCATTGAGGGGCTCTGTACTTTAGTCCGTTGTTTGGGGCCATAAGTTTTAGCAAAAAGACTTTGGACTTGAAAGTAGAGGTCCTAAGTTTTGGTTCCTGCTTAGGGTGATTGATTGCGTGACCTTGGGTTTGTCATTTACATGCTTTGTGGTTCTTTTTTTCTCATCTGAGTACTGGGGAATCCTATGCTACAGGTAGCCGTGTTTTATAAATAATAATAATTATTATCATTATCATTATTTTAGAGAGAGAGTGTGTGCGTGCGCATGTGTGAGCTGGGTAGAGGGCAGAGGGAGGGAGAGAGAGGGATAGAAAATCTTAAGTAGGCTCCATGCTCAGCATGGAGCCCAATGTGGGGCCCAGTCCCACAACCCTGAGATCTTGATCTGAATGGAAATCAAGAATTGGACGCTCAACTTGACTGAGCCACCCAGGTGCCCCATGTGCTCTGTAAATTAAATGAAGAAACACAGATGAAAGGGCTTTGATATCACAAGAATTAGATGCATGTAAAGTTTGATTTCGTACTTTTGACTTGGCAAGTAGGGAAGCTCTAGCTCCAAGTGGTTCAATTTGTGGTTGTATGTCTTGTCTAAAACATAACATATGTATTATTTTACCTTTGTCAAGCTTGGTGTTCCCAGTAGTCTCATTATTTGAGATGAAGGAAATTTTTCAGAATGTAACATTAAGGCCCAGAAGACTGGTTTTCCCTTTCCTTTTTTCTTTTTTTTCCCCCCGTGAAAGCTAGCAGCTGTGAGAAAGCAGTGGGGCTTTGCCATTACTCATTTATTACTATTGTAGCTGATGTGTTGAGACCTCTGTCTGAGAGCAGAGGAGCTTCAGTCAAGTGGAAGTTCAATCTCTAAGGTCAATTGTTGAGGCAAAAAGAATCAGACTTGATTTGGTAGAGTTCTTTCAGACGACTGTCATCAGAGCAGTACACTGCACATTTTTGTTTAATCTAAGCTAAGCCTGATTGCCTGAGATATGTATACCACTTCCCTGGGGAAATTCCTTGAGAAGCTAACAGTGTTCTTTCTTGTAGATAAAGATCCCTTGTGACATGTTATGAGACTCCTCTCAGGGCACATGTTTTATTCTTATTATGGTTATTTGAAATTTGCTGAACATCAGTTATATATGAGATGGCATTGCAAATGCATTCAATCATGCCACTCAGCTGTGAGCCATGTCAAGACAGGAGCTGTGTCCATTGTACTGGCGTGTTGTAGGGACATAATAACTATTTACTGAGTGGATACATTTATCAGATAATCAGTGGGTACCTTTTTTATGTTGTAACTAAAACTTAAGTGGCTCTTTACAAGCCATGGTTTCCATGCTTGAAGAATTTATAATCTAGGGAGGGAGAGGAGATCTGTAAGTGAACAGGTACAACTCAGGACACTGTGTATTCAGTGCTACAGACTAAGTGTTCTAATTGAGTAGAGGAAACAGATAAATTTTAGGTGGAAGTCAGTTTCGGAAAGGAATTGCTACTTGAGCTAGGCCTTGGTGCAGTAAACATGTGTGAATTGGGAGGAAGTGGGTAGGAAGGAGAGACATGAAAAAGGAGGGAAAAATCCAATCACAGCTCTCTATTATTCTTGGTCTGAAGGACAGATTACAGAAGAGAACCCACAAAGTGTTTTCCTCCTTCTGCGGGGGGTTATCTAGGCTTCTGCCGGCTACAGGGATGGATGCCAGTGGTCATTCCAAATAGAATTGCAGTGGAGACAGAGCACTTCTTCCCTGGGATTTACTCCCATGTGGATAGAATAAAGGTATAAACCACTCAGCACCTAATGAACCCTGAAAGGCTCTTAAACACTGTTAAATCACACACACTGGAATTGCACTGTCGTCAGAAATAGATAGGAACATTCTGCTACCATGTACGTGGCTCAGGAATGAATGAGGCACTGATTGCGGTGGCGAGCTCATCCATTTTTGTAGGTACGCAGACCTAAGTGTGGAATTTCTCCTGGACAGGATCGAGGGGTGGCCTCTAGAACTAATTTTCCCCTGCACACAATTATATTGAATCGTCTCTCAATTATTTATTTTGCGACAAAGGAGCAGTTTCCCAGCCGCAAATTTTCAATCAGGAATGATCCTCCTGAACATTGTGAAACAAGCCTCATAAAAACATAAAGGTATCTCTGATGGCTTCATCCATGCAAAACTTTAAGTAAATAAAGTCTGCACGTGCACACATGCACACACACTGCCCAGATAGAGAGCAGAAAGCTTCAAAAGTCTGTGAAAAGTGTCTCAGCTTAAAAATTAAAGGCACTTTTGAAAAACGGTGTCAATAACAGGACTAGCAGCCATTGGTAGTAAAAATATACACATAGCTAGCAGCGTCAGTCTGCACTGAAATCCAGATCAAGTCAGAAAAAAGAAAAGTCCAGCCCACACTGGGGTAAATGGTTTGTAAAATTTAGAACTTCGTTAACTTTTACCACCAACTCTTCATTATATTCAGAGTATTATAGTGTTTCTAAGGGACTTGCGAAGCTTTCTCATTCATCGGAGTGCTTTTTTAGATTTTATTTTAGAGAGAGAGTGAGAGAGTGAGTGAGTGAGCAGGGGAGAGAGGCAGATGAAAAGAGAGAGAGACAGTGAGAGAAAAAATCTTAAGCAGGCTCCATGCTCAACACAGAGCTCGGTGTGGGGCTCGATCCCAACAACCCAGGGATCATGGCCTGAGCCGAAATCAAGAGCCAGATGCTCAGCTGACTGAGCCACCAAGGCACCCCTCGTCTGAGTGTTTTAAACAGATAACTTTGGGTCTAATGTAGTCCTGGCATATTCTTTCTTTCCACTTAATCATTGCAGTTCACTTTTTTGTAGGGAAGGTCTGGGAAATTCTTCTCTTGGTATCTGTCTTTGACAATTTAGAAAGGGCAGAAGCTTCTAGCTATGTTGGGATTTCTGTCTGTGATAAATCCCACATACGCACTTAAACTATTTACCCTTAGAATAGCGTCCAGTTATTTTACAGCCCCTTCTTTCTGTCTCTTCCTTTTTTCTGTCTTCATTTGCCATTAATGGCTCTGTATTGCCTTATGTTAAGTTGGGTGCTTTTATGTATTTTTTTGTTCAAAATATGGGGATATGGCTAAAGGACTTTGGAGTTTCTTTTCTAGATCACTGATGCTTTGTGTGTGGCATGGAATAGGTGTTATCTTTGAACTACAGTTACTTCACATCGAAAGTTAAGTTCTGGCTCCACTACTGAGCAGAAGGACTGTGGATTCCACCTGGGTACACACTTCCTAGCTTGATATCACTGTAAAAGTCATCATAGACTACGTCCAAGTTGTCCTCAGACTGTTGTGGTTCTCCACACACCCTTGTTATTAATATAAGATTTGTGTACACTTAAACATTACCAAGTCAGCATCTTGTTCTTGTCATGTTTTCATGTTTTAATGTGTGTGTCTTATTTTTTGGTCTTGAAGATTTCCAGCTCCCAGAATGATTCTCCGTGCCTAATGAGCTCTTGGTAAACATGTGCTGAATGAAGTCACATGTTGGCAAATTAATAATGTTTAAATAAATAATATTGTAAATAAACACTTTTGTAAAATTAATATTTTATATAAATGCTTTTAGGCACTGTTAACCATGTGATTATCCTGGGATTAATAAAGAACATCTTGACATGGCAGTAGTTGAATCTTTCAGGAACTTTCCAGCTATCTGGTATGAGATAAGTATTATATAGAAAGGCTAAGCAAGGCGAAGAGAAATGGGTTGAGAATACCAGCTCTGTCACTGGCTCTATGGCCTGGAATAAGTCACCGATCTTACTTGATTCTGTTTCTTAACCCCTAACATGGATATAATAGGACCTTTGTTGTGTTCCACTCAACACATGAAATAATATACATAAAAGTAAAACCATACAGACATATATTTTACTATAATAATAATAATTATTAAGGATTATGTAATACCTCTTACAAACAGTTTATGAATACAAATATAACCATGCACTTGTATACATTAGTATATGTAGATCTTTATATCTCCCTTATTAGTAAATCACATTCAGGAGGAAAACTAACTTTATTCTGAGGTTTGTCCCACTAAAGTTCTTTCACCTTTTTTGAAGTAGGGGAAATCCATCCCACCCTCCCTCAGTCATCACCTTGTTTGTTGCCTTCAGTCATTTATGTGACAACTGTCAATCTCCATCTATTAAAATGTGCATAACTCTGTGATGACAAAGGCCTCATCAGTTCACAGGTGTCTTCCCAGAACCTAGCAGAGTTCCTGGTATGAAAAAAAAAAAAAAAAAAAGAAACATTCAATAAGTATGTGGAATAAGCAAATGAATGAGCTAACCTCAAGGAGCTCTAAAATCGGGTGGGATTTGGATCAAAAGATCTATACTGAGAACCTACAGGATACCAGGGACTGTGCTAGGTAAGATCCAAAGATAAGTCAGACACAGTTCCCACCATAGAGGACCACACAGTTAATGGGGGAGACAAATACATGAATATAATTTCAATACAAGATAGCAAAAAGAGGCATTCATAAGTGTGGTGGGTCTGTTGAGGAGGACTTAGCATATTCTGGGATTCGGGAAAGATCTGTGGAGGAGCTAACACCCAAGGTAAGTCTTGAAGACAAATGGAAGTGAACATGGCAGAATGGAGGGAGCAGTGTTCCAGGACAATGGAGCAGCATAAGCAGAGGCATGGGGACAGGACATACCATAGAGTCTGGGTGAGGAAGTCACGATTTGCTAATTTCAGGACACAAAGTATAAGATGAGGAATTTTGCGAATGTAGCTGCAAAGTTAGGTAGGGGCCAGGTCATAGAGAACTTTATCTCATATTCCACCCTTGGACTTTAGTTTCTAGGTAATAGAGAGCTATGGAAGGACCTTAAGTAGTAGAATGACACAGATTGGCATCTTGTTCATCAGGCTTTAAATTACTTGAGCGTGTCATGTGGCTCAGTCGGTTGAGTGCCCAGCCCTTGAATTCCACTCAGGTCATGATCTCACAGTTCATGAGATTGAGCCCCTGGTCAGGCTCTGTGCTGACAGCATGGACTCTGCTTGGGATTCTCTCTCTCATGCTCTCTTTGCCCCTCCCCCCTCATGCACGTGCACACACATTCTTTCTCTCAAAATAAATAAACAACAGAGATTAATTACTTGAGAACTGAAGTTAGTCCATCCACTACTTCTAACTATATGTTTTTTGTCCTAGAAAGTTCAAGGGTAGGGTTGGAAAGGTTGATCCATTGATTGTGGCATTGGAGAGTACCAGGAGTGTGCCTCTCAGTATCTTAAAATTTCTATAGAAAAGCACTTCTTTCTGAATCCCATTTCAGTTTCCAGTGACCCTCCGTGTCAGGACATACATTTCTCCTTTCCTTTGTCCTTGGCCTTGCTGAGCTATTATTATTGGATGAAGCACAAAGTAGTAGAGGAAAGCCCAGTCTAGACTGAGGTGCAGGATAGTGTTTCTATCAGATTGACCAGGACCAGGGAGAGGGAGTTTCCTCAAGCCCATTATGGTATCCTCTTGTGTGTTGGTCTTCCCTGTTGTTTGAATCGATTCTTTCCACACCATCCTCCTATTTCCTCCGTCTGTTACTTCTCTCCCAGGATGTTGGTTCTCTATTTCTACCTCCATTTGCCCAGGTAGAAGCTGAGTACTACTGAGACCTCTGGGACAGCCTGGTCTCTCTCAACTCTCTTTTCTCATGGTGTCTCTAATGGGGAGGAGGGAGAAGCAGGAGAATCGGGAGTGTGGAACACATATTTAAAGGAAAAAGGATTGGGTAGAACGTCACTGTGCACATTACATTCCACATCCCTTTGTGATTATTAGCCATTTAAAACCGAATGGGATTTTGCAGCCAGAGATAGTCTCTGAACAGATGATTAATGGTTTAATCTGTAATAACTTTACATTTTATAGAACCCTGATAGGAGTCCACATCTGGTGAGCCAAGCTATTTAAGGCTGTGTTAATTCTGTTAATTGCTATACGTTTATTTGAATTGCTGGCACCTGCGGGCTTTGGGATAATGTGTTTGTTGTTGCTTTTTTTTTTTTTTAAATATACTCATTTTATCCCATCTCACTGTCTTTCACTGCTGTCTCTTATGCTATCACAATTTCTCTTTTGGTTTTTCCTTTGTGTTGTCCCCTGATTCTTTGCTTACTGTACTTTTTTTTTTTTTCCTTTTTCCTCTTTGTTTTCATTTTCCCTACCTCTGTTCTTCTTTAGCTCTTGTTCTGGTTTCCTTTCTTATTTCTCAGTCCGTGATAAATGGCTCCGTTCATAATCAGGTAAATTAGGTCATAGCATTGGGACTAAAAATCCCCTTTTCCTAGCATTGAGAATACTGTATGGCCCCAGAGTGAGCAAAGACCAAGTGAGGGTTTTTGAATCAGCATGGAAGATGAGAACAGAGTGGGCTTTAAAAGCACAAGTCCAGAGTTTGAATCTTGTCTAGGCTCATTCATTACCAGCTACAAGACTAATAACAAATCAGTCAGATGCTCTTAGCCTCCATTTTTGCATCAGATAATAGTACCTACTTCAGGCATTTTTATGTCAGGAGCAAATGGGATTAAGAAAATGGAGGTGCTTTATAAACTGTAAAGCACTGTGCAGATGATCATGTTATTATTTATGTTATTAAATGAAACCAAACTGATTAGATCTGGCCAAGGAACCCCATATTCCACATTGCTGTTTCTGAAATTTGAAAACTGCAGAAGTTAGGAGCATCCAATGCAGTTTAATAAAAAGAGCACCTGAATTGGAACCTGGCCTCCAGATCCAGTTCTGGTACTAATTAGAAAATCATACAGTATCTTTGGACATCCATGTCTTGATCTGTAACATGAGGGTAGTGATCAATGTTAAACCAAATAAATGGCACAGTACTGTGGAGAACTTCTAATGTAGAAGTACAAGTTATTGATTGTTAAATTTTGGATAGCAAGGTAGTATTTATTTTTCTACTCTTGGGAAGATATGCAGAGGAGCACCGTGTGGGCTTGGAGGAAAGCATGCATTGATAGAGTGGAAGAACCAATACAAACAGGAGACCAAGAGGGATAAGATTCCAACAAGATAGAAAGAAGTGGAAATGTGAATCAGAGACTAGGAAATGGAAGATGTGGCCCAGGAAGAAAAGAGAAACTGTGTCTCAGGAGCTGCCTATAGGGTTGAGCACAGAAACTGGCATTTTTGTGGGTTAAAAAAATCAAATATTGGCAATGCCATATGCATCAGCTTAAGAATGAAGTTTTTGTAAAGAGAATAAATCGGATCTTCTGGAAAAGAGATTACCTCCTAGATTTCAAGGAACTGAAATAGGTAGGAGAGACCTGCACTCTATCGTGGAGAGAGAAGAATAAGAACCCTGAGCTGCTGGGGATTTTGATGAATATGAGGTTTATTTCACAGAGGGGCAGGGTGTGAGCACCTCACCCAGCATGGCCATAAGAAAGTTGTATGTACCTAAGGGATAGTATCAGGAGGGCTGAAGCTTCAAGGGTATTTAGTACTGCAGTGCTGTCACAGAGAGAGGTCTTCAAGTAATGCCACAATAAAAATACTAAAGTATGGTTTGCTGCCTATAATTGATGGGCTGTTGATGAGAAATTGAGACCTGTATATATATTTCTCCTTCTTTTGAATGAAGGTTTTTATTCTCCCTCATTTCTTTTTTTTTTTTTAATTTAAAAGTGTATTTATTTATTTTGAGAGAGTGAGCGAGCGTGTATGAGTGCAATGGGCAGAGAGAGAGAGACTCCCAAGCAGGCTCTGCATTGTTTGCACAGAGCCTGATGTGCGGCTCGATCTCACAAACTGTGAGATCATGACCTGAGCCGAAATCAAGAGTTGGACACTTAACTGACTGAACCATCCACGAGCCCCCACCCCTCATTTTCAATCCAGTGGCACTGACTCCACTCCTGGCTCCCTTGGTGAGCATGTGAGTTCTAAGTCAACTAGAGACTTTCATTCCCTTGGCCATAGTTATTTTGTTCATGGGTGGGTGCCTAGCCCAGTTTGGATCAGTGACATACAAGCTTAGGACTCTATTTTATATGTTGTATGGAGTTAGTTCTCCTTCCTTTGGGTTAGAACTTGGGATGATATAAAACTGAGCTTCTGGCTACCATCTTGCCAACACAGAGGGACCAAAATTGAAGCCAGAATGGAGAAAAACAGAGCCAAAAAGATGGGGGGAAACTAGAACCTAGTGATATTTTTAAGGCCCTGGATCAAACATTCTTTAAACTAGGGTGCTCCTGATTTCCAGCCAAGACTGAGTGATTTTTCCCTTTGTCTAAACCAGCAGGAACTGGATTTTCCATCATTTGCAACATAGAGTCCTAAGTGATGTGAAAGAATTCCTCATACACCTGTTTCATCCCTTTCTTCTCTGACAAAAAAATAGGTCTTTGGACAGGAAAAGATAGACAAAGAAAGAAAATTCAATATCAGAGTCTGTTAAATCACCTGATTGCCCTGCATTAATTCTAATTTCTTGACTTGGATGAATGATATCACAGGATGCAGAGAGAGTTTGTAAATAAGATTTTTTTTTTTACATTTTTAAATTTTTCATTAAAAAATTTTTTTTTTACATTTATTTATTTTTGGGAGATGGAGACAGAGTGTGAACAGGGGAGGGGCAGAGAGAGAAAGAGACACAGAATCTAAAGCAGGCTCCAGGCTTTGAGCTAGTGGTCAGCATAGAGCTTGATGCAGGACTCGAACCCACAAACCGTGAGATCATGACCTGAGCTGAAGTCGGACGCTCAACTACCCAGGCGCCCCAAGATTTTTAAAATCCAGTTTCTGGTTTTTGAGAAATAGTAGAGAATGGGGGAGGTTCCTAAAGACTAAAGATGGAAAAGAATGTAGATAATGCAAGCTATGGGCCTATGAGCTTCATTGGAATCTGGGAAAGAGTTTGGAGTGCATTATTAACAGAAGGTGTGAGCTCTTAGAAGAGAGAAAAATGTGATCAGCAGAATTATGATTATTTACCAGAGACACTAAAAATAAGCCATATTACATGAACCAAACTCAAATTTCTATTCCGTATTTTTACCATATTTATAACTCAGGAAAGCATAAGTAAATATCAGCGAAGTATTTGGCTATGCATTTTGTGATATCCTTATCAACAAGATGGGGAAAAAGGAATTGGATGTAACAGCTATTCAGTAAAGGAGTGACCATTGAAACATACAAATAAGTCTTTTTTTTTTTTTAAGTTTATTTACTTTGAGAGAGAGAGAGTGAGCAGAGGAGGGGCAGAGAGAGAAGGGGAGAGAGGATCCCAAGAGGCTCTGCACTGCCAGTGGAGAGCTCGACATGGGACTTGAACTCACAAATCGTGAGATCATGACCTGAGCTGAAACCAAGTCAGACGCTCAGTGGACTGAGCCACCCAGGTACCCCGAAACATACCAATGAGTCTTGATGAAGGATCTATTTTGACCTATATGGAAGTTTCAGGTAGATGTGACAATGCTTCTTCTTACTCAATGTTTGTATTAGGGACTTGAGGGAAGGTAAGAGAGCATGCTCATCAACATTTTTAATGGCAGGGAGCTGAGAATGATAGAAAATATGTGCCTGCATGATTTGAGGCTGAATTAATAGAGGTGTGATATATAAAACAAAGGTGGCGACAGTTTTATAGTGTTATTTATTGATTAAAAGAGCAGGCTCTGGAGCTAGAGTTCTTGGTTTCAGGCTCAGCTCTACTCATACTAGCCTTGGAGTGCTGGGCAAGTTACTTAACCCTCTGTACCTCACTTTGCTGATTTGTTAAATGGGTAGAATAATTATACCTACTTCATAGGGTTGTGGGAGTATTAGCTGAGATAATAAATGTTAAACCCATTAAACAGTGCTTAATAGAAAACTTTTGGTAGGTTTCTTAAAGTATAGTTGACACACAACTATAGTTTTATTAGTTTCACGTGTATAACACAGTGATCTGATAACTCTGTATGTTATACTATGCTTACCCCAAGTGTAGCTACCATCTGTCACCATCTGTAATGTTATTACAGCACTATTGACTGTGTTCCCTATAATGTGCCTTTCATCCCTGTGAGGTTTTCAGTCCATAACTGGAAGCAGTACTTCCCGTGCCCCTTGATGTATTTTGCCCATCCTCGTGCCCTTTGGCAACCACCAGTTTGTTCTCTGTATTTATGGGTCTGTTTCAGTGTTTTAATTATTATTTTTTTAGGTTCCATATATAAGTAAAATAATATGGTATTTGTCCTTCTCTGACTTTTTGCAATTAGCATAATACCTTCTAGGTCCATCTGTTTTGTTGCCAATGGCAAGATCTCATTCTTTTTTATGGCAGTATTATTGCATATTATTAAATTATTATAATATGCAACGAGTAATATTCCATTGGAAATATATACCACATCTTCTTTATCCATTTATCTATTGATGGACACCTATGTTGCTTTCATATATTGGCTATTGTACATAACGCTACAATAAACATTGGAGTGCATATAGTTTTTTGAATTAGCGTTTTTGTTTTCTTTGGGCAAATACTTGGTAGTAGAATTACTGAATGAATGGTATTTATTTTTTTAATTTTTTGAGGAACTTTCATGCTTCATACTTTTGCCACAGTGGCTGCACCAGTTTACACCTCCACCAGCAGTACACAAGGATTCCTTTTCCTTCACATCCTCACTAACACTTGTTATTCCTTATTATTTTGATACTGGCTATTCTGACAGGTGTATGGTAACTCATTGTGGTTTTGATTTGCATTTCCCAGATGTTGAGCATCTTTTCATGTGTCTGTTGGCCATCTGTATATCTTCTTTGGAAAAATGTCTATATAGGTTCTCTGCCCTTTTTTTTCAAGTTTGTTTATTTTGAGAGAGAGAATGCATGTGTGCACGTGTGCAGGCAAGGGGCAGAGAGTGAGAGTTCCAAGTAGGCTCTGCTGTGTCAGCACAGAGCCCTTCGATATGAGGTTTGAACTCACGAACCACGAAATCATGAACTGAGCTGAAACTAAAAGCTGGACACTTAACCGTCTGAGCCACCCAGGTGCCCTCTCTCTGCCCATTTTTTAATTGGATATTTTTTGTTTGTTTGATTGTTTTTGTGTTGAGTTGTTTATATTCTCTGCATATTTTTTATATTAACCCCTTATCAGATATATTGTTTGCAAATATCTTCTACCATTCAGTAGGTTGCCTTTTCATTCTGTTGTTGGTTTCATTCACTATGTGAAAGTTTTTTATTCTGGTGTGGTCCCAGTAGTTTATGTTTGCTTTTGTTTCCCTTGCCTGAGTAGATGTTTCTAGAAAAATGATACTAAGGTTGATGTCTAAGAGATTACTTCCTGTGTTTTCTTCTAGGAGTTTTATGGCTTCAGGCCTCACATTTTGGTCTTTAATCCATTTTGAGTTTATTTTTGTATATGGTGGAAGAAAGTAGCCCAGTTTCATTCTTTTGCCTGTAGCTCTTCAGTTTTCCCAGCACTATTTATTGAACACACTGTCTTTTTTTTTAATGTTTATTTTTTGAGAGAGAGAGAGAGAGAGTGTATGTGTGAGCATGCGCAGAAGTGGGGGAGGGGCAGAGAGAGAGGCAGACACGGAATCCAAAGCAGGCTCCAGGCTCCAAGCTGTCAGCACAGAGCCCGATGCAGGGCTTGAACTCATTATTATTTTGATACTGGCTATTCTGACAGGTGTATGGTAACTCATTGTGGTTTTGAACCATGAGATCATGAGGTGTATGGTAACTCATTGTGGTTTGAACCATGAGATCATGACTTGAGCTTAAGATCATGACTGAGCCACCCAGTCGCCCCTGAACACACTGTCTTTTATCCATTATATATTCTTCCTTTGCTGTGGATTTATTAACTATATAGGTGTGAATTTTTTTTTTTTCTGGGCTCTTTATTCTGTTCTGTTGATCTATGTGTCTTTTTTTGGGTTTGTCTGTGCCACTACAATACTGTTTTGATTACCATAGCTATGTAGTATATCTTAAAATCTGGGGTTGTAAACCTCCAGCTTTGTTCTTCTTTCTCAAGATTGCTTTGAATATTCAGGGTCTTTTGTGGTTTATCACAAATTATAGCTTTATTTGTTTTAGTTCTGTGAAAAATACTATAGGTATTTTGATAGGAATTGCATTGAATCTGTTTATTGCTTTGGGTAGGATGGGTATTTTAACAATATTAATTTTTCCAATCCATGAGCATGGTATATCTTTCCATTTGTATAATCTTCAGTGTCTTTCATCAGTGTATTATAGTTTTCAGAATATAGGTCTTTCACCTCTTTGGTTAAGTTTATTCCTAGGTATTTTATTCTTTTTGGTGCAGTTGTAAATATTGTTTTCTTAAACAATTGTTTCTCTTTCTGCTACTGTTATTAGTGTATAGAAATGCAGCAGATTTCTGTATATTAATGTTATCTCCTGCAGCTTTACTGAATTATTTTTTCTAGTAGTTTGGCAGTTTGGTAAATTGTTTTATCATCATGAATACTATCACTGTGTGCTAATGTTATTACTGAGAGTATTTCTATTCAGTTCTGGATATTAAGCTTTCAAAGATTAGTTGTTTAATTGTTAGATTAGGGCATGTTTAGAGTTGAGTTATGAAGAAGATGAAGGATTCTAGAGTCTGACATAAAAAGAGATGACTGATCCAGGGGTGTTTAACCTGAAGAAGAAAAGATGCCTGAACCCAGGGGTTGGCTTAATATATATGAAGGGCTGTTATCTTCATACCTGAAGGCCTCTCATTTTATGGAAGTGGGATTAAATGTGGTTGATACATCCTCAGGAAGAAGAGCTAAGGCAAATGAATGGAAGCTGGTTACTTAATACAAAGAAGACATTTCAGTGAGAGCTGTTTAAAGCTGCCTTTAAAGGAATGCATTCTTTATCACACTCAAGGCACCCAAGTAGAGTCTGGGCAACCACCTTGATGAGGTTGTAGAAGAGATTGTGGCATGAAATGAGTAGACAGTGTTGGTTTTCTAGTTTCCTCCAAATGTAAAATCCTAAACTCTACATTGAATAAAGCTGAAAGAACGAGACTGATGAATTAGACCAGATTTATTATGCTGAAGACTTTCCTGATTAATCTCCAAATCAGTTGACTTAAACATGTCCCACCAAGACTCATAATGGTAGGATTTGAGGTGCCCAGCCACTGCCATACTCACTTATAATTATTCTTCTTTCCTCAGACCTCTACTGGCTCCATCTCCAAAACCATTATAACCATAGCAACTATAATCACAGTAGCAACAGTAAAGACTAATACTTACTGAGCACTTAACAATGTAAATGCATGGGAAGTGTATGCCTACATGGTTGAGTGCTTCATACATATTTCCGCATTTAATTCTCACAACAAACTGATGAGGTAGATCCTGTTACCACTACTAATTTGAATGTAAAGAGATGACACTCTTGTGCAGGGTCACACAGTTAGTAAGGATGGGGACTGAGATGGAAACATGGCTGCCATTTTGACTCCCGCTGTGCCACACCTGCCAACTCAGTCCTGAGACCGGGGGAAGAAGAGGAAATACACTCCTCAGGAAAAGGTTGGGGATTCTGTGGTTAAACCCAGTCGAGGAAATGGTCTCTCACTACCACTTAGAAGCTCTACTTCAAAGGACAGGGCATTTAATCAGGCGAAAAAATACCCTGCTGGGAGACTAGATACAGTTTTTACCTTGCCCTTGAGTGTTCTGAGAAGCAGGTGGTTTTTGCCTGATTTCTCACTTTGCCTGGGCAAATGGATACTGCTCAACCTGTTAATGGAGGAATGATTTTCATTATGGGACTTGAGTGGAAAGGAGCTCCTCTTGGTACGAACGCCAGGCGGTTGAATACCTTTGTTTTGAGATGTGTGGCCCATCTTTACTTTTGTTCCAGCCCAGTATTTTCAATGGAGTTGGAGCTATTTGCCTCCAGTGCCCTCAGAAAGCCAGAAAGAAGAACAGCTACTTTTTAGGCTTATTATGAATTTTCAGTCTGATTCTGAGAGTCTCTTATTTAGCTTTGCAATTTTTTTCTCTTCAGGATAAATTCAGTGGAACTCATTGCTTTCTAAAAATGTCACTTATTTACAGCAAATGTAATCTACCACAACATTCCCACTGAGACAAAGTCTCTTGTGTCTTCGAATGCCTCAAAGGAGACAAAAAAAAAAAAAAAAGCAGTTCTTGTACACATATACCTACAGGGATAAAGTAATCATTGAGCTAATTAATTAACTAATGTTTCTTTTTTAATTGCTTTGCAAATGCAGAGATGACTATTCCATTACTGTTATGTGCTTTGGTAACCTTGTGTTCTGTCCCCCGTGTGGACAGTGTGCCATAACTAGTTTCTGCATAGATTTCAAGAGAGATATAAGGATGCATTTTTCACTTCACAGATCAGTAAAAATGTAGCATTGGGGCAGTAACATTGCACACCAATTGCCAACCAATAAAATTCTCCTTCTTTCCTCTCCCTCAGCCTCTTTCTTACCAGCCAGTATGGTCTATCTCATATTTCATGGAGAAAATAGAAACTATTTAGGCAATGCTTGCTAAACTTCCTCCACTTTCAGATTTACCTTCAAAGAAACTTAATGCTACCTTCTTTTCTCCTGTCTTATAGAATGAGCTCTCTTCCTCCTCTCTGAGTATAAGTACTGTTCTCTTTTGGCTCTTTTGAGATTAGCCCTTTCAGGAGTCCTTCTCTTCTATTTATCATAGATCTCTCGCCACCTCTTTTCTATTCCCTCAGCTTTCCTTACTTTAAGTGAATAAGTGCTGGGAAGAGTTGTGGATCTGTCCCATTTTCTCTACCTCATGGCTCCTCCTTTACCCTTGGTAGTTGCATGCCTACCTCTGAAGGGTCATCCCTATCCTCAGCACTTTAGTAGAATTGTCTTCCTGGTTTATCTTGCGTAAGTGAGGATCACTGTGCTGTAAGCTCTCACAGCTCTTAGTTCTTAACTCCATCGCATTATAATTGGTATTTTATTCCTTACTGTATTTTAATGATCTGTGTTCATATGTTTCCTTAGTAGATGGGGCTTCTAGAAGGCAGAGATTAGGATGTACATAAGGTGAATACTCACTTCAGAGTTAAACATAGGTCCTGGCACAGAAGTATAAGGAACATATTCTTCAAGAAGTTAGTAAATATTTGTGAACATCAGCAATAGAATTATTGCTCTAACTTTCCAATTTCTGCATATATCCATTTTCTCAACCACGTCACTCACTCATTTACAAGTGCAGTAGATATTCCTGGAATGCCTGCTCTGTTATAAGCTCTGTTCTAAGTGTTGGACTGTGTGATGAATGAGACCATATATAAGGAGCCTGTGGAATTCATGTTGGAGAAGACTAAGAATAAATGCATAAATAACAAATTAAGATTCTTTAAGATAATGGTAAGTGGTATAAAGGAAATAAAAGAGAATAATGAGAGAGTGGGTGGTAAGGAGGTTGAGTGTCCGTCATCAGACTGAGTGGTCAGGAAGGAACTCTTGGAGGAGCTAACAGTTAAGCTGAGACCTGAGAGGAAAGAGTCAGGCACACAAAGACCCAGGAGAGGCCATTCCAGTCAGAGGAAGCCACAGGGGCAGGAAAGATGCCAGGCAAGGGAAACATGGGCATGTTAAAGACATGGCCAGGTGACCACTGTGGTCATTGTGTCTGTGGCTCAGTGGGAGATTGGTGAGAGGAACAAAATGTCTGTGATTAGACATGCTGCTCTTCTAAAAAGGTCCAAGCTGTGACTGTCTTGCCAGTGTATTAAGCTTGTCTCCCCCTCAAGGTCTCCATTTGCCTGTTTATCTCCTATCAAGGTTGACTGTGTCTCTCCTTTTATGCCAGATGACAAAGGGTCCCTACATGTTTGTAAGCTCAGCTCTTCACCTGTGCTCAGCATTTCCTCCCCTCCTGTCACCTTCTGGAGTCTGCTCTTCACTTACTCCACTCTTGCTTGCACCTATGATCCTTGCGTCTCTATTTGTTCCTTCCTTGCTGGATATAAGCATGTGCTGCTGTATCCTCACGCAAAACCCTTCCCTTGACCTGTACCCTCCTTAAACTCAGAAAGAGAAAGAATGGTGTTTTCCCAGAGATGGTAGAAAAGGAGGCAAAGCACAAAACAGTTTTGAAGTTTGAGAAAGGGATGGTAAGAGAGCTCACCTGGGGTGACTTCTGTCTTCCCTAGAGAAGAGGGGAGGCAGGGTGCTGAGTGTGAGAAGAAAGGAGGAAGGGGCGCCTGGGTGGCTCAGTTGGTTAAGCGTCCGACTTTGGTGTGGTTCATGATCTCATAGTTTGTGGGTTTGAGCCCCGAGTCAGGCTCTGTGCTGACAGCTCATAGCCTGGAGCCTGTCTTCGGATTCTGCGTCTCCCTCTCTCTCTCTGACCCTCCCCCGCTCACGCTCTCTCTCCTCTCTCTCTCTCTCTCTCAAAAAGAAATAAAAACATTAAAAAATTAAAAAAAAAAGAGAAGAAAGGAGGAAGGCTATGGATAATGAGCCTTCCCACCTGTTTTCTCTCTGTCCTTCTCTGAATTTGGCATTCTGCCCCATCTTGCTCTGTGTGCTGTTCTTCAGAAACACCTCGTGCCCCCAAGAGCATGTCTTCCTCAGCCTCCCACTCATGGCCATCTGAAGTTTGATGTCAGCTTTGTCCCTGCTTCGCTATACTTTCTCTCTGTATTTAACCAGAGGGGTTATTTCCCCATCTTTTAGATAGATGTTTTGAGTTCTTGCTTCTGAAATCTCTTAATTTGGGTGTCCTAGCTAAGAATTTCACCCTTTCTCTTTGCTCTCTGAGTCTTGCCCATTCTTCTGGGACTCATCTCATGGTTACCTGCTTGACTGATCACCTGGTCAATGGTGGCCTTTCTCATTTCTGAATTGCATGCTTATAAGGTATAGTGTATGTGAGCTGAGATTTCAGAGGCGGAGTTCCAAGTTTAAATCTTTGTTTTGCCATTTACTATCCATGTACCCTTGGATAAAGTTAGCTAGCTTCTCTCATTTTCTTCAGCTATAAAATGGGTTTCTTAAAAACTATGGTAGGTGGGTACTTTTATGAGGATCAAATGAGATCATGTAATACCAGTGTATGGTGAATGCTCAATAAATATTAGCTATGATTGTCATTTATTTGGTCCTTAAAATGTTATGCTTTCATTTGTTAGTTTTTTTCTGGCAGGCATATAATTCCTTTGAGGTAGAGGGGTTTCTGTATGCAATGCTGTGTATACTGTAGGTTTATTAAAGAGAGTTGAAAGTAATTTATACCCCTTGAATGAATTTCTTGATTGACTATAAGGAAGTTGATGTTTCTTTATACTGTAGTTTGACCCCAGTTGGAATGATCCCACTTGCAAAATGAAACAATTTCTTCTTTACAGACAGTAAGAAAAAAATCGCATTCATGGGTAAATGAAATGTCTGTACATCTGTGAAATATGAGTGCAGCGATTTTCTGTCTTTTACATTCCTCATAATCAAAGGAAGTTGTGATGCAGTGTATCCTTCTTAGGGTACTTTTTCCTCATAGATATTTATAACATAATAGTTTTGATAGGTGATGTTTAAAATGCTGAAGGAAATGAGATCTAGTTGTAACATTGGGTATTGGCATGATGATCACCAATGTCCCTTTCAAGTCTAAACTTCTTATTACATTTTAAATTGCTTTGGAATGTCTAACCATCCCTGAGTTACCTTTAAGTGACTGACTTAGTGAGCTTCTGTTATATTATAGGAATGGTTTGGAACACAAAATGAACTGGGCACAGATCCTTCCTTTGGAAGATCTTCTACATAAGAGGTTGGCAGCTTTCTCTGTAAGGGACCAGTAGTGGTTCTCAAACGGGGAAAATTTTGACCCCAGGGAACATTTGGCAATGTCCAAAGACACTTTTCATTGTTAAAACTGCAACAGGGGGGTGGATGAGGTGAGTAAAGTGGTAATGAGGTGAAGGGGTAGCAGTGCTACCCCAGTAGGCATATGGTGGGTGGAAGTCAAGACTGTTGCTATACATCCTACAGTGCATAAATAGAATAGCCCCTCTGTGTCAGTTATCTAGCCCAAATCTCAATAGTTCCAACACTAAGAAGCTCTGGGCCAGTTAGTAAATAATAAATTGATAGTACATACATGGTTTTGTGGGCCATAGAGTCTCTGTCATACTACCAAACTCCATAGCAAGAAAGCAGCCATAGATCATGTGTCTGTGTTGCAGTAAACTAATTTCATAAGCAGGGAGTGGATTGGATTTTGCCCCAGGGCTATAGTTTACTGACCCCTGCACTTACTGAAATGACAAAAAACCCCAGATAATTATAATGTATTATCTATATGATCAAAATATTCATGAGTTTAAGGTGAAACTCACAATATGGGCAATTAGCCTGACCTCAGATATTAAAGATGATTTTCTGAAGGAGAAAGAGCGTCAATAGAAACTTTTACCCCCCTCTCCAAGAGTGAAGAGTTAGGCAACCAAAAAAAATTCTAGGAAGAAGGAATAGTATCAGCAAAGACATGAAAGTGTGAAACAGCATGGTGAGTGTGGGGAACTAATAGTAAGAATAAAGGAAAGTAGGAACAGTGGTGGTATGGTAGTAGTAGTAGTAGTAGTAGTAGTAATAGCAGCTAATTTAGTGAGTACTGTATGCCAAGAACTCATCTAAGTATTTCACATGTGCTAACTTATGTTAGCTGTGACCGAAATGTGTATGGGGATGTGTGCATGTACCAGGGCTAGGACTTTATTTTGTAGGCGGGCAAAACTAGGAATGAGAAGAACAGCAAGGAGAAGTTATCAACTTGACTGGACATTAGAGGTAAAGCCAGAGATAGGGCACAGGTTTCTGGCTGGCGTGATATTAATAGAATATAGAGATTCAGGTACAGGAGGAGAGGCAGGCTTAATAGAGAAAGTGCTGTTTACTTTTGAATGTGTTGTGTTGGAGGTACTTGTGTTATCCGGACATCAGGGTCAAGTGCAGATAGCTGGAGGTGTAACTGTAGTCAGAATATAAGGAATATACTTTAATCAGTTACAGCTGATGGTCTCCCGTGAGAAAGCACATCAAATAGAACAGTGGATTAAAAAAAAAAAAAGAATCCTGAAAGTCACCAATATTTATGAAGAGAGAGATTTAAAAAGGAAAAGTTAGAGAAGTGGTAGGAGAACCAGAGAAAGTGATATTACAGAAGCCAAGGAAGTAGTTCTATCAGTAGATTTTACTGAAACTAGGGACTTGAGGGGCTTACTGTGTATTTGTTATAATAAAAAATAAAAGCCACCTTTGTAGAACAGTAAAACGTTGGGAATGATTTTATATGATTAGCAAATGGGACACAAACCTTGTAGATTTGAAACTTGAAGACACTTAAGAATATCTATAAGACAGTGTCAATTCAGTTTAAGTCATTCATTGAATGTCATGCATTTTTATTAAAATAAATTTTATTAAAATAAAAAATTTGCCATATATGGCAGGTTTATTTATTTATTTATTTTTGCTCTCACACAGCGTGCTATCTTAACCACTTTGTATGTGTATTGCACAAAGGATTTAAAGCAACTCTGAATGTAGTTGATGAGAAAAAATTTACATAAACAAAGCCCTTGAAGAATCTAATCATGAAGAAATGTAACAGAATGTTGTTATCACATAGCAGAGTCCGTGGTACCAACAATGCGTTACTAAAGACTTTCCGGAAAGAAGAGTTCTAGCATGTACTGGAATATTGGGAGCATCTCCATCTACTGGCTCTGCCTACTTTGTGTTCTTCTCTAGAGAGAATTTGACTAAATTACTCTTAACAGAAAAACTAATGCAAATGATGAAGAACCAGGAGGTGATTCAAAGCATCAAAATACTGTTTACTCTGCAAGGACACACCATGTCTTATTTGTTTCTGTATCCCTCTGTGCAAAACACCATGACTGCCATTTATGAAGTGCACGGTTCATACTGAATTGGTTACATTTGGCCATTGGATTAGTGCAGCTGAGGCTGGACTTGGGCTTTGTGGATGCTTTCCAAATAATGATGCTAATGACAAAGAGCATGAAGGTCCAAGAAGAAAGCGAGTTGTGAGAACTCCACCTATAGAGGGCTGGGAGTGAAAGATCCTTGTAAAAGAAGGGTAGATGTTGCATGCACTATCAGTGGGGAATTGGCCACACCCACTGGGCTCTGCCCTCCGTTACAGTGGCAGTGACCCATAAAACATGCATCCTGTGTGAATGAGTGAGCCAGTTCTGGCCTAAGATGGACAAACAAAAAAGAAGTAGCAGAAGCTTCCACCATTGTGGTTTCTTATGAAAGAAATTGAAGGTTTTTAAAGATAAAGCTTACCTAAAAGAAATAAAGTGAAATCCGCAAAACTCTAAGGGTTTATCATACTGGCAGTTTCGTTGAAAATGCATTGAGAATGACTGCTGTGTAATTTTTACTAGCTTTTAGTCCCTATAGGCAAAAATGCATTTCTGAAAGAGATTTGAAAATTGTGGACTCTGAGAACACTGCTAGTTTTCAGGTTTTTCTCTAATGAACAGCTTATCAGTAAATGTGCTCAGTGGTTAATTACCACATTAGGCTTATTGGCATAAAGAGTAGTAGAATGCCCATTATCCTTATGCAAATTTAGATTTACTGCAGGTTAAATCCTGTGACCTGAAATTTAAGTTGCCTGTCATAATTTAACAGACTTCTGTCCTAGCCCTGCTGGGATTGGCAGTGACTCAGGACCCCAGGAGAGGGGTGAATGAATGAAGCTTAGGTAGGTGGGGCTCAGTCTTTGGAATGTCTCAGGAAGGCTGATAGAGCTAATTGTGCTGTAGAGGCTGTGTGGTGTTTTTGTTTTGTTTTGATTTTGTTTCATTTTACAGGGCAGCCAGGCAGTCCAAACAATGGCTCAAGCAGTTGTTGATGCCACGCGGTGTCATCCACCGGGTGTCATGGGACATTTGGAGGTTGTAGGATTCAGGTTGAGTTATGCTTGGGTTCCAGGAGACCTGTCAAGTTAGGGGTTTGGATTCCAAGATAAGGATTCAGATTCTCCGGTGTCTTTGTCAGCTTAGGTTGCTACAGCAAATTCCACAGACTGGGTGGCTTAAACAACAGATGTTTATTTTGCACTGCTCTGGAGGCTGGGGAATGTGAGATCACAGTGCTTGCAGAGTTGGTGAGGACCCTCTTCCTGGTTTGTAGATGGCTGTGTTCTTGATGTGTCCTCAGATGGTGGAGAGAGACATCATCTCTCTTGTGTCTCTTTTCATAAGGGTACTAATTTCATCATGAAAGCTCTACCATCATGACTTAATTGCCGTCCAAAGGCTCCATCTCTGAATACCATCACACTTGGGGATAAGAGCTTCACCATATGAAGTGGGGCTAGGAGTGGGGGCACACAAACATTCAGTCCATAGCACCCAGGAATGCTTGGGAAGCAAAGCAGAGAAGGCCCAGTCGAAGCAGACTAGGCTTACATTTGTGTCAGCTATTTCAAGGAAATGGAGCACCAGGCAGCATGTTCAAGAGAAAGTAGGCCTGTAGAGGGTGTGTATGACAGAGCAGAAATGAATGCTATACCGTGGCCACAAGGGAGCCCATAGTTCAAGAATGCCCCCTTGGTGTGCAAACCTAATTCCACACTCTTATCAGAAACTGAGGCAGAGTTGGCTATTGGGCCTCCTGCCCCTGTCAGGCCACACTCAGGAGTGAAGCGAACTCAGGGGGGTCTTTCACATGATACTCTGTTGACTTGAGGTTAAAACAAGGCAGGAAATGGATTGATGTAGTCAAAGCCTCATTCAAATCTATTTGCTTAAAAAAAGAGATCAGTGTTTGGTGTTTAGGGACTTCTAGTACATTTGTAGGCACTGATTTTTCTGCAAACAATGGGGGAGCTTTCTGAAGCCCTGGAGTCCTGGCTAATGTACCCTACTCCCAGCACATTGAAATCCGTAGTTAAGAATGAGGGATTCTCAGCAAGGATAGGAAAATCATTACTTCAGTTGTTTCTTCAAATGAATCCATTAGTGCTCATAAAGGAAAATAATCTTTCATGCCCAGGGCATGTATCCAGGTAATTTTGGCGAGGAGCAACATTTCTTACCACACCGTGAGTCTTTGTGTGGCTGGGGCAAAATAAGTTGTGGTTTCAGTGCTTATCCATTAGCAGTGAGAGTGGTGGATGAAAGTTCTTTAATTGGTCCCCAGGGTAAAAACAGCCTCATATTTATAGACAGTAGGAGGAAAGGGGGTTGGGGAGGCAGGTGACTAGTCAGCTCTACATCAATGACTTTCATGTCTTCCAGGTCATATTCAAATGTCTTGAACAGGAAAAAGTACTCTTTTCTGTCCCGTCATAAATTCAATGGCTTGGTTGGAAGTATCCATAGAAAGCATTTTTCTGGTTTCATACTTTCCAGTTGCAAAAGAGGAACAAGGCTTTTCTCTATTTAAGAACAGTACAAACTGTTTTAGAAGTGAGATGTGGTCCAAGAATTACGAAGGCAAAGAAAGAACATGGCAGTACACTGTGTCCTCCACATAGCAACTACTCAGTGTAGGGTGATGAACAATTATAGTGCCAGCCACGGAGGTGGTATTAAGGGCAGAAGAAGCGCTTATTTATTCTATATAGCATGACGCTTTGAAGCTCTTTTTGGTCTTCTTTTGAACTGAGTTAATGAGAGGCCTTCTTTTCCTTGAACCACACCTTGACCATTTGGCCTTCTAATAAGCATTGGAGGCAGAAGAGATCTCTCAAATGAGAATCAGTCCAGGATCTTTTTATAGCCATCAAAGCATGGGAGAGAAGAAATAAAGGGAAGAGATCAATCTAAAAGTCTCATATAAAGAAAGACCTAAGAGATGTTTCTCCTGAGAGCCCATTATATAGAAAAGAATCAAAGAAAGAGAGACCCACAGAGTACCTGGGTGGCTCAGTTGGTTAAGCGTCTGACTCTTAATTTTGGCTCGAGTTTGTGTGATCTCACTGTTCGTGGGATTGATCCTCAGGTCAGGTTCCATACTGTCAGCTTGGGATTCTCCCTCTTCCTTTCTCTTTGCCCTTACCCTAGCTTGCACATGAACACCCTGTCTCTCTCTTTCAAAATAAATAAATAAACTTAAGAAAAAGAGAGACCCAAGAAGAAAGCCATGTGCAGAGATCCAGGAGAGTTACTGGCCCAGTTTATTTATATTTATTAAAGCTTTATCCCCCTAAAAGCTTTCAGCTCTCCACCAGTAGCTCCACTGGATCGTTGGTTAGTTAATTTTGCCCTAGACCAGTTTCAAAGCTTGAGGATAGGGCGAGAAGAGAAGATTTGAGCTATTCCTAGGACAATTTTAAGAACAAATGAGTTTTATTATTTATGCCGGCTTAGATAGGTGGGTAGTGGTAGTGTTGAAAAGGATTCTGGAAACAACTCTCCTTGAGTTGCTATTTATGTCCTTAAGCAATATAAACTGTAATTTCGTTGTTTAAAATTCATACAAATGGTATCTTACTATACATATATTTGTAGAATTTACTTTTCTATTCAACATAACATTTTTAAGATTTATCTGTATTCATATAAATTTCATTTATTCACGTTATCTGCTATTTAGTGTTCCTTTGTAGGAATATACTTTGTTTTATTTATTCTTCCCCTTTGTAATATAGCTAGATACTTATGGTGTTCCTCGTTTTCCATATTATAGTTAAGACTATAGTGAATACCCCTGTATGGTTTTTATTCACATTTGTGGCAGATTTTACCCAGGACATATACCTAGAAGGGCAGTTACCTGCTAGGTCATAAGCTGGGTGTATCATTATCAGATATTGCCAAATTGCTTTCCAAAGCACCATACAAATTTACACTCCCACTAGCACTATGTAAGTGTTTCTGTTCCCGTGCATCCATGAAAGTTTTTGGTATTGCCAGTCAATTAGATAATATAGTATAAACTGATTCAATAGAATATAAGCCAGGTTTACCCTGTAAAATATATGCCTAAATCCTCTCTCATTGTAAGTTCTGTCCCTGCTGAGAATCTAGAGACCTTAAGGGTATATAAATTGGATGTTTCCTACCTCATTTCCTTCTTAGGATGCTAGGCCCTCATGAGAGCCCTTCCGTTCAGGTGTCAGTTTGGAGCTGGTCTGTTCTTTATGAGCAGCAACTTGTATCTTTACACTTTAAACTGTTGTAGTTCTTCTAGTCCTTACAGAACTTTATTACTCCAACCCCAATATCTTACACATCTTTCAAAAATGTCAGGATATATGAAAAAAATCCACAGTCCAATATCCATGTTCAGAAGATAAAGCAAAATACAACTATATCCCCAAAGCAGGTGTGATTAAGCAACTGAAAATAAAGACACCATAACTTTTATAAAAAGGATGTTTTCATAGAAAAAAAAACTGTTCCCCAAATATATTCATATATTCATTCTCTGTCTGCTTAGGCTTTACCCTTCTGGGATATTGATGGGTAGATAGGAAATCCTTGAGTTCTCCCTAGAGTTTAAAGTGTGTGATTAGCATTTGAATATGTTGGACATATGGCTTCCAAAAATTCCTCTTGTGAAAAGTCATTAAGTTTTGTCATACAGTTTTCATGGACCATTTAGTTGACCTAATCTATTATTACTATTAGTGTGGGTTCTTTTGTTTAAGTGTTTTTCTTGCTTTTTTTTTTTTTTTTACAATAGTTAAAGCAGAAGGTTTCTTTTGGTTGCTATATGATAAAGAAACAAAACAAATCTTACACAGCTTAGCCTGAACGCCCAGCTGTGCAAAAAACAAAACCCCTGCCCTTAATTAATTAATTTTCAGTTTGGTGAATTAATGTCAATAGCATGCCATTGTATAGAAAACTACTAAATTTCCAGGATAAATACATGGCGATTTTTCTACCAAGAGTCGTGCCAGTTTTCTGCTTTTGTCTGTGAGAGGGAAGTGAAGGTTGATGCTTCAGTAGCCTTGTACATAGCCTAAACTATGTCAAGGATGGAAATGTTGAGGCCAGTGAATTACTGGGGTTGTATAAGCTAATTTATCACATAACTATGTATTAAGTATATCTATATGTCAGGTTCTGTGCTAAGTGTTGGAGATATAATGATGATCAGATAGAAGGTATCCCTCTCCTTGTTGAGATTTGAGGTCTAGTTTCTGCCAGTTTTTGGGTTGGTGTGGTTTTTAAGAACATGAGATTCCATAGCTGAATGGAAGGGTTCCTATGCTTCTATGGGTTTTACTTTTATCTTGAAAAGTAACATTAAGAATGTCTGGTCTTTGACCTAAGCCTACTTAATGTAGTCTTTTAATATGTTATAAATATTTTGACTGGAGTAAGATCTTTATTAAAAATGTGTCGTATTCAGTGCTGAAAAAGAAGAAGGTAGAATATTGACACAGAAATACACATAAAGCATAATAGCATGGAGTGAGCATTTTTAACATACAAGTACTTAGAGAGGTTGAAACCAAGGTTGAAAACTATGGTAAAGTACATAACTTTTATAAGAAAAAAATTCAGTTCATCATCAAATAGTGTCAAGAAGCTGAAAAGACATTTTTCCTGTGGTGGTATTCTCATTGTGTCTTTCTCCCGTTTAATTCAGGTCAGTTTAGTGGATGTGTATTAAGTATCTATTATGTGTTAAGCATGTACTTGCCATAGGGATACAAAAATTAATATAAAATGGTTTTTCCCTTCAAGGGTCCCAGAGACTAGTGAAATACATTGGCAAGCAGTTGAAAATAATTGTAGTAATTATGAGAAATGAAATGTGCCAAAGTAGAAAGATGTTTAAAATACTTGGCTTCTGGTTATGGTGGGTAAGCTTGTATCAGATTGACCCTGTCACTAAAAACAGCTAGAAAAGCTGGAAAAAGCATAAAAATGATCAGTCTGAAGGCATGAGAGATCTACCAAGGCAAAGAGGACTTCAAGGGCCAATGTCCTGGCAAAAGAGAAAGGAAGCACAAAGATGTGAGACCAGAAGTGAACATATATTTTTCCCCTTAAGACATTTCCCAAGAGGCCAAGAAGAAAATGGTGTCAAAGAGGCTGAAGATGTGAGAACTTTCAGTTGTCCCATGGAGCTGGGGAGACAAAAGTTGTGTTCAGATCTGTCGAAGGGGAAGGGCCTGACAAATTCTCTTTTCATTTGTGACCCCCAAAGGGATAGACCCTATTCATAAGAAGAACTAACACAAATAAACCAATTTCCACAAAGACTAAAACATAGCTTTGAATTCATTTGGTTTTAGAATGCATTAAGATCTACCACTGTTCTAAATGTCTGCTAGAAACAAAAATATTTTCTTCCTGGAGGATATTAGATTTTTCAGAGCCTCAAATGATTTTTTTCCAAATTTTCATACATAAGGTCTAGCAGTTAGTTTAATATTGCCAAATATACCAGGAGATAAGACCAAGTACTAAAACCTGATGCTAGAAATAAACCTATAGGAGAGCCATATGTTAGATTTATCAAAAATATACTTTAAGAGAATTGTACTAAATATCCTCAAAAAATAGAAGACAAGATGGAAAATTTTGAAGGAGACCTAGAGTCTATGTAAACATGTCAAATGGAAGTTCTAGAATGGAAAATATAATATCCAAAATTAATAACTCAGTACATAAGAATATAAGACACAGCTGAAGACAGCATTGTTGTCTAGAAGATAGATTATAGGAAATATCCAGAATGGGGAGAAAAGAAAGGTGAAAATGTTAAAAAAAAGAGTAGAAAAGATCTGTGTCGCACAAAGATCTAATGTACATTAAGTTGAGGGCAGGGGAGTAGACAGAAAGGATGATAAAGAAACAGTCGTTTAAGAGAACATTCCCTGAAAATTTTCCCAAATGGAAAAAACTATGTTGAGACAGACTAAGCATTGCTTAGAAGTGGAAGTAGGAGAAATGCAGAAGTACGTCTTAGTAAAAACAGCTGGAAACAAAACACAGCAATGAGCTCTGAAAAGCAACCAGGAAAAAAAAAAAAGATGCACTACTTCATAGGAGCGACAGTAAGATGTAAATTTGACCTCTTGCAAGGAATGGTGGAAGCCAGAACACAATGCAACAGCATCTTCAAAATGGTTAAAAATAAGTAAATAAATGCTCCTGCTGCTAGTGTTCTCTAATCAGTTAAAACATTCTTTTAAGAAAATAAGAACTTGTATTTTTGCAGAGAAAAAGAACTACTTTGCTCTAAAAGAAATACTAAAGGAAATACTTCCTTCTGTTGAGGCAGAAGGAAGATGATACCAGATGGAAACATGGAAGTACAAGAAGAAATGAAACAGCAATAGAAAGTATAAGTATTTATTGATAGTATAAGAATTACGATAGACTGGAAGCTGCTAATGCTGCTTGCTTTAAAGATGGAGTAAAGGGCATGAGCCAACAAATATGAGGTGGCCACTAGAAGTTGGAAAAGATTGGATACACATTCTCCCCGAGAACCTCCAGAAAGAGGTCAATCCTGCCAATGCCATGTCTTTATTGCAAAGAGGCTTGTTTTGAGCTTCCAACCTCAAAAATGGTCAGATAATAAATAGGTGTTGTTTTAAACCAAAAATTCATAAACCTATGATAGAATTTGAAATATATGTCGAAGTTTTAAAAATGACAAAAATATCAAAAGTCAGGAAAAGAGTAAATGGAGTTAAAGGGTCTAAGGACCTTGAATTGCCTGGAAGGTGGTTAAAAATAGGCTTTAATAAGGAAAACTATCAGAAGAAGAAATGGAAAATATCAAAAAGTTGAATTAATAAATAAAAGTTCCTTCCAAAGAGCACTCCTGACCATATGGAGTCACAGGTGAATTCTTCCAAACACTTAAAAAAAACCAGTAAGATGTTGGCATTAAACTAGACAAACTGATGGAACAGAGAGTCCAGAAATTGGCCCACACATATATACACACATGATTTATATTAAAGGTGATTCTGCATAACAGAGGGGAAAGTATTATCTTTTCAATAAATTACTCTTGATCAATTGGGTATCTTTATGTAAAAAATGTATATCAACTTCTGCCGTACACCACATGCATAAACCAATTCCAAGTGAATTGATGACCTGAATGTAGAAGGCAAAATAATAAAGCATCTAGAAGAAAATGGAGATTAATATCTTCATGGGGAATGAAAACACAATGTAATATAATCACATGCTCACCAGCATGGGCATCAGAAAGACTGACAAAGTCAAGTGTTAGGATAAGAAGCCTCTGAAATCCTCAGACACTGGGATTGGTACAAGAAGTTTATGAACATTGATACAAGTATTTTGTAAGAAATATTCTGACAATATCTGCTAAAGCTGATCATCATATGCATACCCCATGATCCAGAAAATCCACTGTTAGGTACATGCCAACAGAAGTACATACACATACACATCATAAGGTACACAAAAATGTTGATAATAGTCCCTGGGATAGGACTTCATGGCTTCCAGCCATGAACAATAGAACAGATTAACAGATTATATTATATTCACAAAATGCAATGTTATGGAACTATAAAAATGGAGGAACTATATACAACATAGATATAATTTCACAAACATAATAGTGAAACAAGCTAGATGCAGAAGAGTATATATATTAAAGTTTCCCTTTTGTATGTAGTTTAAAACAGGCTAAACTAATCTATGGTGTTAGTAGCCAGTTATCTTCAAAGAAGAATGAGGTGGGTGTGGCAAGAGGGAGGCTTCTGGGATGCTGGAATTGTTTTATTTTTTGGTCTGGATGGTGAGTACATAAGCACGATCACTCCGAAAATAATTTGAGCTGTTGCCTTTTGATGTGGGCACTTTTGTGAATGTTTTAACAGTTTTTAAAAAAATATTGTGTTAGCCAAGAACAATATATTTTTCATGTAGAAGGCGTGAAGCAAATTTGAAAATTGGCCGTGATTTTGCCAGACAGAAAAGAAAGGGAAAGAATATTCCATTAAACAGTAACTTAAGCCAGATACACAGCAGTGGGAAGATTCATATAATTTTAAGTAAGAATTGGAGTGTGTAGAACATGGAGTATATATGGGGGAAAAGGGTGGAAGATTAGGCTAGAGATACAGGTTGAATCTTGTTTGTAGAGTATCATAAATTGATGGTAATACATGAAGAGGTTACAGGTTTTTGAGCAGAAAGTGTAACAAGGAATTTTGGATTAGGCTGCATTTGGAATACCACCAGAGAAAGACTGGTTTTGCCAGTGACTTATGACTTTGGATTTGACTCTCTTTTTTCCTTCAACCTCCCCTCCCCCACTTTGTACATGAATGCCGAGTCTTCTGTCTCATTTTAATTAGGTCTTAGATTTGTAGCAATCCAGAGTACAGTGATTTTGTTTATCAGCTTGCACAAACAACTCCTTTCTTTGTGGTTGTTGCCTGTAGTCCCTCTTCTTTATGGAGGTCATTAAGTGACTTTCCCAGATTGAAGAGTGCCTCCTGCACTGAGGATCTCAGTGTCTGAGATGGCTGGTCTACCTCCTGACCTAGCTTGTCTACTACCTGAGGAAATGCACCCTAAGTTGATACCCTAGTCCTTCAAGTGAGCTATGCATTGGCAGGAAGAGACCACAAGCACACACTTCATTTAATTTCTGAGTTAATGCCCAGGGATAAAAAGATTATCAGAAACACGGTGACCACATAGGGAAGGAACAGATGTAATATTGCCCAACACAGCTTCACTTGGCATCCAGGGTTCTTCCCTAGCAGTGAGCAGCTGTGAGGGACGCTGGTATTTGGGGCCTTCCAAGTCTTTCTGGAAGGCTCAGTTCTTCTGACCCTGCCTTATGTGATTGGGGCTTATGTCACATTCTGGAAGAATTGACGCTGATATTCTGTGTATGACCATTTACAGGAATATTTTCAAATACTGGAATCTCCTGGCCCTTGACCGACGTGTAGCATAGCAAGGCCACATTCTCATCTGGAGGGGGAATCAGCAGCCATGTGCAGGTGTCCTGGATAAGTAGCATCACTTCCAGCTTTTTTTTAAAAAAAATTTTAGGTCTTTATTTTGAGAGAGAGAGGCAGAGAGCAAGTGGGGAAGGGGCAGAGAGAGAGGGAGACAGAATCTGAAGCAGGCTCCAGGCTCTGAGCTGTCAGCACAGAGCCCGACGTGGGGCTTGAACCCACAGACTGAGATCATGACCTGAGCCAAAGTCAGACACTTAACCGACTGGGCCACCCAGGCGCCCCTACTTCCAGCTTTTCAGTACACTGAAGGACTCTTTTCCATACAGACACAGATACCATTGGAGGGAAGAAAGAGACAAGAAGGAATTGGAATTGGGGTTTTTCTGAATCTTTACAGCAAGGCCCCTGCCAAGGTTTTAGTTTTTAAAACCAGTGAGATACTTCAGGCCAGTGATGTGTAAATTGTTCTATGGAGACCTGGAGTTCCTTGAGAATAACAGGTGTGTGTGTGTGTGTGTGTGTGTGTGTGTGTGTGTGTGTGTGTGTGTATGTTTTATTCTTAAGGACCTAAATCATTCCCAGGTAGTAAAATTTCAGTAAGGAATGGATTTGGGTTTTTATTTTATTTTATTTTATTTTTATTTTATTTTATTTTATTATTTTAATGTTTGTTTATTTAGAGAGAGAGAACGAGTGAACAGGGGAGGGGTAGAGAGAGAGGGAGGGAGAGAATCACAAGCTGGACTGGATCCTGTGACCCTGAGATCACGACCTGAGGCAAAATCAAGAGTCAGACGCTCAACCAACTGAACCACCCAGGTGCCCCTGGAGTTCGCTTATTTAATAACTGTTGAGCTCAAGGAAAAGTGACTATCTCCCAAAGAAGCTAATTTTCAGGAAATGTTTTTGGAAAAGTGAGTCTCCTGCTTAATTTCCAAAACCCATTCCATGTGTGTCCTGTCATCAGTGATGGAGATGAGAAACTGCTCTAGATGAAGGATGTTTAAAAGATCAGAACATACTCTCTCCCCTCAATCCATGATTTGTATTCCAATGCTGGGATTTGGGTGAGATTTGCCAAAGCCAGTCTGGAACTGGTTTTCCATGCTGTGTGGATTCTGTTTCAATTGTCTGTTCATTCACTGGTCTACTTTTCCTCCAGAACCATAGTGTTTGAGCCTGTTGGCATCACAAAGCATCAGCCGTGGGAGAGGTCCGTGCAGGGGCAGGAAGACAGGCAGAGACCCAAAAGACTGTGACATCTGGATAGTCACTGGGCTGTTTGAGCCTGGGCTGTAGTAAGGCAACTCCCTGTACCCTTGTAGAATTACATTAGCCACAGTCTAGTCCTCAGCCTTGCAGCCTCAGAATTTCAATGATAGCTAGCAATAACAACAGCTGGAATAATACTAATTAAGTCAGTATTAATTAATCACTTCCTACGTGCCAAGCAGTGTCCCACTTTATGTTATGAACTCACCTAGTCCTCACACTAACTCTAGATGAGTACTACACTGTCACTGGGGTGGGGGTGGTGGTAGAGGAGGAAACCAAAGCGCAAAGATAGTTTACCCAAGGCCGTACAGCTAGGTAAGGGTTGGAACTGGGATTAAAATCCGTGCAGCCTGGTTCCAGAACCTACATTCATTGCCATTATGCTCCACTGCCTCACAAGAATCATCAGAAAGTGAGAAATTGCTTTGCAGAGAACAAAAAGTCACTAATGACTTAGTAATATACCAGAACACCAACATATTTAGTTACCATGGAGACAAATCATTCCAGAGCTTTACTGTTGGGAGTATAGTACGTGGTCAGAAGCCACATTTGCGTCCCGAGGACTTGAAATGTGCCAGGTCTGCATTGAGGTGCGCCGTAAGTATCAAACACACACTGGACTTGTTAAACTTAAGACCCATCCTCAAATCTTACAAATCATTTCTTAAGTTGACTACATGTTGAAACAATAAAGTTTTGTATATATTAGGTTAGATAAAATGCATTATTAAAATAGGTTTTACCTGTTTTTACTTTAAAAAAAATCTGGCTACTAGAAAATTTTAAATTGCATCTGTGACTAGTCTTATATTTCTTTTGGATAGCACTGTTCTGCAGACTGAAAAATGCATGGATAATCCAGAGCACCCTTTTTTTCATACCTGTGAAACTGAGTCATTTACCAGAACTAGCTTGTAGTCATCTGGGGGGAGTTGTGTTAATCATTTGCATTATGGGCTGAGAGCAAGAGGTGCTGGTCCATTTTAGGCTGTAGAGGAGCACACTGAACGCTATTTCAGCAGAGTGCAACAGCTTCAAAGCAGCATATAGAGGGGCAGACTAAGTGGCAATAAGTAAATACAAATATATAGGTGGTACGTGGTTCGGATTCAGAGCACGCCTCTTCAGATTACACAGTATCAGTGACAGTGAGTTTGTTCTAGGAGAGGAGAGGATGTTTGTATGTGGTTAAGGTAGCTGGGGATCAAGTTGTAGGGAATTTTAGACTGACAAAATTAGACTGACAAAAGCTTATTTCCCAAGTGTCCTTTTAGATTCTTTTTGAGCCACAGAATATTTTGTCATAATTGGCTTCCCAATTTATGACATACTAAAATTTCTAAATTTGGTATTTTTTTAAATATTAGTTATATCTTAGATTAATGATTCTCTGATGAAATTTAGAGATGCCTTAATCACACCAGCAATATTTATATAGACACTTTTTAAGGATTGTTTACTTGTAGAACACCCAAGGGTGAATAATGGCATCCATTGAATAAAGATTCTCATTTGTCTACCTCAGGGGCTTGTTCTCTTACTAAATCTTTGTCCCTTAGGGCTGATAATGGACTGCATCTTATTGGAGGGCCTCTTTTCACTGATGGCATTAACTGTACTGATCCAGCAATTGGATGACCTTGGAATGGAGCCAGGCTCTAGCAGCCAGGGTCTGTCATCTTGGGCACGTGTTACAGACTGGCCCGAGGTGTAAGGAGTAACGGAGGCCTCTAGAGGGGTAGCATATTAGAGGAGTTACCGTTTATATGGAGATTATATTCTAAAATGGACACATGAGGTTAAAAAAAAATGATTACAGTCAACTTTGCCCTTACAAAGCTTTTAAACCATTCTCCAAAATCCCAGGCCCCTTGCAAGCTCTAAAACCAAGGGTTAGCATCATTGATTTCTTTTTGCATTTCTGCTGAAGCACCTCTTTCTAGCAGATATGAAGGCTAGGTCTACTTGGAATAAGGCAAAGGGTTAGATGGTAAATAGACAGTTGTCTCACTTCCTCTCAGTCCCCTGCTCACCCCCCTGAGTGTGGACAGCTGAAAATGTATTCGTTATATGTAACTATGATGCAACTCCACTGTACTATTTATCTTGCTAATACGTAAAGTGACTTGTAGTATGCTTTAAATATTTCAGGTTCATTGATTCACTTTTTTGCACCTAGTGTGTGAAGGCAAAGGTGAAAAGGCAGTTAAGACCTTTTTTGCTTGTTTTTTAAATTATTGAAGAGCTCCAACTCTGGTCAGGGAAACAGGCAAGTAAACAAATGGTTATCATGCCTTAATGAGGCATTTGCTCAGTGCTTCAGGAGCACAGAGAAGAGGCCAGTAAAGCACTCTGGAGGTCAGGAAAACCTATTAAGTGGGACACACTGGTCCAGAACCACCATGTTTTTCTCACTAGGTTGCTATAACAACCTTCCAAATGCTCTCTCTGCTTTTGTTTTTGTCCCTGGTTCTCCCCCTTCCCCAAGTGTATAGCTCTCCAGGAAGCAGAATAGTCCTCTTAAAACATAAGAGGAACGTACACACTCCTCTGCTTAACACCCTCTAGTGGCTTTCCATCTTGCTCAGAAGTAGAGCTCAAGTTCTTAGGAGGCCTTTAAGACCTTGTAGGATCTGCCCTTGCTACCCCCTGCCCTCATTTCTACTATGTCCCTCCTTCTTTCCCTAATTCAGCCACACTGGGCTCCCAAATGTTTGAACGTGTCATTCATATGGCTGCTCAGGAATTTTGTGCTTGTCTGCTTCCTGGAATTCTCTTTTCCCAAACGTCTACATGGCTCATTCCTCAATGTTTTCAAGTCCCTGTTGAAACGCCACTGTATTTTATAGGTCTTCCCTGCCTATCCTTTATATAAGTAACAAACTTCCACCCATCCTGGCACTCCTACTCCCTTTTATCTTGCTTATCATCATCTGACATACTGTAAGTTCACTTATTTATTTGCCTTATCCACTTAGATTTTAGGGTTCCTGAGGGTAAGACTTTGTCATGTTGTCCTTTTTGGGACAGTGTCTGGCATTTCATGTTCTCTCAGTAAGTATTAAAAAAAAAGTGTTGAATGAATAATTCATTTTTCTTCTCTTGTGTGGCTTTCTCATATGTTTGCCTAATGAGTGGATGGAAGCATAAATGGTGACTATATTCCCTTGGCACCAGCAGAAGCTATTGTTTCCCAGTGGACTGTCTCTTTGGGATGACTTTACAGTTCTTTACTGGGATAAAAGGCTTAGTCAGGACTTGTCAGGAACTTTTGGGTTCTGCCAAGATGACATCTCACTGACAAGTGCAAATGACCCTTAATCATCTGCAGTCATAGTGGAGCACATTGGCAAAGAACAGTTTGGAGCTGGCGAGATGGAGTTAAGAGAGGATTGCTCTGACCACAAAGAGTTTCCCTCATTTTGAGAAATACGATTGGCAATACATGGTTAGCTGTTAAATTAAAAATATATATGTGTGTTGTGTTTTTGTTCCTGTATATTGTAAATGTAAATATGTACCTTTATGTATGTAAGGGTGAATATTTTTGACCTGTAGAATCAAAATCAAAGACTCCAAAGTCCAAAGACTTAAAAATTCTGAAGGGCTCTGAAGGCTCAGCAGAATCCTTGATGTTTGGGAAATTAGAAATGTAAGGAAAGCTTGCTGAATTCCCATCTTTCACTATTAGCTTACTGCACATTACTTTGTATGCTGAGGCTAGATGTACACAAGGGAACAACAAAAACAACAATAGCCCCTACTTTCATGGAGCTTATATTCTTGAAGGTAAAAAAAAAAATAGTAAGAATATAAATCTAGTGTATATGAGGAGGAGAAACAAAGCATGATGAGGGAATGCAAGGTAATGGAGTGTCATCTTAGAAAGTTGAGTTGGTAGGGAGCTGAGGCTTGCTTGACAAGAAGTCAAAGGGCCAGTGAATGCAAAGACATGGGAAGTAGGTACTTGTTGAATTCAAGAGATATAAAAACAAAAGAATGAATTAAGCAAGACAAAGTTATACAGAGCCTTTAAGCCATGGGAATAAGTTTGGATTTTATTGTGATTACAGTGAAAAGCCATTGGGCACTTTTTGGCATCTGAATTAAGAAAAAAAAATCCCTCTGACTGGTCTGTGAGGATGGCCCATAGTGTGTACTAGTAGAGACAGAAAATAGGTAGCTGGCTGTTGCTGCCTTCCAGGCAAGAAAGTATAGCACTGTGGATTAGAGTAGTAGTAATGGAGATGGTAAGAAGTGGATAGATGTGGACAGAGGTAGAGTCAATAGGGTTTATTGATGAATTGGATGTTGAGTGTGAGAGGTGAGTAATTGAGGATATCTTCATTAGTCAAGATAAGCTAGGTTATGTTGTGGCAACAAACTCCTCCAGTGTATCAGAGGCTTAAAACAAAAGAGGTTTATCTCTAACACATCTTGTCCTTTTGTGTGTTGGTGGGCAACTTTGTTACTTTTATAATCTTCCTCACTCTGGGACATAGGATGACAGGGTAACCACTAATTTGAACATTGAAAAGGGAAAAGAGAAATTTAGAAGGTTTCATACTGGGAACCTTTCAGTGTTTGACCTGAAAATGGCACATATCATTTCTGCTCAAAACTAATTGGACAAGAGTAATCACACAGGTGCACTGAACACAAGGTGGCCAAGAGATGCAGTCCTATCTTATGCTGGGGAGGTTGGGGGGTGGGTGGGTAAAGGATCAGAACTACTCAAGACAGCACTAATGATACCATGATATTTTCAAGGTTTAGACAACTGTTAATAACATTACCTAAATGAGGTACTTGAGAGAAGTGTACTTGGGAAGGTGAAATCAATATTTCTGTTTTAGCCATGTTTAGTTTAAAAGCCTATTACAAAGAGATGTCAAGAAGGCAGTTGGAAATATGAGTCTGATCAGAGGAAATTTATGGCTAGAGATATAAATTTGATCATGTATATATACATACGTATGTATCTATGTATGTATATATACACACATGCTATTGAAGGTAATGAGACTCACAGAAGTTAGATGGAATACAGAGAGGGAGGGCCAAAGACAGAGCTCTCAGACTCTCAACAAGTGGAGGTCTTGCAGAGGAGAAGCTAAGAAAGGAAACAGATTATAATGGTTGAAAGGGATGCAAGAAAGTATGGCATCTTAAAATATCTGGAGAAATAAATCTTGCAGGAAGGGAGTGCTGAGAAGTCAAAAGAATTGAGAATCATTCATTGGTTTTGGCAGGCTGTGGACCACTCCAGTGGTGTGATGTGGACGGGAGACTAATTTGCAGTGGATTGAGGAAGGAATGGCAAGGGTGGAATTGATGAGAGTAGGTATACATAACTTTTGGAAGGGTTTTTCTGTAATCAGAGCAGTAAAATGGCGTTCGTAGTGGGGAAGGGGATGACATCAAGATGATAGGAAGTCAGGAAGGAGAGAAGATTTGTGGGCAAGATTTTGAAATGCTTTGACCTGAGTGTAAGGCAGTCAAATAGAAAAGACTCCAATATTAGTTGGAGATAAGAGTCTGAATATAGAGAAAAATCAGAGCTGGCATAAATATTTAGTAGCCCTCTGTGTAGAGTTGGAGGTGAGAGTATAGATGAGCTCTGATAGGAAAAGTGCAGAGAGAAGAGCGTGGAGACATCAAAGTTGAGCCTTAGGGAATACATGCGTTAATAACATCGGGAGAAATAAGAGTAGCTAGTTAAGAAATGGAAGAAATAGGTTGAGTAGATCACATGTCCTAGAAATCAAAGGAAGAGAGTTCCAATACCTTTGCAAGAAGTTTTTCTTCAAGTCCTATGTTCTCATAAATATGTAGTACACATTGTATACTTTTAGGCCAAATTTGCAGTAGGCTGTACTGTATTTAATTAAATATATAGCGTAAGAACCGTGGAACACTTAGGGTAATGTTTTTTTTTTTTTTTTTTTTACCTCAAATAAATGGGATTGATTTCTTCACTTTTATATTCTCTTTGCTATTGTATCTTCTCATCATTCTGAAACTTCTCTAACAGTTTCTCATCATTCTTCATGTCTTTAAAACTGACTTGGAGATATTGTTAGTGCTGTACTCATCACTGTCTCTTCCTTCTTCCATCATTGTCTTTGTCAGCTGTCACCATCAACATCATTAAAACCATCGGTATCATTATCAGGCTTCATTAGGTACATTATTTTGGTATTTTAATAATTTGGTTAGAACTCCTAAGGGAGATGCATTTTAGTACAGCAGGACATATTGAAAGCACTTTGATTATGTGTTGAGTACTTAGTGTGTACTTCAAAAGAAGTGCCCAGAGGGAATACAAGGGATTAGGACTACCAACATATAGTGTCACTGGAATGATTTGGCAGACGTTTCTTCTCTAATTGTGTTAGTTGGCTGTAAGAAGCCTATGTAGGTGAATAGTCCTAGAATGTAGCTAAAGGGTAAATGATAACTACATATCTTAATATCAAATGAAATAAAAGTGGACTGTCCCTTCAAGCTAGGAACAATGTGGTTTTATGACATCCCTTCTCTGGAGTGTAACGTGGCTTATTTTTACTTCTGGTGGTCTGCCGATTTCTAGATTCACCCACCTCACCCCTTTTCCCTACTCTCTCCCTCCTTCCTCCTTTCCTCTCTCTCTCTTTCCCTTCCTTCTCTTCATTTCTCGCTCCTCCTACTTAATACCTTTTATCAGTGATTTGACATCTACCTAGTTACCCAAGCCAGAGACCTGAAAGTCATTATTGTTCCCCTTTTTTCCTTAAATGTTCCTCCAAGGCCCATTTGTCCCTAAGGCATGTTGACTTGACTCATTTCTGTCTTCCCCATTGCCAGTGTCTTAGTGCAGTTGTTCATTCTTTTCTGGATTATTTTCACATTAGCGACTACAGACCAAGTGTAGGACAACAGTGTGAAGAATAGATTGAAGGAGGGCAACACTGGAGTTGGAATTAGGACAAATTAGAAGCTGTATTGCACTTGTCCATGTGAGACTTAATCTGGACTCCATCTTCCAGGGCAGAGTTGGTCAATGTGCATTGAATCCACTGCATATTTCTGTTTAACGTCACTGTACATATGTTTGTTTACATGGATAACACTTATGCTGAAAGGTGAATGCCATAAGGTCAGGAACCATGCCATTCATTATAGAGCCTAACATTTAGTATGTTTTCTGTGGTTGTTTACTGGATGATTAAATAAAACGGATGCCTAAGTACAACCAGTGGCAGGAGAAATGGAGTAGAGATAAAGGATGTGAAAGACTTGTTGGCTACAGAATCCAATGGATTTGGTAGCAAATTGATATGAGGAACAGTAAGGAGGGAAGGATCAGGTATTTCTATAAAAATTTGAACTTGGGTGACCATTACAGAACTAAGGAAGTCAGGAGAAGGAATTGATGAGTTTGCTTTTATGCAGGTTATTTTAAGGTTCTGCAGAGAATTTTAATTTTAGATAGATGAGTTGTTCTAGCAGACAATTCAGATGTGCGGCCTGGGGGTTTGGAAGGTGTTTAGGTCTAGAGATAAAAGATGTGTGAATGGGTGAAATTTCCAACTGAGGTAGAGTAGTAAAAATGGGAAAGAAAACTTTCCTCAGATGCTGGGGAAAAGCTCTTTTTAAGGAATTTGGAAATGATGCTGATGACAGGCAGAAAGTGAGTCATCAAAGAGTTCCCTAGAAAGTGTACAATCAGGAAACTCTGGAAGAGGGATTTTTCTTTTTTACATTTATTTATTGTTGAGAGACAGAGAGCGACAGAGCATGAACAGGGGAGGGGCAGAGAGAGAAAGAGACATAGAATCCAAAGACCGGCTCCAGGCTCTGAGCTAGCGGTCAGCACAGAGCCCAACATGGGGCTCGAACCCACGAATCATGAGATCATGACCTGATCCGAAGTCGGACGCTCGACCGACTGAGCCACCCAGGCACCCCAAGAAAAGGGAGTTTTGCAAAGGGAGTGATTAACAACAACAACAACAACAACAACAACAAACAACAACAACAACAACAAAGCTTTTCCACAGATATTGAATATTCCGAGGGCTGAGGCCTATTTAAAGTTAAAGGACATTTGTAATTTTATTTCAGAATTATTTACTCATCAGTTTAATATGTTTTATCTTAGAAAGCAACTAAGTTAAAACACAGTATTTTGAATGCTGTAAGACAAGGTAGTAAAAAGTATTTCTTCTTTCATCTGTAAACTTCCTTTTACTGGTTTTCCTTGGAACTGTATCCTCTAGCCACGTAGTCAAGTGGAATCCAGTGTAGTAGCCAGCAAGATAAAAGCTAAGTGTCTCAATTTATTCCGCTGCTACTTTCAACTTTCTCTGCTTTTTATTAGGTGTTAAGCAGTAGATTTAAAGTTACTGACAGAATTCAAAATGACACCTTACTTTTTCTTTGCCCTAGGTCTAGGAACACTCTAGTCTCTCTGGAATTTTACTCTTTTCTGTATATTCATAATTTGAATAAGAGTAAGGGAGCCCTAGATAGAGCCTGACAATCTTTCAGGTTCCTAGCCTATAAGGAGGCCAGGGAGGAGGGTACCATTATTCATGTCTCTCCTCAATTATGGTAAATTTGGTAATTACAGAAGATACTTGCTGGTCAAATTCATATAAGGCAGGAAAATAAAGATTCTCTACCTCTGTGATAGAAGAAAACATAGATAAAGACGTGGCCAGTAAATTGCCCGTTAGAAATAGGGAAAATAATGGCTATGGTAGCGTCAGAGCTATGAAAGTTCTAGAAAAGGTCCTAGGAAAACTCTGGAAGCATAAATCTGATTATGTACTAGTTGCTTTGTTAACAGGTAGGAACACTTGACTATAATTTTTTAGTGTAAACATCTCCTTAGGAAGCATTTAGTGAAACATCTGATAGTGCTTGCTTCCATGCCAGACCAAAAATAAACTCAGAAGATCCAGGAGCTAAAGTTAAGAGTAGGTGTGTTTTTGCCAAGTCTTGGCTTCCTGTCAGGACATCTATTAGATTTTTGTTGGTAGGAAGGTCCCACAGTTACCAGGTGTTCCCTAGGCTCCTTGCCTATTGTCTTGTCCCTTTGATTTCTCAGTTTGGCCTAATTAGTTGGTACCAAGCTTTTCAGCTGCTGATATGGATTCTGACGAAAGTTGGTAAAAGGAGTGACTACTGATTCAAATATGCAGCAACATGCAAGTCTTTGTTGAGGTTTTGTTTGTGATCATAGGATTCCCCAGATGGGGATGATTTCCTGAGAAATCATAATAGCATCATGGTTAAATAAAGGTTGCTTCTAAACATTGTTATCCAACATAAATTGGAATATATGAGCCAACCATTCAGCCTAATGCTTTTGAGAATACATTTGTGAGTTGGACGGACTTGAGTACAGATTCTAGCTCTTCCACCTGAAAGCTTTGTGACTTCTCTGTTTCACTTTCCTTATCTATAAAATGAGGTGATGATGCTACCTCATAGATTCTAAGTATGAAGCATTTATCACAGTTTTTGGGCATTTTGTATCTATCCTTTATTACTGGTATTAGATGTAGCAAATCTAGCTATCCTTCCTTATCACACTATTAGATGGAGCACTGGATGCCTCATCAGACCTGGCCAGCACAGCCTTCTCAGAGCCTTCAACAAGTCATCAAGCCCTGCCAGCCTTTTTTCTCTGATTTTTTCTAGAATCTGTCCCCACGTTGCCATTTTCACCATCACTGCTCTAGACATGGGCATTATTTTCTCGTAAGTGGAATTCTGGTAAATATCCTCTATTCAGTTGCCATTTTGCCTTTCATAAAACTAGTTTCTGATTATGTTTTTCTTCTGCTCAGGTCCCTGCTTAAGATCTTCAGTGCTCAGTTTCATATTTAAGACTGATTTGGCATGAACCTATTTTATTGCCTAATCATCTATTTTTCATTTTCTTTATGCATTTTTCTTCCCTGACACACATATCATCCCCAAGCTAAAAATAATTCTTTTCCTTGTACTTTATACTTTTGGTCTTATATATGTCCTGTTGCTGTAGATTTTCAAGTTGTTTTTCTACTTCTTCTCTTGCTTCCTTTTAATTTATTTCCTTGTGACTACCAGATTAATCTTTTATACATTGCCAAGCTAACCTTGTCACTCTCCTGCCTGAGTGGTTCCCTGGCACCATTAGGATCAATTAAAACTGCTCAGTTGGATATAGGAGGTCTTCTGGGGTCCTCTCTAGTGTCCTCTCCCACCACTCTACTAGATACAATTCAGCCCTACTGATCACTCTCCATTCTATTAATATGTCAAGATTTCTCACCCTTGTCTCTCTTTGCCCATGTAATTTATCTTACTTTCTTCTTTTCCCTGGCTAAACCCAATCATTTATCTAGTTTCACTTTAGCACGCTTTCCCCCTACCCATACCTTGAATTAGGAGCTCATCCCTGCTTTCATGGCAATTCAGAATACCTTTTAAAAAACCTTTCTCGTGCAAATTGCCCACTTTTCTGACTGTTTCCCCTTCTAGCAGAAGACTTCATTTCCATATCTTTTTCATTTTCCTATTTCCACAGAGCATGAGTGTATGAATAACTGAATATATGAGTACATGTCTGTTTCCTTTAATAGAGTTAAGTTCTTTGAGGGAAGAAGCAATGTCTCTTTCTTCCTTGTATCCCTCACATTTCCCAGAATGGTCCTTTGCATGTAGTAGTTGCTCAATAAATGCTTGATGACTAAATAGTAATATACATGTTTGTCTGCCACAGAAAATAAGTTCTTCAGGGAAGATATTATGTTGTAAAAATTAGATAGATAGCTTCTAGCACAATGAATTATGCATAATTCATGCTTTGATTTTTGTGATTAATTTTTGCTTTGATTTGAACTCCAATTATAGTGAGTTGTAAAAATCAGGTAGCTTCCCTTTATTATATAAATATACACTTGATAAAACTATGGAATTGAAAATCTGATAGCTAAGTTTAGCTGGTAATTTAAACTTCAGAGACTGAGTGATAGCCCAGAACTAGGAGTGGATTACTAGTATCGATGGGTCTAGAGAATTTTCCAGTTTTACTTGTTTTTTTCTCCCCAAACCTGAGAAGTCCACTAATGGCAAACCTCATAGGAGGTAGGCCTTGCCCTGGGATGGTTATTGCAAGTCAGACTAACAAGAGCTAGGGAATGAGCAAAAAGAGGGAATGTTAATTTCCTATAGCTGCTTTAACAAATGACCATAAACCTGGTGACTTAAAGCAGCAGAAATCTCTCCTTTCACAGTTCTAGAGATCAGAAGTCCAAAATCAGTTTTACTGGGCTGAAATCAAGGTGTAGGCAGTGCTCTACTTCCCCCTGGAGCTCTAGGGGAGAATCTGTCCCTTGCCTCTTCCAGAAGCTGCCAGCATCCCTTGACTTGTGGCTATGTCCCTCCAATCTCTGCCTCCACCTTCCTATTGCTGCCTTCTCTCTGTGTCTGATCTCCCTTTGCCTCCTCCTTATATAGATCCAGGTGACTTCATTTAGGGCCCATCTGGATGATAGAGGATACTCTCACCTCAGGAGCCTTAATTTAATCACATTTGAGAAGACCTTTTTTTCCAGTAAGTTACTACAGGTTCCAGGGATTATTACATGATATCTTTGGGAACATTGTTCAGCCTTCCACAGAGACAATTGATTTTCCCCTTTACAGACTCAAAGTCTTAGTCTTCTAGGAACTTGGTTTGCTTACAGACACACCTCATGAGTAAATAGCTTCCAAACTTATGGCCCATTTAAAAGAAGCCAAGAGCTGCTATCTGGAAGGGGCTAATTCAGGTCAGTCTAATGGCACTGGACAGGCAGGTATGGTAACATTCCCAGCTCTCAGTATGAAAATAAACAATACTTATTGAGGAGCTAATTAAGTAACTAGAAAAGCTGGTTGGAGTTCCAGGCAAGTCAGCAGTGGCAGCCAATTCCTATTATCTGGCTTTGTTTTGGATGGGTTTTGGTTTACTTCTGGGGGAACGGGTGTGCTCAGCTCGCCTGACAGTCACTCTTCTGTGTCCAACAGTAGCTCTTGCCAACTGTTTCATCAGGAGGATCACAAAGGATCAAGGTGGTCACTGGGAGGAGGATTGAAGTGGTTTTAAGAGAGAGGATCAACTGCAGAGTAGGACACACCATGCACAGTTAGAGCAGGGACTTCATCACCTTCAGTAGTAGAACTTGGGATGAAGACTCTTCCTCTGTACCTACTTTATATTTCCCTCCTGTATTCTCAGAAGAGATTGCCTACAAAGATTTGATTTGAAACTCCTGAATATGCTTCAATCAGTGTACCTACTTGATTGTGACTTGCTAGCCTAAAGCGCATGAGAGACTAATTTTTCTAGTGATTCTTTTATAGTCCAGATATCTGGAGAAGTTGGATTAAAGGAAGGATCTTAATAAACTTCTGTTATATAGAGTCTTGGAGTAATAGGTATCGAGCGCACAGACTCTCAAGCTAGACTTACCTGCATTTCATTCTGGCTCATCTACATAATAGCTATGTGACCTAAGGTAGATACTAAAATGTCTGATCCATAGTTTCCTCTTCTGTGAAATGAGATAATAGTAACCTGCCCTTATAATGTTCCAGGAGCTATTCTAAGCACATTTTATATACCTAATCTTCTAATTATCACAGCAACCCTGTGAGTAAGTGCACTTTTATTATCCCTCTTCAAAAATGAGGAAATCAAGGTACAGAAAGTTTGAGTAATGTGTCCAGGTAACATGGTAAGGAAGAGCAAAGCGAGGATTTGAATCCTAGATAGTTTGGCTTCTGAAAATGTGCTCTTAACCATAGTTGATGCTGTATCTCATGCCTCAGGTGGTTGTAAGGATAAAATAAGGTGGCTGTCCACCCCCAGGTGTCCTTAGAAAGTTTTGGGATATATCTGTTGTTCGGGTAAATTATTGATAGTGTCCTATTCTACTCTCAAAAGTAATGTCATATCTTGGTTTAGATAGTTGTCATGTGAGGATTAAATACTTACATGTAAAATACTAAGAATAATACCTGGTCCACAGGGAACCCTTCGTTAAGGTTAACTGTTGCTATTGTACTACTACCATCACCACCCACAATCATCCCAAGTCTGGAAAGCTTAGAGCTAGTGGCTTAACTCAGGTTCTGAAAATGCATATCATGGGGGCCACCATTGCCCCTTGTCACACCCATTTTAGACATTGCTTAGTAGACACAGCACAACAGTTTTACTACTTCTTGCCGTAGGCACCCACTCTTAATTGATCAAACTGGATGTGTAATTAAAATTACATACCATTCCTAGTTTAATGAAATGTAAGAATGCAAGATCTCAGTGAATGGAGAACTTGAATTTAAGCCGAACTTTGTGGGTTCTCCATTTATATTTAAACTTATTTGATTCCTGAAAGTGAAAATGAATTTTGGACCTCTTAGACATTCGATATCCCTTTCTTCCAGTATTCCTCTCTGCCTATTTCTCCATCATTTCTACCTCTAAAATAATTTTAAATCATAGTAGTTTCCTATTCCCTGTCTATAATTTGGTGTCTCATGATAAAATTCCATGGAAATAGTATAGATATGGACATAATGTAAATGAAGAGGAGTGAGTCATAATAGGAATTATAGTTGATACCTAAGAGCCAAGACTTAGAAAAGCTGTCTTTAAATGTGATTTGTGTAACTGGTAGTGAAATTCATTTCAGGTTGATTTTGCATGGCATAAGGGACATCTAGTGGTTATCTAGGTCTCTACAGATTTACTAAAGGTAATGTAAAGTCATAGGTTTAAGTATGGGGGCTGAGTACCATCACCTTGAAAGAGAGCCCAAGAAAGGAAGGGGGCCCTTCTTTGTTGCATGACTCTTTTGAAGTTAACAAAGGGTGAAGAAACCTGTTAAGAAAAAAAATCAATTTGAGTCATAGCATTTCTATCTATATTATTGTTAGTTTGAACCCAACTCATTTCCTTTCCTACCAGCTTGGAAATGATTCTGTTATCAGTTACCTGCCAGCCTGGCATATTTTTGCTATTACTTTCCCCACCTATTCTGCTGATTGCAGAGGGGATCTTTGGGCCACCTTGAAGAGCCATTTGATTAGAGGCTTCATTAGGCTAGAAGTAGAGCAGCTTAACAGGCCAGGGCAAAAGAATAGTTTGTAATTGCTTCTGACAGCAAGATCGCCTTATTTGGAAGTTGCTTGGCCATCAGGAAGCCATACACCTCTGGTCCATGTGTATCTTGTATAAATGAAAGGGCTTCACATTATAGGAAGTTGAACTGCAAAGCATCTGTGTGAATTTGCCATTTTAGCCCCAAAGAGTATTCCTGGAACTTGCCTGTTGGTCTGCACCTCTTGGTATAATCTGTCACTATCCATGGTTCTGAACTCACTGCTTCTCTCTCCTGGGCTGCATACTTTCCTCATATGCTCCTATTGTTTCCAGCTAATTGTGTTAGACTTCTTGAAGGTTCTGTTTCATTGAATCTTTTTATAGTATTTCCCCCTATTCTTCTGCCTTTGGGCCTTTTATATAATCTCTTTCTCCCAAAGCCATTTGGCATTTCTATTGTAATATATCTTCTTTCAGGGTAGTTGGTGGCAGAAGGCTTCATTGTTAGGTATTCATTCTTGCTTTTTGACCCTGGATAGAGAAAATAAAGGCTCTGAGGTACTGTTTCAAAATATCCATGTGTTTTCTATGACATTCCAAGCTACATTGTCATAAAGAGGTGGGCAGTATTCCCTTAGCATACTCCGGAGTGGGAGGCAGTGTTGGTGCTGAGTTTTGTTATCCTATCTCTTCGAATATATTGCTAGAATTTATGATTGGTTTCTTTTGCTCCTTCTGTTAGTGTCTTGTCAAGATGCATAAACTAAGGACAGATGCCACTCATGGGTACAGAACTTTCTATATTGATAAACTTAAAATGCAAGCACATTTCCTAAGCATGCCCACTAGTGAAAACCAAATATTTAGTGGTTCCATCAAATTCTTTTTAACTGTCTGTGATACTTTAGCTTTCTATCTTCTTATCTCTTTTATCAAGCAGAATGAATATAGAGGCTTCTTCCTGCAGTATAGTCCTCATCGATTTAGAGGCATCAGGAAATAGTCTTTGGGATCTTCTTGCCTGTCTTCCTTCTCATTCTTTCACATCCTCCCACAAATATGTACTGACTTTGTGTCAGGCACTGGGAGACTCAGTAAAAAGGTACAGTTTCCTCCACTTGAGCAGCTCCCAGTCTACTGGGGAAAACAGATGCCGCACAGCATGATAAATTTTATGACAGCAGTTACAACATGGAGCCCTGGGAGCAGAGAGGAGGGAATCAGATATAGGTAGGAGTAGAGTGAGTAAGATTGTTGGAGAATCTCGGCTTCCGAAAAGAGGTCGTACCCAAACTATGCCTCAAATGGCAAACGGTTATTCAAATAGGAAATCCAGGTAAGGATTATCCTGGGGAGAATTTACCGGAAGAGCTGCAGAACTTGATAAGGCAGGTGACAATGAGGTGGGAACTAGATCAGGAAGAGTCTATTATGTAATGTGCGAAAGTTTGCATTTGATTCTGAAGTTGATAGAGAATCATTGAAGGGTTTAAGTGAGGAATGGCATGCTGTCCTCAGGGAAAATAGATGATTAGAGTCTTTCTAGTTTTGGAATAAAAATAACAGTAGATTCCTAGTGAATCAAGAAGGCATCTTTTACATTTTGTCACCTTTCTAATCAGACTGTTAAAGACTTCCTTTTTACTCTAATGGCTCCTTTTTTTTTCAATTGCATAATGTCTGTATTTTTAGAGCTTTTCATAATCAGGTACCACCTACTCATCTGATCTTTGTTCTTCTGCTTTGTGACATGTAACTTTCACTCTAGTCAGGTTGGTGCCCTCATCAAGTATTCTAAGACAGAGGGAAATGTAGGTGTTCACTAGGTAGGTCTGTTTAGTACATAAGTAAATACAAGAAGTTTTAGAGTACGTTTATTGAGCTTCTGTGTGCCAGGCACTTTGCTAAACACTGGGCATGCATTGGCTACCACATAAGAAACACATAGCCTCTGTGTTTATAAAGCTACACTCTAGAGGACCATAACAATGCCATTCTTGGAAAGCAGAAGGAAGAGAAACACGATCTAAGTCAAGTTTCTGATCACTGGCCCTTGTACATTCACTATTTGGAGTGACAGCTGTATTTCACTACAATTCTGATATAAAATATATCCCCCCTTTAAGCATTTTCCAACATTTTCTAAACATGTTAGTGGCAGGGATTACACCTCATCTTCCTTTGTCTCCCCTGTGGTCTAGAGCTAAAATATAGTGGTTATTTAACACATTTATGTGGATTTTGTCTGCAATATTTTAGTGTAGCTAGTTAATTTACATTGAGTTGACTTTATGTTAGAGGATAAGGAAGATGGAGAATAGGTTCACCTCCCGTTACATCTCTCAGTGACTGGTGGTAACTTCCTAGAGTACTGCCTTGAGAAGAATTCTGAGACTCCAGTCAGGTTGAATGGGAAAGGGGGTAGAACAGAATGACATCAATTAACAATGAATGCCACCTGTGAGGAGGGAAGAATAGAGACACATATTCGCCAACATGGCTCCTGAACATGGGAGGGTTTGCTATCGAGGTGTGGCTGAAAAGGTCATCTGGCAAACTTTCTAGTTCATCTAGGAACTTTTTCATCACTATTGATGAGGCCTGTCTTGCAGAGCTCTGGCCCATACACGCAAGTTCATGTCTTCTATCTCTGCGTGGGTTTATTTATGTCAAGTCTGTAGTCTGTCTATGCCAAGTCCTTCCTTCATTAATTTAGTAGAAGCTTAGTACATTCTGTGAGGATGACAAAGTCTGAATCAGCAAATCTTATCTCTCACAATAATTTTTTTTCATGGGATACTTGAACATATGGTGGCCTGTTCCTGATCAGCCTTTTTAACTGAATAAAGTCCTCAGAAGCTCTCTTTCTTGAATAAAATTTAGACCTTCACTATGATTGTATTAAGGGTTGGCAGTCTTTCTGAACTTCTTAGTGTCTCCATCTATAACCATGTATCAACCTATGTAATTATTAACATTTCACAAAGAAGCCATCAGATGAATATTTGTTTAAGTCTTGAGCACAAGTGGTAATAACTTGCGTTATTAGCAAAGCTCTTGGGCTGGCACCCATGGCTTTTTTTTTAATTAAAATTTTTTTAATGTTTATTTTTTTATTTTTGAGAGAGAGAGAGAGAGAGAGAGAGAGACAGAGTTTGATCAGGGGAGAGGCAGAGACAGAGACACACACACACAGAATCCAAAGCAGGCTCCAGGCTCTGAGCTCTCAGCATAGAGCCTGATGCGGGGCTCGAACTCACAAACCATGAGATCATGACCTGAGCCGAAGTTGAACACTTAACCGACTAAGCCACCCAAGTGCCCCTTGGCTTTTTGATTCATGAGGGCAGAGTAACTGGCCCACAGCTTTCTCTCTCTTTGGTTGAATTGCCTATACGTCCAGGTGACTGGGTGCTGTTTTCAAAATGAGGAAGGGACTGAGGACTTTGATGATTCAACATCAGTTTGCCAGGATTTTTTTTTTTTTTTTTGTCACTCCAGCTTGCCGTATGTCCGTTGTATCTTTTCCTGGGCACTCTCTTAGAAATGGGACCATAGATCAGAGGTTATGTAAACTGGTGGTTCCTCATGAGATCCAGCTTGCAGCTATGTTTTCTTTTACCCACAGAGTGTTGGATCACTCAGCATTTAAAAAATTTGATTATCAGTTGACATTCTACTACTACCTTTGCAAGTTTGAAACTCAGTTCCCATTTTTCTATTTCTCATGCTTAGTTTTTATCTTTGGTGGATCTTCACCACTGTTAACAGAACATAAAGCATGAAAATGGTGACATCCATGGTATGTAGCAGTTGGGGCTTTGGGCCTCGGGTTTGGTGTCAGCTGCAGCTCAGCAGGCAGAGTTAGTTCACTGACCCCTGTTAGCAAGACCGTAGATGCAGATGTGGCCCTGGCCATGCCAAATATGAGGCCCTTCTGACTTTGGAAGCTCGGAGGACCATCTGCTGTCACATTTGTGTTTGGACTTCACTGTTGGAGTTTGGTCAGTGGTACATTCTGATAGAAAATGTGAATGATAATGAATCTTAAATCTGTGCATGTATAAGCTGTGTGTGTGTGTGTGAGAGAGAGAGAGAGAGAAAGAGACAGAGGAAGAGTGAGGAAAACAAGGAATGACCACCATTAGGCATTTATATATATTATAAATGCCCCATTAGGCAATTATATATATTATGTATATATTTTTATTTTTACTTTAGAGTTGGATGATAAGTCCAGTCTGTTACTAGTTTGATCCCTGTCTTTTGAGCTGACAGTCACCTTAGAACTTATTCTCAGAGGAAATCTTTTCTTCCCAATGGCTTCATGCCAGGCTCTTCTGTCTATTGATTTAGTTCTGGCTTTTTGTAGAAAAATAACAGAATTAATAGTGATAATTACCATTTGTTTAGTGCTTAGGAAGGTCCAGGAACTGTGTCAAGTATTTCTATATACAACAATCTTATCTTTTTTTTTTTTTTTTCAATCTTGTGAAATGAGACGTGTTACCCACATTTCTACAGTGAAAGACTCTGAGGCAGAGACATAGTAATGATTTTATCCAAGGTCCCATAGCCAGCATGGATGGATCAGGACTCAACCCTGGTTGGTGAGATTGCAAAGCACATGATAGGAACCACTGCACTGCCACTGGAGTCCAACATATAATTTAATGCAGATAGGAGCATTATTAAGCACCTGTACAACCAGGTGCTGTTTCGAGTTTTAAAAGGTGTGGTGCATATTTTTTGCTGATAGGGTGTTTGAGGTCTGTTGAAAAGATAAGACCTGTGCTTATTTAAGGATAACAAGGTTGAGTGTTTTGAGTGACAAATGAGTGGAGCAGTCAGTTCATAGGAGAGGAATTCACAGCAGGCCAGACTTATCAGTTGCCTGAAGGACAGAGGGGAAGTAGGGTAAAGAAGGTAGGATGTATGATTCTGTGGCAACCTCGGAAGCAAGATTCTTTCGCAGCACTGCTGCTTTATGTTTTTACCCTGAGTAGGAATGTTACACAGTAATAAGATTAGCCTGAACATTTATCTAGAAGCAGCACTGTCCTGGAGGCTGTAGAGAAAAAGCTCATTTTATTATTATCTATTGTCAATGGATTAAATGCAGTGGGGGATAAATATATCTTTGTCTTTTGCTTGCCAGATGTACACTGATCCACACATAGGTATAAACTTGAAAGGCTTTACTGAGATGTGTAATCGACACTGTTCCATATCAAGGCACCCGGACACTGGCTTCTCACCGTTGTGTTTTGTTTAGTCTAGACACTTGAGAGAATGTCCCCTAGCATCCTGAATTTCAGACATCCTCCGCTGACCTGGATCAGAGCAGTGGTGCTCAGGCATCAAGTCACAGACCTATAAATGATGGTCTTATAAGCCGACCTGTGGTTTTTGTTGAAATTCTCCTACATATAGACCCACAGAGGATTGAAGATGCTCTTTTAAAAACAAGAGAACAAAAGGCCAGGTGATACTCTCCTATTCCCGCACAGGATAAAAAGTACCAAGAGGCCACCTGGGCACTGCAGGGCATGTGCCCACATCCCCTCATTCCCTCTTGTTTCCTTGCTGGAGTGCAGAGGTGGTGGCATATACAACAGAGTGCAGGAAAACATATTCTCAGGAAGCTGAGGATAGAGCAGCCTAGGAAAAGATGGAAGAGAGAGAAAAGAAGTACATCTGTGAGCTGGGACTGTCACTGCCCCTTAGATTTGTTCTCATGGACTTGCCATGTAACTCAAGTGCCATGGGAGAGTTTAATGTAAAAGGCACATCATGTAAGTTTGAAGAGTTACTGCTTCTCCAATCTGGGCAAGTGGTCTGGGCAATAGGAAAACAGCCACATCACTGGTAGGCAGCATGAGGATTCTAAGTTTATCAAATGGGAGGATCAGCAGGATCAGAGCAACCAGATAGGACCTGGAGTGGGTTTGGATATATATCCCGGTGCAAGGGCACCAGAAGAGGAGAGAAAAGCATGGTAGCCTGGGAAACGGGAGCAAAGATGCAGAAGCCCTCACACTTGAGCTCAGACAGAGGCTTCTGAGGTAACTCCTGAGGAGGGAAGAGTGGGACATATCAGTTGTGAAGGGCTTTGCACTTCAAGGTGCAGCTGAGTGTTGTTTGTGATGGATGGAGGGATTTTTGTTTTATGGCTAAGTGTGGGCCACAGGAGAGCCTAGAAACTGCCACCCCTAGAGCATCACCCCAACGCGTGCCGTCAGAGAGATCTGGGTTCGAGTTCCGGTTACACCCTCTAATGCTGCCTATTTCACCTGCTTATTGTCTGGCACAGAGCAGATGCTCACAAGATGCAAACTGTTTTTGTTACATTGTTCCTGCTTACATGTCTTGACTTACTCCTGATATGGCTCCTTTGTGCTTTTGTGGCTGAGATTATGGAGACATAGAAGTACAGTTTTTCTGAGAAAGTCTGTCTCAGCTCTGAGACTCTGTCTTCAGCTGTCTTACTGTCTGGCCTCCCAGGCACGAACTGCAAGTCCAAATGGCCGTCTTTACAAACCCGAGGATTGGGTAGTCAGACCAGCTTGTCATTCTTTGCGACTTTGTCTCTGCCTCTTAGGCCGTGTGACGTCTTCCCTCATGGGGAGCCACTTCCACTTGTCTTTAATTGCTCTTCATTGGGGCAGCTTGTCAGCCAAGGCTGCTCTCTGTCACTTGATGCCACATTTCTTCCTAGTTTAGTCATCAGTTGGGGACTTCCCTTGAGCTGCAAGTCTGGTTTTACAGAGAATGCTGTACCAGATACTAATTTGCCTTGTAAAGGGGTCCAGCAGGGTTTCTTAACTCCATGCCCTACCCGAGGTGCTGGTACATTTCTGCGTGACTGTGGCCCTGGCCATGGTCCTATACCAGACAGGTAGGGAAGGCAAGGATGCCAGCCATGGAGCTTCTCAGTTGAGTCCCACTAGACTGCAAGACCCCTGTCCTCCTGCCCCTTTCTTCTCAGTGGGAGATCCTCAGCAGAACCTCAGATCAGGCCCCTGTCAGTTTCTAACAGTATCCCAACATGACTGGAGACAAGAGTATGCTATTATTTCATCCTAGGTTCGTCTGCTAGTTTATACTTTTCTGTGTTGTATAACATCCCTGTCAATCTTGATAACAGCCCTGAGTGGGGGGGGGGGCGAAGGGGAGTCATTCCTAAAATAGGTTTTGAGGTTCCTGCCTTTGGAAATGGGACTCAGAGAGGTTATCCAGCTGTCCATGAGAAAGGTGAGGCAACTCCATATAAATAGACAAGTAATTTCCAGGCCTTGGAGTAGATAGAGAGCTCACCTTCAAAGAGCTTTTGAGAGAAGTATGGTTATCATTGGCCAGTCTGTGGCCCTGATTCTCCTGTCTGTCTCTCTGGAAACCTGGATTCTAGTTACTCACCTTGGGTCTTAGTCTCAACTGTGTACCTTTCTCAGAGAAGAGTCCCTCTTCATGGTATCCTGGATTCCTTTAAAAGGCTTTTTCTCTTTTCTCTTCTGCCTCCTGTAGCGGTACCTGAGTTCTTTTTCCATTTATTATTCAATAGAACCAAGCCTCAGTCTGTCCTCCCCTCCTCTCGGGGATGAGCTGTAATAATTAGTTTTAACAAGGAGCTCTAGTCATAAGCATTTAACCCAATGCAGAGAAAGCCAAAGTTTGTTTATGGGAGAGAGATCTCACATGCCTGGGCACAATAGGTGGGGTTAGAAAGGAGAAGAGGCCAGTCATTAAACTTTGTTTCTTTTTCTGGTTCACTCCAGTCATTGATAGCCTAAGGATATTGTAGTCTTTCCCCTGTTCACATGATCAGGGCAGTAGTGCTGAGATAAGAAAAAATTCAGCTTTTGAATTAGGAAGCTGAACATGCATGATTTTCCATGTAATGTTAAAGATGAGCTTCACAGGTGCTGCTAGTGGGACCTCACACTGAGTGTCCACAGTGGTAAAGCACACGAATGAGAGAGCCCAGTTCCCTGGGTTTAAGTCCTGCTCTGCCAGTTTCCAGCTATTATGACTCTGAACTGGTTCCTTAACTACTCTCCACATCTGTTTGCTTCTGTGAAAAGGAGGGAATGATGGTAGGTATCTCAAATGGGTATTATTGGGATCTAATGGGATGGTAGGTTTTAGCTCCTTAGCCATGGTATCTGGCAGTACGTGCTCAGTAAATATTAGTATCATTGTTATTTGCAGTGTTACTGACTATGGCTAGGCTCATTGTCAAGGTTATATAGTATGTGAGGCATTTTCAATTGTCAGTTATATATTAAAAGGGAGACAATGCTGGTGTTAGAGATTAAATAGTATACTGGAATGACCCATCCAATTATCTTTTTATCACTGAGATGAGTTGTAAGACTTATTGTAGTTCTTAAGTCCATTTGTTATGGAAAATGAAATGATATTACAACATTTTTTGGGCTGTGGAAAGGATGAAATGTGAATTACAGCTACAACAAATACCACCAAAATACCTGAGATTTTTATGCTCTTACTCTGTGCCATTCTAAGTGCTTTACATGTATGTATTAACTCATTTCATCCTTGTAAAGTAATTTACTCCTGTGTTCCCATTTTCAGAGGAGAAAAGAGACCTAGATAAGTTCAACAACTTTGCCAAGGTCACACAGCTTGTACATAGTAGATGTAGTAGCCTAAATCCGGATCCTGACTTAGAATTTGAATAGGATAGTCAATACTGCAATGTTAGCCCCTTTCCCTTTAATTTTTTTCTTGTTTATTGGAAAGATGTGACATTACTTAGAGATAACAGGACCAAGACCCGTCCCAGGGCACTGCAGTCAAAATTCAGTTCCAGTAACAGCAACCCCTCTTGAAATTCTGATTTTGGGGAATAGCATTAATCCCTGCTTTTATGTGGATTACACCAGGTTTTGAAAGTCATAATAGTTTTTTTTTGAATATTTTAGGGTGTTTCATTCTCCCACCGTATGTATATAAAGGGTACACACAATGTGCACAAAACACAGATCTTCCCTACCAACTCTTAACACATCTGCATGGTGATAAAAACCAAACAATAAAACAGGGTACAGTGAAAAGGCAGTCTCCCTCCATTCCTGAGTATTAATCTGATAGATCCACTCACCAGTGACAATTTTATAGTTTTTTTGTGTTTCCTTCCAAAGACGTTTTATGCATTTACAAGTGCATATTATGAGTTTTTATATCAAACACACACTCTTAACACAATGATAGTGCATATATGCATATATATATGCATAAACATATATCAAAACACACACATACTCTTAACACAATGATAGTATAGTACACACTCTTTTATGCTCCTTGATAATTTCACTTAATATTTTTTGGAGAGCATCCATGTCAAAACCAGAGCACTGCCTTGATTTTATTATTATTATTATTATTATTATTACTATTAATTTGAGAGAGAGAGAGAGAGAGAGAGAGAGAGAGGAGGGGAGGAGGCAGAAGGAGAGAGAGAATTGGTGCAGGGCTTGTTCCCACGACCCTGAGATAATGACCTGAGCCAAAATCAAGAGTTGGATGCTTAACCGACTGAGCCACCCAAGGGGCCTTAGAGCACTACCTTGTTTTTAATGACTGCCGAATTATCCATGATAAGGATGTGCCAGTCTCTTATTGATGGTCATTCAGATTGTTTCTGGGCTTTTACTACACTTCAGCAAATATCTTTGTGTTTAAGTATTAGTATTTGTGCAACTCACACAAATCACTCTCTTGATTTCTACTTGCAAGCTTGTATTGTATATCTTTTTGATATCACAAAAATTGACCAGAAGGAGACAGCACAAAAGGAATAAAATGGAAATGTGGGGGCTTATTTAGGTCTTCTGTGTATCTCAGAAGTCTCTTTAGATGCTTTTTCAAATGTTGGATCTCATGTTTCTCATATTGTTTCAGACATATTGTGTCCTGAAGCCTCTTCTTGGGCCTTTTTCCCAGGTGCCCAGTGAATAGTGGATGGTAACTGTTTGCAAGATTGATTCATGTGGCTCTTATTTGGCTTTTGACAGGTTGTTTATAAGAATAATGACATCCGTCTGGAGCTGTCTCGCCTGGCCCGGATTGGAGACACCAAGATGAAGATCTATGGGGAAGTTGTATTCAAGTGTGAGAATGTGGCCACGCTGGACCCCATCAACTTCGAGACCCCAGAGGCATACATCAGCTTGCCCAAATGGAACACCAAGCGCATGGGTTCCATCTCCTTTGACTTCCGCACCACTGAGCCCAATGGCCTGATCCTCTTCACTCACGGCAAGCCCCAAGAGAGGAAGGATGCTCGGAGCCAGAAGAACACCAAGGTGGACTTCTTTGCCGTGGAACTCCTCGATGGAAACCTGTACCTGCTGCTTGACATGGGCTCAGGCACCATCAAAGTGAAGGCCACTCAGAAGAAAGCCAACGATGGGGAATGGTACCATGTGGACATTCAGCGAGATGGCAGATCAGGTAGGAGGAGGTGGAGTTGTGACTCGGGAAAGAGGAGAAAATTGCAGCATCCTAGTCTGTTTCATGGCTTTATAGTTTTTATATTTTACAGTTTTTATTTTAATGTGTATGCTTGCATGCATGTTGACTCTTGCTGTTTTCTTTACTGTTTGTTGTAAGATTATGTTTCTGAACAAGATATCTGTCTCGTCCCTCCCCCTCTCCCTTGTCAGTCACCACACAGCCGTCTCTGTGAAAGCTTTTAAGACCCTGGAGCCGAGGATGGTTTTACAAGTAGCATTTCCACTGCTACCAAAGAGACTGTCATGTCACTGGTGTGATGTTTTTTTTTTCCCTCTCCTTTTCTTCTTCTTTTTCTCATCCCATGGAAACCGATTGTGACATCACAGATGCTGCATTATGTGATTACTCTGTAGGATAAGCCTCACTGTGTGAGAGTTTATGGAATGATTCAGCCTTCAATAATTGGCAAGAGTCATGTTGCAGGGAGAAATTAAGACAAGAAAGGAAAAGGCAAATTGATTTTTCCTAAAGTCATGTTCAATTTAAACCCTTCCTTTGGTGTGAGAGCCTATATTTCACTCTTTGCTCAGACCTCACTAACTCTCCCTTCCTCTTCGTAACCTTTTACATTTGGTTTAAATGGCTTTGTTTGTTTCTGCAGCTGCAGATCAAACAAGCTAGCCCCAGGCAGTACATAGCTACTGTGCAACAGTAACAGAGAGAGAGGGAACACACACACACACACACACACACACACACACACACACACACACAGTCTGGAGCTTTTGAATGCCTGAACAGTTTGCGTAGCTTTCTATGGACCATGTGCTTTTGAATGCCTGAACAGTTTGCGTAGCTTTCTATGGACCATGTGGCAATGAAGGTCACGTTCTGTGCCACCAGAAAGTACATTTCACCCGGAGTGGTAACTAGAGCATTTGGATTTCACACTTATTTCCCTGATTCTCCATTATACTCAGGAAGGGTTTTGGCTATATTTGCTCTGTTTTTAAGGATTCTCCCTCCTGGTAAACACAAAGTCTTTCATCTGGGCATTTTTTTTTTTTTTTTTTTTTTTTTTTTGTAGGCACACTTGGCCAGTAATAGAAAACAATAGGTTCCCTCAGAAGGCTACACTCAGGAATGAGCTTTTCTGTATAATTCCCTAGCCAGAGTGTTGACAGAGATGAGCAGTATTGCCCTCAGGAGGAGCTGGATGAGTTCCGTTCAGAGGGCAGACGGGTGGCAGATTGCGGCCCTGGATGGTTTAGTGCCCAGCAGGATGCTTTATTGATTGTCTGAAATCTAATCAGAACCTAGAGGCTTCAAATTAAATGTGCTTGTTGAGTAAGAATGAACAGTTTGTGCTTTTTTAACAGAAAAAGCTAATTTCTCTGGAGGGAAGATCTTTTTCTGGCTTTCTAAGTTTCTCCATAAAATGTCAGCAGGGGCAGTGCCAAAAAGCTATCTTAAAATTATAAGGGAGGGGTGCCTGGGTGCTTCAGGCGGTTGTGCCTCCGACTCTTGGTTTTAGCTGGGTGCATGATCTCATGGTTTCCCGAGTTCGAGCCCCATGTTGGCTCCACACTGACAGGGCAGAGCCTGCTTGGCATTCTCTGTCTCTCTCTTTTTCTGCCTCTCCCCCATTCACGCTGTCTCTCTCTCTTTCTCTCTGTCTCTTAAAATAAATAAATACACTTTAAAAAGTTAAAATTATAAGGGAAACACTTCTGTTGGTTTCAGGACCATGTGTTCTGGGTTTCTGGAGTTCCACTGTGGTTGGTGGGTGTCATGATTGGCTAACTTAGAACTGACACAGCTTGAAGGTTACCTCTCTGTGTCACGGGCAGGTGAGAACACATAAGCTTGCCATATGTTTACTTCCTGTTTATTCCCAGCACTAATTGCTTTTTCAAGTGATGTAGTTATTTTGTTAGAACCATCAGTGGACCTGTTTTTGACAAATATATCTGGATTTCAGATGCCTTGGAATTCTTTTCTGGGAGCCATATAATTGGCCAATACTGATAATTTGATCAAAGCCTGTAATAGTTTACTGGGTAAACAAATAATTGTCCCATGAAAGCAGCATAACAAAAAATTTTAATATGATCTGTTAAACTTCATTTCTTCATGAGGGTGTTTTCTGATATGTTTTTAGCTCTGAACCCATTCCAAAATGAATAGTTATAAAAACATCTGTATTTGCGAGTTTGGTGCCTCTTTCCCTGTTCATCCTGAAGAATGACATGGAAAAAGTATTATGATCACTCCCCAGTTAGGGGACTGATTCTTGAAACTGAATTATGTGCGTTCAGAACAGTTGTGGTCACCCACTCAGAGGACGGATTTTCCCCAGGATGTATTTATGGCTCCAGCATTTAAATTGGGTCTGGTGCTGCCCTTATTTGTCAATAGCTGTTCCTCCAGGTTCAGGATCAAGCAGCTCTGTGGGCTTGTGGAGAGTAGAGAAAGCAAGCAGTGCAAGAGAAAAGGAGATGCAAACCCCAACTTCCTCATTTGTGAAAGAGCGTACATATTAACTCCTACCTTGCCGGATTGTTTTGAGAATCAAGTCCAGAAAAGCACATGCATACTTAAAATGGCAGCCAGGACATAATTATTATTACATAGGCTTCTAAAAGATTAAAAACAAACAAACAGGTGCCTGGGTGGCTCTGTTGGTTAAGCGTCCGACTTTGGCTCAGGTCATGATCTCACGGTTCTCGAGAGTTCGAGCCCCGCGTCGGGCTCTGTGCTGACAGCTCAGAGCCTGGAGCCTGCTTCAGATTCTCTGTCTCCTTCTCTCTCTCTATCCCTTGCCTGCTCACACTCTGTCTCTGTCTGTCTGTCTGTCTCTCTCTCTCTCAAAAATAAACATTAAAAAAAATTAAAACAAACAAACAAACAAAAACACCCCCAAAACACAAATCCGATTTTTCCAGGAGAAAACTTCTAGGATGGAGTGGAGGAAGTCGCTGTTGGCATAACCCACCCAGAGGCCTATTATGCTGTCTTTGTAATCTAGAGTGTACTTCACATTCTTGATCTTATTTGATCTTTATGGCCCCTTCGTAGCCTAGGGGATTGAGACTCAGACAGAAGTGAAGGCTGGCTGATGGATGGCTGACCCAGTTATCCTGGTCCCAATAAAGCACTTTACGAATACGAAATAGTTTTTACAATTTCTGGCATGATGTTTAGATTTCACCTTGATTTTATAGTTTCCTTGATTCTATAGTTTAGAAAACTGGGCTGTAAAGTAGCTCAGGGACTGGCCTGGTGTCAGAAGTCCACTTAGGACCAGAATGCCAGGCCCAAGTTCCCAGGTCGGGCTGTATGTTTGCACCTTCTACAGTCACATTGGTGGGTCCACGACCCTCCTGCTGCCGTGTTTGGTCTCCCTCTCTCATTTCATCTCCTGCTCACCTCTTATGTCCTTCCACTCTAGCCCTACTCTGGCTTACCCCACGGCCTTTACAGGTGCCATTCCCCTGCCTGGCATATTTTTCCCCTGGACTTGGTATGGTTAGGTCCTTTTCAATATTGTGCTTTCAGCGAACCTGTCACCTGCCCAAAAGGCCTTCGCTGACAATGCGTTTTAAAGTAGACCCCACAGGCTGCTACCACAGCACCCATTTTGCTCTCCTCCTAGTACCTACCATTACCTAATTTCACTTGTTTATTGAGTGATGTATTTACCTTCTGTTCCTCTGCTCTGGAATATATGCATCACAAGAGCAGAGACATACCTGTCAAGTTCATCTTTGTGCCTATAAGTATGCTAAGAGACACACAGTTGGGCAATACATATTTGTTAAATGAATAAATAAACATGTCCCAGTTAAAATTCCTCACAGGCAGTCCTCCAGATATTCATTGACAGGGCTGGTAGCTAACGCTAGTGTGGAGCATATCTGTGCGTGGAGGGTCCCATCCTTTGGGGATGGCCAACGAGTGATAAAGACTCAAGCACTTCCAGAGTCCTTACTCTGTCCCAGACACAGAGGGGCCATTTAATCACCATGCCAGTCTGTGAGGTGGGGACAATTATTTCCCCATTTTACAGAGGAGGATGTTAAGGTCTTGGAAGGTAAAATCACTTCTTCAGGGTTACACAGTACATGGTAGAGCTGGGATTTCAACCTAGGCATCAGCTATGCTGCTCTCAACCTGTATGGTATGTGACCTTTCAGCCAAGACTCTGTAGAGGAAAGATATCACATTAGGTGTTCATTGACTGAGTTCGTTGACTGAATCCTCCTGGAACCAAATGGCCTATGTTATCTTTTCTACTGTCTTGAAGCATTTGACTCCCTTGCTTGTATCGTCCCCACCTGACCAGGCAACACTGGTCTCTGAACTCACCTACTGGTCTTCTGTCATTTGGCTCATTGACGGGCAGCCTGCCCTGAGATGCCAAGAGGGCTGTTAGCTCACTCCGTTTCTATCCTCCCGTCCCAGGTACCATATCAGTGAACAGCAGGCGCACGCCATTCACTGCCAGCGGGGAGAGTGAGATCCTGGACCTGGAGGGGGACATGTACCTGGGTGGGCTGCCGGAGAACCGTGCTGGCCTCATCCTCCCCACCGAGCTCTGGACTGCTATGCTCAACTATGGCTATGTGGGCTGCATCCATGACCTGTTCATCGACGGGCGCAGCAAGAACATCCGGCAGCTGGCGGAGATGCAGAACGCTGCGGGCGTCAAGTCCTCCTGTTCACGGATGAGCGCTAAGCAGTGCGACAGCTACCCCTGCAAGAATAATGCTGTGTGCAAGGACGGCTGGAACCGCTTCATCTGCGACTGCACGGGCACAGGCTACTGGGGAAGGACCTGTGAAAGGGGTGAGTTGGCCCTTTTGAGTGGCCTGCGGGGTCTGAGTGGGGGTGCTGGATGCAGTTGTGTTCCTACATAGAACTACCCATGCTTTCTTTGTTTTAGAGAAGCATTTCCATTTGTTCACTGCTTCCCAGATGACACCCTTTCTGGTTCTGGATGCTTGAATTTGTTTACCTAGGATTGGATCCCAGAAAGGGAAACTTTAGAATAAGTATTACCAAGATCATGATACTTTCAATTAAGTGTGAGACATCTTCTATTTAGAGTGGGCACATACATCTGTTTTGGGTTTCTGGATGGACTAACAAACTAGCTTTTTGGAACTTTCTACATGCTAGCTCTTGGACTAGGCTTTAAAAATACACTGTGGAACAAGGTAGATCCAGGCCTGTTCTCACGGAGTTACTGCCTGGTGGAGTATTTAGTCATTAAATAAATTACTACTAACATGTAAGAGGCAGCATGACGTATTGGTTAAGAACGTGAACTCTGGAGCCAGACTGGGTGAGAAATCTGACCCTTATGGGGTGTTGTGAACTCTATTAAGATAATATTTTTAAGACTTCATTTCATCATCTGTAAAATAGGGATAATCAGGCACCTACCTCACAATGTATGGTGATGATTAAGTGAGTGAGTAGTTTCACAGACAATGACTTAGTATTGGTGATTGTAACCATCATTGTTATTGTTATAAACATCATTAAAGGGAAAATAGAGTTTGGGAGGCTTCTGCAGGGGGGTCCACCATACCACAGAGGTTCATAGAAAGCTGCTACCAGGAAGAAATATGCAATTTGAGACTTGAAATAATGAGTAGGAGTTAGCTTGGCAGAGAGGTTGGAGGAAGGCATCTGTCTTAGACAAGAAAGACAGAATGTGCCAAGGGACAGACCTAAGAAACCATGGCACAGTTGGGGAACTGAATGAAGTCCAGAAAGGACTGGAGTGTGGCATGAGATGGGGGGAAGGGCAGAAGAGATAGGGGAAAAGGAGGGGAAGCAAACAGGCCAGCATGCTGGGAGCAGTCTTTTTCCAGTCACCACTTTAGCATCTTACATCTGTACTGACTTTGCAGTTTGGGTGATGGGTAGAGATAAAGGTAAACAGAAACAGAATCACGACAAGGAGATTCTGTTCTTTAAGTGATGTCCAATTCCAGCCTGGTTTATTCTTTTATATGCTAAACTTCCTGACTCAAGCTGGCTGTCCATAGGTTGTCAGCCTCTATTTATATGAAAGGATAGTTTACATAACTTGATAGTTATCAAGTGTTTGCTGAGGGCATAGCTCTCGGGCTTTAAAGATACTGCATCTGTAATAGACATAGTTCCTGCTCTCAAGAAGCTTATCATTTATTTATCTGAGGAGTTTAGACATCTATACAAGAAGAGTAATAAAATGATACAAGTCAGCACCGTGGATTCTATTGGTGGAGCAGACTGGGAGGATATGGACCTTCAGAGGAGAAAAGACTTTCTTGAGAAGGGACGCACAAGGTCTCATCCCTCAAGACTACCAGTGGCCAGAATTGTCCAATATCAGAAGTATGTTGATGAGCATGAATCCTGGAACAAGCCAGGAATGGGCTGGATGACTAGGCAAAGATGTTTTCAAGGAGTGATTTTTGTGAGGTCAGTTATATTATTAGATGAGGGGTTTTTCAAGAGAACTGCAGATCTTTTTTACAGCTGGATCAAAAATAGGACACAACATTGGGGTGAAGGAGGAAGAAAGAACTATTTGGAGCTTTATGGGATGTAAATTCAGTCCCTGATTTTCAAAGCTACAACAAGCAGAAGATGAGCTAAGTTGGGGAAGCAGCCATATGGGGCCGGTCAGTCTGTCCAGTTCCTAGACTTTTTTTCCAAATCTGTTTGTAGGCTGAACTACCCAGGTAATTGGTTTAGGTTAATAGAAAGGTCATTGGACCTCCAAGATGAGTAAGACAGTTTTGGTGCCAGCCACATTGTTACAGATCTTCCACCACTTTGGAAAGCAGTATAAGCAGTATAAGAACCAAAGATCACATCAGACATCTCACTTCTCCCCTTGGGTCTCTTCAAAGACCTTGTGACTGCTGAAGACAGGCAGGATCGACTGTAGCCAGCTGTGCAAGGTGTCTCTGAGCTCACCTATTCCAAGGGTAAATCAATGGGAGTTGGTCCAAGTTTTGCCACGTACGGTGAAAGTCACTGCACCTTTTACGTTGTCACTTCTGACTAGTCATTAAGAGGCAGCTGATTGGGGATATATGAGGGACAATTATTCCTGGTACAGTGCAGCCAAGTCATCCATTCTGGCCAAATGAGAAGGAGCATAGGGAATTTAAGACATTTGATCTATACATGGCTCAAATCTCAGACTGTTCAACGGATTGTTTTGTTCCCTTGCTAATTGTTTTTTGGCCCTGTATTGTTCCTGACACCATGTTCAGAATGAATCAGTGGAGTGTAAAAATGATAGGACTTTACTTGCTAGCAGAGAAAATAGAGTTTTCCAGTGACATTGTTTTCTTTATTGAAACTGATTTCTCGGTGGAGATCCTTTGGGTGTCTTTTATTCCTTTTTTATACATGATGCAGACATTTATTGAAGCCCTAGCATATTCTAGGCACTGTATTAGATACTGGAAATGCAAAAACACTGACATAGCCCCTGATGTTGATGAAGGGGTGTATAGTCTTTCCATGGAAACAAAGGGGAATGTGGTAAGTCTCGTGATGTGTGGTAGATGTTAAGCTGTATGTCTATAGTGGAACAGTAGGGCAAACAGTTGGGAGAGGCCATGTCTATGTAGGGGAGTGATGATTGGGAAAAAGGGATTCAAGATTTGTTGGATCTTTTTGTCTCCTATTTCTAGCAAAACTGTGGTCTTTGTCTACCTCTGACCCTGTAGGCATTTCTGAAGAGTGGTGAAGGAAAAAAAAAATATTTGTTAACATTCTTTATGTAAGGAGCATGATCCCCTTTGGATCCAGGAATGCTGCTCCATGCACCATGACCCCATCAGTCAACTTACTATTTTCTCTCTAATATTTTTCTATGAACATTAACCCTAAGCCTAGAATTGATCATTTATAGTAAATGTGATAAGACTAAGACAACTCCTAAGGCAGTATGTCCCATCCAGCCCAAACTGGAGTGTTCTGTACCTGGATTTCACTGTGGGGTCAGTCCCTTGGTATCACTGGTCCCACAATAGGAATGGTAGGGTTAGAGAGGCATTTGTGAATATAAAATGAAGAAAGCATAGATGGGATACTAGAAGTGGTAGAAAAAGAACAGAGTTGGGGATGGCTCAGGTCAGACACTAGATCCAAATAGCCCAAGAACTCAAGCAAAGTGAGCAAACAGATCAGTATGTAGGGCAACTCCCAGATCAAAGCTGTCTACCAAAGACAAGGGAATAAGGCAAGGGACCTAGGAAATATATAAATATATGAGATTAATGTTAATTTTCAGGAGTATCTTTCTCTTATAGTAAAATTGGATGACTCTTGCTTGTACCCTCACAAGAATGCTTCTACTGTCTGTGAAAGATAGCAACTCTAAATCTTAACATTTAACAATTGGCTTGATGTATTAAGATTTTGTCAGGATGATCTGATACTGTTCTAAAAAGATGTACATCTGTCTTCCCATCCCAATTGTTCAGCTGTATCTATTGGGGTTTGTTATTCATAGTGATGTGGGAGATGTCTGTCTCCCTGACCTAAAAAGCAAAGCCCTGTTTCAGTTGCTTTCTGCCAGTCAGTTTGGTTGAAACGTTCTAATCTACTGTAAGACCCCCTGCCCTCCTGTGAAGCCCTGTTGTACAGAGGAAGCATTCCAGCTTGTGTGTCTTAGGAAGATAGGATCAGGTGACATGGGAACAAGTAAGGCATCTTCTCCTTGTCACTGTGGCCAGACTGTTTAGTTCAGTTGGTGGGAGCCAAGCATACATAGCCAAGACTATGGATTTAATTTTTTTTTGTGGACCATCAAGCTTCAGTTTATGAGGCCACTGCAGATTCTGTCTTCTTCCGTGAATGGCCTTTTCTGAAAGTATGCCATCATTTATGTAGCAAACAAGGAAGTAGGATTCAGCACAAGTCCATTCCCATGACAAGAATAGTAACCTATAGTACAGCACTTAGAGTCAGGGTGGCCTAGTGGTTAATGGCATGAATTTTAGAGTCACATAGACCTGGTTTCTGTGCTGGTTCTGTCACTTACTAGCTAGGTGACATACAACAAATTTCTCTCAATTCTTCTAAGTCTCAGTTTCCTTATCTGTAAAGTGGAGACATGAATACTTTCTAGGTAAGGTTCTTTTGGTTGCAAGCTACAGAATCGACTATGGCTAACAGTGCATGATTTAGTGCATGATTACCTAGAGAGGTATTGGTCAAACAAAGATCTCACTAACTACATTTTAAAAGGGAAGCAGAACAACTCTAGGGACCCTAAGGCACTGTGATTGAAGTGACTCACCTCTCCTAACCTCCAGGTACTGGATTTTTCTATCCAGCATTTACATTTTCTAAAAAGGGAAACTGGCCCAATTTAGTTTGTCTGCCTTTCCTTACATCAATCAGCTCTATTTAGGTGGGTGGTCACCTAGAAGAGATATAAAGGATCACGTGTGTGTGTGTGTGTGTGTGTGCGTGCGCGCGCGCGTGCGCATGTGTATGTATAAATAAGATATTACTAAACCATTTTGTTACTGCTCTTTCATGGCTAAGCTCAGCATGTCCTGACACTTAGGTCCATAGCCTGTTACAGATATCCAGCCATGTGGAGCTGCTTCTGTTTGATAAAAGAAAATATCCGGGAACATGGAAATTGGATGCCTTTGATAATATTTGCACAACTAAGAGAATGTGAAGAGAGGGTAAATCTGCTCTTCTCACTTGTTCCCAGGATTCCATTCATCTGATATAAATACCAGCTGAAAACCAAGAATGCAGATATTTTGAGTTTTCTTAAGTGACTCTTGTTCCAACAAGAAAACAGTGCAGACCGCAGCTCCTCTCCCTTGCAGCCTAGGGACTTCCCTTTCAGCCAGCCCTCTGCACAATGCTGTGTGCCTCTGGAGTAGCAGCAGTGCGTTCTGCCTGGGAAGGGTGAGTTCCCACCCTTAGATGAGACTGGAATGTGTCATTTGGTTGCCATGTGGAAATTTTGACATCAGAAATAGGGTTAGCAGGTGCTGTTGATGTTTCTATTCCTAATCCTTGTTGCAGTAGGTTAGGAATTGGAAACTCTGAGAGGTTAACATCACTTTAACTTGGAGTAGCTGTAGAATGGTTGGGATTCATGATTCTTGACCCTTAATCTCTTGTACGTTCCATTGCAGTGAGCAGTCTTTCTTTCCTATGTATCTGAAAGAGGTCAGATTGTAAGGTCACTGAGGGAGGGAAAAGTATGCATTAAAATACTTTTGTTGCCTGCCTCCTCCAGTCTCTAGCACTGTGCTGTACACATACTATTGTGGTTAGGAAATGTTGGAAGACCCTAGTCCTCATTCCTGGGCCTCCTGTTAGTCTGCACACTCCCTTTGGTGTCCCCACCCATTGCCATGGTGTCAGAGGTCATCTACATGTCAGTGACACCCAAATCAGGATCTCTAGCTTGGCAGTCTCTAGAATTTCAGATTTCTGTATCCAGTTGGTTGCTTGAGATCTCCATTTAGATTTCTGATAGGTATCTTAATCATAACATTGAAAAATAAATTTTGAGTCCACCCTCCCAGTGTTAGACTTTTTTTTTGTTTTCCAGTCTCAGTAAATGGCATCACCATTGTCTTTGGCATTTTCCTTGAGTTTTCTCCCACTTCCTTAAATCTATCACAGCAGTTTCTGGTGGACTTCTTATTTAAATCCATCCTCATCTGTTCATCTCTCTCCCTCTCTACCATCATCATCTTAGGTCAGTCTACGCTGATCTCTTTTTTATACAACTAAATAGCATGTCAGATGGTTATGAAAAGCCCAAAATCATTTTCTGCCTTTTTTCAAGTATTTTATATATTATACATAATATATATAATATATAATGCATATAATATATATACCATATATAATATATATAATATATATTCAATAATTTCCTATCTTAAGTAGCTTTAGTTTCAATGGCTCTTGGTTCCCCAAATTGTAGGAAATGAAGCTATGATACTTCTTTGGAAAGAACTTCAACATTAACATAGCGGTTCCACAGGTAGGCATCTATCTCTTCTCTGTATCAGGCTTGGTGAGCTAAGTTGTGAGGATGCAGTTTTGCAGGAGACAAGCTTTCTGTTCTTCATGAACTCATAGTCTAGTGGAGGGGCTGGAGAAGTAGTCTGCAAATTGTAATGCGATCTAGCAAGGGCAGTAATTCAGAGAATAATCATAGGGAAGAAAAGATAGCAATTAGAAGTCAAAATACATTTAGCACAATATATCACTTTATAACTGGTTCTGGATCCACTGGGGTCTACTCAGACTAACTCACTGGTGTAGAAATAACAGAAACCCTGACTTTCAAGGTCAAATAGAATAATGTTGGTTGCTTTTACAGGTTCCAGTGCTATTGAGGATCTGCTCTCATTCCCCAGGGATACCCAGACCCTCTATTTAGATGTGTGACCTTGAGGTTCTTACTTGGATACTCTGGCCTCTCTGTTCTGCAAAAATAAAATGAGGCAGTTGGGTTTCATGTTCTCTCAGGGCCCTTCCAGTTCTAAAACTCTGTGATTCTCAAATGTCATTGGCTTGGCAGTGACTTTCCTTATCCTGAGTAGAGGGGTAAAGGTGAGCGAAGGGCAGGATAGGAATGCAAGTTCTTGTTTTTTACAGGCTGCAGAACTGTCTGAGTTAGGAGGCTGGGTTTAGTTATATCAGCACTACAATGAAGTTCTCTGATTCTTTAATCTATGAAAATTAATACCTTGGTGTACTGGGACTTCTTCAGGCCCCATGATACCTAAGTTTTAATTGATGGATTTATGAATAGAACCTTGGATATCTTAAGAGCATTTAAAGGCTGTCACCTTTTTGGTCCAATTTTACCCCTTCTGATGGATAATGCTATTTATGAGAGAAAGTGGCTTCTAAAAAAATATACAATTCATGGGTGCCTGGGTGGCTCAGTCAGTTAAATGTCTGACTCTTGATTTCAGCTCAAGTCAGGATCTTGTGGTTCATGAGTTCGAACTCCACGTTGGGCTCTGTGCTGACAGCATGGAGCCTACTTGGGATATTCTCTCTCTCTCTCTCTCTCTCTCTCTCTCTCTCTCTCTCTCTGCCCCTCCTCCTCTGTGTACATGTGCACACACACTTTCTCAAAATAAATATATAAACTTAAAAAAGAAATATACAATTCATCAATATCAAGTGACATGTCCTCACTTTTTCTTATCTGGTGGTGCTTAGGTTTTACAGTTACATCTCAGTGACCACCGTAGGAGTGCTCAGACTTAGCCTCTTCTTTTTCCTCTTCCTCTTTTCTAAGTTTTCCTTCCCACGGGCTCAAGATTGTATGATCCCAGGAAATCGTACCATAGTCCATGAACCCTTCCTAAGTGTTACTCTACCAGGTTAGGGTCTGAGATTCTCCTGATCACAGCTGCCCTTATAACTTGACAGAGAATAAGGGAAGGGAATTCTAGCTGTTCTGGAGTCTTGAAGCTCAAATGTCTCAGAACGAAAGGTTGAGGATTTTTTTTTACATCCGTGAAAAATTTGTAGCTAAGCCTGTGTTCAGCCTGAGAATATGAGGGTCAGAACTTTGGGGCAGCATGTGACAGCTTCTTAGAACCATTTCATACCTGTTGCGGGTTGTGGTTTTGTCCAATGCAGGGACATGGCGGCTGTTTATATTGCCACTCTGCATCTTTATTCCTGCCTTTGCTAAAAGCTTCTTAACTGGTAGCAGACATCTGCCTGTTATGGATGGAATAAATTGAGATGCTGTTGAATTAGGAGAAACAAGTGCTTTAAAACACAGAGGAATTATCATAGCCTTTTCCAACACCTCTGGCTTTTGTGTCTTTTCGTAGATAGATGAATCCTTCCTTGCTCCAGTCAGATTAAGAGGAAATGAAAGTTAAGAGATCTACTGTTTATTGAGAGAAATTATGTGCCTGTTCTGTGTTAAGTTCTTAATATACACTGGGCCATTTAACCCTCACATCCACTCGGCAGGCTGCATATTATTATCCTCATTTTCTGGCTGAAGAAATTAAGGGCTTGATTCATTCCTTACAAAGCACCTATTGAGCACCATGTGCCAGAGGCTGCGTTGAGCCCTCAGGGTACAAAAGCATTGATCGTGAGGCTCCTCATAAACATTCTAATAAATTCTGATGTCTGAAGAATGTGGGACATAAATGCAGGGAGCAATGTCATGGACAGCATCACAAATTAGGTGACACTAGAGCTGAGGCTTGGTAAGTAGTAAGACTCTCCCAGGTAGACCAGGCAGGTGAAAGTATTCCAGGCAGAGGGAACAGATATGCGAAGGTGATTTTGGCAAATAAGAAGTTTTCCTTGTGGATGGAATCTAAAGCTTGGGAAGTAGGAGAAGAATTTGAGGGGGATATTTTACAAGGTGTGGCTGGAGGGGTGGCAGGGCCAGTTGTGAAGCGCTTTGTTCACTCTCCTGACAAGTTTGGACCTTATCTTAGAGGAGGTGTGCTATTTTTAGCAATGCAATAACAGGATGAGATATGGGAGACAGGAGCCAACAGACCAGTGTGCATTAGTTCTGTTTACATTTGCATTAGTTCAGGAATGAGAAATAAGAGCCCTAAGTGAGGTAGAGGGGAAGGAGGTTGAGTTTGGGGGGGCACGTCCAATTGATATTTAAGGGGCAGTATCAATAGGACTTAATTGTACAATACCTAGAGTGGCCAAGACTGGATTAGAACAAGAGTTTGGCCACAGAAGTTATTGTTTCTTTTCTGTTCTATTCAGCCGTCTCAAATCAGCTGGAGATGCTTGGGAGGAGTGGGGAGGATGTAGCCAGTAGTCACCTACATGTGCTGGTCCCACTCTGAATATACGTGACTAACTCTCTGTGCCTCAGTTTCCATATTTACCACTGAGAATATCTACAGTGGCTGGTTAATTGGCTTGTTGGGAACCTCTCTTATAGAGCCAAAGTGTAAGATGTGCTTACGTAGATAAGCCAGCATGCCCCTTTCTGAATTTGGAGTTCAGCAATTCAAGAATGAAACAAATTATATGGCTGGTGTTTTTATCCCATTTTTCTCTTGTGTTGTAGAAATAATCTAGATGGGATTTTTGTGTTTAAGCATAAAGATATAGGCTAGAAGAACTTCGAAGTGGGAAGGAGGGTTGTGCCAGAAGGAAACATACCAAAGCATGCCTGCTCTTCTCCGTTCTTTAAACAGTTTGTACTTGGAATCAAGACCTGACTCCAGTATAATCCTAGATTTTGAAAAATTAGGTTAAAATGATCTGTAGTTGATAACTGTGATGATCTCAATCTCTGGCATAGATTTGGTGGAAAAACAAATTGTAGTTACTTTTTCTCTTATAAAAGTGGCTGTATTTGATATTAAGCCAGAAGATTCTTTCCTTCGAGATAGGAAGATGAGATTTGAAATTTTTCTGTATTCTGGTTTCTCATTAGGACTTTACAGCAATGACACCTAATAGCAAGGATTGTGTATGTGTCTGCACATAGGGCACACATATATAGTTTCCCTCCAGTTTCCTAGACGTTTCTCTATATTATTATGGGTTCTGTTTTATCCCAGTTTGGGGTTATTAAGGGGAAGAGACAGCAGACATGTAGCAATCATGAATAGAAGGTACAGACTCAAAACCTGAAACTGGATTGACCCAAAGAAAACCCGAGCGAGTATTAGAGTCATAAATTGATTTATCTTGCCAGAGGCTCAGATGTTATCTGTCATAACTACCCCCCACCTCCAGTTTTTGGTGAGGAAACTGAGGCCTCCAGGTAGGAAATACGTTGCCCAAAGGATACAATATAATGTTCTTAACTCCTCATTTCGGTTCCCTTTTGGTTGAATTTTTTAAAGAAATATGCACCGAAAGTATCTGTGCATCTTTTGTGAAGGTATATGTTTATGTCCCTGTGGCCTACTAAGCAGTAGAATTATGGCATTATAGGAAGAACATTTAGTCCATTTTCAGTAATTTAGTCTTACTGGTAAATTTTATTTGAAATGTTGGCAATTGATTTAGAAGAAATATGAAGAGAAAGACATGTATACATTTCTCCTCCCACCTTCCCTCCCTCTCTTTCTCTCTCTCTCTTTCAAAATGTTTTATTTATTTATTTTGAGAAAGAGAGAGAGCAAGCAGTCAAGCAGGGGAGGGGCAGAGAGAGAGAATCCCAAGCAGACTGCACTGTTAGTGTGACAGGCAGGATCATTACCTGAGCCAAAATCAAGAGTCAGACGCTTAACCAGCTGAGCCACCCAGGCGCCTCTACTCCTTTCTTTCTTTCAACACCTGTCTCTTCTTGCCCCGTGAACAACTAATAAGCCCAGCCCAAGAGAGAGGATATTGTAGTGACAAGTGCATCTGGGACTTAGGGCTGGAAACCCTGGGAATGAACAGCTCTTGGAAGGCCCCCTTCTGCAGACTATTGGACTGCCATTTCCCTGGCAAAGAGATGCAATCTTTTATGGAGAAGATCATTTCATGCTTCTTAGCATGTTTAACCTTTACAGCAAGCCATTCTCATTAAAATGACAAACCCCAGCAGAGCCTTCTGAGAGGCCAGTAAATCAGAAACCTTATGAAATCGGTGGGATTAGCATGCTCGCCTTCTTTGTTTCCCCAGGGAAAGAAAGCCCGGTGCCTTTCAGATTTCAATCTTCTCTGCAGGCCTCTTGTCTGGAGTTTCCTGCTGTGGCCCACTGGTATTTGAATATTCTTTTCCTCCAGTTCCCCACAGCCACATACTAACACCAGCCAAAGGCAGATACATTCTGTATCTCCATCGGCGACATTGTAAAGGAAAGATCACTGCTCTGATGTTTGCTTAGTTGAGTTATTCCCACCCTTGAAGTCTTCCTTTCTGGGTCTGAAGATAGTGCCTGGCTCTTAATGTCACCACGCATGGTGGCAGGCTGTTGCTCATCTCCCACTGGGTGTCTCTGTTCCCCATGCCCTATTTTTCAGTCTGTAAGCAAACTTCTTTCACAAACAACCCAAATTCTCTAGCCGATGCGACGTGGGGCCTCCTTCTGCGAAGTCTACAAAGTCAAGTCTATGTTGAGCACAGAGGTGGAAAGAAAAAAGGTTCATGAACAAAAATGCTATCAGATGCTCAGGTGATAAAAACACCTTTATAGACGATGGTGGGGGGGTGACTCTTATCAGAATTCCTAGATTCATATTTACAGTTGGAAGGGACCTCTGAGGTTTTTGAGTCTAACCCAATATCTGATGCATAAATATCCTTGATGAAAATCCCTAAAATGTTCTGTGGACTCTGTGGGAACATTTACTCTGGTTCCATATGCTGTGCTAAATGCTTAGCAGTGGGTAGCTTATTTAATCGTTGTGATAACTGTGTAAGATAGGTTCTATTTTTATGCTCAGTTTACATCTGAGGAATGATAGGGTCAAGGATAGGTTAAGTTACCTGCCCAAGGTTATCTAGTTCTTTTGGGCCCTCCACCCCTGAACCCACTCTTCTGTGATTGGTAACACTCTTTGGCTTCAAGTGACAAGGGAGCTCATCTCCCATTTCATTTTTGGATAGCACTAAATATTCAGAAAGTCTCCATTTTGCTGTGAGCAGTAGTCTCAATTCTTCTAATATCTTTCTTTTGATCTTGGTTCAGGCTTTGGGAACTATACAGGATTTATCCACTCATTTGACATTTACTCAGTACTCACTATGCCATGGACACCTGGGAGATATAGAACTGATCAAACCTAAACCCTCTTCTACAATAGACCTTCAGTAATTTAAAGAGGACTGTCATTTTCCACTAAAATGTTGTCAGTCATTCTCAGGATCAACATCACTGCTTTTCTTCAACCATTCCTCACCTTTTGGGGTTTTGAGTTCTCCATAATTCTCCTAGTTATTGAAGTGCCTTGAGGAAGATGAGGAGGGGCTGTTCACTCAGAAAATGGAAGCATAGCTTCCAGTAACAGGGAGCTGTGTGAAGTAGGCAAAGTCCCTCAAGCAGCAGGCTAGCATTATTAAAGTAATAGCCTAAACAGTTATCAGACATTGTAACATCTTATGGACCATGGGTTTGTGTGGCCAGGGGGACTCAGTGACATATTAATGAGGGGTGTATACTTTTGCTAGTTTCTTATCCTGAAAAAAAAATGCCTCGGGCCCACAGTTGGCAGCATCACATTTACTGGCTAGTTGTATTTCTCAAAATAGATCTAGACTGAGTGGGTTACATCACATATTTCAAAGCAAGGCTGAATTTATTTTTGGCCATAGGAACTTCTCAGGGATCACTCGACAAGGAAACCATGTTTTTGCCAAGTATCTGCTGATACAGAATCATTAAATGCTAGAGCTGGTCACAGCCTTAAAAGTCACCTGTTCTAGTGCTGGTAATTTACAAAGGAAAAACTGGGGTTCAGAGTGGCTTTATAAGTTGTCTAGAGTCACATAGGTAGTCATAGTGGGGCTCCTAATTCAGTATTTTGAATCCTGGACTGGGACTCTCTATCCTCAGGCAGTGTGAGGACGTGCTCTGGCTTTGTGCGTTTGCTGTGGTCATCCTGCATAGATGACTATGGGATGCTTGTGTAGAGCAACTCAGAATCTTTCTGCACAAGCTCAGTGGCTCCTTACGATTTTTTTTTACATGTAATAGTCCCTTTATTTATTGCAAATAGGCTAGGCAATTAATTCACAGTTAGCAACTTATGGCCTGGAAAATCTCATTACCCAAACCTTACATTATCAACACATCTGTTTTAAAAGAGATGCTTTAAGAAGTGGTCTGAATATCCAGATTCCTGATCATCTCCAAGGAAGGGTGGGGGGAGCCACTGAAAGACCATTTTGGAGGGAGTGTAGGGTTGTACCAAGGTTATCAAAGCCACTAAAATTCACACATCAGGGAGTATGAAAAGGAAATTCACATTTATTGAGTGTCTACTATATGCCAGGTATAATTTGGTGCTTAGGTTAAGATGCAGGAGTTTTGGAGTCAGAGAGCTGGATATGAATCCCAATTCTGTCACTGATTACCATGTAATCTTGGGTGCATTTTTAACTTCTCTAAGCCTCTGTTTTCTGATCTATAAAACAAGCCTTTTGGGGGTTGTCGTGAGGCTTAAGTAAGATGATTATGCAAAAATATTAGCATGACACCTGTAACTTTATACATGTTCAATACATAGAACAAGCTTATGAAGTGTGTGGTATGATTAAGATTTTTGAGATAAGTAAACCAAGACCCAGAAAGGTTAAATAACTTGCCATAGTCACAAATACTAGAGGTCGGATTTTCAAAACCTTGTCTATCAGATTTTATATTATACTTTGCCATTCCTTAAAATGGGTGGTCTTGGAAGTGGTGAGATTGGGTACTTTGGGAGGGAGAAAGAACTGTGGGAAGTGGAGAGGGCTTTTTTTTTTTTTTTTTTTTTTTTTTGGTTTATCTTCCAGCTCTCTGCATTCTCAGCTTCAAGACTTTCAGTGGGTGAATATGAGACATAAGGAGACAGAAGCTGCCCATTTGGAGTAAATTTAGGATTTAGAAAAGCAATCAGGATCCTCCACATTCTCTTGCTCACATTCTTGGTTCCTAAGTAAAGGTGAAGAAGTCTAAGGTTTCATGAGGCTCGTCTAGAAAAGCTTAGAATGGGTACTCTGGACTGGGAAGACAAACTTTGACCTATCATGATTCATCTAGGACCACCACATACCCGACCTCACACCTATGTCCATATGCACATAAGCACATGAGTGTGCGTGCGCACACACACACATGCACACTCTCATGCTTCAGCCGTAAAACTGGACCTCTTTAAATTTTGTTTTGCTTGTCTGTCTCCTGCACTAGACTGAGAGCCATCAAGCACGTATCAAGCATCCCAGTGCCAAGGAAAGAAAAGGAGCTCAATCTGTGTTGTGGAGGAAAAAAGTCAAAGGCTGAATGGAGGACTAAATGAATGGAACTAACTCTTAAGATATACTTTACTGGAGTTAGAATTTCAGTTTATCTCCACTGCTCAACACACACACAGGTTAGGGTTTGCTGATGGGCAGAGGTGAGGATGCACCTAAAGAAGAATCATCCAGGAGTTCTCTGAGGCTGGGGCCTAGCCTCTTGGCCCTGTTGCAGCAATTCCCATAACCCAGTGTTAGCTGTAGAGAGGCAAGGTTCAGTGTTGCCCAGAGTGAACTGATGGGCAGGCATGGGGATGAATGATGAAGCTCCTATAGAAGGGGAAGGGGGCTTATGCATCCAGGGCAGGCATTTCTACTATTTGAAACAATGGGGCTGACCTTGCAACTGTCCTTGGTGAGGTGACCCCCCAGTGGGTCCCCTCCCCTGTTCTCTTTACCTTTTACTTTCATCCTCCTCCTTTTTCTCCTCTCTTCCACCTCAACCCTACACAACCCTTTCTTCCCTACTCTCTCCTTTTTGGGGGGCTTGATACAGCAATAATATCTACTTTTAATGGGCAGTTGCCTTGCAGAGGGATGAAATTGACCCTTGTTTATTCAGAATGATTGGCCTGGAGGCTGCCATAAAATGTGGGCTGCCTGAAGCTGCAAGGTGGCTGGTGCCTGGGGCTCTCTAGGTAAGTGGCAGCTGGTAGAAGGGAAGGAAGGATGGCCCTCCATGCTTCTGCAAACACTTTTGTCTAGCCTCAAAGCCATTTCCTTGTGAATAAATGAGGAAGCCTCTCAGCAATAGGGAGCAATGACTCTGTAGAGCCAAGTGGCTAAAGCCCAGGGGAAGAGTGCAGAGTATTCTTGACTTGGCTGTTGCAGAAGAGGCCCTCTCTGCCTGATGTTGGGTTCCCCCCTGGAGCTTTCTGTAAAGGGAGATTGATGTGTGATGCTCAAGTAGTATGTTCTCAGGATGAAGCTGAATTGAATTACTTCTCCTAGAGTTTCCCCCCTTTCTTTCTTCCTTCAATCTTCTCCCTTCTTCCTCACCTTTCTTTCACATTGCTTCTTTTCTTTCTGCAATCCCTTCAACACATGCTTTATTTCCTTCTAACACTAAGAATATTTGACCCATTTCTTTTCACTACTCAGTTGCTTTGATGCAATTGATGTAATGAATCTTGACTTTGGTATGACTGTTAGTATGTCTTCATAAAATGCTACTCGATAAACCAGTCTCTAGATTAGAGCTCTGTTAGAAATGTTTACCACCATTGGGAAGAAGCCTCGTAAAGGATTGTTCTCAGTGGGTTATTACCAATGGTCTAGGTCATGGATCTCCATTAAAAAAAAAATAAACATTGATTTTCATGATTATAAAAGGAATATATGTTCACGGTAGAAAATTTGGAATGTATAAAAATTTATTAATTCAACTTTTATTTAGCTAATATTAATTGAGCACCTATTTTTTAAAATGGGAGATAATAATTTAAAAAAAGACTAAAATCAAGCATTATTATACCAGAGATGGTCATTGTTAACCTAGTGGTATGCTTTATTCCATTCCTCTAGGCAATATATAAATAAAATGATGAGGCTTTTTTTTGGGGGGGGGGGGCAGTGGGGTTTGTGGGGTCCAGAGCCGATGACCAAGAAAGAATTCTTGAAGATGTCTTTAGTGCAAAAAGGTGATTTTTTGAAGCACAGGGACAGGACCCTTGGGCAGGAAGAGTTGCCCTGGGACCATGAGGAGAAACTGGTTGTATACTATAGTGTTAGGGGAGGTAAAGTCTAGGGGAAGTTTCCAGTGAGATTTTCATATGCTAAAGAAGACTCCCAAGATAGTGAAGGCCTAGCTATTGTTAAGCTAAGGTAGATTTTCCTCTAGCAAAGCGTTAGAATTGAGACAGTAGGGAGTTCTGGAGAAATGTTTTACTCTGCCAGCCTCAAGTATTTGTCAATGAGCTGCAGATTATACAGAAATTTTTTATTTCTATCTGCCATTTCCTTCTGCCTTTATTTTCTGCATCACTATGGAGGGGTGATGGAGACTTAGGTCCTGTGGGACTATGATCTCTATGATTTAACCATTTGTTTATCCCTTTCCTTTGTTCTTGGGGAGCCAGGAGTGCCCGAGGAATATCACCCATATCCCACCTGGGGATGGAGGTGTTTGCGACCTGTCAGCATACCTTATGCTCCCTCATCATAAGATATATATAAAAATGTTAATGTTTATTTTTGGGACAGAGCATGAGTGGGGGAGGGGTAGACAGAGGGAGAGACAGAATCCAAAGCAGGCTCCAGGCTCTGAGCTGTCAGCATAGAGCCTGATGCCGGGCTCAAACCCACAAACAGTGAGATTATAACCTGAGCTGAAGTTAGACACTTAACTGACTGAGCTACCCTGGCACCCCTATAAAATATATTTTAATGTTATTTTAAAAGTAATTCTCTATCCTGAAATTTTTCAGTTAGAATTGTGTCATTATTTCAGTTATATAATTCCATAATTATGCCATAATTTCAGTTTAGGTTTATATCAATATAGCTTTATCTCAGATTATAAAGAAAATCTTAAAAATACGATTTTTAATGACATCACATTAGGTATATTTGTCAGCTGGTGCCTCAGTCATGTTGTCAATAAGCCACTCTAAAGCTTAGTAGCTTACAACAAGCAACATTTAAATTTTATGCTTATAGGTTGGGGTGGCTGTGCTCTAGGCTCTGAAATGGCTGGACATAGCTGCAGGTTTTAATGGTCTCTACATTCTCCTTTGACACTGCCCAGGGAATATTCTCCTGGCAAATTGTTGCAGGATTTTTTTTTTTTTAACCTCAATACCCGGGATTTGTTGTCTCGCTGTTTCAAAGAATGAAGAGGTGGACACAAAATGAGCAGCAGACAAAAGTTTATTTAGAGTATTTTTACAGAGGGAACATTCGAAAGTGAATGCCCGCTACAATAGGCGAGGGTCCTTGTTTTATAAGGTTTTAGTTGGCTTTCCCTTTCTCTTCCTCCTTATTCCTTCACAGGTCCTACCTTTATTGGCTTGATAGCTCTGGGTGCTGGGTTGTCCGTTCCTGATTGGCTTGTAGGAGGGTGGCCTATGGCCATACTTAGGTCTTTTGTCAAATTGCCAAGGGAAACCTGAGGGGGAATATGTGGGGTCTGTTACATCCTTAAGAGGAACCTTAAGCCTGAGGGGTTTTGCTGTGGTCAGATACTCCCAGCATCATTCAAAAATTTGTGTTTCCCCAACCAGGGACCTCAGGTCCTATCATTTCCTATCAAAACGACAGGGTGTGCAAGAGGGAACATGGAAACATCCAGTGCCTCCTGAAACTTCTGTCAGTATCTGGCACATTGTCACTTCTGTCCTTATTCCCTAGGTCACATCAAGTCATATGGCCAAGCCCATCATGGGGTGGGTTAAGACACCACACCTACTCTAGTGGAAGGTGCTGCAGAGTGGCAGGCAAAGGGTATAAGTGTATAATACAAAATACCGGGGGTATGAAGAATTATGAACAGTGATTCAGTCTACCATAGTAGACCGTCTGATTTTTAGTTATCACTAATAACCATAGGGTGCTCAAAGAAGATTAGTTATTAATGGGTAAAGGGGAGTGGGACGTACAGCCTTATAGTTATGGAATGAATAAGTCATAGGAATAAAAGATACAGCATAGGGAATATAGTCATTCATATTATAATAGCATTGTATGGTGACAGATGCTAGCTACACTTGTGGTGAGCATAGCATAATGTATAGACTGACTGAGTCACCGTTTTCTACACCTGAAACTACTATAACATTGTGTCAACTATTCTTCAATAAAATAAAAAGGTGACTATTGATCTTTGTTCCTACCCTCCAATGTACCCTATATTGGTGTGAAAAATACCATGAGATTTTTTTTCCAACCACTTAGGCTTCAGAGCCTTCTTCACTAGCTCCATTATCTCTTCTGTCTATCTACTTTGTGGTTCCAATAGATCTTCCTTGATACTTTAACTGATTGCATCTCTAGGAATTTGATATCTGACTTCACAGATTGTCTCCTAGACCAGAAAAGAACTTAGCTCTGATTTTAATGCAGAGAATGCTATGACCCTTACTATGGTACATCCCAGTGCCTGGCATATAGAATGTACTGAACACATATTTATTGATGGTGATGGGGTCAGGTCATAGGTGCCCTCAATCTTTTCATCCTAAGACTTGACAGATCTTTCCTTCACCCATATATTCTCCCTCCCATGCAGATTGCTTTCTAGGCTTATATTTCATGGTTATAGCCATAACTTTCCTGCAGGAAGCCTAGTTTATGTATTTACTTGAAAAATAATTTTCTAAGGAAGGAATGTGATCATCCAAGCAAACTTTGCCAATGTCAAGGCATCAGAACTAGAAGCGCCAGTTTCAAGTGGTCAGAAATAACAAAGAGGCTAATTAAATTGATGATGCCTAATAACTTGTATTCTCTCCCAAAGAGAAACTTTTCTTGGCCAGAATTTTGTAAGGGGCTTATTACCCTAAGTAAACTATATTGAGTTAGGATGTTGTGAGTGTGAAGGAGAGGCGAAACTGATTTAGGGGATGGAAGAAGGGATACTGTGTGGGAGTAAGGCTAATTTATAAGAATGTTAGTAGAAAACCACCTGTTACCACAACGGTTTACTACCATTCAGCAACTATTGATTGAAACCCTATCATGTGATAGCCACTATGATAAGAATGAAGGATACAAGGGTAAAAGATGTCCCCAGTCTTCAAGGAGCTCAAGGTTACCCTAAGGAGAATAGGTGACTGCCTCCAGGAAGATGGATTGGACATGAAGCCCATTCAACCAAGATCTCATTTTACTTAAATGACCTTAAGATGCAATCTTGGTTGGAAGTGGAAGAGGAAGGGGAAGAGAATGGGCCTGGACTCAGTCAGAATAGAACTCCCATTTCTTTAATCCAGGTAGCAATGAACATAGAGACTTCTACAACGATTACATGAGTGTGTTAGTGTAAAAAATCCCAAGTTTATTTTATTTTTAAAAAATGTTTATTTTGAGGTGGAGCAGAGAGAGAGAGAGAGAGGAAAGGGAGAATCTAAGCAAACTTTATGCTAAGTGTGGAACCCAACATGGAGCTTGATACCATGACCACGAGATCACGACCAGAGCCAAAATCAAGTCAGATGCTCAACTGACTGAGCCATCCAGACACCCCAAAAAATCCAAGTGTGAAAGAGAGTCAAAGAACACACATCAGTATCCACAAAGATCATTGAAAACCCATGTGCGTGCACACACACACACACACAACTTCTCCAGTTTACTGGAAAATGGTACTGTATCTACCATTCCTTGACTAATAATCACAATTTTAGATATAAAATCAAAATAAAGTCATTTTGTCTGAAGATTCAACATTTAAAAGATGTATCATATTACATAGAAGAAAATTCTTGCCTATTATACTACTGTTCATACTGCCATTTAAAATGATATTCATTCAAATATTGTAATGCCCACAATATGCCAGACACCATGCCGGACCTTGAGGGGTACAATGGTAGGCAAAAATTGCCCATCCTTGACCTCCTAGAGCTTATAGTCTAGTGACAGGACAAATATATTAGAACTAATCACCAACTAAACATACAACTTCACTCGGTTGAACTTGAGAAGTATGGAGAGCCAGGTCTAGCTGGGGGATCATGGAGAAATTTCCTGAAGGAATGATGCTTGAGCTGATATTTGAAGGATAAGTAAGAGGTAATGAGGCAAGGATGGATGTATTCTTCCAGGCAGAAGGTTGTTGCAAAGCCCAAGGGATGCAAAGGAGTGTGGCAAATTAGAGTCCAAGGGACAGAAGACAAGCCAGTGGGGTTGGGACAAAGTGGGCAGGTTGAAGGGAGGTAGTGGTGTCATTATGCAGTCTCTTGGTAGTAGAGTGTGTTACCAATTCAGAATTTATCCTACAGGCCAGGGAAAATTGTTAAATAGCTCTAAGCAGGGGAGTGCCATGGCCATGACTTAATTTTTAAAGATTGCTTTGTCTATGAGATGAAGAGTAGGTTGAAATGGGGTAAGAGTTGATGCTAAAGTACTAGTTCTTCAGGAAAGTCGATGGTAGACTAAATTTGGATCAGGGCAGTGACTGTGAATGTAAGGGAAAGTGGGTGAATTTGAGATATCTTTAGAAGGCCCTATATTCATTCATAGCTTTTGAGATGTCAAAGAAAAACAAATCAGGACTTAGTATGGAGAGACTTTCATTCAAAAGCAAGGGAGGGAAAGGGACTTGCAATAGAGAGATTGCCATGACAATAAGGTCTGAAAGCATTACAAAATCACAGAAGAAAGAATTTCCTATGGTTAAGGAAGAGGCAAGAAGAGATAAGCAGAATCTTTGGAGGGAATGCTGGGAAAACGGGGAAATTGCCACTGGGGTCTAATGGGGAAAAGGTTCTCACCATGGTCAGCAGATTCCCAGAAGAAACTGATAAGGAGGGCATGGTCTACTTTCTTGTGTATGCTCAGTCTTGGGGTCAAGCAGAATTCAAGTTCAGGGGCCAGTAATAGTGACTTAAGTTCGATCAAGACAAGGCATAGGATAAGAAATGGTAATGGTGAACGCTTGGTTGGAAAATACAGTCCACAAAGGCCTGAAAGATGACATGATGGAAGGCAAGGAAGAGAGGCAGAAGCTTCTCAGTGGATCATTGAATCCTTGCACTGTTTCTCCAGGGGATAGATGATATCTCCATTTTACACTTGGGGTTTATTTTAGGGGCTCACACCCTGTAGCTCATTTACCCACACATCACCCAGAGGAGTCTTGTTAGAGTTGGGAGGTTAGACTAGGAGTCAGCTTTCCTGTCCCCTTCTTTTTTTTTTATTTTATTTTTTATTTTTATTTTTATTTTTATTTTTTATTTATTTTTGAGAGACAGAGAGAGACAGCGTGAGCAGGGGAGGGTCAGAGAGAGAGGGAGAACAGAATCCGACATAGGCTCCAGGCTCTGAGCTGTCAGCACAGACCCCAATGCGGGTATCGAACCCATGAACCATGAGATCATGACCTGAGCCGAAGCCGGATGCTTAACCAACTGAGCCACTCATGCACACCACCTGTCCCCTTCTTTTACAGAAGAGGAAACCAAAGTCCAGATAGGGAAATTGATTCCTCCAAGACATCCCAGTTTGATGGTAGGAAAACTGTGACCTGAACCCAGGACTTCATACATCCAGTTTGGAAATAATTCTACTTTTTATATGGCTGCTTCCCGTGAGATAATTCTCATGGCACTTAAGTGTAGCATTGCAGATTCCCCCAAGGGTGGCAAATTGAAGTGCTTTCCACTCTCCCTACCCCCTATGCGGCTACATGCATAGATAGATACCGACTACACACACACACACACACACACACACACACACACACACACACACACACACATGTCTTACTCTGGAGGCAACCAGCCATCTATTTGAAATTCCATCTGACTGCTGTTTTGGGTTTTTGTCATCCTGCTCCATCCTATGCTTAGCTGGGCTTCAGGATGCAGTTGAAAGACAATATGGTATGGTGGATAGATGGTGGACTTTGGGGGCAGGAGGAACTGCATTGGAAACTTCTATCTGCCAATCACTAGCTGTGTCACCTAGGTCAATTACTTGTATTCTCTGGGGCTTATTTTTCTCATTCATAGAGTCTGATAATTATAATTGCCTCACTGGATTGTTGCAGACATTAGATAGGGGTATATTAGCCACCATTTTATCAGGCGTGTACTATGTGCCAGGCATTGTGGAAAGTGCTTTACTGACATTATTTCATTTAATCCTCATGTAACAACCAGTGAGGTGGATAGTAATATTAGCCCCACTATAAAAAGTTTAAAAGTTCAAGGGGTGCCTGTGGGTGGCTCAGTCAGTTAAGCATCGACTTAGGCTCAGGTCATAATCTCATGGTTGGTGAGTTTGAGCCCCGCATCGGGCTCTATGCTGACAACTCAGAGCCTGGAGCCTGCTCCATATTCTGTGTCTCATTTTCTCTCTGCCCCTCCCCCTGCTTGTGCCCTGTCTCTGTCTCTCAAAAATAAATAAATGTAGAAATTTTTTCTTTAAATTTAAAAGTTCCCAACTGTAATAATAATAATAATAATAACAACAACAACCATTCATACATTCATTTATTCACATACTTCTTTCATTCACTTAATAAGCACCTCCTGTGTTCCAGAGAAATAGGAAGTGCTGTAGTCTTTTAATTTCTCTGCTCAGGCTGTATAGATCTGCTGGAGTGGTTTGGGATCTGAAAACTGAACTGTCCCAGTGGTACCCACTGGTCCATGACAGTTCCCAAGTGAACTGTAGGGAATTGTGATGGAATTAGCACTGTGGTGCCTTAGCCTGCACCCCTGGGTGAGCCCTAAAACTCTGCTCAACCCATCTGGGGGCCTCCCATCAGGGCTGCACCAGCCTGTTCTTTGTAGGTAGTGAGTGTTTCATTCAAGCTGTAGGTGGGCCCTTGAGGCATGGAACTACGGCTGCACCCAGAGAGAACTTTGCTCCCAACATGCACACACCTTGCCCTTCAGGCAGGGAAGGGAACGAATTTGTTAAGAAACAGCAGAAAAAGAGCATAGGGATGGAAACATTTTCAAATTAATTTCAGAAGTGCAGTCTTAGCTATAAATGACAGCTATGGGTTTAATCACTGAAACTCTGTTTCCATTCGAGAGCAGCAAGTGTCCTCTGAGGAGGGGTGTCATTATCAAGTTGTTAGAGCCTGCTTAGGGGCTGGTAGACAGTCTGCAGGGAAAGGAGAGGATGGATCATTTGTGGGTGTGACCTGAGTATAGCGGGCACTCCCTAACCCTTAGTCCCTGAGGATTGATTGCTCTGGTAGGTCTGTCACGGAGGGGGATGGGAAGTAACATCCCTTACGGGGAAGCTGATGGGGCCAAGAAAAGCTTGAAGAAGCTGATGGGCTTCTTGAATTTTAAGGTTTGGAGATTCAGGAAGGAGTTGTCTTTCTTCTGTGTCACCACCACCACCACCACCACCACCACCACAATAACAGCAGTAAGAACAGCTGCATCCACAATGCACTGCTGCCAGGATGATGACAGGAGCTGACGCTAACACAGCGCTGCCCAGCTCCCCCAGAAGGCAGCTCCTTATTCATCTGCGTGCATCTGGTTTGTGCTAAGTACTGGGCATACAGGAGGAACTAAGGCAGCCAGAGTCCTTCGTCTCAGGAGCTAGCAGTCCAGGGAAAAAGATTGAGGGGAACATCAGATGAACCCAAGTCTAGTCCCTGAAGATGTCAGCTCACCTGCTGGAGCCTCAGCATGGTTCCCTCACCTGGACCTAGACAATGAACCTCAGCTGATGTGAAAGCCCCACCCTTTTTCCTTGCCATCACCCCTCAGCCCACCCTTTGGGAAGAGGTGTTTTTCCTGGGCTTTCCTCTGGGTAATGCTGCCCACGCTGTCAGAGGACCAAGGAGCATCTGCTGCTAAGAAGCTTTAGGTCACCAGGCACAAGACCTTCTTCTGTTTTCTTTTAGGAAAAAGCTCTCAGTGTAGAGAGGGAGGCCAGAAAGTCACGGGCCCAAAGAAATGCTCCTTACTTGGTTCTTTCTTCTGCCATATGGTTTTCTCCTTCTCTGTCTTTGGTTTTGTCTATTTTATGATTTTATTTTTCATTTTAACACTGTGGGTGGGCTTTTAAACCAGAGCCAGAAGGAAAACAGGCATCGTATCAGGGGAATAATGAGAAGGCAGACGGAGGACGGAGCTGTGAGTAAAGCAGAGCGCTGGGTGGATCCAACATTGGCAGTGCGGTGCTCACAGGGCTAATGGGCCTGCAGAAGGAGCGAGAACATTGCAGCCATAAAGTGAGAGCCTTGTCGACTGTGAATACAGATTAGAATTAAAAGATGCACTAGTGGCAGCAGTGCCATACGCACTTGTCATGCTCTCCGGTCCCCCTTCCGGAGCCTGCTTGCACACACCAGCCTCCTCTCCCCTCTCCAGATCCCATTCTCAGACATTCTCCATCTCACCTTCTCACCTTACCATTCAGGTCTGTGTTAGCACAGTAGGTAGTGCCCTCCTACATCATCTTCCTTCTGCCATGTCCCTTTTTTTTTTCTGCTTTCCTCCTGTATCAGTCAGGAAGGACTCTGGCTAAGAGTGTAGAAAAATCAAAGAATAATAGTTTAGACAAATAGGGATGCTTTTTTTCTTACATATCAAGAAGTTCCAAGTGTGCTAGGCCATCAGGGGCTGCTAACACAGTCTGACAATGCCATTAGGAAATACTTTTTTAAAAATTCATCATCCATAGCATGTTGGCTTCCATTCTTAGTTTCTTGCTTTAGGGTTGCAGTATGGCCCCAGCATATCCAGGTATCACAGTGTCATTCCAGGCTGGAGGAATAGGGAAAGACAAAGAACTTTCTCTAAATGAGGCTTTAATAGTCCTGTACTTCATTGTCTCAAGAGCTCACCTGGTCATCATAAGACCAATAATTGGAGGAGGGGATATAATTACTTTGCTTGATTTGGATCAATCATACTGCATCTTTCTGGGGGTGAAGTAGGGGCTTACTGAGACCAGGGCTCTCCACCCCTACCTTAACAAACCATTTCTGTTGTCAAAGAAGAAGGGAAGCAATGGCTGCTGCTAAGGAATGGATCATGTCTGTCGCCTTTCTCTGAGGTCTTCCTTTTGCTATGCGTTGGTGCCCTGGAGTTTCTTAGTTTGAGGGTAGATGTGGGAAGGAGCGTCTGTTTATGCAAATAGTTCTGATGTTCTAAAGAAGCCCACGTGCAGTTGTGACATTGTTGCATTTTCAAATTCTCAGATCTTGCACTAGTATCTGGATTAAAACTCCAGTTTTTGGAAGGTTTTCTAGGCTTGGTTTTCCTAAAGAAATTACTTGATTTTGTGGCTGTGTTTGAATGAGCCACTGCTCACTAGTTAAGCTGACTCCATTTGTCTGAATGAACATCACTTGATGTCTTGGGGCTTAAGAGCCCAGACAGTTTGTTCTGTTTTGTAATGATAAAGCATTTGTTTCCTAGTCTTTTATCTTTCATTTTGTTTTTACCCCCTGCAGCACTCCTCAAACCACTGTCTTTCCATTCTCTTGCCAACTAGTAGTAAATTTTTCTAAAAGATACCCACATTAGCCACTGAGGCGAATGCCCTCACTTTCAACATATAGCAGAGCTCTTTAATATGCCAGGGATTTTTACATGTATTAATCATTAATCCTGCACTGCTGCCCTCCACATCTCTGCATCCTCCTGAAGAAGCGCCTGTGATTAATTTCTTTTAAGCACCTAACATTCTTTAACACTTTGGTCATTGGGATAATGACCAAAGGATAACCAGCTTGTCTTTTGCATATTGGCTTCCAGAAAACCCAGAGACATACGCAGCTGTTTTTCTCTGAGTGTTAATTTTTCTCTCTCAAGTCTCTACCTTACTATCCTTAACCTGGTTATGACATGTTTTTCTCGGGGCTGGCTCTAAAATTTTAATCTTATGGGTTGAACAAATCTAAGTATTTAAAAGAAAATTTCCCAGTGGGCTTTGTTGTCCTTATTGTATGTGTGGAGGTACTGGGGGAACTCAGAGGTTAAGTCAGGTGGCAGAGAAATTTCCTGTCACACACCCACTCTGGCCGATTGGCACATTTCAGCCTGGAGTGTTGTGGAGTAAAGCATTGTGAATCTGTGTCCCACACTAGGATAGAGGTTGCAGGTGCTAATGGGAGTGACCATTGAGGGTTTCATGGCAGGAAGAAGAGGAGAAAATGTTTTCCCCAAGAAATCCAGAAATTCTTATTTTCCAGTCATACTGAAGAGTTCTGGTGATAGACTTCCTCTCACCCCTCCCTATTCCTCTGTCCCCATTTAATAGTAAGTGGGACTGACTTATTTTGCTTAGCAAAATGCCTTCCAGTTCCATGCACATTGTTGCAAATGGCAAGATTTCATTCTTTTTCATCACAGCGTAATATTCCATTGTGTATAGGTACACATCTTAATCCATCCATCAGTTGATGGACATTTGAACTCTTTCCATAATTTGGATATTGTTGGTAGCACTGCTCTAAACATTGGGGTGCATGTACCCCTTCAAATAAGCACTCCTGTATCCTTTGGATAAATTCCTAGTAGTGCAATTGCTGGGTCATAGCGAAGTCAGTCAGAGAAAGATAAATATATGATTTCCCTCATATGTGGAATTTGAGAAACTTAACAGATGATCATAAGGGAAGGAAAGGAAAAACAAGATAAAAACAGAGAGGGATGCAAATGATACGAGGCTCTTACATACAGAGACCAAACTGAGGGTTGGTTGGGGTTGGTGGCTGGGGAAATAGGTGAGGGGCATTGAGAAGGGCACTTGTTGGGATGAGTACTGGGTGTTATATGTAAGGGATGAATCACTGGATTCTACTCCTGAAGTGAAGACTACATGGTATGTAAACTAACTTGAGAATAAATAAAAAAAATAGTAAGAGGGAAAGTGGAAGCAAAGAAGGGGATGAACCCTTCAGCTCAATGAAAATCAACATTTTATTTGGTTGGGAAGCCAGAGAAGCAGAGAGTAAAAAGCTGACCAGCATTTTAACGGAGTAATATAAGCATCTTAGAAGCTTACCTTGAGCTCTACAGAAACACAGGTTTCCCCTGGTCATGGTACAGTCTCACTTCAGCAAATCAAGTTGTCAAAGGGGGTAATTGTTTGCTCGTGTTACTCCCTGTGAGAATTCTCTTTTTTAGCTGGCTTCCCATAGGAACCGAAGGCATCTGGCAATTGTTTACTTTTTAGTCTTCATCTGGAACAGTGCAGGAGTGTCTGAAAGAACAACATTTTGAGACAGATCAAGATGCCATGGGAGAAAACACACACGTGTTGGCGGGCGTCCATCCCAAGCCCACAAACTTTCTCCAGGACTTGGCTCTGAAAAAATAAGAAGGCAGTCATGCCACAGTCCACCTAATTGTTGCACATTAAGTTTTGGCACATTTCACTGCCCTAAGAGCTTGCATTAGGCACCAAATAATAATAATACTGAGGAAATTCAATTAAAAACTATTTCAGGGCTAGAGAAGGTAATGACTATAAATAAGAAAGGGAATAAGTCATATCACCTGCTGCATGTACACTGTATAAATGGCTTGTTTTGCTTAAACATTAGTTAAGCCACATTAAATTTAAAGAGTATTTCCATTAGCCAAACGTATGCAGGGTAGGATATAGAGTGATTAGGGCAAATTTGACCACATTTTCTGTCTGGAGTAAGAGAAAATCTAGCCAGGGCAAGGCTGACAGGTTGATCACAAATCCCCAATGTCCATCAAAAGTGGAATTATGACTTTATAATGAAGCCCTGTCTTTATGTAATACTATTATTCTTATTCCATTTCACAGGTAATGAAAGTTTACAGGCAAATTACCTTTTATGCTTCTCTTTATAATAATTTATCACAGGAACTGCTTGCACATGGACTCCGAGGATAAAGATGCTCTTCATTTAGCTATAGCTCCTTAATTTTCTACTTCTTGCAAATAAACAGTTTAGTTAATAAACTTAAGGAACCACCATTAACCAATTCATTAATTAAATCTAATAGCCCTTTTATTATCAATCATAATCACTTCTTTATTTAAATTGAACTTTATTTAGTTTATTGCCTCCATTATTGCCTGAGAGAGGAGGAGAAATCTTATCACATCAGGCTTGTGCAGGAGATGGTCATTTTAAGATGATAGGCTTCAAAGTCAAAAAGGTTTGGATATGCATCATAGCTTCCTCATTAGCCAGTCTGGCCACCCTTCTCAAATGGTTATAGCCTGTTAAAGCCTCAGTTTCTTTACCTGAAAAATAGGTTATCTGGGGGAGGATGAACTTCCCATGGCCTTACTGCCCTGTCTAGTGTTCACACTGTAGAGATTTTCATGAATCAGGCTAAATAGGAGAAAGTCCTTAAATGCTGGTGTTTGTTTAATCAGCATTCCCTCGCCAATCTGTTACCCTGCTATTCACATATCCACTAATTTTAGATGATTGCGTCTACTTGCATGGATCAACATTTGTCTATTCGGCTGACTCCAAATTTTATTCCCATAACTGGAATTTCCCATGGGCTGCAGACACACATATCCTACTGCCTACCTGACATTTTTAACTTGGTATTTCATACTCAACAGCAAAGGGGATTCTCATCACATCAAGGCATCAATGCTAGATATCTGGGAACCATCCTTAACTGAATACCATTTAGTTAGACTTAAGCACAAAGTGTGCCTATATGAAGGAGAGAGGAGACAAAGGAAAGAAAGCAGACAAGAGCAACACTGTAGAGGACTTTGTATGCCAAGTGGAAAATGTTCATGTTTATTTTGAAGGCACCGGAGGGGCCTTTTGACGGAAGGCTTCTTAGCCAGTGTGTAACATGGTCAGATTTAAGCTTTGTTAAGATTGCTCTGAAAACCGGCGAGGGGATAGATTAGAGAGACCTTTATTCAAGCACAAAAGAAAGAAAGCTAGGATACTCTATGTTGGACAATGAAATCCTGGTGGCTTTAGATTGAAAACATCAGAGCTGAGAAGGGCTCTCCACATAAGCTGGTAAAATTTTCTTTTCCAGACAAAGGAACAGATATCCCAGAAGTTTCTCAGCTTGCCCAAGGTCACTCAGCTGGCAGATGGCACATGCCAGACTGGCATCTTATGGTCTTGAAATACAGTTTTGTGGGTTTTGGAGAAAGAGGGAATTTCAGTTGTCTGTGTTTCATACATTTTTATATAGGAGCTTCCTTAAAAGGGGAAAAATCTTGAAGGGCTTCATTTTGGTGACATTAGTTTCCCCATTTTACAGATGTGGGTTTTTGGGCTTGAGGAGGTGTGGCTTTTTGAATGTCACACAGTTGATGACTGGCAAAGATGTTGCTTAATGAACTCAAATCTTTTAATATTAATTCCCATACGTCTTCCATGACACCATATGGAGGTAAGTCCCTTCTTTAACACGGTGTCTGTTCTTGTAAGCTGCTGTGACTGTGCAGAGGCCTGTGAGGGCTGTGTAGTTTGAATGCAAGATACACGCAGAGATATTAAGGCATCATGTAGAAAAGGGCCACTCAGGGGATGCAGGGAGACACAGGATGCCCTATTACCATGACGTTGTCATGGGTTCAGCCCAGCCTACAACTCTGAAGAGTCGGAACCCTGATTCTGATCAGCAGTCTTGGTCAGCGTGGTAAGAGTGGCTTCACCTCCCAGGTGGGGACCCACATTAGTCAAGCTTTGAGAGATTGATGTAAACAACCATAGTGTCAGTTTACTAAAGTATAGTAAGAAATAAAATCTCAGATAGACCGAAGCTCTCCTATCAGCATGACTTGCACTTTATTTGTACTTTGTTTCTATAGAGAAGTTAAGTTCTAATCAGAAAGTTGGTTGGTGAGCTTGGAATCAGAAAAAAAGAGAAGTGTAGGTCATCTTGAGCCATTTTCCTCAGCTGAAGTAGCTTGTTGCTCCTGTCCCTGCTTTCTTCATCTTGTCAATAGCGCCAGAATGCTAAGTCCCCTGGTCAAGGTGCTGACTCTTGGCAGAGAGAGAGCTCATCAGAGCCTGCTTTCCTCACTCTGCCTTCACTCCGTCAATCTACCATTTCTGACTGTCTTCCTTTATGATTAATGCATCATTTATTTAGCTACATTAATATCCTCCATAATATTATCATAGAGTTTATTAGACTGAGAAACATTCTGTTTCTTTGATCTACTTGGTCTATCTCTGCAGAAAACACCTTTGTGTGTTAATTTATAATTATTTTCTCACAAGATAGCCTTACTTCCATTATATCTACATATATCAGATGTAGAGGCTTATCAGAAGCCTTCTGCCTTTACATCTTTATTGTATAGACTATATAGGGCATGGTGCCCCACACAGTTCTTTCTTTTATCCCATATGCTGAATGGATCAATTTTTCCATTTTTATTCTAGATGTTTGATCTCATCCAAAGTGACAGGGGCACTTGGTAGCTCCTTTTTGCATCTCAAAAATTGATTCTCTTTTGTTTAGATTAAGGCATATTTATTTTCCAGCAATGTGTATGACAAAGTGAAAATAGCAAGAATTTTGAATTAGTTGGAAGTGGGCTCAGATTATAGATCCAAGACTTTCTTAACCTCTCTGAACCTCAGTTTCTTCCTTGTAAGGTAAAGATTACTGCAAATACCTCATGGGGATTGCAAGGCTTAAGCAAGATTAAATGCACTAATTTATTTAATATGCATAGTATCTCAATCAATGTTAGTTTATTCCTACTTAAACTAGGACACTGATTTATGAAAGGATGAAATGCATTTTGGAAAAGGAATGTTATTGGTAGATTCTGATTGTGACAGCTCAAACCATAGGTCCTGGCATGTTAGAGAAAATGCAAGGATGCTCAACAGTCATTAGATTAAAAGGGTGCTGAAGTCTTTTAAGCTGTAAGCAGATTTTTGCCCATAATTAATGAAGACTGGTTTCTAATGGGGTCAGAAATGACATAGGTTGGTGGTGGCATTGTCTCTGTGCCACAGGATTCCCAGGAGACTTGGTCATATCATGTTTGGTTGCTTTAAGTGAGAACATGCAGAGGCCTTTATAAATTTCACAAAGGCATGCCCTTTGCCTAGAGCATCTAACTCTGTGTGTTGACCTTTAGTAGGATGAGTTCTTACAATGGAGCTACTCTGGGGACAAAACCTCACGACTTTGTTAACCTTAGAAAGTTAACACTCTTTGTTGACTTTACAAGCCCTCTCTCAGTGTGTTGATTTGTCAAAGTGGGAGTCCTGAAACACAAAAGAATTTTCATAACACCCTGTGCAATTGTATTCGATGACCTTAGAAGTGGTGTGGGGGAGCACATTTCTGAAGAGTAATGCCTTTTCAACACATTTTCCAAGTAATGTGTTGATAGGGTTGTTGTTAAGACTATGACAAAAAGATGATTGAAGAAGCCAGACCTTGACTTACATGCAAATAGGCAAATCCCATTGTCCCACATCATGATCCCCAGATGTTAGACTCTGGTTATGCCTGTCTTATAAGGAATAGGTAGAAAGCCAGAGAAGGTGTGGACAGTCCCATTTTAAAGAAGAAGAAAGCTAAGCATGAGAGAGGTTGAGTTGCCAAGACCCTAAAACTCATAAACAGCAGAGCCAGGCCTAGGGGGCGAGAGTCCTGTGCCCCACACTCTACCATATTGCATCTCTGGTTAGTGTTGTGTGTAAACGTCAGAGACCAACAGATTTGAGCTCAAATCCTCATGTGAATGTCAGTCATTTTCCTAAACGCTCTAAGCCCAACTTCCTGATTCATGATACGGGTATCATCAATCTACTTTTTTAGGTGGATAGAATGAAATAACATACACAAGGGAGATATTCAGTAATTGTTAGTTCCTTTGCCCTCCCCATCTTCGTACCAAGAAACCGAGGCACAATGAGCTTTAGTGATCTGATGAGGCCCTGTGGCTGCAAAGGTACAGCCAGATTTTTCTGGCCCCAATTTCATATACTTTGGTGCTAGCTACACAGCATCTTTTTCTTTATTCTTGGAGAAGTTGATCCCCATTCCCTCACCAATTCCTACTTATCTGAACTCAGAACCCTCTCCTTCTCTCCTTTCTAGTCTCTGAACGAGTAGGTTTTTTTTTTTTTTCTCACAAGTTCTGTAGGAGATGGCATTGCATCCAGGCTTAATCCTACTTCTGGGAACCCCTTTACGTTTTCTGTGATAACCATCATTTTAGTTGCACCTTCTCAGAAATCTCCTGACCCCATTCTCATACTGTCAGCCTCTCTCAGTCCAGTCCTGCCTCTTTTCTCTGTACCTTGCTTTAAAGCCTTTGTTTATTATGGGACATTCTCCCAGTGTGTTTGGGAATCAGTCACATTTCTATTATAAATGTATTTATTTAAGCACTTTAATTTTCCATGGCAAAGAGCTCCCGAGAACTGGTGAAACAATTAGATAAAGTGCCTACTCTGGGGGAGACGTGGGTGAGGGGTGTTATTCGTTCTGTCTTCCCTCTCCCCTTTTTCCAAGTCAATTCCATATCACAAATGTTTATTGAGTACCTACTCTGTGCTGGGTGCTGGGTCAGATTCAAGGGATATATAACTGAATAAGACAGAGATCTCTTTCTTACAGAGCTTGCAAGAGTGACAATGTTACCATAGGGGAACCCAGGGATCAAGGCAGGGCTACCTGGATATAAAGTGAGGAATGAATGAAGTCTGGTAGGACTTAGCCATGGGAGGGACTAGAGTAGTGGGAAGCATTTGGGACAAAGACAGTAATATGGTCACAAACCCAAAGTCAGGAATGAGCAAGTTAGGGGTCTCATCTTCAAGGAGGAAGCATTGAAAGGTTTAAACAAAGATTGACATAAGGAGATTTCTTTGTAAATGACCATCTTGATTACAGTGCCCAGATAGGACAAGAGAGGGTCAGCAAACAGAAAATCAGAAGGGATGCAGTCAAGAGTCTCAGACTGTGGTAGCAGGGAGAGAAATAAGTGAGCAGATTGGAAAGATCTGGGTTTAGAAATGGCAGACCATTTGATGATTCAGGTATGGGAGGTGAGGGAGAGAGCCAAGCAAGGACTTATCTGTTCTTGGAGAAAGTTCATCCAGTCATCTGAATTGAGCTAAAATGTGAAAATACAAATGCTGTGGCTGGAGCAGCTGTAACTAGTAATGAACGTTGGCCCTCAGCACTTTCCTCCAAAGTGACTATGCTGGGTCTATCAGATACACAGTAGAACTAAAGCTACTGAAGAGGTGGACAGGGCTTCCTCAAACCCCAGCTTTTAACTTTGCTCACATGAAGGGCAGTGTGTAAGGCATAGCCACCCAACTCAGAAATGCCTTCTGTTGGTTCGAGTTGGATGCTCTTTTCTCACAAAATCCTAAATGAGAGAGTCAGGCCACATTTTGCTGATTTCTCTTAGAAACTTAGAGACAAGGAGAAAAATAATTTCCTGAGGAAGTGAACCAATTAAATTGTCAAATGGGCTGAGCAGCGACTTCTTCCTGGCTCTACCGTGGGCCTCCTGATGGATGGACGTGGGCCCTGTGGTAAAGAGATAGCTCTAGAAATGCACAGAAATTATTGATTCTAAGTTGACAAATGAGAAACAAATCCAATCTAATCAGCCAATCAGAACTCATCGCTTCGCCCCAAACGATACCTGTGGATTGCCTAGCACTATTATTAAGAAAAGCTTTTATGTTCGTTTCACCTTCTGTGCCCTTCATCTAGGGTCTCAGATTTCTCCTCATTTCATTTTTGTGAAGTTTTGATTTAAGAGTTTGCTGGTTGTTGAGACACCTTGTTAGTTCCAGTTGCCTGTGGGTATAGTCTGTTGTAGTCCAAGAAATACAAAGAAGAGAATGTACTAATTAACAACAAATTCTGTTGCTGATGGTCAACAGCATCAGCTGTTGAGGCTGATGGTCTGGGAAAATCAAGAGTTATTTATTTTATGAATTTCATTTGTTTCATTCATTTGTAATCCCAGTGTGCCTTTCTCTTAATCATAGTGGGAATGCAGGGGTAGTTTGGGAGAGGGTGCCAAAGAAGGGGGGAGGCAGAAGCATCCAAATTCCCTCCCTCTAGGGTTCTGTCTTTCTGGGTTTCCCATCTCTTCTCCCCCAACTTTCTGTGCCTTCAGTCCCATGAGCTGGTGCAGGAACCACCAATCACATGCCTGCATGTTCATTTCCCAGTAAGTGTTGTGAAGGTGCTGTTCCTAGGGTATACCTGTCCTGTCACAAAAGTCTTCTGTAGGTATGAGCCCATCACATAATCTTCTCTAGTCTAATATTAGGCTGAATTACTGATCTCTAGGTATTTGAGCCTCTAAAACCCTGCCTGGTCCTTGGTCTTTGTTTGAGAATGACATCTTTGTAAGTGGATCAGAGGGATTCCTTGTCTGGAATGTCACAGAAGGCATCTTGAATCCAGCTCTTGTTAATGCCACCCCTTCTACCTGGTCCCCACCCTTTGATTGGCCTGGAGAACATTTACAGGTCAATGTTTCAGGTTGGGTCATTCTTCGTGAAGGTAGGTCTTAATCTCTACTGTTCTAAGCTTTCTTCTCTGCTTGCCTGTGTATGTACCCTCAAGAGCAGATGGCATTCTGCCTGGACCTTGTCTACATTTCTCATTGTCTTCCAGTCAACAGGGTCTCTCTGTGTGTTGTGATATGGCTTATCTTTTAGGTGGCTCACAACGTTTCTTTGCTGCAGAAGGACACCCTTAGTCTCAAACATTTACACAGTAGATACAGCTACTGTATCCTGGGCCCATGAATGAGCACATATTCCCTTAGGTCCAGAAAGACCAATCGCAGGAGCTTCAAGTTTAGAGGAAGTCTCAGATGGTGGCGTTTAGGTGAACTTGCTATGCTTAATATCTCTTTTGATCCTGGATGAAAAGCAGCCAAATTAGGAGGTCAGGTAAGCTGGGGTGTCCTTTATACATTTTTAAAGGGTAATATGCTGATCTGATGTTTTCAAAGCTACAATGATAAGGTGATGGAGGAAGCTGTATTGAAACAAGCCCTGAGATACCCAGAGAAGTTACACAAGATTTTCCCCTGCACACTTCCCTTTGGCCACCGCCTACCAAGAAAGGGCAGGGGCCCCATCGTTACACTCACCAACCCTGCTGTTAGAACCTGGCCACGCATGCCAGCCTTCACCATTAGGGCACTCGTATAGGTAAAATCCCAAAGCACCTTTTGCAGTCACCTCATGGTATTTTCATGTTTCTTCCTATTGGTGAAGGCCAAAGACTTTAGAGTCTTGGGGTATTTCCTCTCTGAGGGCCAGAGTTCTCAGAGCTCAAATAACCAGTGCTGGCTGACCCTTCCTTCAGTTTCCCTTTGACAGCTCATTACTCAGGGACCCAGAGGAGTAGTTTTCCAGAATTCCATCATGACAGTTTTACAATATTGAAAATATATTAAATCAACATTACGAGTGACAGGCATAATTCTCACTAAGGTGGGGGAGACTGTTTTGTCATGTAGCTTAGCATGAGGAGAGACAGTAAGAGCTTTTAGGTTCTCTGAAGCCTCTTAAAAAAACAGAAATACTCAGCTTTGACTATAATACTGGTTATACTCAAGCCTCCCCCACCTTTTTTTAAGTATACGTTCCTTACAATTTCCTAGTTAATGTCTCCACTGTGGTCTCTGTGACCCAGAAGAAGTTGTAAACAGGAATTCCAGGGGTACTTGAGGTAATCTGAAGAGTTCAAGGTGGCAAAGGAAGTCAGCTGCTCTTCAAGGCATCCCTGGTGTTTTGAGTGAAGGAAGCAGAGAGTACCTTTTCACATGGGGATAAATTAATTCCCTTTACAGTTAATTAATTATAAGGTTGCCTCCAGTGTGGTGATGTGAATTTGGGGATGGACTAGCTCAGGACAGCCTGGCTGCTGTATTTCCATTGTTTCTCCCTCCTCGTGCTGCCTTCTTCCTCACCCCTCTATTTCCTGTGGGTTGTGTCTCCTGTCAGTCTGTTTTCGTAACCAGTGCTAATCTAAAATCACAATCATTAGACCTCATTAAGCTCCCAAAAGTGGGTGAAGTGGCTCTGAGTGTCTCATTATGTCCTGGGCACATGTGAGCCTGCCATCCCACTCTAATTAAGGACTCTCCTTGCTCTTCCTCTAATGCTGGCTGCGTCCTGGGGAGTGTGTGCCTGCTGTGGAGGGGACGGAAGTGGACAGTGAGTGAGGAGAGGGCCATGGAAGCTTCTTCATGGATAAGGACCTTGCCCAACAGTGTAACCTCCTGGAGCCACAGCAGCACCTTGTTAGAAATGTGTTAGAAGTGCAGAATCTGGACCCTGCCCAAGACTGATTCGGTTGTGTTATATAGTTTAACAGGGTAGCCAGGTGATTCATAGATATCTTAAAGTTTGAGAAGCAGTGGGCAGGAAGTACATGGGTGTTAGGTATTGACTGTGTCCTCCCCAAAGTCATGTGTTGAAATCCTAATCCTTAAACCGATGGTATAGGAGGTGGAGGCTTTGGGAGTGATGAGGTTATGTAGGTGGAACCCCCATGAATGGGATTGGTGGCATTATAAAAGGGACCCCAGAGAGCTCCCTCGCCTCTTCTGCCTTCTGAGGGCACAGTGAGAAGATAGCTGTCCATGAAGCAGGAAGCAGGCTCTTGCCAGGTACTGAATCCATTGGTACCTTGATCTTGGACTCTCCAGCCTTGAAAACTATAAAACTGTAAAAATAAATGTTTGTTGTTTAAGCTACCAAATCTATGATATCTTTGTTATAGGAGCCCAAGTGGCTAAGATATAGCTATTTCTCTTATCCATGGGAAATCTGTTCCAAGACCTTCCCTTTCCCTCCGTGGATGCCTGAAATCCCAGATAGTACTGAACCCCATATATACTGTGATTTTCCCTATACATGTATACCAATGATAAAAATAATTATCTATCTTTGGAGCTTATATTTGGGATTGGAAATGGGAGTCATATGGATTTCTGCCATTAAGTTCTTAATTTCATGGACACTGAAACTGCTTGGGTTTTGGGCTATTTAGAGAGTCTACTCTCTTCCTTTGTGGTGTAAGCCATTGTCACCTTATAGTAAGATATGTTACCTGAAAGGGCTTTTAAGAAAGTTAAATGTATTTTCTCCTGCCCCTGTAGATACAGCATTTTAAAAAATGTTCTCAGTGAATAATGATGATAAAGACAACTAAAAATTGAGTGTACTGTGCCAGACATGGATCTAAGTACCTACATACTTGATAAATTCAGTCAGTCCTCCCAAAACTTACTAGAAAAGAATTATCATCAGCATTTTACATATGACACTTAGAATCGTGTGCAACCCACCTAGGCTGTAATTGGCAGAGCCAGGATCCATGTAAGAGAAATTGAGCTCCGATGGTGTGACAGACTCTGGAGAGGGGCTGTATACACTGATCATTCAACAGAAGAAGTCAGAAACAACTCTTCAGAGAGTGATCCATCTAGTTGTGTCACCCACCCTATTGCTCACCAGCCTTCCTTGGCTGTCCAAGCCTCATAGAGTAATTGTAACTACTGCAAACTTGCAAGGCCCTGCCTCTCTCTTCAGCCTCAGTCCTGGTCACTGCCCGCATTTTCTGCATGCCAGGCCACACTGGTGTTCCTTCAGTTATTCGTGCCCTGTTCCTTCTTCCCGTGGGCTTTGCACATGCTGTTCCTAATACCTAGAATTTTCTTCTTCACCTTCTTATATTCTCCTACACAAACTCAGATTTCAGTTCATTGGCTTTGGGAAGGCATCTCTAACTCCCTTAATCATATCAAATCCCCCTATTAGAGTTCTGTAGATTACACATATTTCTTCTTTGCAGCATTTGGTAAAATCATAATCCTCTGCCTCCTAATGCAATGGTACTCAAACATACGATCTGGACACTGGCAGCATTAGGATCACCTGAGAATGTGTTAGAAGTACAAATTCTTCCACTCCACCGCTGCCTAATGAACCAGAGACTCTGGGGGTGGAGCCCAGAAACACATGTGCTGGTGATTCCAATGCACCTGAGTTCTAGAGCCACTGTTTCAGTGTGCTTCTTTAATTGATGCCTTTACGAGTAACCTCACAGGCTGTGGCTCCCATCAGGGCAGAGATTGAGTTGTTTCTGTTGTCGCTTTCTATCTTTACTTCTTATCTGGCACATACTAGATGTATAATTAATAGTTGTTTAGTGAGTGAATGAGTGAGCTCATTAATTTTTTTAACCAACTTTTAAAAGAGGTATTATTTCATTTTAAATATTAAAAAAAAAACACAAGGCATTGGGATTCTAGTGGCTGTTAGACATGTCCAGTGAACTTGGGGGTTTTCTCTTTGGAGGCAATAACAACAGTGTGGCAGCTCTAGGTATAAGACTCCTTTGTTGAGTAGATTTCATTGATATTTAAGGGATAGAATAAGGCAAAGGTGACCATGCCCTACCAACCTGAAATAAACCTGCTTTTACTTCCTTCCTTATTCAAGTAGTGGAGTATACTATACCAGAAGTTCTTGGGTTACCAAATGAGTAGTACTACCCTAAAAAATCTTATATTATCTTTGTCTACCCATTGTGTGCCACTCTGTGTGTGTCTGTGTTTGTCTACATATGCATGTTTTTATTATAGACTACTAGGCAAACAGTGATATAATCAAGAGAATGATAAATCAGATGAGGACAAAATACTTTCAACTGAAAAATATAGGTTGCTTTAGGCATTTGCATGATGTTTTTTGGACATGAAAATTATGAGAGCTATTTCTTACAAGACTGCTTAGAGCAACTAAAATAATATTAAGGGCATTCTATTTCCCATTGAGTTATTTACCCCAAACCATTTAGAGCTACCCTAGACAACATTTATGTATTTTGTGTGGGAAGCATAATATCCAAGGGAAACTATTGCCACATTTTTAGCACTTCAAAATGGTTTATCACAGAATGAAAGTTTGCTTGTATTTGCTTGTTTAAATCATTTATTCCATTTTTCCCTTGCTTCCACTTTAAAAAACTGCCTTTGTTTAGGGAAAAAAAAACAGCTGTACTTAACAGCTGGTTTGGAATCATGGCATTGAGGAACTGGGGAATTTGCACAATTAACCGCTATATATAGATACCAGCTTCAGGATGAGAATATTTAACGGTGTGCTACAAACTCTGGTCCATGCAATAGACTGATTAAAATTTTATTTACATTTCTTCCAAGTTCTTACAAATCCTATTATTCTTCTTTAATTTCTCATTTCGTGGATCATTGGATATGGTGGAAGGGTTATCAGATTTGGTAGAAGGGAAAGCTGGTACTGTTGGAGGGTTTAACGGACTGTTTTCTCTTCCCAGCTGATGTGTTATATTTTGTTATTTACTCTGAATTTGAATAGCTAGCATTGTAGTGTCAGCAGAAATTGTTACTCCTTTTTGAACATGCTCCCCTCAACCTTTTTAAAAAAACATGCCAGTACTTTAAGACTGAGTGTCCAGATTTTCATAATGATGAGTAAAATGGGATTTTTGGGTGACTAGATTAATCAGCAAATGTTATGTACCTCCAGTGTGCTGAGGAAAGGTAGGCATCAGGAAGGATATGGGGTCTGTCTTCAAAATACTGAGACTCTTAAGTTTAAGGAGGCATCAGAGATGATCGTTGGGTAATGTGATAAATGTAATGGAATTCTAAATGCCATGTGGTATCCTGGATTGTTTCTTGGAACAGAAGGAGGGCATTAGTAGAAAATTGGCAAAATATGGATAGTCTGAAGTTTAGTTAATGGTAATGGGCCAGTGTTAATTTCTCAGTTTTGACAAATGTACCATGATTATGTAAGATGTTCATGTTGGGGAAACTGGGTGAAGGGCATATGAGAACTGTCTGTACTAGATTTGCAACTTTTCTGTAAATATTATTCCAAGGTAAAATGCTTATTTCGGAATCAAAGTACAGTACTAGAATTTTAGTAAACACTCATTGAAAACTCCTGTGATAGTTTCCTATGATAGTTGTTCTCAGGAGAGCATCGCATTCTGGCTCCCTCTGTGCCTAGTCTTAGATGTGTGAGGAATCGGCAGACCTTTGGGGAACGAAGTTTTCTCTTGTAGATCAGGGCTCTGCAAAAACAATCATGGCCTTGTGAAGCAGCAGCAGGCTTGAATTCAGTGAACTTACACCTGTTTGCCACTTCCTAATTGTGTAATCTTGGGTCAGTTAATGCATCTGAGCCTTGGATTTTTCATCTGGATAATGAACAATGAGCTTGTGCAAATAAAGGGACTACTATGAGTAGCAAATTTAAAATGAAGTAGTGCTGCAGAAATGCTGTCAGCATGCTCTGGAAATGTGAGAGAGGGGCTCAAAAACCATGCATTCTCTCTCCCTCTCTCTGCCCCTCCCTCTGTTTGCACACGTACACAATCTCTCTCTCAAAATAAATAAAGATTTAAAAAAACAATAAAGCAAAAACGAGGCACCTGGGTGGCTCAGTCGGTTAAGTGCCTGCCTTTTGATTTTGGCTCAGGTCATGATCTCATGGTTCGTGAGTTTGAGCCCTTCGTCAGGCTCCTCACTGACAGTACGGTGGAGCCTGCCTGGAATTCTCTCTCTTCCTCTCTCTATCTCTCCCCCACTTGCACACATGCTCTGCCTCTCTCTTAAATAAATATAGAAAAAAGTAAAAAAAAATATAGGAAACCATCCAACCAGGGCACACATAACTAATCACTGCTGAGAGTGGTACTTCCCAGACTGAGCCTTTAATAACTCCAAATCTGCTGCTTTACTGAAGATACAGAGAGAAAAAAAATGGCCTTTCTCGGGAAAAATGGCCAAATGTGTCCTGTATCCTCTTATGGTGGATGGTGTATTGCGGTCTTTTCTTGGCCTCTGGTGTGGCTGCAAAGGGCAGTTTCCAGACTGTTCTCTCATGTATTTCAGTAGCTGTGCTCTTACGTTTCACCTTGGGGGCAATAGCATCCTTTTTTTCTTTCTTACGGTGTCTCAAACGGTCTCATAGCAGCAGAGTCCTGTTAAGTGTGAGAATAAAATAAAAGACTGAGAAAGCTCCACTGCTTCCCCCCTTCTTCCACCTCCAGGGGTTACTTTGTCACACCGTCCCTCTTTGCTTTCTTTCAGCATATTTAGTACAAAGCCTATAGCGGTGGGATGCAAAACCTTAGCTTGGCTGAATTGTGGCGTGAGCAGCTTCCCTCGAAGCAAAGAGGAATTGCCATGGATTTCCCCTGGAGGAAAAACCCATCTGATATTTTGTCTTCTTTCATTTTGTTCTCCGTGTATCAGCAAAGAAGCAGTGCTGGCTCAAGGAAGAGAGGCCTTTCAGCAATTCATTCACCTGCTAGCTTTGATGTTCCTCAGCTGGATGTAGGAGAGAAGACATTGTCACAACCAGCCTCACCTGCATCACAGATGCACACTGAGGACCCACTCCACCAGAGCAGGTGTTGGGCGCTGGAGGGTCACTACCTGGGGAGATTGGGCAATGCATTAAAAATTTTCACACTCTAAGGCATCATGTAAACAGTGCCCACTTGGTGGTGTTACTGGTTGGTGATAAACCTAATAATAATAATAACAATGTTAAATAAATTCTTACTGTGTGTCAGCTTCTAACTAGGTGTTTCATATGCAACATCTCATTTTACATCCCTAATGGTACTGAGAGATATTATTTTAATTTTTAAAAATTTTGAAAGCTTATTTATTTTGAGGGGTGGGGGACAGTTGCCAGGGGAGGAGGGGCAGAGAGATGGAGAGAAAGAGAGAATCCCAGGCAGGTGCTGATGTGGGGTTCGAACTCACGAACTGTGAGATCACGACCTGAGCTGAAGTCAGATGCTTAACCAACTGAGCGACCCAGGCATCCTCTGAGATGTTATTCTTAAAAATATTTTTTATAAATGAGAAAACTGGGGCTCAGAAATTAAATAATGTATCCAAATATAACCATAATGTTATGGGAAGCAGAAGACAAAATAACTTTACTCAAATATATAGCTGAACACTAACATGCTACTTTTCCTAATTTATGTCACACATCACTCATTGATCCTTACGTATAATTCTTCCCCCCTGGAGATTCTGGAATTGGCCTCCTATTGCTTTTTAACCCTGACTTCTGGGCAGTCATTATTTATTGATCAGTGTTGACATGGAAGTTAAGTCCTATTTCTATCCAGGGAACAAGTATTGAAAGAAAGGAGGCTAACAGTCTCTGGGCTGGAGCAGTCAAGGCAAAGCTTCCCAGAGGAGTAGAAATTTGGGCCAGTCTTGAAAGAACGGTGTAGGACCTGGATAAGTGGAGTTAACTATGATAATAGCTTAATTATTGAGTGTTTACTTACTGTCCTCTAACTCTTGCCCATGGCTGCTGCTAATTCATTTAAAACCCACAGCATTTCTAAAAGATACATACCATTTGTAGCCCTATGCTGCAGAGAAGAAAGTAAAGCACAGAAAGCGTAAGTAGCTTGTGCAAGATCACATAGGCCATTCAGAGCAAGGCCAGGATTCTACCTCAGGCAGTGTGGATCTAGAGCTTGCACTCTTAATCTGTACACCATCCAGTTTTGAGAGATGTCTATTCACTGGTACAGTGTAAATATCTGTCACAAAGTAGGTGCCTAATATGTAGTGAATGAATGGATGCCTTCTTCCTTCTGCCAAATCAAAGAGGAAAGGTGTTCCAGATAGGGGAAATTGCAAAAAACAATGACACAGAGGAGGAAATGACATTGATATGTTGGTAATTTATGGATTTCTATGTAGGGTAGGAACTGAACATACATCTTGGCAAGGTAGATTGGGACTAGCCTAAGGCATTTGGACTTTGTGTGATTTGCTCTTGTTTTCAGGGTCATCAGTCTGTCCCTTTCAGGCTTGTAGGAAGCATCTCTGCTGTATTTTATAGTTCCATATGGTGAAGATTATGTGCAGTTACTTAATGGTGAATTTCAGTCTAATAAACAGTTCCCATGTTATTCCCCTAAGCCCTTTGGGTAGTGGGTAAGATGAAAACAAGGGGCACCTGGGTGGCTCAGTCAGTTAAGTGTCCTACTTTGGTTGAGGTCATGATCTCATGGTTCACGAGTTCGAGCCCCACTTTGGGCTCTGTGCTGATAGCTGGAGCCTGGAGCCTGCTTCAGATTCTGTGTCTCCCTCTCTCTTTGCCCCTCCCCCCCAGAATTAAATAAACATTAAAAAAAGATTAACACAAATGTTGGGGTTCCTGGCTGGGTCAGTCAGAAGAGCATGCGACTCTTGATCTCTGGGTTGTGAGTTTGAGCCCCATGTTGGGTGTAGAGATTACATACATACATACACATGTACATACATACACATGTGTTTGTGGAAGTGAATATGGTTAGAGTTTTCTGAGGGGAAAGTGATGAGCATGAGGAGGTAGGAGGTATCAGGCTTGGAAAGAGTAGGCAAAATACCTGGTTCTAAAAGATCTTGGTTATTCACATCTATTTCCCTTGGTTTTCAAAGTACTAATAACCAAATAATTTAGATCACGGAAATAGCACATTTGGAACTTTGGCAATTTGCATTTCATATAAATTGAAGGTATTTCAATGTATCTACCATTCCTAGAATGAACTGGTGAAAGGGAATTAATATCCAAAAAAATAAAAAATCTTCATTGAGCATTCAGCTGCAGGAAAAGACCAAAAAGGATCAAACCCCACCATTGTCCTTCTCCCCACTGAGCAATTTAAAATGCGTATTTCTTCTCAAGACCGGGATACCCGGAGAAAAATCCTGTGTCTCAGAAATGGAATTAATCCAGGTAGTATTTGGACCTTACTGGTAATGAGGTCAAGAGAATGATTTCTGGCTTACAAATAGTCTGAGAGTATGAAAGTCAAAACCCATTAAAAACCAGAGAATTGTCTGCAAAATAAGGTGGCTTTGGGAATGCATGGGTAGCTCTCTTTTCCAGGGGGATGGTGCAGGAAATCCCTCTTCTCTGAGGTATTTAGCTTGTTGAACTGAATGATATTTTCACTCATAATACTTTTATTTCTCAGGCAGAGGAGACACTATCAGTTCTGTATAAAACTGAGGTTGGACTTGACTGTTTTCCATCTATAAACTCTTATCAGGGTGATAACCCTGGGAATAAAACCGAGCAGTTTGAAGAAAAAAATTATTTTGTTAATGAACTAACCCATGGCTGGTGGTAAAATACGCATTGGGATCTCATTTGAAGAATTAACCAAGATTAAGGAAAAGCCGCTTTTCATGGGAACTTCCCTCAGGAATATCTGTATATAAACATGTGAGAAATGAGTGCTGGTGGCCACTTTTTTGGGCAGCATTTGGTGTAAACCCTGGGAGAAAAATCAAATAACAAGGACATGATGGCCTGCAGAGTTCATTTGTATATTTTTGTGTACATTATCTCATTGGAATTCTCCTCAAGATCACATCGAGCAGGATGTTACTATCCTTATTTTACAGACAGGGAAGTTGACGTTCAGATGGATTAGCAGCCTAGCCCCAGGTCCCACAGAGACAAAGCAGGCTCAGGGATTCAAAGTCAGATCTGTCCTACCTGACACCATTCTCTTAATCACTGAACTATCAATGAATAGTGATTCCCAGAGGCCTTTTTGTTTCCTATAAATGTATCATTGTCCATGCTGGATGGCCTGAGCCTGTCTTTTCAGGAAGTCATGGTGGCTTGATGGCTCCTAATCTCTCTTCTAGCATATAAAGCGTCTCCCTGAGTTTGCTACCTAATGCAAAATGCGCTAGCATTCATCATATCCTTGCATTTTTTCAAGTTGAAAAGCATTTGTTTTTACATGTAAGGTGAGTGACCTGATTGGGGAAGGGAAATGGACAAGCAAAGATTTGAATAGCAGCTCTTCTTCTTCTTTTTTTTTTTTTTATAGTTTATTGTCAATTTGGTTTCCATAAAACACCTAGTGCTCATCCCTACAATTGCCCTCCTCCATGCCTATCACCCCCCTCCCCCTTTCCCCCTCCCCCTTCAGCCCTCAGTTTGTTTTCAGTATTCAAGAGTCTCTCATGATTTGTCTCCCTCCCTCTCCCTTTTCCCCCCTTTCCCTCCCCCATGGTCCTCTGTTAAGTTTCTCCTGTTACACTTATGGGTGAAAACATACGGTGTCTGTCCTTCTCTGCCTGACTTATTTCACTTATCATGACACCCTCGAATTCCATCCACATTGCCATGAATGGTCAGATTTCATTCTTTCTCATTGCCATGTAGTATTCCATTTTATATATAAACCACATCTTTATCCATTCATCAGTTGATGGACATTTAGGCTCTTTCCATGATTTGGCTATTGGTGAAAGTGCTGCTATGAACATTGGGGTACATGTGCCCCTATGCATCAGCACTCCTGTATAAAATCCCTAGCAGTGCTATTGCTCGGTCATAGGGTAGGTCTATTGTTAGTTTATTGAGGAACCTCCACACTGTTTTCCAAAGTGGCTGCACCAGTTTATATTCCCACCAGTGGTGTAGGAGGGTAGCAGCTCTTCTAACCAACTATGATCTGTCTCTGGGGAAGCTACCTGGTCCCTCTGGGTCTCTGTTTCCTCACTAGTAAAATGCAACTTGTACTGACTATGTATTTTTTTGTAAGGATAAGTGCAGTGATGCCTCTCAGCACCCCGCCAATAGATAGGAGCTGGGTGAAAAGAGGAAGACAGGGTCCCCACCCTGAAAAAGTTCAGAGTCCAAGGGGTAGGGGAGCAAACAAGGAATCAATGTCAGTCCAGTTTCCGCAGCTGAAAAATGAAGGAAACAATATTATTGTCTCTTAGGATTGTTGTGAGAATTACACGAGATAATGCAGGGAGAGAACTTAGTGCCTGACACATAGTAAGTGCTCAATAAACTTTAGCTGCAGTGATAGTAATTATTAAGTTAAATATAGGCTTGCATCAGTGCCATGGTTGCACAGAAGAAAGAGGGTCAGTCCTCAGGCTAAGCCATCAAAAACAACAGCATCTGAGATGGGTCCTGGTGCATGTGGAAGAGGCTTCTGTGCTGTCCAAAGTTCTCCCTGCTGGCTAATTTTATAAATAAGCTTTAGTTCAATGGAGTGAAAGTTGGTGATGACAGGAGTGTTGGTGTGTGTTGGGGTAAGGGTGGAAGGGAATGCAGTATCATTGCTAGTGAGTCTCAGAATTTATGAAAACAAAAATGTCCAGCCAAATGTAGATTAAAGGTACTCTGTTCCCTTTGCTGCTGATCCATTGTATTAATAACATTCTTCAGTAGGAGCCTCAGAACATATTTAGGAGCAAAATTCTTTGGGGTTTAATTGTAGAGAAAGAAAGGTATAATGGAACAAACACAGACCTGCATTCAAATCCTCCTTTACCATTACTAGGCAGTTGATCTCGGGGTAATTACATTACTTTTCTGATGTTTCATTTACCCAAATCTTGAAAGGAAGTGATAATTACATACCTTGAAGTATTGTTGTAAACATTTGAGATACTGTATACAAGGTATTTGGTGTCTTGGTAGATTCTCAGAAAAAAGAAAAATATGTATATATGTTTACCTATAAATAGAATTTTAATTTATATTTATATATAAACATAGACATTTAGACTCATATGTGATGTGTGTAGTATAATTCCATTTATCATTATAGCTAAGCGCCAAGCACTGTGGTGTAAGGGCTCTATAGAAAATACTTTAATCTTTTCAATAAATACATTGGTACATATAGATATTATCTTTTTTTTGTTAAAGAGAAGAAAATTCAAGTTTAGAAACTATATGGCTGTTACAATAAGATGGGGACATGACTGATGGAAGGATGGCAACATACCTAGTTGGAGGATGTAAAGTTTTTTTTTAATGACAGAGGATATGGAAGCATAAAGATGCTATAGTGTAGCTTTTAAAACAACAGTTTCCCAGAGACAGGTGCAGCTTCTCAGGGCCCCAGTGTCTCCCATGGGACATGCAATTGTGGATAATACCACCTACTTGGAGTAAGGATTCCATTGGGTGTAGGAAGCTTCCTTTGCTCTTCTCAAGGGGGATTTATCTCCCAACTCTCCTCCCTCCACATTTCACCATTCTGGAAATTCTAGCTACTGTGGGTGCAAAGGCACCCAAATATGGAAATCAAGTATTTTTCTGATAGTTGACTGTGACATTAGATGTCAATTCCTTAGGAACATTCCCTGTGGGAATTGACTTTAGGTCTAAAGTTCCCTGCTGCAGAGTGCTTCATAACTTGTCCAAGATCCTACAGCCAGTATATGGGATAGTAGAACTCACCGGTGATCTCTTTAACTCCTGAGAGCTCCTAAGGATCATACCATATGCAGCTAATATTTGGGTTGTGCATTTAATTTGAAGAGTAGAGGGAAGATAGCAAAACATCAAGTTTTAAAGCAACCGAAGTTAGACAGTCTATAAAAAAGTTATGTATTGCATGATGCTGGTAGAACTGGGATTGAAGGAGTTAAAGAAGATGAGGACCTAGTGCTGGAATAACTGTGGAGAAGGTGCATCCCAGGCATGCCAGTGATTCCTCCCAGAGGGCTTTGCTGCATCTCACACACCATGAGGCTTCCCTGTGCTCCAGCTGAAGCTGAAACTCTCTCACTTTCCTCTCAATGTTAAGCTGCCCGTTTCTTCACACTCCAAAACAACATGTGGGAGACATATTTTTAAACAACTTTTCACTTTCTTCTTCATTTTTAAAAAATCCTGTGTAATATTTGTTTATTTTTTCATTTATTGGTTTTTTAGCTGTGTGTGATTGATGTTCTCTGGCTCCATAAAAAAATAACAATTGCTAAGCCTAGTGTACAGTAAAAGAATGCAAGGACTTTTTCTCTCCCTCTGCCAAAGTGACTACTAGCTTGGAGGAAAGTTTGGAATGAGTGGTGAGAAACAGCTTAGCAGAGAGGACATGGTCATTTCTTGAACATAGAAAATTATGAGGAAATGCTCAGGTTGGGAATAATGCAAAATAAAGGTGGTGAATTAGATCAGGCTTCCTGGTGTTTTCATGAGGAATATAGTTCGACCTCATTCAGCTGGCCACCTTCCAAGGTTCCCTGTCTAGGCTGTTTGGCATAAGATGACTCTACCCACCTGCCCAACTCTACCCAAGGGCTGAGAGGTCAGTGCTTGGGAGGCACATATGGAATCCATTCATGACAGCCAAAGTGGGAAGTAGTTTATTTTTCTAGTGAAGGGAGTGGTTAGTAGAACTATTTGACCTTCAGCTGGGCAGACAACTAGAGGGAGGGAGCTAAATTCATACTGTGGTCACCTCAGTTGGGGAATAATTGCTCTCCCCATTTTCTTTGCCTGGCATATTTTTATTCATGCTTGAAAACCAAACTAGCTGCCCCTCTCGGAAACTACTTTTCTCAGACATACTTCATAGCTTTCACGTTTGTCCTTGAAAGGGCTGCATATGTTACCATGATTCCTTGACAAGTTTATTTCCCTTACTAGAGTCCATGTGAGATTGTGAACAGTGGCTCACTCATCTTTGTACTGCTACTCTCCAGGAGAGTGAATTTATTGACTGAAGTGTTTGCAGTAAATGTTTATTGGATGAATAAATGTTGAAACCTGTATCCATTATAGCTGTTACCCCACCCATCGGTTCTTGGGGCAAGGTCACCTGGCTTCTCTTTGTTTTAATCTGCATGTCCACAGCTGGCAGAGACCTCTCATATAGCTGGTTGTATCTAGTGAGGATATTCTCACTGAGCTCCTCAGTGGTAATGACAAAAAGAACTTTTCACAATCTGTGAGCCATTAGGCAGACTGCAATGCCTGCAGCTGAAGGAGAGAGTGTTTATGTGGAGACTCAGAACCTAGCCCATTGAGTAGTCCTTGGTTTGCATTAGTGCCAGAGGTAATTCCAAGGAGAAGTCACTCAACCTAGATGTTGAGATAGTCTTTGCTAGCTGAAGCTAACATCTTAGTATAAAGATTTAGTAATCATGGGTGCTTCTTGGCAAGGTCCTATTGCGATAGGACCTCTCTTTCTCTTTACCCTGAACAGCTTCTTATAAAGCAAAATAAGAGGAAAAACCAGCAACGGGAAGGGAAAGAGTGCATCCAGATGCACAAAGTAATTTCTCTGTAGCTTTGTTTATAACCATAAACTTCTGTGTAATAAGTCATTTGCCGAAGGAACGTATTTATAGTAGTCTACTTAACCAATTTCATTGCAAAAAATATTAATTGCTTTTAGGGTGCTTTTAAACAAATCTTTCAAATATCTTACCCTTCTCTACTGCCATCATCCATATCAATGATTGCCAGCTTGATACCTGTCTGAATGATAAGAATCCCCGGAGCAGAGTGCTGGTATCTGAATCCTGTTGAGTTCCAGGTGATGAACCAACTTCCTAAAACCCCACATGCCTTTCTTCCTTGGACTCAGTACCTTGTCTTTGTGGGCCCTGAAATGGAGAAAAGCAATCACAGGAAACAGAGCCAGTGCTGGCCTGATCCAGCACCCCTTGGTGCGTTCAGGCCTGCAGCATGTAGTGTTTTGGAAGGAACCTGGGTTTTTCTGTCAGCCCCACCTGAATGTGAAACCCAGCTTGTCACTGGGGCAGAGTTCTTGAACTTTCTCTTCCCAACACTCCTCATCTTTAAAGTGAGGTTTGTGTTTCTCAGAGAGCTGTCAGGATGGTTAACTACAAAAAATCTGACTGCATATCAACATCCTCAGCACTCAGGTTGCATTTCCCCTGCAGCAAACTTTCCCAGTAACTCCTTGCATTAGTTTTCTCTTGGTACAAACAAATCACCCCAGACTTAACTGCTTAAAATCATACATATATTACCTGGCAGTTTCTGTAAGTCTTAATTAATCAATTAATTTTTTAATATTTATTTTTGAGAGACAGAGTGTGAGCGAGGGAGGGGCAGAGAGAGAGAGGGAGACACAGAATTTGAAACAGGCTCCAGGCTCTGAGCTGTCAGCACAGATGCAGGGCTCAAACTCGTGAACCATGAGATCATGACCTGAGCTGAAGTCAGATGCTTAACCGACTGGGCCACCCAGGAACCACTGTAAGTCTTAAATCCAGGCACAGATTAGTTGGGTTCTCTGGGCTCTAAGGCCTCACAGGGCTACAGTGAAGGTGATAGCCAGGGCTCTGTGCTCATCTGAGGCTTATGATCTTCTTCCAAACTCACATGGTGGTTGTCAGGATTCAATGTCTTGCCGTTGTAGGACTAAAGCCTCCAGCTTCTAGAAGCTTCCCACAGTTTCCCAACATATGGCCCTTTCCACAGGCAGTTTTCAATACAGCCACTTGTTGTTTTGAAGCCAACATTAAAAAAAGTAAAGAACTATTTTTATATATTTATATTCATTAACATAATCACAGGAGTAACATCTCATGACTTCAGCCTTATTCTCTTGGTTAGAAGCAAGTCCCAGGTCACACCCACACTTAAGGCTGGGAATTACACAAAGTGTGAACAGCTGGAGGTGAGGAGCATCATTGGGAGGTCATCATGGAATCTGCCCACTGTACCCCCAAAGTTCAGCAAGCCACAGTATGCCTTCCTGTCTGTGTTGGTTGTAGATTGTTTCAGTGAGACCAATTTCATCTTTGCAAAGAAGTGGGCAATGGTAAATAACCTAGGGAAGTGTGAGCTGTTTTCACATTCCTCACCAGTGTAGACAAAGATAACTGAGGCAGGGCTTTTGTTTCTATGGGTCCAGAGTCAGTCTCACAGTTGTTTGAAGGACAGTGCAGAAGACAGAAAGAAGCTTACCATGTGATCAGGGCTGGAAAGGGTCATAAAACCTATTTGCCTTTCTGAACCCAGGAACATAGGTTTGCCCAGCATTGTAGAAAAGGGACGTGATCTCAGCTCTGAGCCTGAGGTCTTTATCACACTGGGCCTTTTGTAAGGAAGGGGATGATTCTTGTGGAACTAACAGGAATTCCAGCATATAAAATGTGCCCTTTACCCTGTGGCCTAACAGGAAAAGTCAGAGAAAAGCATTAAAACCAGCTGGATGGCAATGCAACAGAACACAATTGTGTTTACAAAGAAAAAGAAGTACAGGCTGTGAGAGTAGATAAATTGTTAACATAGCTAAGACATTATATGAATTTGAGTTCCTTGGGAAGGAGAAATATATCTGTAAATAAATTTATTTCTCTGGAAATATTTGCTTTTCTTTGTATGCCTCTCCACATGGTAAGAGTTTCCTTATCATGCCTTCGTGATTATAAGAGTGAATTACTAGGAATGCTATTATACTCATTATTTCCTGAGCTTTACAAGACATAAAAGAACACCCTGTGCCTGTCCTTGGGCTCATTTTAAGTTAGAGAAAAACAAAATTCATGTTTAAGAAAAAGTTCTTGTAAGATGTAGAGACATACTATTGATCTAAGGCTCATTTGTTTTAATAGAGGTCCTTAGTCATGGATTATCAGTAGAAAGCATTATATAGTAAGTGCAATGTTAGCAATACCTTGTTCTTCTAGTTGCATAAAGGATTGCTACAGAATAAGAGACAAGAAAAGATTATTTTACGGGCAGAAATGGAGAAAAGATAATGCATCTGTTTTATGTATTGGGTATAGGTACAAATATATGTGAATAGGTCCTATGGAAAGAAACTGTTTCTGAATATCTTTTCTACCCCTAAACATCTGGCACAATGTTAGGTACATAGTAGGCATATAATTAATAATTAAATATTTTGGTAACAGGGTTTGGGTACTAACATGTCAATATTTGGCTCTCATCATTTACTTCAGGCAAATGGAAATTAATTGCCAAAAGCCCCCAAACCAATTTTGTTAATCTATAATCTTATTTTAATCCTGGAGACTATAGATGGTACCTCCTTTATCTTTTCTGTGGAAGAGTGTTTTTTTTAAACACTATTAACTTAAGCTTTTTAAGTAAATATGTTTGAGCCTATTTTACTTACTTTGAAGATAACTTAATAATATCCATGCACTTGGTCACTGGATGAAAATGTAACCTGGAGCAAAAACATGCAAAAATGGCTCTTGCTTCTCCCTTCCTGTTTTTTAAAAATTGGCAGGTTTGCTGACTGAGGAAATAGTGTCCAAATGACTGAATAGGTAAGAGCATTTGAGAATTAAAAAAAAAATGTTTGGGAGAACTTTCAGAGACTCAAAGTGACTACCCTTTACAGTGTACCCCACTTCACGGTTGATCAGTAATTTTTTTAAAAAAGAATAAATGTCCAAATCAAATGGGAAATGAGTGGCCAGGGAAAGCCTAGCTAGAATTGAGGCTTTCTTACTCCAAGTTTAGTGTAATTTCTACTATATTAAAAAATAAAGAAATTGCAAAGCAGATTTAGAGAGAAGGGACAAAGTGGGAGAACCAGCAGGAAAGATGGAGGGAAAGATCTGTTAAGAAAAGTGCAAATTTTAGGAGGTACTAAAGGGAGCTGTCCTGAATCCTGGCAAATGGCACTTCAGTCTCATAAAAGGCATCGTAACTTTCTCTCTCGTCATTAGAGGTAATGCATACAGAAGGGAAGTAGCAATCAGAACAGTGCAGTTTGGTGGAAGGCCCTTTAACAGAACCCTCCTGTGGTTCTGGGCTAGCATTAATGCTTGCCTGATTCCAGTCTCCTGGGCTTCGTAAACGCTTTGTACCACTTAAGTAAGGCCATGGTTGTGAACTGTGCTGAACACCTTCACAGGTAGTAACGTGGAGCTGGGCTGGGCAACCCCAGCTCTAATGGGCTTGATTGTGGTCTCAGGAGAGAAAACCACCTCTTGACAGCTGCTGCAGGACAGCTGCTGGGACGTTTAGGAGGAAGATTTAGTACTGCAATTTGAGGGATCAATGTCTAAGCTATTCAGTACTTCCTGACACCTCAGTTGATTCTGGGTGGTTCCCCAGGGGGTACAATCTAACCATCATCCACATAAATTTATCTGTCCCCTAATAGAGGCCCATCACTGTCTTATGAGAGCCGCAGAGACTAGTTTTAGAGGTAGGACAGGTGTGCATGATATGATGAATAAGCATTAACTGCTGAGTTGCATACTTCTCGTGCCCTATTCAGAATGTAGAGGAAGAAGAGATCCGAGAGGGCTGCAATGCTCAGAGCTGGGGAGAGCAGAGTAGCAGAATTTGAAGGCACTGGGCATGCTTTGGAGAAAGAGACAATGGCCTCAGGGTGGATTCTAGGGAGTGGGTACAGCCTGTCGATAGGGAAGGCAAATGTATATACACCGAGTGGCTTGGATGGAATAGAAAATGTGTGTTTCTTTTGATTGCATCAAGGAAAAAGTCAAGTTTGTCTTTAACACCTCCTACCTCGTGTTAATTTCCTTTACTTGCAAAGAGATATCAGCCTCAGGCTCAGTCTTTGGTGGGCAATGTTCTCTTCTGAGACTTGATTAACATTTTTTTAATTTCCATTTTATGCATTTTTATGGCTAACTAGTTATGATACTAGTTTTCTTTCTATACTACTAGTGTAAATTTATTTAAAAACAGAAACATGTTGAGGTGTCTGGGTGGCTCAGTCAGATAGGCATCTGACTCAATTCTTGATTTCGTCTATAGGTCATGATCTCATGGTTCATGAGTTCGAGCCCCGCATCGAGCTCTGTGCTGATAGTGCAGAGCCTGCTTGGGATTCTCTCTCTCTCTCTCTCTCTCTCTCTCTCTCTCTCTCTCTCTTTCTCTCTCTCTTTCTCTCTCTCTCTCTCTCTCTCTGTCTTTTTACCCCCCCCCATATATATAAGTAAAAAGAAGTGAAGGAATTAAAAGAAGATGAGGTGAATAAAAATTGAGGCAGTACATGGATGTAGCATATGTATGACTTTGCTACATCAGTGATCAAAGTTTGGGAAAACAGCTGTCGGTAAATAGTGGTCACTGTGGGAAGTTGATCATGGCTTTCAAGCAGCCAATTTTCCTTTCATTACTCAGCATGGATATTCGAACGAAGTGGAATTGCTGTAATATTCCCCATGAACCATTCATGATTTTCTCCCTTATGTATTCCTGCTGTCCATCTTTCTTCAAAGCAGAGATGTTTTCTTCAGAGCACTCAAACCTGGCTTTATACTTAAGGTCCTGGTACATATTTCCTGGCTAGATGAGTGAAAGAATGAGTCAGTAAATAAATCAATTATGACTTTTTGACAAAAAGATTCTATCTTATTATAAGGTCTAAGCTAGAGTAATGTCACTGAAAAGCAAGAGTAGGGAACTAATCCAGGTGAATCTTGAAAATGAAAATTAAAAAAGCAGATCTAGGTAAGTGCTTCTTGAAGTTTAACCTGCACACAGACCATGTGGAGATCTTGTGGAGATGCATATTCTGATGGAGTAGGTCTGGGACGGGGCTTGGGAGTCTCCATATCTAACAGGCATCCCAGGGGATGCTGATGCTGTTGATCAGTGCATATATGTTGAATTGTAAAGTTTTAAACTATTGGAAAGTGGGAGAATAAGGGGCGCCTGGGTGGCTCAGTCGGTTGAGCGTCTGACTTTGGCTCAGGTCATGATCTCACAGTTTGTGGGTTCGAGCCCCGCGTCGGGCTCTGTGCTGACAGCTAGCTCAGAGCCTGGAGCCTGTCTTCAGATTCTGTGTCTCCCTCTCTCTCTGACCCTCCCCTGCTCACGCTGTCTCTCTCTCTCTCAAAAAAAATAAATAAATAAAAACATTAAAAAAACTTAAAAAAAAAAAGAAAGTGGGAGAATCAAAGTGACCTCCAGTATCTTATAGCACTTTAACATTTTGTTCAAAAAGAGGGAGGCAAACCATAAGAGACTCTTAAATACAGATAACAAACTAAGGGCTGGAGGGGAGGTAAGCCAGGGGATGGGTTAAATGGATGGATAGATAGGCTTTAAGGAGCGCACTTTTTGGGATGAGCCCTGGGTGTCATATATAAGAGATAAATCACTGGGTTCTACTGAAGGCTTGACTACACTGTATGTTAACTAACTTGAATTTAAATTTAAAAAAGCTATTTTAAAGAAGAAAATCTGAAAAAAATCCTCTAAATATTCAAGGAAATTCTTTTCCCTGTAAACCTTAGCAAGGTCCTTCGGTTCTACAAACTCCTTTTTTCTTTCTGTACCTCATTTTTTGTCACGTTTTCTTCATGTTTCTTATAAATACAGAGGCCTGACTGGACCATAATAAACACTGAGCTGAGGAACCTTGTGAAATATTGTTTAATTATGACCTCATTAAGGTGCGTTTGTTTGCACTTGAGGAGAGAAGATCCCACAGTAAGGGGCAAAGCTCTTCCAACAAACTCAGCCCCTCTACCTCTAAATGGGTGCTTTCCCCCGCAATATTCATTGTTATCCAATAGCAACAATCCTTCAACCTAAATAATCTTTCAACCTAAAGCATTCCTCCAGCTCCTGGGAGTGCTGGAGGGAGATTCTGTGGGTCAAGGCTATTGAATGTTGCAGGGGTGAGACTCCTGCTCCCCTCCTTTCTTTGCCCTTCCTCCCCAAGAGCATGGGGAAGAAAGCATGGAGTGTCAGCCAGGCGCTCCCTTGCGCAGGGAGGCACCTATTAGCCAGAACCTGATAATTACCATTTTACAAAAGTACATTTGAGCATAAGCAAATCTCTGATAGCAGGATAAAGAACCAATGCAGAATTCAATCCCTCCTTCCTCTGTGGATTATAAACCTTACTTGGCTTTATTTTATTCTTTTAATTTTTATTTTAGGTGTAGACGCTTCAGTCAGGAACTGCAAATTAAGTGGTGTACTATGTAGTTTTCCTGCTTATGTGCTGTTGCTAGGCTGTAATTACTGCTTGACACTCTCCCTCAATTTTGACACCTTAACCAGCCTGATAAACTAAAACACAATTGGTTATTTGTTTTAGGTTGGTTTTCTTCAGTTAATTTTAATAATCCATGTACTTTTCTTTCTTAATTTCTTATTTGCATATGCTATGTTTTTGTGATGTTTCCCAGAAATATGGAATTAGCTACGCTAGATACTGTATTCAGAAGACTCAACGTCCCACAATATTTCAGTGGTTAAATACCAGGACGGAAATCTAAATCCCAGGGGTTTAGAGAGAGTTTGTGATAAAAAAAAAAAATCAAGACCTGAGGTCCCTTGAAGGAGAGAAGGGATATCTGCATATATCTATCATATGAAAATACATGTATGAATATGTACACATATATATGTAATGTGTTTATGTGTATATACATATATATTTGTATATATAATTAATAAAGTCAGTATATGCCCATTTTGGAAAAAACTGGGAAATATTGAAAAAGAAAAAGATAACTCTTACTCAAAATATATCAACTAGAAGTAACTGCAGTTGTACATATTAGTACAGTGATCATTTTTTCATACATAGGAGAGAATGCACTTAATTTTCTTGATATTTATGATTTTTAACCTAAATTCTATTATAAGTAGTCTCCTGTGTTCTAAGTCTTTGACATTTTTATTATTTTAAAATGCATATATTTTTTCTGTATCATCAAATTAATGGATATATACTGCAGGAAATATGGCACATACTGAAAAATAAAGAAGAAAAATAAAATCCATGATTTCACTGCTCACAGTTAATAGCTATTATGATTTAGTATATTTCTTCATATATAGATATGTAGATTTTAAAGAAATAAAATTTAATAATTTCTAACAAAACTGAATCTTACTACAGCACTGTATCTTCTCCAGCACTGTAATCTTTTTGCCACTTAAATTTTAGCATAAGCTTTTCCCATGCTAATAAATGTTCTTTAAAATGATTTTTAAGTGGCTATGTAATATCCCATTGTGTTATTAATAAATCATAAAAATCCAGTATCCAACCTGAGACCAAGAATTCATTCAGCCCACATCTGTATCTAAAGGGAATAATTTTATAGTTTATGAGTCATCATGTTATCATAGTTCCTTACATGATATGTGGCTCCAATATCAAAATATATCTTAGAAGATCCTGTCCTATGAATATTTATTATTATTATTATTAACATTAATGGTTATCACATATTGATCTCTGAGTATTAGCCATCATGTACATTATCTAGTCAATATTTTAAGTCTTTGAAATGGATACTGTTATCCCCATTTTATTATAGTTGAGGAACCTGAGAGTCAAAAACAGAGGCTAAATAACTCATGGTGAATGAGTGGCTTAGTTTAGATTCCAACTATCTAATTCCACCATCCGTGCTCTTAACCACTACACCTTATCCATTTAATATTATCAATAGATTCTTCTGTACCTTTCCTGAGTGTATTTATTTTCAGCCTGTATACCTCCTAGATAAGATGATTCATAATCAATATTTTCATTCCACATCTAATGTGTATAATCTACTATGCTCAGTTCTGTTAAGAAACAGAAGCAAAAGCAATGGTATTTGCTCAGAAGCTTCTTACTGTCTCATTAGGGGTGCAGTGTATAAACATGGACAAAAATTAAATTAATACAAGGATTCAGCATGTATACAAATGTCCATCCCATGGTAGTACAGAAATAATTTCCAAATTGGTATTGGGGTTCAGAGGGATGACTTGTCATCGTGGGATAGAATAGCTCATAATATTTTACCAGGTCAATAAGTATCTCTGATACAGAGAAGCGATAACTGTTAGTAATCATAAAATATTCTCTTTTTAATTTAAAGACGTGCCCCTTCATTTTGGTATTCCCGAATTTGTAAAAGAAGCCCATGTTTGATTTCTTTATTTTAAAATGATTTTATTTGGCCAGTTATGGATTGTGTTAACCCTTTGGGACTTACCAAAGCCAACATTATATATGATGCCATATATGATTTCAGATAGGCATGTAACCACACCCAAGGGTAGCAGACTTTGGTAAAACACAGTCTAGAAATGATTTTATGGAACATAGTCATGTGGCCATTTTTCATAAATAGATCTTCAAGCACAAATAAATATAATGCTAGCTATATTTAGAGTTTATGAGTTACCTACCAGACCCACCGCACATTTTAACTCTGACTCTTAGATCAGTAGTGTAACCAGAGTTCCAACATTGAGTTGTGCAATCTCAAAGGGCTTGCCCTTTTATCATTCTATCTTGTTCCTGATTAAATACTTTCTTTGCGTAGATCCTTATATAACACAGAGATAGATATAATCCTTCTAATAGTCTCATAATTTTGTATAAACCCAGGCAGATAATCATATAGGGGATATGGGATTTAGGGGAATTCGTTCTGTCAATAATTGTGAGTAGAAATTTATAGGTCATTGTGGTATTATATTTAATTCCTTTTCATCTTATTATATATTTGGCTCAGGATATAAAATGTGTACTGACGTGATATCTGTGCATTAGATAGTTATTTATCTTTCTTTGAATAACTCCTCTCTGAAACAAAGTGTTGCTGATAAAAATGCGAGATGGTTAGTCTCATTCGTGAGGATTTGTGACCTACATTGTGAAGGACTTGATTAGGAATATTGAACTTTGGAGCTGGAAAGAATATCTGAGTTTGCTGAATCCAGGGATTCTCAAACTTCCATGTTTAGTAAAACACAACTTGCTGGCCCCATCTTTCAAGCTTCTAATTCAGTAGGTCTGTGGTGAGGCCTGGGAACATGCATTCTAACATGTTTCTAGGTGATGCTGATGTTGCTAATCTAGGAGCCATGCTTTGAGAACCACTGCTCTAGTTTGAGGCTTTCTTTTTTCAAATGAGAAAACTGGGGACACATAAGAGGTCATCCACATACATGTATAAACCAAATCCTGCTCTTTCGTTGCTAAGAATGCTGCTGTGGTTTCTTGTTGCACATAGAATAAAATCCCAAATCACAGCTGGCTATGTATGTTTGGTCCCTCCCCATCTCTACACACATGATCCCCATAGAGATTTATTGTGCTTTATTCCAGTTATTCATGGGCTATATTCTTATTTTGGCATAAAAAGAAATTATTGGTGAACGTTGCATAGAACTGAGTGAAGATTTGACTTAAAAAGCTTTTAATGCCATTTTTCAATGGTTGCCATTTCCTTGGGGCTCCAAATACAGCTGATATTAGCCTTATGCTTAGTGATTTATCAATCTACACTTCCATGTGGTGGGTCCATCTTGATTTCTTTGTGTATTTTATCTGGCCGAGAATTTGATCCTCATTATAATAATAACTAATATTTATTAATCAGCTTTGTGCCACATACCATGTCAAGCATTTAACAGACATTATCCCACTGAATCTTCATAAAAGCTGTATAAAGTAGGTATTATTTACGTCTATTTTACCAAAGAGGGAACTGAGACTTAGAGGATTAAGCAAATTTTTGAATGTCACACTGCTGATAAGAGGCAATATTGAGATTCAGACTCTGTCTTCTGGGGCTAGAATCTCTATTCTTAAATAGTAAGTGATACTGACTCACAATTGTAGCCTGGAGTAACTACTGTGTTTGTCTTAACAGCCCCAACTGGTCAAATAATGGCAGTCTCTCCTCCTGGCTGCTGTTTTACTGATCATTTATCATAAAATCAGGTGGTGCCTTTGGAGGAGAAGGAAGGAGCTTTAGCTTGAAAGCATTCTTAAAGAACATATGAAGAGATTAAATCGGAGTTCAGCATGGTCACGTTAAATCAAAGTTTGATACCTCACGGTATTGTGTCCTTTGCCTGGATAATTGAAGAATTTATATAAGAGTCAATAGAACATAGACATTTGGTCTGCTTTATGTGCTACATTTCAACTGTTTTTGAGAATGGTTTATCCTTGCTACATCTTCAATAATAGAAAAGTCTAACACACTGAGATTGTTTTTATTAAGGGTAAAGGAATTCCACATGTGGCAGCCCATGGGCTAAGAACAGTAGAACTTTCTTTGGTCCAGAGTTACAAATGGACCTCAGGGGCGCCTAGGTGGCTCAGTCTGTTAGGCATCCCACTCTTGATTTCAGTTCAGGTTGTAAGACTGAGCCCCATGTCAGGCTCCATGCTGCCAGCTTAGAGCCTCCTTGGGGGGATTCTCTCTCCATCTCTGTCTGCCCCTCCCCTGCTCACACACACACACACACACACACACACACACACTCTCTCTCTCTCTCTCTCTCTCTCAAAAAAAAAAAAACCTTTATTATTAAAAATATTTCTTTTTATTTGAGAGAGATAAAAAGAGAAAGAATCTTAAGCAGGCTCTACACTCAATTCAGAACCCAATGTGGGGCTTGATCCCACGTCACTAGGATCATGACCTGAGCAGAAATCAAGAGTTGACACTCAGCTGACTGAGCTGCCCAGGTGCCCCAAATAAATAAACTTAGGGAAAAAAAAAAAAAAAAGGACCTCGGGGTGCCTGGGTGACTCAGGCAGTTAAGCATCTGACTTCAGCTCAGGTCGTGATATTACTGTTTGTGGGTTCAAGCCCCACATCGGGCTCTCTACTGTCAACCTCAAACCTGCTTCTGATCCTCTGTCCCCACTCTCTCTGCCCCTCCACTGCTTGTGCATGCTCGCTCTCGCTCTCGCTCTCTCTCTCTCTCTGTCTCTTTCTCTGTCTCTGTCTCTCTCAAAATAAATAAATAAACTTTAAAAAGAAAAGGATCTCAGACAAGCACTACTTTCTTAGCAAAGTTAATTTTGATCAAGACTTAGTCATTGGTCAAATGAACAAATATTCTCTATTTCTTAAGGATCAGACAAAATTTGCCGCCCTCTTATTTTCTTCCTAGTGCAAGTCTGAAGTAAGATGAATTTTACAGAAGTAAATTCCTCCAATGCTTTGTTCACTTATTTCCTTTTAACAAACTACTTTACCTGGAAGTATCAGTACTTTCTGAAATTTTATCATAAAAAAATCCTTCCTTCCTGTCTTTTTTCTTTCTTTTTTCTTATTTCCTTTTATTCAAGCTTTAAATCCCTTATTTTTTCTGCACATAATTATTTCACACTCACAATGTGTCAGCCATACCATATTTATATTAAATATGGAAACCCACTAGAACAGAAGTCTAAATATGGGACCTAGACCTTTGTGTGATTCAGAAACTGAACCAACATGGATGGGTATACAGGCCCAGTTTTATATCATTACACTACCTTCCATTCCAGAGCAACACTATATGTGCCTTCAATGTGTACTTCTAATGAAATTTCTAAATACAACACTGGCCAATATAATTTTGTATTGTTTTTAAATCATAAATGAGGGGCGTGTTTTTTAGGAATATAAGGATGATGCAGCATTAGGAAATAAATTAAATTTAATGTATATTGATAATGATATTAAAGCTAAAGGAGGAAAACATGTTATTTAAATAAATACAAAAGTATTTGATATAGTCAATATATATTGATTATTTAAAATAATCTGAACATGCTTAGATGGGAATAGACTTTTTATTTTGATAATAGAAAGTTATCATGAACACAGAGCAAATATCATAGTTATTCATATTAGGAACAAAATAAGGGTACCCAGTATCACTTTTTCTTGTTGAAGTGGAGAGGCTAGCGAATGGAATAAGAAAATAATTTAAAAATAATTAGGTGGATAAGGATTGGAGAAATATACTGAACTTTCCTTATTTGAAGAAAGTCCATGAGGATCTATTGGCTAATTAGAAGTGATTTCAGTAAGTTTTTTTGAATAGAATATAAGCCAAATTAGCTTTCTCTACAATTATAATTACCAGTTAAAATGTAGAACAGAAAGAATTCCATATATAATAGTAACAAAAATATAAAGCTGAGAGTAAACCTAAAAAGATTCAAGACCTTTATGAAAAATAATGACAAAAATATCATTATTTTTTAAAGATTTATTTATTTTTGAGAGAGAGTGAGTGCAAGCGGGGAAGGGGCAGAGAGAGAGGGGGACAGAAAATCCAAAGTAAGGTCTGAGCTGACAACGGCCAGCCCAATGTGAGGCTTGAACTCACAAACCATGAGATCATGTTCTGAGCCGAAGTCAGACGCTCAATGAGCCACCCAGGTGCCCTGAAAAAAATATAATTGAAGACTATAAAGTCTTGAATAAATCACCAGTATCTGTCATGTTCATGCATGAATATTAGGCTCAATACAGATGCCAATTCTCCCAACTTTATTTTGTAAATCCAGTACAACTCCACTCACATTCCAACAGAAAATTTCATTTAACTTGACACAGCTGACCCTATAAACTCACATCTAAGTTCAGGGGTCCCAAATAGCCAAGATAATTCTGGGGGGAGGAGGAGAGAACGAAAACAAAAAGACTTGCCCTCCTGGTTATTAATATGTATTTTATACCCAAAGTAATTAGAATGATGTGAAACAGGCAAACAGACCTGTGGGACTGAATGGAGCTCAGGAGCTGTCTCATGCAGTGTCAAAAACTGATGCATGTCCGGGTTGATGCTACAAATTGATGGTTAATGACAAACCAGTTAGCAAATTGTGCTGGATAATTTGTTATCCTTTTTTTTTTAAGTTTATTTATTTATTTTGAGAGAGAGAGAAAGCATGAGTTGGGGAGGGGCAGAGAGGGAGGGGAGACAGAGAATCCCAAGCAGGCTCCACACTGTCCATGTGGAGTCCGATGCTGAGCTCAAACCTACAAACCGTGAGATTATGACCTGAGCCAAAGTCAGATGCTTAACTGACTGAACTACCCAGGTGCCCCTAATTGGTTAACCTTATGGAAAAGAAAATTAAACTTCATTTTACACCAAACATGAAAATAAATTGAGTATTTAAAAATGTACATGTAAAACGCAAAACTTTAGAAATTTCAGAAGGAAATAAAGGTGAATAGCTCCATGATCTGTGGGTGAAGATTTCTTTTAAAAAGCCTAGAAGAGGGGTGGCTGGGTGGCTCAGTTGGTTGAGAGTCCGACTCTTGATCTCAGCTCAGGTCATGATCTCATAGTTTGTGAGTTCTAGCTCCGCATCAGTCTCTTTGCTGACAGTGCGGAGTCTGCTTGGAATTCTCTCTCCTCCTCTCTCTGCCCCTACCCCATTTATGTGCGCACCTGTGCGCACGTGCTCTCTCTCTCTCTCACTCTCTCGCTCTCTCTCAAAAATAAATAAATTAATAAATAATTTTTAAAAGGGTGGAAGCACAGATCATAAAGAAAATATTGATAAATTTAATCACAATTAAATTTACATTTTATGTTTAAATAAAAACATGATTAATAATAGATAAGCCACAGATTGAGAGAAGCTATTGACAATGAATGTAATATATAAGGATTGGTATCATAAGTTGTATAAGGCATTCCTACAAGTCAATAACAACAACAAAAACAAAGACAAATAACCCAACAGGAAAATGCACAAGGGATATGAATAGCAGATAACTGATGCCAAAATCAAAATGGATAATGAACATATAAAAGAATGTCCAGCCATGCTAGTAATCTTTATAATGCAAATGCAAAAGATATTGTGGTCTTAACTTCATCCACCTGATTAGCAAAAACTAATAGTTCTGATGATATTAAGTGTTGGCAAAGAGGAGGAACAAGGAGAGCCCTCATATCCTAAATAGTGGGAGTATAATTAGGACATCCACTTTGGAATGCAGTTTAGCATTGAAATTGAGCATGACATTTGGCCTAGCAATTGCATGTCTGTGTAAATGCTTTAGAGAAACTTTCAAGTTGACATTTAGTTAGTAAGTAGAATGCACATTGGAACACTGCTTGCAATGTTAAAAACAAAAAAGAAACAATTTAAATAAGCAGAAGGTGAATGGTTTGTGGTATTTGTGTATAGTAGAATCCCAGCTAGTAGTGGAGCAAAACATGTAATGGTGTTGGTGAACCTCAAGACCATAGTCTTGAATGAAAAAAGAAAATTATGGAATAACATGTGCAGAATGATGCCATTTATGTAAAGTTTATCAACATGTGAAATAATCTAAAATACTTATTGTCAAGATCCTCATTTACTGTATTAAGGATATAAAAGCTTGCATAAACATGATGAATGTCCCAGTAAAAGGTTACTTCTGGGAAGAGAGGGGAGCACGGCTCTGGCAAAAGGGTTTACGTGAGCCTGTAATAATCAATTTCTTCAAAAAAGAATATGAAACAAACACATCAGAATGTTAATAAATTAATAAAAACCAGATTTAGGTATACAGATATTCATTATTTACTTGTTTAAATGTAATATTTCAAAGTGGAATAAAGAACTGCCTAGCCTCTCTGAGATATGGGTGCCAAGTGCACAGCTGAGTTTACTCCCTGAGTTCTTGGACTTCCTGCTGTCAATGGGACTGATTAAAATTGTATATGACCACATAGCATAACTATTTAGGGAATATATCAAAATTGTGAATATAAATTCTGAAATATCAAAGTTCAACTGTAGACATACAAAACAACTAAGGACTTAAAGCATAAAAATGAAAACAAAACAAAACCAAACCTGTTTGACATGAAGATCAGAAGAATATACAGTCTTCTCTTTCCCCCTAAAATCAAACCAGATATTGGCTTTAGCCTTTCAGAAGGATTATCTGTTTATATGAAAACTGCCAGTCTGAAAACCATGCAGGGTGATATAAAGCAAAACAAAACGAAACCCGCTCATGTGAAGGGAAAAGAATACTCCACAAAATGGCTGCACCTTCCCAAATACATCCTTCAGCTCCCCAAACAGCTTTTCCATCCTTGACCTTCTCATTGGAAACCTCTCCTAAGCACTTACACACAGCTCTGCAAATGTTAGGGTGACATTTGGACTGGGTTTGCGTGATCAGCTCACCCGTCGTTTGGGCTCCCCCAGGGGCCTGCCAAGCTCCAGCACGGCGGTATTAGCCTTGCAGGCCTCACCTCCCAGTGCTAGCAATAACATTTACCAGCTACAGTTTTCTCCATCTTCAAATATTTCCTTTGGCCCACGTGACAGTGATCCAGCTCCTCCATAGACTGAGACCTGAAGAGAGTAGTTTAGAGAGAGGAGAGCCCTCCTTTAAGAACTTTTAACATTTACCTTTCATCAAAGATTTTAATTGTGTTTTAATTGGGCTTCCCTCCTAGGATTTTGATATGTTTGGGAAAAATTAATTACTAAAATTGCACACCTGTGTGTGTGGGGGGGGCACACCTTTGATTATTCTCATGTCAGTGGAAACTGAAAAAAAATGTTTCTGGTTGATGAATCAGATCTGAGTGCTCACTGAAATCCTTAGGAATCCAGAGTTAGTTAGGAAATTGTGCAATTATTAATCATAACTGTAGGAAATCACTTTGGAGCCTTGCCAAGCTAATAGATGCTCAGACCTAGGATAGTCAGACTTAAAGAAGTCAAGATGGCCTCATTTGTTTGTTGTATCTCAAGTGTCTGAATGAATGAATGAATGAATGGATGGATGAGAAATGAATTGAACAGCCTTTCAACAGCCTAATGAGTCATGTATTAATATTATCTTTTTTACTAATGAGGATGCTGAGGCTCAGAGAGATTAAGTAGCTTGTCCAGTTATAAACCTAGCAATTGTCAGCCTGAGAACTTACTGTTCTGCAGTAATCTGTACTTACAGAGGCACATGTAAGTCAAAAATAAGATAACACTGGCAGGAAGAATCAAAGATAAGTAAGAACATGGTAGAATTCCAGTTAGTAAGTGTAGAAGGAAAGAGGGTAAGACAGAATCACCACTAGGCAAACACCACTAATAAATGTTGCAAATAAAATTTACTGATGGATACTAAAATTAGTAGGTGAAAAGTTTAGGGAGAAACATGATTTGCATAAGCTCAAACTATTTTCCCCAAGATACTTATCAAGTACAAGGAAAAGACAGTTATTTAATGGTGAAAAGACCTGAGAGATACCAACTTAACCAAGTAATCAAGAAAACATCATCAGTAACAAGACATATCAATATCATGAACTTGATAATCATGCACTGGGAAGGACACAAGGCATTCAAAGGAGATTCTTTCTCAAAATGCATAACTTCACTCCAGTCATGAGAAAACATTGAACAAAGCCAGATTGGGGATATTTGGTAAAACATCTGACCAGTATTCTTCAAAAGGACATGAAAGACTAGGAAAGAATGAGAAACTGTTATAGACTGGAGAAGACTAAGGAAAAATAGAAATTAATGGGATCCTGGAATAGAAAAAAAAGGATATTAGTGGAAAAAGTCATAAAATTTGACTAATATCTAAAGTTTATTTAAAATGATTACCAATGTTAGTTTCTGCTATTCACTATACTGTGGTTAGGTAACATGTTAGCATTAGGGGAAGGAGGGTGAGAAGTATAAGAGAATGTTCCATTTAATCTTTGCAAGTAGGCAAGTAGATAAACTTGAAGCTAGGTAAGTTTGAAATAAAATGTTTCAAACAACAAACCAAACAAAATGACACAAAAAATGAACAGGAAATATATTTGCCATTAGATTTTCTTACAATATCCAGACAGAACCAAACATAAACTAAAATGAAATGCACACAAAAACTATCTTGTAGGCACTGCCTATGATATATGTACACAGCAGGTAGAATGGGGCAACAGAGAAGGAGTGGTCAATTTGACTTGGAATGGGTGTGCAGGTAGCCAGGATAGGTGTCATAGAGAAGGTGATACTCAAGGTATTTTGTTCAACCACCATCTTTTTTTTTTCTTCCCCCAAGCACCTACTATTTGCCAGGAACTCTTCTAGAAAAGAGATACGTAGTAGTAAACAAAAAGGAAAAGGTACCTGCTTTCATGGACTTAACATTCTAGAAAGAGGAATGAGATGAGTATATGAATTAAAAAAAATCAGATATTTTAAGTGCTGTGATGAAAAATAAATGAGCTAATATGATAGAATAGGCTTGGGGAGAAGAGCAATTAGGTAAGTTGATTGGAGAATACCTTTCTGAGAAGATGATAGTTAAGCTATTTGGGCCTGGGCCTGGATGAGATGGAGTCAGCCATGCAAAAAGATCAGAGAGCAGGTAGTTCTGTGCTAAAGAATAGACTTGCTGAATCCCGCAAGGTAAGAACAAATGGGTGTGTTTGTATTTAAGGCAATAAAGGGAAGCCAGTATGCTGGGCTGTGATGGACAAGGGGAGAATAGTAGATGAGCTATAGGGTGACCAGGTTGGCTTTAGGTCCAAACTGCATACTTTTGAGTAAAGGTGGTGCTATTAATAATTATCTCAAGGCAACAGAAGCAAAATGGAACTGTTTGGGCCAAACCTAGACATATGACTACCCTATAGAGAAGAAATAAACTTAATGTCATTCTCAATGCATTAAGGAGGCATGGGAGCATACAGCAGGGGAAGGAAGAGATCTCACTGGCTGCCATGTGGAGGATAGACTATGGAGAGCAACAAACGAAAGTATCAGGGATTGTTAGAAGTCTAGCTGGAGCACAGAGGGTGGAGGCTTGAGCAAAGGGAGTAGACACAGAGAAAGAAAAAACTTTCACATTCACGAAGTTTTGAAGGAGAAGTTGAAGGGCCTTGCTTGCTGTTATTAAGCATGCCAGGTGGACAGGGAGTGTAGAAGATTCCATATAAAGAGAGCAGCGAGAGCAAAGTCCCAGGGGCAGGGTATATTCTAAGAGTGAAGGACAAAAGTGAAGGGGGCACATTGGGGTCACGTAAGTAGGCTGGAGATGTGACCTGGGGCCAGATCATCTAAGATTCAGAATATCAGGGCTAAATCAGTGCTAGTACATACTGTGGTGCCATTGAAAGCACTTGACTTGAAAGTGACATGATTTGATTTGTTTTTAGAAAAGTGATACTAGCTCCACTATAAGAGGAAATAAAAAGATAAAGGGAAAAGAACCCTCTCCCCTGAAAACAGAGATACTCTCTGCTAGTTAGAAAAATAAACAAGAAACTAGAAACATTTTGAGGGTAGTACAATAAAGTGAGGGGTCTTGCATTTTTTAGAAACTGTCCACCCTTTCATTAGACAAACCCTTGATTGTCTAACGATTTACAGTATAATTAAGTGTTGACTCAGGGACTGCTCAACAGTGTCGTTGAGTCATAAAGAAGCTCTAAGAGGAAAACTTTAGGGACAAATTAATGTCATGTACCATGTACCTTCTTTCTTCTGCTCCAGTGCTATTCTTGGCCCACTCATTTCTAAGTTTTAGCAATATCTCTCAGACTGGTGTGCCTCACAAGCAATTTTGGCAAGCTAAGCATGGTGACAGAGCCAGATAACTTGTTCCCTGTAGACTTATAAACTCATCATCTGTGGGATGGTAATATAATTTACAGTATACTTTGCCAGCCCTATAAAACAACTTCTGTTTGCAGGGGAATGGGACCCTGACAAGAAGAAGTGTTTATAGCTTAATTTTAGCCGTGTTCTCTATTGTTGCTGCAGTAGCAGCCTGTGTATGATGCATCCTAGTCATCTGCCAGACAGCTACAACATTTTTTTTTCTTGTTTTTGGCAAGCTCAGTACAACATTGTGCTTTGCTTAATATCTACCCCTGTATCCTATCATCTTAGGTGGTGGTAGCCATAGCATGCACCTCCGTCTTTTGGGACAAAGGAATTGAGACATTCCTTCTGTACGATACTCCACAACCATGGCTTATAGCTTGATGAAATTATCTGATGTCTTACTCTTATAGATAAAGTTCTTATAAAATGATACTGATGGAAGGCTTGAGAATAGGAAAATCTGAGATATGCCACCCATGTATATGTAGCCAAATGATGATGATCTTCCTGCTATTTGTTTCTCCTTAGTGTATTGCAACAGCTGCTTGCCATTTATATCATTGTAGGCTAACAAGGTTACTTGTATTCAGTCATTACCCCAGATGACTATAGCTAAAAGTAAAGCTCCACCAAGTAGGAACTTTTGTCCATCTCTAGATCTCCAGTCTAGAAAAATACATGGAAACATAATAGGTACTCAAAAACAGTGTGTTGAATAACTAAGGCTGACATGGCAAATCTGCCCCAATGATATGGAAATGAATACTATAAATGATGTAATCTCCCAAGAAGACCATGTTCTACTGTGAGTTGGCTAGGGGGTTGATGAGCTGATGTGTCAGCCTGAGACATTACATAGGATCTAACATTCATCTTAATAATATCTATGAGTTGAAAAATTATATGGAATTCAATTCCAGGGGTAGTTTATTAACCTGGTCAACTATAGATTCTACTGTGCTAAATGTAGAATTGTGAAATTTCCCACTATTCTCTTTTTGCTCATAGTCACATCCACTAGAAGAGAGATCTTTTCATTAATATCTCACGTGCATTAAATTCACTATCTGGTGCTGTCACATTTCTTTTGTATTCCCATTCCTTAGCTAACTCTGCTTGAGTGATGTTGGAAATAGCTTATATATCTTCCACACATATATACATATCTATAACATTTATGTATATATCACACATATACACATATAACATGTATATATATCACATATCTATATCTATATCTATCACATACATACGTATAACATATATGTAACAAGAACATTCTGAACTGGTGCCTTAATAGATCTTTAAGTATTATATATGTATGGATCTATTGACCTATCTGTTTCAGAACATTGCTGATTTTGTACAGCCTGGTTTTGGAAGCAGGATCCAAAGTAGAAAAAAAAAGAAAGGTCTTTAATATCTATATAAGAAAAAAAAATCAAGTCTTTTAATTATTAACTACAGTTGCCTTAGTTATAAAATAAAAGGTTTAAATGCAGGCAATTTTTAAGTTTTTAACTAAATTTTTGTTCAATGCAGAGAGCATAGTCTCACAACTTCTATGTTACTTTTTTTCTGATAAAGTGATAGACTGATTGTATTTTAATCAGTCTATTGGACTTATGGAAATTTCTTCATTGTTTGACTTTTCTAGAAAATTTAATTTATATTTCTAGACAATTTGGTTTTGGTCCTTGTTGAAATAATGGCTCAGTCTCTTTTTGGAAGAAAATATGTATAAAACTGAGGTTTATTGAACTAGTACATTGCAGAACAGTTAACGGGGAGAACGTGTATTCTCCTTTGCGGCCCTAAAGAAATTGTTTCTCTGGTTTTGCCTTGAACAATACTGAAACAGTCACATTCCAGTGAGCACAACTGTGTGCAGAACAGTTCTCTGAGACTTCAGCTCAGCCATTTGGAAATCAGAACACCAACAAGTAGCATGGGAAACACAACAAGGACAGGCATGCAGTCGGTCATTAATTATGGTACTGTATTAGCTCGATGCTATTGTGGAACAATAGTCTAGAATAAAACAAATCCATTTGTTTTACAAATCCATTCACTCCAGCTCCATACCTGCAGTTAATCATCCTTGTTTGATGGTTCAGACATAAAATTTTATTTAAATTTTAGTAACTAGATATCAATACTAGTGAGAGGGCAAATGTATTCTCTGGAGTATTGACAAGAATATATGACACAGAGAGGCAGCAAGCTTTGGGCAAAAATGAAAGTCTCCAGAATAGTGTTGTCTGTCTTTCAGAATGAATAGCGTAGTTGGACCACAATATCAGGGTCCATCACTGAACATAGCCTGCCCGTGACTACTATGAGCGATGCTTACAATAAAAATATTAACAGAAGCTCTAACTCTGGGGTTCTGGTGTGTAATTTCTACCATGGGTAGAGAAAGTCTATGAAGGTAGACCCATTGTCTACCCCATGGAATCTGATGGAATTTGAGAACAGGAGAAAGAATAATGTCTACTTTATTTTTCTATTTAATCAAAGTAGACTTCATAATGAAGATGAATACTAACAAAGTGCTGTAATTAACACTTCATAATTAGATTCCATTTTACAGTTTTCAGACCTCTTTCAAACATATTTTCTTATATCACTTAAAAATATTATTCAAGATTTACATAGGAAGGAGGGAGGCCAGCAAATGTGTGGCTTTCCCGAGATTGCACGCCCATAAGAAGTGGAACTGGAGTGGAATATGGGTCTCCTGACACCGAGGTTCTTTCTACAAATCAGCGCTATCTCTGATATGGGAGTATGCTCACATGAAAGCAGTGGGCTATCTCTAGACACCAGGGAAATTAAAACACACACGTGTGCACTACACACATAACATTCACTAAGCACTGTTTAATATAAGATATTTGGATATTTTCACATTCCTGCTTCAGGTTTCACCATTGTGATGGATTCCTTTTCTTTGCAACTTATTCTCTACGCTTCTCCACTCAGCTTGAACCATGGAAGGTTATCCTATGGATTGCTTTATAACAGGCCCCTTTGCCTTCTGTATTCTGGCTGAGTTTGCCCAATGGGAAACACACAAGGAGGATGAGAAGGAGGATGACAGCGAAGTCTGAAGTTTTAATTTTCTGTCTCTCTCCTTGTGGAATGACTACCAACTGGCCCTTTGACCACAGCTCTTGTGAGGCCCTGCTAACTCTCTCTCTTCCTCAGAGTTCTGGTAACTGACCATTCCCTTGCTCCATTAGGCCAAAGGTAGTGATGGAGGTCTGCTCTTAATAGCACTGAATACTGTATTACCCCTTGGAAGGTTCATTATGCCCTAGTTATACCTTTGTAAATATTTACCTTTATTAAACCTTCATAATATGGCATGATTTGAGTGGGCTGTCTCTTTCCTAGTAATATCCTGACTGATTCAGTGTTATTATTACACGTATGGATGGGGAAACTGAGGCCTAAGAATGTTTCACAGTTAAATAACATGCAGATCTAGGATTCCACCCCATTCTTCTAACTCCAAGCTTATACACTCACAGTGACAGCACATGGACCAATGATTCTGAGTAGGGAGGCTGACCCATATGTGTAAATACAGCCTTGCACAATAGAGCTTTCTTGAATGGACTCAGAAAAGGAACAATTCTCAGAAACATACCACTGTCCTTTATAATGTTATATTTTGAAATTTTATAACATGTTTTGCAAGATACAGCAATGATAATAGTGGCTGGAATAAAATTGGATAAGATTGCATCTGGTCTCTCCCTACACCATTCTGTCTTCCCTGCACTGTCAGAGTTAGCCTACAGAGCAAATCTGACCATGTCACTTCATGACTAAATCCCCTCTGTATTGACTAAGATCCAAACTTCCTAACTGTGATTATTTGATCTTTTATATTGGACCCTCTCTGTATCCCTTTAGTCTTAACCACTCCAATCCATATGCTTGAGTCCATATGGAACCATTGTAGTGGTTCTCACCTGGGATTTTTTTTCTTTTTTTATCCCCTGACAGGCATTTGGCAATATCTGGAGACATTTTTAGTTGTCATGACTAAAGGGAATGCGACTGGCACCTAGTGAGTGGAGGGCAGGGCTACTGCTAAACCTTTTACAATGCACAAGGCAGCTCCGGCAACAAAGAGTTATCTGGTTCAAAGTGTCAGTATTGTCACAATTGAGAAATTCTGTTCTACTTTAGGACTTTGAACTCCCCTTGACTGTTTACCAGATGCTGTGATATATGATTTTATTCCATGCCCTTGTCAACTTTGCCCCTGGTACCTAGCTGTTCTATGCTGTTCTACCAGCTAGAATGCCTTCCCGCCTCTTTTTTATTGTTCACTCTCACGCTTGAAGCAAGTTATACCGTATCCTCCTCCCTAACAACTCTAGGGAAACACGAAGACACCTGAGCTGAGTTCCTGCAGTACTTTGTTCATTCTTTAGTATGACAATTACCTGTTTGTGTCTATATTTCCATCTTACTATAATCTCATTAAAGGCAGCAGCCTTGTTACTCCCTTCCCCCCAGTTCAGCACAGTGTCTGGGACATATCAGATATTAATCATTGAATGAATGAGCAAATATTTGCAAGTAGTGGTTATATTTCTCCCGATTGTGTTGTTTAATTTTTATATGTTGTTATATTTGTAATTCAGTATGAAAAATTGCTATATAAAAGAAAGCTACATGACTTCTTTGAATGAACATTTTCTTAAAGATTATATATCTTATAAAGCAGGGTTTCTGTATCCCCTGTTACCCTTCCTTCCTACGTTCCTTATTAATACTAAAAAAATATGCATATGTATATACCTACCTGCTTTTCTTAAAGTGAAAAGTGTCCATCAAAATTTTTGTCATAGCTTTAGAATGTTCTAGTTTTTTTGGGAGGAAAAGCCAAATGACTGCATGTAATGTCAGCATTATGTTGAGAATGAAAAGTTCTTTTCAGCCTTGTCCACAAGAGGGAGGACATTGCCCTACATCAATTTTGTTGATTCCCCAGAACTGTTGGCTACTGTTGGGTCTGCTTGGAGCTAGAGATTTATGTTGTTCCTGCTGTTACAAAATACAGAATTAGAACCTGGCAGGCATTCTTGTATAAATTTGCACACTGTTTAAGATCAGCCCAGTTTGGGTGGAGAGGAAGCAATCTGTGTATTTGGGAGGTTTTGTCAGAATAAAACACACTTGAGGAGTGTGTAAGGCCAATAGCTGCATGAATGAGCAGGAAGATGTCTTGAAGGTACAAAAAGAGAAGAAGGTGAGGGGGGTGATTATTTAATGATACTTTGCTTACAGGGTTGGCCATGAGAATATCAATGGGAGAATGGTAGGGAAAAATTGCCTGCCAGAAAGACCTTCTTTCAATTTAAACAAAAAGGAATGTACCAGTTAAGTAATCTTTAGCCTCAAGTATAACTCAGTATCCTAAATCTCAAAAAGTAGGAGAAGGATAAATGATTTGGAAACAAAGCCAAGAGGAATGGCCAAACAGGATGAGGCTGCCAACCCTGCCTGTGTTCCTCAGGTATAGTATTGCCTAATGGATAAAAATAGTGAAAATTTTCCCTGATACTTTTATAGAGGGAAAAGAAAAAGATTAAATAGATGTTCTTATCTGGTCTCACCTGAGTGAAGAGTGGTAGCAATGGCAGTGGGAGGGAAATAACTAACAGACCCAGACAATGGGACTGAGAATAAAAGGTAAGTCACTAGGGCTAAATGGATAAGAAGTCCTAATGCCTTCCCCTCCACTGCCTTGGGATGCACTCTTTAACCAGATGGGGTGACTTCTGTTCCACACACTTAACAAGGTTCAGAAAGAGAACATAGGCTTGGCAGCTAAATGAAGGTTACATACAGTCTTGAGTGAGCTCTTCATCACTCTCCTCATTTTGTTCCCATATTTCATCATCTCTCAAGCTACAGAAAATAACTACATAGAACTAAAAATATGAAACCATTTAACTGTAGATGACTCTGGGAATCCAGTCCCTGAAACTATGTCTGAACAATTAGAAACTCTGGACAGAGCCATCTGAATATGAACAGGAAAGTCAATGACATGACAATGCAAGTATAAAACAGCATAAGAAATAAAGTAAAATAAAAACAAAGGAAGCAGTATAGATTAGAAAAGTCTAAGAATTTGATTTAGAAGAAAATGAAGGACCAAAGAATTTCCCGTGAGCTATATTCTGTAGCTCATTTGCACTGTAGAAGGAGTTAAGAAATTTTTGTGGCACAAGAATTCAAAGGAAAAATTTAAAACAAATTGAGTGAAAGGAAGAGGGAGATTATAGATGGAAGGGAGAAAAATGTGAGAACCAAAACAGTGCAGTCACATAACTAATTTGACAGAGGGGCAACTTCCAAGTACTAGTCCCTGGCTGAACATGAGGCAAAATCTTACACTCTCTGAACTGTGAAAGAAGTTTCCAATTCACACACATCAACAGAGAAAAGAGAAAAATTAACTGACTACAGAGGCTTAAGGATAATATTTGACCCATAAGTGGCTTATATTGACCCAGGGACAATACCTGCCAAACAATAGGAAGGCAGGCTAAAAGATAAAAATGGGAAAAAATATCTGAGCAGGGAAATCAAAGCTGTCACACTGCCAGGAAAATATAAATCCCAAAATTGAGCCAAGTCATTAAACAGAGAAACAAATGAACAGACAAGAACTAGCCCTGGTGGCATTGGGTGGGAGAGTGGAGAGCAGTACCTCGCCTTGCTATAATCCATTATCCAAAATGTCCAGTTTTCATCAAAATGTTGTGAGACATGCACAGAGATGGGAAAATGTGACCGATACTCAGGACTATATCCTGCAAATGGACACTGTCTTTCAGGGGCTCCAGATGTTGTACTTAGCAGACAGCCTCCACGGAAGTTATGTTAAATATGTTAAAAGGATTAAGGAAACTATGCTTAAAGAATTAAAGAAAAATACTAATGATTCGTCAATTATTATGATGAATTAGTATTATCATTACAGTTATCATTAATAGAGATACTAATTACACACACACATATAATTTTCAACTTCAAAATTTCCATGTAGAGATTTTGTATACATACTATATAAATTTGGAGTTGAGAAGTGCAGTAACCCAAAGAAAAAATTCACTAGAGAGGCTCAACAATAGATTTGAGTCAGCAGAAGAATCAGCAAAGTTGAAGATAGATCAGTAGAAGTTCTAAGTCTGAATTGAAGAAAAAAAAGAATGAAGATAAATGAACATAGTGTCAGAAAACTGTGGAGGACTTTTAAATGTCTTAACATATATATAAGATGGGAGCACTGGGAGGAAAGGACGGAGAAAGGGATAGAAACAAACTATTCAAAGAATTAATGACTGAACATTTCCCAAATTTGATGAAAAACATTAGTCTCCACAGCAAAGAAGCTGAATGAACTCTAAGTAGGTTAAATTCAAAGAGATTTACATCCATACCCATTATATAAAACTGTTGAACACCAAAGACAAAGAGATCTTGGAAGCAGCAAGAGAAAAAAAGTGACCCCTGTGTACAAGGGCACTGCAGTGAGATTAACAGCTGATGTCTCTTGAGAAGGAGTGGAGGCAAAAGTGCTGAAAGAAACACAAGTGTCAGCCAAGATTCCCATACCCAACAGAGCTGTCTTTCAAAAGTGAAGGCAAAATAAAGTGAACTCAGAGAGTTCACTGCTAATATACCTGCTTTATGAGAACTACTAACTGCTTTTATTCTTCATGCTGGAAGGAAGTGACAGCAGACAGTAATTTGAATCTACATGAAAAAACAAAGAGCCCAGTAAAGGTAATTATGTAGGTAATGATAAAAGACAGCATAATTACCCATTTCTTTTTCTTTTTTCTCTTAACTGATTTAAACCACAACTGCATAAAACAATATCTATAAAATTGTATTGTTGGGCCTATCATGTATGGAATTGTGATATATTTGACAATAAACCACAAATGAATGAAGCTATATTGGAGAAAGGAAATGACACCAGATGGTAACTTGAATCTGCAAGAAGAAATGAAGAGGGATAGAAATGGTAAATAATAAGCCTAATTAAAAAGAAAAAAACTCTATAAATATTTTTGAGCTCTCCTTTTTTCTCTTCACTTCTTAAGAAGACATATGTTTTTATTTTTTATTTTTTTAAAAATTTTTTTTAATGTTTTATTTTTTTTTTGATACAGAGAGAGAGCATGAAAGGGGGAAGGGGCAGAGAGAGAGGGAGACACAGAATCCAAAGCAGGCTCCAGGCTCTGAGCTGTCAGCACAGAGCCCGATGCAGGACTTGAACCCACAAACCGTGAGATCATGACCTGAGCTGAAGTTGGAGGCTTAACCGACTGAGCTACCCAGGCGCCCCGAAGACATATGTTTTTAAAAAGCAATCATTATAAGTTTGTAACATATATAGACATAATGTGAATAACAATAACAAAATAAGGAGGAAAGGAAGAGTGCTATGGAAAAGTAGAGTTTCTATATCTTACTGGAATTAAGTTGAGTATAAATATGAAGTATATTTTAATAAGATGTATATTTTAAGACCTAGAGCAACCACTGAGAAAGTAGCTCAAAAATATAGTTAATCATTAAAGGAATAGTAGGGTAGGAAATATTCATTTAGGATGAAAGGAGATAGTAAAGGAGCAAAAAGGCACAAAATAGGGAAACTGTGTAAGTACCATTGTGTGGGCATCCCATGATGTGGTCTCTTAAAACTTAGTCTAACATGTTTCAGATTGAATAACTTTTCTTATTCAGGCTTATTTTCTTCCCTCAAATAATTATTCTATTCATGGTGAGTCCTCCTTGTGTTTGAAATCTTTTAAGCAAATTAATAAGAATACTGGAATGGATATTTTTAGCTGATTTCTATATTAAATTTTCTGCTTCATCACCCTCCCCTTAAAAATATTGGGTTGATAATAGAACACACAGAGATGCACACAAAGGTATGGATTGAGATATACACTTTATTTGGTACTATTAGCTATTTAACTGCATACTCACCTGATGTTTGTTCTCTGAACTACCAATACTGACATAAAGATGCATTCAATTCTATGTTCTGGCACTACACATCTCCAGAGGGATGAAAGTGACTTTTACTTTTGGATTGTATTTAAGTTGAATACATCAAAACAACCATTTCATGGCTCACTGAATAATGTCTCTTAAAAAGGAGTGTACATATGTGTGTAGGTGAGTATAGTAGAAGGCACATAGTAATGATGATTAATAGTGTTCATAAATTACATAAACATACAAGGCATTGTGCATTTTTATATATAACATGTAGAAATGGATGTATTATCTATGTTTATATAATTTTATATGTTCATAAATAATATACAGCTTTAGTGACATATATATGACACAAACATATACACAAGGACACCACACTCTATCATGAAGCATTATAGATATATTTTTAGTGCTTAGCAACATGGATGTGTTCCTGGCAGGGCCCTCTGACAATTGGGCAGAATGGTTAAGGTTATAGCCATGAGAATCAAAGTGCTGGTGTTCAACTCACAGCTCTGCCATTTGTTAGCTGTGTGACCTGGTATCTATAAAATCTAATAATGATATTGTCTTCTTTGTGGTGTTCTTGTAAGCATTAAATGTCTTAGTGCATGTAAAGTTCTAGAAAGAACTAGGCAAACAATAAGTGCTCAATAAATTTTAGCTATCATTATTGATCTTCTTTTGATTCTGCTCTTCCAGGAATAAAATAGTTTCTTTCACATCTGGAGCATGTGTTAAATTTAGATTATGTTTCCCATCTAAGAATACATCTTCATAATATGTCTTTTATTGTGATGGTGTCTGCAACTGTCAAACCTTTATTTGTAAGCTTAAGAGTTTTCAGATTGTAATATACAGCTATTAGCATGTCTTGGTTATTACCCAGGTGGTAGTTGCTTCTCGGGAATGAGCAGGTGTATTTATATTGCTTTTAATGGACCTTTTGTGTGTTGTGTAAATAGGGTGGTTGTATGATGATGACATAGACTGTTTTGAGTACCTTCCATGTGGTTGGGCTGATCTCTTCCTGATCTGATTTCTTTTATACATAAAGGCTGACGATGTTTGTCTCTTTTGTTCACTGTTACATCCACAACACTTAGAAGAGTGCCAGGTACACAGTATCATAAATGAATGCATCGTGATACTTCTCAATCTAAAACCATTCACTTCCCAGTATCTACCCAAGTCCATTGATTTTATTGTAATCTCAAAGAACTGTTCTGTAACTACTTTTCAAAATATGCTTGATGCTTTTGTTAAATTTAATAGCTTGTTTTTGTTTGAGAATTCCCCTTATTTCTTTCCTCTGTGTGTATACAGACGCTTTTTTATCTGTGACAAATCTGATGCCATCACCTCTTTCATTACAAACCCCATCCATCTGCCAAGAACATCTCATACTCTACCTTATCTTGTCTACTCACCTGCATGCCACAGTCTCTCTCTCTCCGGAATGCCCCTGGCTTTATAGATACTTCCTGGCTTATTTAACCATTTTTATATTCTAGTAAAGTTACTTGCACATGCCATGTCTCCCTTCATAGAAGGGACCTTATTTGTTTCACTTTTGAACCCTCCATAGTACATGTCGGGAGGTAGCAACTGTTTGGCAACAGCAAATAATTAATGAGGGCTCACTGAGTGCCAGATACTGAGCCCAGTGACAGGTTGGCTTCATAAGAATGTGAATGATACTCTCTTTCTGTGTTCTCTAAAAGTATTTGCTAAATGAATGATTGAACAGATTCACATTTTGAGCAGCATGATGTTGTAGAACAGGCCCTGGCCTCGTTATTGGAGATACTGGCTTAAAATCCAGGCTGTCTGACTTTGAGATGTTAACATCTGTCTGTAAGACCCTTGGTTTTATATTCAAAGTAGGAATGATAGATCCACGTTATAGCATTAAGTGAGAGGATAACATAATAATGATAACATAATAACATAATGGGGTGAAGTGGGTGGGGGGAGGCTCCTAACCAATGTGCTTGGACTAGAGAAAGCAACGGGGGGTAGAGTTTCTTCCTCATAGGAGTGCTATTTGAATAAAAGTAGAATGACTGATTCTCAGGATGTCATTAGTTTTTTTGTTGTTGTTTTAGCTCTAGTTCTGTAGATCCTCTTTGAATGGGTGAAGCAAACTCTTATAGTGCCTGGCCACTAGGGCTGTTACAGGACCAGGCCCGGGCTGCTGCTCTTTCCTCCTAGAAGTTCTTGGCAAATATCTGTTTGTGATGGTGGTTATAAATTTCTGTTTTCCTTCTCTTCTTCATGAAATACTCCCAGGAGTCTAAGTTTTGTTTAATGCATTTTTGTTTTGTCTATAGCACATGAAATTGTTACTATTTGTGGGGGCATTTATACATTTGCAAAATATCTTCACATCCCCATCATTTCATTTGGCACACTTGCTAAGTCTGTGAACATGGTAGGGGAGGGACCAGTGCCACTGAATGCCTTTTAAAGGCCAGTAAGCAAATAGAACCTCAGAATGTATGTGGTCTGCCCAAGGTCACATAGGTTAAAAGTGGCAGCACTGGAGGTCTATGCAACATGAGTCACCTGACTGCAGATTTGGTGTCCTCTTTACCCTACTCTACTTACCCTGGAAGCAAAGAGAAACCCTGATATCCTTTATCCTGACAGTCTCCTCCATTCTTCTTTGCAGAGGCGTCCATCTTGAGCTATGATGGCAGCATGTACATGAAGATCATCATGCCCATGGTCATGCACACTGAGGCAGAGGACGTGTCCTTCCGCTTCATGTCCCAGCGAGCTTATGGGCTGCTGGTGGCTACTACCTCCAGGGACTCTGCGGACACCCTGCGTTTGGAGCTGGATGGGGGGCGTGTCAAGCTCATGGTTAACTTAGGTATCGTATGAAGTACCCTCTGCCACTTTGTTTGGGCTTGTCTACCCTTTCTTTTCTGATTTTCATTGGTTTGATTGAATTCTTTGTTTGTTTCTTAAAAGTTAGCTGCTCACCTCTTGTTTAATAGATCAAGGATAAAACCCAACAGCAACAAACACCTTCTTCTTGTTTCTGCATGAGGTTTTGATGTCAATTTCTGGTTTCTGACAGTGGTGGTTATTTTTTTTTACTAGATTATTTATTTTTTAAGTTTCCTTTCTTGGTTTTTTGGAACCGTTTAGCTTTGTGTAAAACACGCTACTTTGGTCCATCTTTTGATCAATCACATTGCCATTAAGTCCAACTCCTTGGTCACCACTCAAAACAGTCGAAGCAAAAGGCAGAGATAGGACAGCAAATGGAGGCAAATGGAGGTTGGGGTTAGGGAGAACTAAGCTTTGTGAGTAGGATGAGAGCTGCATTGTTCCTTTCTCCACAAGGACTATTCAAATGGGGAGGTCTGGTGGCACTGGTATCTCTTCATACTTTATCCTAGTGGGGAGGACAAGTCAGATTTTTTCTGTTGTCCCATTAAATAAATAATCCTATAAGTTTATAGAATCTCTGACATGTGGAAGGAGAATGTGGCTCCTGGTATGTATCCCCTTCTTCCTTCCTGACATTCTTACCCATCATCTAGCAGTCCCTTTTATAAGGATTGCCATGTCACACTATTAGTCACCAGTTTTCTGTCCTCCTCATGTAATACATATAATTTTTCCTTAGTATTTTAAAAGTTACGAGTTTTAAATTTGCAGCTTTATTGTTCTTCCACTGTAATTACCTGTAACATATACTTCGGAAACTCCCCTCCTAATGGCCTCACATTGTCTCCTGCTCCTGACCTTCTTGACTGGATTCTAATTGATCTTTAGTGGAGAATGGGGACCTCTTGATTTCTGGAAGGAAGGAAACCAACCTCATTTCTACTCAGTAGAAAGTCAGTGCCCTATGCTAACAGGATGAGTAGTATGGTTGAGTCCAAGCTTTCTAAGCCATGGATTTATTTGAGTATATAGTATATATTTGGATACAGAGCTCCTTTATAAAGATTCTAGTGGAATGACTTTGAGAGGCATAGAGAAGACATCATGGACAAATATACCAGATATAAGACCATATAAAACCTTAGATGGCCTAGTGGGAAGGAGGGATTTGGAATCCATACCAGTCTTACCTGCTGTCAGGTCAACTGGTTGCACTTGGAAAATGCCTACACTATAATCCTAAGTATCTCTAGGACACAGAGGACTGTTTTGAGCAGTGGCTTTAGTTGTGTCTTTTTTTTCCTTCCAATCTGCAGCTTTGACAATACTATGCCCTTTTTCTTGTCCAACCTCATTTGATTTCTGTTGTCAGTGTGTCTCTTGGTTTTTCTTTGATTTGTGTATGTGTGTGTTTGGTTATTTTGGGTTTTGTTTTTCTTTTTGCTGGATCTTTGTGTTCTTGAGTTTTCAATTCTTCCCACCATCAACCATGGTAAATCAAAAGATGGTATTCAACCCTTCAAAGGCCCAAAGCCTGCGGCCCGCATAGCAAACAGCCTTGAGAACAGAGCGTACCGAGCAGCCTGCAGGGGGTGGCATACCCCTGTCCCTCTCACCTTCCCTTCCCTACACCATCCTCCCTACCTCCAGCAAAGCAACAGAAGAGTGTATATGACCTAAAACCAACAACCAGTAGCTAATTGTCTACTTCTCTGAAAAATAGTAGAAGACATTTTTAAAAGATTAAAAACAAAAAAACAAAAAATGAACATAGTGACCTAAATAAATAGCTCACAGAAAAAGAAGATGAAGACAATTTTTAAGTCTGCATCTGTTTCAAAGTAAGAGAGAACCATATATATAGATATAGATATAGGTATAGATATATAGATGATCAGCCCCATCAGGCCCTGGGGAAATATATACTGTCTTTAAACAGAAAATCTGTTTTCCTTCTTAGACGTGATTTTGTAAAGATGAGAAAGCCAATTGTGGTAGGTCTCTCATCTTAGAAGGAGAGACAGGGATAAAAAGAGATCAGGAAGGAGTGGACAGATTCTCTCTCTTACACACACACACACACACACACACACACACACACACACACACACAGTTAATCAGAGGTCCCATGTGTATTCCTAGAAACATTATTTTTCTATTTTAAACTCTGCCTCAACTCCGAGAGAAGTGCTTCTCAACGAGATCTTGACTTCTAGCACACACTCAGTCTAGCTCCTCTGAGGTTGAGATATCTTAGGCAAAACAGAGTTGGAGAACACTGTGCTTTTCAGAAGCAAGAGTGACTTCTTTTTCCCCCTGAAGAGTAGGGTTCACCACAATGACTGGTTTGAGTTTATTTACCTTTCTTTCAAAGCTAACTTGAGAAACCTCTGTGCTTATGTATACAAATCTGTTCACATCCATGCTTTGTTTAAAGGTTCTCCTTCCCTTCCCTCCTCAAAATATACTCCTTTATGAATGTTTTCTCTCCTTATTATGAGTTTATATTTCCCTTTTCTTGGGAAAAGGGAGGAAAACATCTCTAAGCATGGTTTGCATTCACGCTTATTCCACAAGAACTAAATTCAAGATGATCCATTGCTCACTGTTTCAATTGTGTCTCTTTTCTAGCATATGAACAAATGATATTACAGTTTATTTCAAATTGGTCACACATATAAGCTCATGATATAAAGCCTAGTATGTATATATTTCTCTGATGTAATGTATCCATCTCCTAAATGTCAAGGAGACTAGGCTTTCCTGGGGGCCTTGCTCTCTGAAGACAGCCAGATGTGTTAATAGCCGGTGTGAAAAGGTCCTACCACACAGCACATTTTTAAAAGCTGAGAGATTGGCTATTGATGAATCATATTTTGATCCCTTACAATTAAAACATAGAATAATAATTTCATTATCATAGTATATTCAAAGATTTAAAAACCTTATTTCAGTTGCCCAGTAACTTTGTGAGGTAAATCAAGGAAAATTTTTTATATGCTTACTTTTACAGATGTGAAACAAAGAAAGAGATGTGTGACTTTTCACAGCTAGCTTAAAAAGTTGATATTGGAGCTGAGACTAGAACCCGACTTTCTAAAATGCTGGATCAACATGGGTTATCTGTTATCTCCGCAGCTCAATACTGTGGATCAATGATGTGGCGGTCTTGATGACTTCTAACTGCTTTCATGCTGGTTACCTTTTAAACATGGACAGAGGGGATCTTTTTTCCTTAGTGTCTGGTTTGAATTGAGCCATACGGCTGAAAAGTCCATCAGTATTGGCACCTCATTCGTGGCCCTTTAGAGTCCTCAGCAGAATGCCAGCAACACTTCTTCAGTGGTGGCGGCTCATACGGAGGCTCATGCAGTTTGGTTAATTGCATTCCACTTCTCCAGATGTTCTCTCTGGCAACATGGACTTGTTGACTGCCATTTACTGTATACATTGTTGAAGGCACACAGCTCCTAGAAACATTCACCTCTTCCATGCTCTCAACCCAAAGCTCATCAATCTAGAAAATAATTTCTCTTCATTTACTAAAATAAAACAAAAACTCTAAATAAACCTAATGAAAAACACAGACATACACAGACATGCATATACCCCTCAGACACCTTGCCAAGGCTAAGGCAGAAGTAGAATTTTGGCTGCTACTAAAGAGAGAACTAAAGGACGTTGCTTTCTCAACCAAATTCCCATGTTTCCCTTTTTATTAAAAAATACACCCTCACTATCAAGACTACCTCTCAGAGCCTATGAGCAAGGCACTGGGGTAGGTTTTTTTTTTTTTTTTCCCTTGAACCACTTATTATTCAGGTAAAGTATCAAAATAACCTATCCCTTCTTGACTTAACCAGTTGTCTACCATCTTCAAACTCCAGGTCCTCACATTAGTTGAGAGACACCATTCAGTTCATGGAACCATTTGAGTGCCCCCGGCACCTCTCCCTAGACCAGGTCCTTGTCTAAGAATAAAATCCTCAACAGCATGAGAAACCAGAGAACCACTTCGTTATAGTTCTCAGATTTGCCGCTTTCGGCCCACTCTTTCTCTTCCCTTCTTTCTTAAGCATGCCCACACACCTGTTTCCTCTGTCTCCTTAGTACATTAGGAAGGGAGATTTCTCCAGCTTTGGCTGATGGTAGGTGCAACCAGTAGCTGAAGCCTCACCCCTTCCTCCCTCCTTGCCCTCCTCCTTCCCAGTCCTCACCAGGGGCATGGCCTCCTCTGTTTGGTGATCGTACGTACCAGTTGCTCCAGGGCTGTTTGCTCCCACTTTTCTGTTGCGGTTGACGACACATGACAAACCTAACCGCACGAAACCAAACCCAGATTTTTCTCAAGAGATGTTCTTCTGGGGAACAAATAAGCATCTTGCCTCCTTCCTCAGAATGATTGGGTGTTATATATTTCTCCTGTGCCGATTGCACATACTTTCATTCTGCCCTGTCCTTTTCCACTGGTTCCTTTTTCACTTGTTTACTTAAAGTGGTTTACTTTGGGAAATTCAGATGGTGGCCTTATCTGTGACAAGTCCTCCAAACTGTTGGTTTAACCTTAGGCAGAGGAGCTCAGTTTCTAACTAGTTTTCCCTGTAACCTTTTTTATCCTTTTCTTGTTTTACTTCTACTTTTTAGTATCTACTTTATTAAATTCATATTGGATTCCCACATGATAAATCAAATTTAGTTTCAGCTGGGCAACTTTGTAACAATTAATCCGAGACATTTTTAAACCATTCTACCCAATCCCCTACCAATAAACATTGACTCTACTCAAAACCTTTTGTGCTGGATACCCATGACTCTAAACACATTAACAAAAGGATAGATACTCCGATCTCTGGCATAATACCCTGTCTGGTTACCAGCACTGAAAATTAGCCACCGTTTCTTCCCTCTCTTTCCCATTAAAAAAAAAAAAAAGAATTTTGTCCCCTCAAGATGCAGAGTCATAAATGAAATAGGTAGGATGTCAAAGGTGCCTGAGACCTCCTCCCCATATACCTGTCTCGCCTTCTCCTTGAATGCTGTAGGCACGTGATTCAGTCTGAGCATTCAGGCAGGAAGACGGAGATGGGCTTCATGAGTGGGTTGGTCTGGGAGCCTTTGAAACAATAGCAGCGAACCTAATCAATTGTGATAACATCATACAGCTCCTTTTCCCCTACACCCAACCCCACCTCTCTAAAATCTGGGATGGGTGTTTGTGCGGTTAGCTGTTTGCAAGTGGCCATTTTATGACAGGAAATGACCAGGTGGTATTAACCCTTTCCTTATAACTAGGGATAACGGCACTCTGCCTATGCAAATTTCTATAGCATCTGGGGTCCAAGCAAAGAAGAGGGTGGAGGGAGTTTGTTTTTAGAAAAAGAGAAAGGGTTAAATACTACACTGAGAAACTTCATGGACAGATGTTTTTTAAAAAAATAATGTGTCAGATTGGTAATATATCTTTGGAATACTAATACAAAAATTGTGTTGATGCTATTTTTAAAGATAAATTTTAAGAAAAATCATTATAGGGGGAAATAGAATATAACCTGTATTTGGTGGGGAAATTTTTGCATCATTTTCCAAGTCAATCAAAATTAATATTTCAAAGTTCAGGTTTGAAACACTTTATATAAATGACTAGGTTTTTGAAAAAAAAGAAAGGAACAGCATATTCGGTGTCTATTGTGGATATATATGTATGCCAGTATATATCTTATACATATGTGTATATATATATGTGTGTGTGTGTATATATATATGTATCCAACTTTACTAAATAATATACTGTACATATACACCCACCCTTAAACTTGTACATACTGTATATATATAAAATGGCCACATTTCTTGCGTGTGTCTGTCCCCGGAAGGGTGGACTGATTGTTTTTGGATGTCTGCAGCTGTTACCTTGAAGGATGCGATTTCATCTTTCATTTATTTTTCCCCATCTAGACTGTATCAGGATAAACTGTAACTCCAGTAAGTTTTCCCTCAAGTTTCATTTTGTTCTTAAAAGAAAAGAAAACTGGCTTTATTTTGTTTACTGTTTTATGAGCTGTTTTTTGTTTGGATTATTTTATGTTCTTACTATGGAGCTGCGGGGGTGGGGGAGCTGGGGTTGACCAGATGAAGGGCTGGTGAGGGTAATGGGCTGAGTGTGGCCCAGGGCTTGGTTTCTGAACTGGGGTGGGTCCTCTCTTCTTTCCTTGCATTTGCTCTTTATGCAGAAAAGGAGGAAAGGGCACTGGATAAGGAAACAACTTGAAAATGAAATAAATGGTAATTTGTTGTTTTGGGGAAATAATCCTCAGGGGTGAACAAAACAAAACAAAAAACACGTTAGAGCAGCCAGAATGCACTTCTCCACTACCAAAAGCTTCAGAAAATAAAAGCAAAGTTCATGACCCAGAAGGTGGCTGCCAACTCTGACATTTCTTTCCTGGCATTTATCACCATAAGGATTTTTTCTCAGAGGGTAGGCAAAGCATTGTTCTTGGTGATAATTCAACATTTTAACCAAAGCCTTGAGACACAGTCTGGCTCTTCTGAATGAAAAATTGCGGCCTATTATTTTTACTTTATCCCATTCAAATATTCTCATTCTTGAAGAAGAGTGTTAATGAAGTGTAGGCTGAATTCTACTTATGTGTTTCTTCTTCTGCCTCAGAAATGAACATGAACTGGAGTCATCAGGTAGAGGAACAGGAAGAGAAAGAGGAAGGATGAGCAGAAAGAATAAGTTTAAGTTGATAAAATAAATAAGGGGAGAAATATATTTTGAGTCTTAGAGTATATTATATCAGTTAGGACAAATAACTAGGGTAAATAGGGTAATTAGCTATAACAAACAATCCCAACATTTTAATGGCTCAACAAAAGAAAGGTTTATTTCTTGTTCAGGCAGAATTCAATGCCAATGACAGCTCTCTTCAAAGAAGTAATTCAGGCATCTAGGATTCTTTTATGACCTGGGTCTACCACCTTGGAGTTCTTCACTTCCAGCCATATCCATGGGGTAGAGAGAGAGAGAGAGAGAGAGAGCGAGTGAGCGAGCTTGGATGGTTACGCAGTGTGTTTTTATTGCCTTTCCTGGAAATGATGTGCAGTGCATCACTTCTGCCCATATTTTGTCAGCTATGACTCCATCCAAAATGCAAAGGAAGTTGGGGAATATGGTCATTCTGTGGACCCAGGAAGACAAAATTACATTAGTTGAGCATCTAACACACATGATTCTCAGTATTATCTCTTCTTTTTTGCTTCTTTCCTCACTAGGGTCTTTCTGTAGGAAAAAAATCATAAAAGGAAATCATCCAACTTTTGTTTTATTTACTCGTTTATTCCATCATATTAGATATTTTGTAGGTGCTACTAGTTTAACCTTCTTTCTTGAGAGATTGTTTATCAGGATGACAAACTAAAAAAGCCCAAATCCACCTTTTTTTGGGGGGGGGGGGAGCAGCAAATGTTCCATGTAAATTAACAAAATAAAAGAAATGTAAAAAATCGATATAAACAACCACTTCCTAAAGCAGAGTACTTAATGCTTGTCTTGGCATCACTTTCAGTTAATTTAAGCAATGTCCTATTTTGCTGTGTTTAAACATTTCTAATTAGCCAGAAATTTCTCATGATATTTAGATCATTAAAGGCCTAATTGAAACATCCTTTTTTTCTAAAGACTGGCATTTCCTCTTTCTTTAAGCAGCTTTATTGAGATATAATTTCCATACCACAAAAATCATTCACTGAAAGCCTACAGTTCAGTGATTTTTATTAAATTTACAGAGTTGTGTAGATACCACCACAATCAAGTTTTAGAGCATTCCCGTCGCCTCCCCAAATTTCCTTCATGCCCATCTGCAGTTAATCCCTGGTCTTACCGTTAGCCCCAGACAACTAACAGTTTGCTTTTATCTCTATGGATTTGCCTTCTGGACTTTTCATATAAATAGAATCATATACTATGCAATCGTTTGTATCTGGCTTCTTAAAAAAACATATATGAGAAAAGCTTTTTCCTTTTGCTTAATATTTAGAAGGAAATAAGGTGGAACTGAGCATAAAGGTGGAAAAATCTCATTCAAGGTTGAATCTGGGATATTCTGGCATTGATACTTATTTGCAGAACAGAGAACTGAGACAGTTATTTGATCTGGATATCAGGATTTGCTTTTTGTGCTCTATCCAGACTTTATCTTATAATTAATTCCACATATTCCATCTGATCAGCCATGAAAACTCATCGTAAGACAAGTTCCAGAATTCTTTCTTCTAGGAAAACAATACTTCTTCTCCAGGACATATATGCTAGCAGGTTTTCTAAACCTTATAAAAGATTTTCTATTCAGAGCCACCAAAACCATCATTGAGACAAAATATGTCAGCAAAGATGTATTTCCTACTTTGATCACAGTATAGAAAGAGTATAACTAGTTTTAGTTCAATATTTAGATAAAGAGCCAAGATTGGATTTTGGAAATCAATTTAGAATTTTTAAGATAAAACTTTAACATACTAAAGAAGTTAATTTTGGCTTGAACATCAGGGAAAGAATACATAGTGGCCACTAACTAAACAGTGGTTGAATAGAAACAAAAGAAAACAAAGCATGAGTCCTTTAAGCTCTTTAGTGCTGAGGCATATAGATGTGTACCCAGGGTAATGTAGAGTCACAAAGTAAAAGTGATACATTTTCTTGAAGTTAATTTTAATTGTTGATTTGGAGTAAAAACTTGAACTGAAACCAAAGTGATATATTATGCAGAAGAATGCAAATAAATGTGAATCCTGTTTAGTTCATGAATTTTACGTTATAAGAAAAACTAAGAATCAAGGACATATCATTTTTATTATGTATCTTCTCTTTTCCATCCCTGGCATTACTGGCATTTGGGTGGAAAATTTGAGAAGGCTATGCAACTAAAACCGATACAGGTAATCAGAACTTCTAAACCTCTTCCCTGTGGACTAGATGTCAGAATTCATAGTTCACTCTGTTATACGATCTCAAGTTGTTTCTTTGATAGGTGTGTAGATCCTTCTTCTTAAGCAGTTTTTGGGATAAGATTGATTTGTATCTTGAATTTGAGAGGGAGGAATTTTCCTCTTTCCTCTCAGCCTTGTCTCCAGGTACCATTTCAGTAGAAGTCAGAGGGTGTTACTGCTCATGTTTCAAAGCAGAGCTTCTCTTTACCCCTTGAAGGGACATTCTGAATTAAGATTTAACCATGTTTGAATGTAAGTTCATGAACTTTTCCAGTAGTTCTTTTTTAGAATGCCTGTCCTCTGGAAAGTCAGGTAAAATACAGAATGACATCATCTGTGTGGGTTTTTTTTTTCTTCATCTTCTGCAAAGTGGGGAAATGGCTATTTCCAAGGGTTTGTGTGACACCCTTTTTAATGGAGAAACGAGCATGAAAAAGAAGGATGATAGTATAAGGAGAAACAGCAGGCCAGGATAGAGGACAGTGATCTTGAGACAAAAGCCTCTTCTTTTGGACTTCGTTGGCTGGTCGTTCTGTCAATGACTTTGGCCCAGCTCTGTGCTGAGGGTTTCCAAGAAGAAGAAACATTTTTTTTAAATCAGCTTCTCCACCTTTCTTCCCCTCTTTCTCTTTCCAATTCTTTGTCTTTCCCCCTAATATCTAGGTATACTTACCATTACTCATTATAAATCTTGGTATCCCTGCTTTCCAAATCCTCCAAGAATACCAAACATATATTAGAGAGTGTACAAATGAAGGTCTTTGGTTGAACCTGCGACATTGTTGGATTTGGTTCTATTGGCTGGAATATTCAAAAATATTTAATAAGGAAATGCCAGCTGAGAATATACTCTAAAATTGCAAAAGATCAACAGAGTTGGCAGCCATCATGGTGACTGAACTAGTGGGTGGCCTGAAGCACTGCTAGAGAAAACAGGGCTGCTTTCTGGGGAATTTCTGGAGGACATCACCTGTTCCTATGGTTCCAGTTCCTTGAGGCTGGCAGCACCCTAAGAACCATGCAGTTTTGAAAACAGGTATGGATTTCTTATTGGTCTCATGGATGTTTGCTCAAATCAAAGTATGGAAAAAGGTTTGTTGTTTTTCACCTTGTCTGATTCTGACTCTGCTCTGTGATTTCCTAGCCCCTAATTTATTCTCTCCCTTTCAAGCTGGGTACCACATAGCTTGAATATAGTGTTCTCATATTAATTATGTATGACTATAGCATGAATGTATATCATGAACACATATAAATGAATATCAATTTCATTCTTTTGTTTTTTTGACCTTTCCCTTCTCTAAATGGCTAATTTCTCTGGGTATGTTCATTTTCTCAATCATTCTAAAAAGAGGTGTATATGTCACCTGGAAATCATGAGTTTGTGTACATACTTGCTTATTTAGGCAGATGTAGAACCCCTCCCCCAATTAATTTGAACTTAAAGTCTCAATTTATCAGTAACAAGGTTCATTTTTTCTTCTTAAATATAAAGGAGAAAAGAAGTAGAGTGCCATGCAAAGAATATATTGACCTTAAAACACTCAAGTGTAACACTGTAGTCATGTCAGGAATAGCTTTGGTAATTTTGTCCACTTCCATAGACTCTGTTATCTTTGGATCATTATAGAGATGCATAGTTATATAAGAGCTGTATGAAGATAACATCACAAGGATATGATACCTCCAAGTCATACCTCTGAAGGCCACTAGTATTTACTAAATATTCCTTCTCTTGCACCTGCTTGCCTAGCGCCTGGTTTTTGCCTTTTGCGTTAGCTTCTGTGCCTTTGTCTGTTTTTAAGCAGACTCAATTTCCAGTGTTTTGGCCAAGTCAACAGCGTGTGGGTGTTTCTTGCTTAATTTAGGCATAGCTTGGTGAACTGCAGTTTATTATGCTAGACTTTCAGTTTTTTCCACTTCCTTTTTCTCTTTCTTCCCTCTGTATGTTATCAGTCTATGTGGCTTCATCTTTAGGCCTTGTATATCTAGAAATACTGGAGCTGAATTGTTTAGCTCATCCTTTTAATTCAGAAATGCATATCTTAGGTCGCCCAAGAACTTTTTCACTATTAAAAGTCTTCTGAGAAGGAAATTCTACAATCCTCTTTGGCATTTGTTCCAATATTTGGATAGCCTACCTGCCAGACATTTGCCTGGCCATATCACTTTCTTAGAGTTTAGTGGAGATGGAAAACCACAAAGCAAGACCTACTATGTGTTAATGTATTGTGTATCAAACTATCAGCATCACATCTGAGTTTCTATTTCCATACTAAATGATTATGCTTTTCTACTTTTCTCAAAACCTGATTTTTAAAAAATAATACATAATTTTGTTTCTTTTTTGGAACATTTTGTATTTTTTATAATGTAAAACATTTCAAGTGTAAGTTTATTAATAGTATCAATAATAGCTAGCTTTGAGTATGATGGTAGGATGCTTCCTAAATGTTTAATACTAAACTTTTCTTAAAAAATATTCAGGATGGTTTTATTTTTAAATAGTTAAAAAGTTGTACTGGAACAAAGGCAAAGTAAAAATTCTCACTCTTACCCTATTCCTAGAGCTCAAATTCTCTTTCTCAGAGGCAACCAAAATTATGTCTTTGTATATTCTCTCAAAGATCATCTGTGAGTGTACAACATAGATTTATAACCATATTGTACCCCCCTCTCCCCCCCCCTTTTCCTTCTTGACACAGTATTAACAAATTCTTCTCAATCTTGTCCTTTTTGACTTAAAATGTTTTATGGACGATTTCATACAAGAATATTAAGGTCTCCTTTGTCCTTTTTGTTTTAACATTTATTCATTTTTGAGAGACAGAGACAGAACACAAGCAGGGGAGGGGCAGAGAGGGAGACACAAAATCTGAAGCAGGCTCTGGGCTCTGAGCTGTAAGCACAGAGCCCGATGTGGGGCTCAAACCCACAAACCATGAGATCATGACCTGAGCTGAAGTTGTATGCTTAACTGACTGAGCCACCCAGGTGCCCCTCCTTTATTCTTTTTAATGGTAACATAATACTGCATTTTATGGAGATATAGTTGATTAAATCAGCACCCTACTAATAAACATTTAGGTTTTTTTTCAGCTTTTTACTACTACTAAAGGAATAAAGTATGTGTTTTTGTTTATTAGTCTTTGCATGCATGTACAGGATTATATATTGGATAAATCTCTGAAAGTGGAATTAACTAGGTCAACAGATAAGTGCATTACAAAAGATGATAGATATTGCCCAAAGAAGTTGTACAGATTTACATTTCTACCAGCTATATCAGCTATAAATGAATGTTTGTTTCTCCTTACCCTTACCAAACACACTGTATAATCAAACTTCTTATTCATTTTCTCAAAACAGCTCTTTAAAATGTTGAGGTAACATATTCAATTGAGAGCCACTGTCACCCATATATCTTTTCCATCTGTCTTCTTCAGGTGTATGTAGGGACCCTTATTATTCAAAACTTATCCCAGAAATCTCTAACACTAATGATCTATGAATCTGTGGACAATTTACTTCAACTCTCAGTTTTCTTAGTCGTAAAATGGGCATCTGCTTCTCTGAATGAGAACAGAACCTAGAACATAATACATGCTATATGTGTGGTGGTGGTGATGAGAATTAATACTATCATAGTATTACAGCTGAAAATATGATCTTTTGAGAATTATCCTTGTCCAGGAATGAATAGCTATATATTCCTAAAACCATACTTGGTAGCTTAATAGATGCCTGGAAAATAAGCATCCTACTTTCTCTCGTCAATTACTCAGGACAATAGTAAACTCTTCAAGGCCATCAGAGTTGCATTGGATTCTGCACCAGTAACATTACTAATAAGACTATTGATGAGACCATTGTGAGGTTTTTTTTTTCCATTCTAGGCATTTTGATAAATAAAAACTTGATGTTAACCCAAAACTAATGAAAATATTTTGACTTCATGAGTTCTTCTGTGTTTGTTTCTGGAACTTTGACATCATTAAAAAAAAACACTTTATAGTGTTCTAAAATGAAAATATTATATATAAAATTTACAGGTCTGATTAGATGATACCATCACATTTGTGACATCAATAATGTCTAATATCAATTTCATATACTCTAAAATGGGAACCAAAATAAAATCTAATCAGAGAAATAAGAGTTTTTGCAGCAAGGGTATAGATTTCTGGCTAAAACATTACTGTCTGTTCAGTTTCCTTGGCACATTCCTGTTACGGCTTTAAAAGTCATCAAATTCATGCAGACCATAATTAGAAAGGAGAGGTAGTTCACCAAGAGGAGAAACGAGTCATCCTCTCTTTAGGAGATCTTGTATTTTGGTTTCAAGCAGTTTATTGAAGCATAGCGTGATGAATCAATATATTAGAGATTCACAACTGTACCTTTGGGTAACTAAAATCACACATATATGCCATACAAAGGCTGGTGGCTCAGTCTTTATCGGATCCATGTGTAATGGATCACATCCATATGTGATGCCCGTTAATGGAAAATTAATGACCATTTAGCAGTTAGAACTGCGGTGCCATCTATCCCCAACTTCTAGGAATGTCCTTTGAGAGCAGATTCAAAGAGATACCAACAGAAGAAACTTCATCAGTGGCTTTAGCTAAGGCCACTTTTTCCTCTGATTTAAAAATGGTCCCTGGGCTCTAGGATACAAATGTATCACCTTTTGATTTGCTTCTCTTGTGTATTGAGCTCCTGGTGTAGAACAGTTCACTAAGGATGGTACTTTAACAATTTTGTTCTTCTGGATTTTAGATGGGGTAAAGGGATTGGGATCAAGGACCCAGTCAAAGAGTAGATGGGAAGTGAGAGTAACAGAGTAAATTATAAATAAGTGGCTTCCAAAGGAGAGTGTATTTTGTCTCATCAAAGGAAGAAGCAGAGGAAATAGCAGAGAAGGAGAAAGCAGATTTAAGTTAAAAACTCAAGACCTTAGGGGTGCCTGGGTGGCTCAGTCAGTTGAGTGTTCCATTTCAGCTCAGGTCATGATCTCATGGTTCATGGGTTTGAGCCTCACGTCAGGCTCTGTGCTGACAGCTCAGAGCCTGGAGCCTGCTTCGGATTCTGTGTCTCCCTCTTTCTCTGCCCCTCCCCCACTCACACTCGGTCTCTCTCTCTCTCTCTCTCTCTCTCTCAAAAATAAACATTAAAAAAGAAAAACTCAAGACCTCACAAAGTATATAGATATAAGGAAAATTAATAGAGTTATTGGATTCTAGGAAAGATTGCTAAATGAATGAGTAAAGTTTAAGCATCTTAAGAATAGGCAAACACCTTGCAAACCTAGGCAAGCTTCTATTGTGAACTACCCAGACAATGGAGGCTATATATATACCCTGAAGTGTTTACTAATCACAGTTCAAGCCATTGTACCTAATTTAAATTAGTACTTAATTTAAATTAGTGTCCGTAATTTGGACATCTATGCATACATATAGTGGTATATTATGTCAGCACAGCCTAAAATTTTTATGCTGATATTTGCCACTGTTTGATTTTCATGACCTAAAGCTACCTTGGATATAGGATATGCTCAATAAATAATTAACTCAATGAGGTGATGAAATGTGCCCATCCCTCTACCTTAATTTATTATTTATACAAATACTCTTAGTAATCAACACAAAAGGTACAAGCTGAAAATTGTAAACCATGACTTTTTGTCTTGTCATTGTAAAAGGAAGAAAGTTAACCAAGAATGAATTTGTTCTCTTATCCCTAAAATCTAAAAGAATACATATTACTTTCTCTGTAAAATCAGAGATTCCAGACAAAATTAAGATTTTTGTGAAGTCTGATTTGGCCAAGTTTTGGTTGAAATGAAGAAAATTTTGTAAAGGAAGATAAATATGTATTAGTAAATGTTATATGTTGCCACTCTTGCTTGTTCTTATTCCAAAAATGTTTATTGAGAGTTAACTAGATTTCAGTTATGCCAGTTTTAGGGGTTTGTACTATGGATTTCCAAGGAAAATGCAAAAGGAATGCTTATGTATTGGGCACCCCCCCTTTTTTATTTTCTCTTAGAGAAATTGGAACTCAGTTGTATGTACAGATGGCCCCCGACTTATAATAGTTTGGCTTATGATTTTTTTTTAACGTTACGATGGTGTGAAAATGATACACATTCAATAGAAACCATATTCTGCATTTTGATCTTTTCCTGGGATAGTGATAAGCAGTAGGATACTCTTTTGTGATGCTGGGCAGTGGCGGTGAGCCATAGATCCCACTAAGCCATGCGATCAGGAGGGTAATAAGTGATACACTTACAACCATTCTGTTTTTCACTTGCAGTACAGCATTCACTAAATTGCATGAGCTATCCAACACCTTAGTATAAAATAGCCTTTGTGTTAGATGATTTTGCCCAACTGTCAGCAAATATTCTGAGTATATTTAAGGTAGGTTAGGCTAACCTGTGATGTTTGATAACTTAGGCACTTTCTATTTATTAATATTTTCAACTTAACGATGGATTTATTAGGATGTTAACCCCATTGTAAGTTAAGGAAGATCCACATTTCTACAATCCAGGGGCACCTGGGTGGCTCAGTTGGCTAAGTGTCCGACTCTTGGTTTCGTGTCAGATCATGATATCAACAGTTGAGTGAGTTCGAGCCCCGCATGGGGCTCTGTACTGACAATGTAGAGCCTGCTTGGGATTCTCTCTTTCTCCCTCTGTCTCTCTACCCCTCCCCTGCTCATGCTGTCTCCGTCTCTCTCAAAATAAATAAATAAACTTAAACAATTAAAAAGAATCCAGATGAGTTTCTCACAGGGAAGAGAAATCACAATCACAGATTTTGTTCAGGGATGGTTCATTTCAACATTCAGTTCAACATAATAGTTTCTTTTCTTCACAATACACTTGAGACCCTTGAACAGCGTGAATAGCAGTTGACCCTTGAACTGTTTCAACAGCAGTTGAAGATCCACATATAATCTTTGACTCCCCCCAAAACATTACTATTAATAGCCCACAGTTGATCAGGAAGCCTTATTAATGACATAAACAGTAGGTTAACACATTTTCTATGTTAAATGCATTACATACTGTATTCTGACAATAAAGTAAGCAAGGGAAAAGAAAATTATTATTTTTTTCTTTTATAGTTTATTGTCAAGTTAGTTTCCATATAACAGCCTGTGCTCATCCCAACGAGTGCCCTCCTCCATGCCCATCACCCCCCTTCCTCTCTCCCCCACCCCCATCAGCCTTCAGTTTGTTCTCAGTATTCAAGAGTCTCTCATGGTTTGCCTCCCTCCCTCTCCCAAACTGTTTTCCTCCTTCCTCTCCCCCATGGTTCCCTGTTAAGTTTCTCCTGTTGCACCTATGAGTGAAAACAAATGGTATCTGTCCTTCTCTGCCTAACTTATTTCACTTAGCATAACACCCTCGAGTTCCATCCATGTTGCTACAAATGGCCAGATTCCATTCTTTCTCATTGCCATGTAGTATTCTATTGTATAGATAAACTACATCTTCATCAGCTGATGGACATTTAGGCTCAGGAAAAGAAAATTATTAAGAAAATCATAAGGAAGACAAAATACATTTACAGTAGTGTCCAAAAAAAAATCTGCATATAAGTGGACCTGCACACTTCAAACCTATTTGTTCAAGGGTTCAAGGGTCAACTGTATCTGTGTGTCTGTTGTGTTTAGGTCCTGAACACTGGTCTCCTTAGCCAGGTCTTTTTCCTGATTTCTCTTTTTCTGTTTTGGCCTTGCCTTCATCATCTGATCACTTGCTTGGAGCCAAGTAGGGTGTGTTCCTGCTCTCCTTTTAATACCTGATATTTCAGGAACTGTAATTTTTAGTAAAAATATTTGTTTTTCTTTCTACTTTTGTAAGATTTCTTTTTGTACTCTGCTCCATTTTATTTGTCTAATATACAATAATATTTGTAAGGTGACAAGTTCAATAAGTATTAGTGTTAGGCACAGTTTAAGTTGTGAAAATTAGGAAGGGCCACTTTATCAACAAGCTGTAAGATGTGCTAACATTATCAACCAAACTCTCTATTCCTGTTTGGTTAGAAGATGAATACATCAGTGGATATACATCCCTTTCATTTTTCCTAAAAATACATGTGTGTGTGTGTGTGTGTGTGTGTGTGGGCATATGCAGGTCTGTGTATATTATAGCAGGTGTCATTCATATGTTGTAGAGGAGAAGGTTTAATTTGAATTGTTTCCTGAACAATTAGCCACAAAGTGTAAGTCTCCCTACTGATTCAGAGCATCTCAACAAACACAGTTTTTCTCAACTTTAGCACCAATTTTGGGAAGAAAACTTAGAGACCAGGAGTTATTGCTTCCAAAAGAAATGGAATAATTTGCTGGCTGTTCTGTTCACCAGGTGACTAAAATCACAGAGCTTTCTAACTTAGAGTTTGTTGGAAGATAGGGAAATAAACTGCAAAGGGATATATAAATTTTCCTTCCAAAAATAAAGTCGTTTCAGAGTAAATCTGATTATATAATATCTGAACACTAAAAGATTACACCATAATCACCAAAGCCTTGTGCTGAAACTTTGTCAGAAGCAGTGTTCACTGTGGCCTCTGGAAGGGCCCTCGTTAGTAAGTAGGAAGCAAGAGAAAATATCAAGGGGTGAAGGCAGGAGGTATGGAGTTTACTGATAATGATCTAAGTGTTCATCTTCCTGAATAGCTGATGTTACATTGCAGTAGAAAGATGTTAAAAGGCATATGTGTTTGAGAAGAGAGACAAAACGTATCAGAGATCATCATGTCTCCTGAAGCAAAGTCCTGAATAGTTATGAGCTCAGGATCTTCCCAAGAGGCCTGCTGGAGCACATTTTTTTTTAATATCAACATATTATAAGTGGGGAAACGAAGGCTTATGGAATCCAAGTGAATTGCCTAACGTCTCAGAGTGATTAGTAGCAGGCATGAGTCTTCATAAATTCCATTTTCTGATTCTTTTTTAAATATTTTATTTAATGGTTATTTATTTCTGAGAGAGAGAGAGAGAGAGAGAGAAAGAAAGAAGGAACACACGTGCAGGGGAGGAACAGACAGAAAGGGAGACACAGAATCTGAAGCAGGCTCCAGGCTCTGAGCTGTCAGCATAGAGGTCAATGTGGGACTTGAACTCCCGAACCACGAGATCGTGACCTGAGCTGAAGTCAGACGCTTAACCGACTGAGCCACCCAAGTGCCCCTCCATTTTTTGATTCATAATCAAATGAGCACTGCTTGTCACCTAAGTCACACTAACTTATAATGACACCACAGGACATTTTTTTTTTTCCTTCAGAATTAGTAAGAAAAAAGAAGGGGTTAGGGACCACTGCAAAGATTCCATTTAGAGAGGATATAATGACCTAAACTCTTAAATGTGGTAGGAACAGCAACATAAATAGAATGAAATTTAGTTTTGAACCTGGGAGATGACCGAAATAATATTGGTATTATCCACAAATGTGGGCAGGTTCAAATCTGCAACATAAACGACGGCTTACTCCTCTGTTGCAGAGGTAATAAAGAGGAAGAAAATTGGAAACACTGAAGGGAGAGGGAAGAAGGCCCCTTTATTTCCTGTGAATGGATTTCCTGTGATGGTCAGTCAGGAAACCCTTTTCCTTCCTTCCCTCCCCAGAACCTGAGGGAAAGGGAGGAACTACTCTCCTGTCCAGAATGAGGATGCCCGCAGGATTGTGATGGTTAGAGCAGCAGGGACAGAAGGCTTGAAAGGAGCAAAAACAGCAGATGGCAGCAACAAATGTGTGCAGGACAGGCAAAGAGGAAGAGAAAGGGCACACAAGTATCTCTTATGGAGAAGCAGAGCAGTAATGTGTCTTATCACTGTAGAAAAAAAATCAGTATTTTTCTGATCTCCTAGAGAAAAAGAAAATGCAGAGGAAGATGAAGACATTATGATGAGCCACTGGGCTAGGGAATGGTCAGAGAAGGCTTATTACTGTCTTGTGAGAAGACACTGACATTTGAAATTAAACTCACCAGACATACCTGTCAATAGTTGGGATGTTTAACTGTTCGATTCACTGATTGTTATTTACAAGCAAACCCTTTTGGTGAAGGAACCCATTAAAAACAAAAGCTTACCAATTGTCAGAAATAGAAATGATAGATATTCTAAGGGCCCATGTACTTATCCTTGGTTGAGTTTATCCACACCCGTACACAGCTGCTGGAAAACAGAAGTGCGAGGATCTCATGATTAACATCTCAAAGTCATGAAAATTAAATACCAAGTGAAGACACTACTCCATTCTTTCCCCTCTCCAAAATTTTCCTGAACTGTTTCCTCTATCACAGCAAAAATGGATGCTAAGTCCATACACAAGGACATATGCAATACAATTTTGAAAAGCTTTGCTGAAAAGCTTTGCTCTTGTTATATAAAGTGCATCAACTTCACAGACGGCTACTAGTTTTAGTAAAAAAGAAAATAATAGCAAAGATTGAGTGTTTTTTGCATGCCAGGCATTGGGATGAACAGTTTGCTTGCATAATCTTCTTTAATCTATATTCCAATCTTATAGAGTTGATGTTATCTTCATTTTAGAAATGAGAATTAATTTTGCAAAATGCTTTGCCCAGCTTCAGATTCAGTCTTTTTGATCACAAAGCCACAGCTGCTCGTGGCACATAGTGTCTCTTCTGCTTAGATGCTGCAATGTAGATATTTAAATGAATGCAGTCCACCACCCAGGACAAGTGCTGGTAGTCCCCATGCAAGATGCCATTTCTAGTCACCAGTAGTTCCTTTTTGGTTTTTAGGTTAATCTTTCTGTAATCTTGACCTTTCCAGAGTCAGGCTTCCTTATTAGCTCAGCTTTATGGGCATATTAGTGTCCCATTCTTTTTCATAACTAGTGTCTAAGGCTTTGTTTAATTCTATGACCGTAAGGTCCTTGGCATTTAGGGATGCCTACGGGATGAATTAGAAGTATCATATAGGCATGGAGATGACTAAGAAGGGAGTAGTGCTAGAATGCCATAAATGATCATAGCTTAGTCATCCTCTGTGTGCCCGGTGCTTTGTTGGCCTTCCTTTGGTAATATCGGTATTCGCTGTTTTTTTTTTTTTTTTTTTTTTTGTCTCTATTATACTCTCGTCTTAGCAAACAGATTGTGGTCACTCAAATTTCCTGAGCTCTCTTCCACTTCTGTTCCTACGTTCATGCTTCCTCTTATGCTCCAGATAGTGTTTCCCTCTGTGTCTGCCTGCCAACTGCTGCTCATCCTTCATGACAGCTCAGTGGTCACCACTCATAAGAAGGCTTTCCTTTTACCCCAGGCATGTCTGCTTGGCCACCTCTAGGTTCCCACAGTACTCGGAGTACACATCTTTCAGAACTCATCATGTTTCTTTATTTGCCTCTCTGTGTTTCTCTGGAACCAATGTCTGGACTCCTCACAGTTTGGGAAAATGTCCTATATCATGTGTCTTCACTGGCTAGCACAGTGGCACACATGTAGTTGGCATTAATGCACATTTATTGAGTTAATTAATAATGATAAACTTGATAACTTGAAACTTTGGGCCACAGGAGAAGTCCGCATGGATGAATACAGATTTCTTAGAGGAAAATTATTCCATGTTTACAAAGAGGGAAATCTCAGCAGATCATAGCTTACCAGGATAAGGACATTTGTCCAACTCCTAAAGAGGAAATATGCTTTTAGAAATCCTTACTAAATACTAACTAGAAGGCTAACATTTAATGTGAGGAAATGTGATTTCAAAGCAATCTGATTCTTCTTTTGTCTAAACAGTACTGGTTCAAAGAGACATTTAAGGGGTTGCCTGGGTGGCTCAGTTGGTCGAGTGTCAAACTTTGGCTCAGGTCATGATCTCACAGTTTGTGGGTTCAAGCCCTGCATTGGGCTCTCTGCCGTCAACCTGGAGGCTGAGCCTACTTTGGATTCTGTGTCTCCCTCTCTCTTTGCCCTTCCCATGCTCACGCTCTCCCTCTCTCAAAAATAAACATTTAAAAAAAGAAAGACATTTAAAGCACAACCCATCTTTGTGGAATATTGCTTTGCACATGTCCGAGTGTGTTGGTTTTATGTCTCATCCACCCTGGCTGAAAACCTGTACTCTTATCTGTACTGGTTTTTATAGGCCTCTGTAAGCTTCAAACTGATTCTAAAGAGAATAAGGAAGATTACTCAGAGCAGATAAATGAAACAAACACAAATAACAGCAGCAGGAGGGATGACAGGATTACATAGTGCAGGGAACAGAACTTTTAGGCTCAGTTACACCTGCTCATTAGCTATTAGTCCCAAGGAGATTCCTCTGAGCCATCATTATTATTAGTAATAGCTGTAACATCATTTGATGAAGAAGAAAAATATTTGAACAGAAGCCTAGCTCCCAACCATGTACTTTCCATCCTAGCATTTAAACAGGCACCAAAAACCCAGCATCATCCTATGGCCTGGTGTCTTACAGCTTGAATTGCTCATTGATCATTTACTTGAAACAATAGAAACATTGGTTTTCCAGGCCACCTAGCTACTTGTCTAACGTTTCTGATTTGTCAAAGGGAATTGCTTCCTTTGTAAAATATTTTATAGGACGCAGGACAGGGATTGGCGTTTGAAGAAGTGGAGTGTACCCAAGATAGCTGCCAGGATTTTCATGGCGGGGTTTTGTGCCAGCTAGTTTAGAATTTTGTGTGAAATTAATTCAGGTCTATCTGCCCCGCTCCAAGTAGAGTCACAGTATTAACAGGGAGGGTCCTCATCTACCAAAGGCACAGGGACCAAGGGTTAAGTTCAATCCCAGAGGGGTTAAGCTTTCCCTGTAAAGTTTAGTGGTACAACTGATATTCAATTATGTATTTGCTCATGATGAAATATATCCAGAAGAAATAAAAACAGCAACAAAATCCTATGGGCCAGCATTTAATGAGCATCTATTTTGGGCCAGGTGATATTTTTAGTTGTTAAATATATTATATCCTTTAAGCCCTACAAGAATCATATGTGGTAGGCAGGGCCATTTATATAATTTGTGGGGCCTAGTGCAAAGTGCAAATGTGAGCCCATTGTTTAAAAAGTAGGGGAAAAATTCCCCCCCCCCCCAACCTATTATGGTGGTGTTTTTGTTCGTTCGTTCGTTTGTTTCAGTTTGCTCCTAATACATTCCCTCCAGCATGAGTATATGCATGGGGGGGAGTGTAGAACCTCACTGGCACCCAAGACTCTATCACATGACTCTGCAAGTGGGGGCAGGGAGTAGCAGCAGTTTCTGGGTGGAAGTGGAAAAGCAGGTGGCCAAGAACTTGTCCTGGGGAGAAAAGACCACTTCTGAACCAAGTTTCCCATTGAAGTTCACCTGTAAAACACAAATTCAATTCCTAAGAATTCCTTAAAATTCCTAAGAATTTTAAGCCAGTGACTACAAAGCATTGAACCCTAAACCCAAAGAGTTCTGTGTGACTTATGCAACTGACTCTACAAATAGATATTATTTGAATTTTACAGATAAGGTAACTTTAGTTATGAGAAAGTAGGGTTTCTTGCTTTTTTGTTTTTGGTGGCATATCTGTCCATCCTATAATTACTAAAACATACTGTGCCTATTATAGACATCTTGGCTTGTTCTAAATCTTGGGAGACTTTTAATACTGCATATTGCAAATTTCTAATTGCTCCTGAATGTCTTTCCTCAAGGCCAAGGATAAATTATGAATCCTATGAATTATTCTTTCCATAAGGATTTACATAATGGTATACAATAATGCACCACATTTTCCTGGTTGGAAATGGTATGCAATAATGCACCACATTTTCCACATTGGAAACTGGCTTTATGTTGGAATAAATCAAACTCCTAGTCCATTTTACTGGACCTCCACCTTCAAAAGTCTGAATTATCATTTAATTTATCTTGTGGATCATCAGAAACTAGAAAACAAAATTTGGAAATCATCACACTAATGTACCACTGCTGCAGAAATCTCTTGGACTAACTGAGGGGTGGAGGTGGGGGAAGAACATTCTGGGAATAATTGACCATTCACCATCTTTAGAACAATGCTATCCGGCACCTTAGTTTCTGATTTGTTATTCCAGATTCACCCTAACCTCATCTAAAGGTGAATCAAATGAATGCCCTTCAAAGGGAATGAATGAGAAAACTAGTTGGCCCCATCAGAATATTTTAAAGGAAAAGCTCTGTTCTTTCCAACAAATTCCACAGAATCTTTGGAACAGAATGAGAGTAAATTGGTTTCAAGTTAATAAGTGAAAGTAAAACACTTGCTGTGGCTATAATGAGTGCCATTCCTAAGGGCTGCCAGGCCATGCCATTTTTCAATGTCTTTCTGGGAAGAATAATTTATGTAAGCTTCCACTGAGCAGCCATTACTAGCTTGCCTTGCCCCTGCCTTCCTTATGATTTGGGGCCCTGCCGTGCAAGCTGACACGCTGAGCTATTTGGCTGTCTCAGCCTCATGGCCAGCTCTTACTCAAAACAATGTCAGGGGAATATGACAACATCCCTTCGGGGACCTAAGCTAGATTTCTTAGAGTAATTGTATTCATGGAAGAGCATTTCCTTGTACCTACAGTATACTTTGTTCTGTGTAACAACATACTTAGTTAGGTCTGATTTTATTGCCACCACCTTTGAAAGCACATATTCACTCTCTTATGGAGTAGTCATGTCCTTCCACTCAAATGTCTTATACGAAGGAACTGGTTTATTGGGACTCTGTATCCAGACTGATGGCTTAACCATCACAATAATTTGCAGGCAGTGAGTGTTTATTAATGAGGGTTTGATCACCATGTTAGTTTAGCTTTCCTTTCTAAATCGCCACTTAATTTATATTTCAATTATTATTGATCCAAGAGCTATCAGTGAGTGATTCTATTGATTGCAAGTTACATGTTTGGGAGGTAGGTTAACTCTCAAACTCACTCTATTTGGAGAGAATGTTGCTTTGACTAAAAATAATGAAGCTCGTACTTACATATTTATCTCACAAATGAGAATCTCTGGGATTGAATAAACTTCATCTCTGAATATTTCCATCAGGACTTGGAGACTTGGTAGTTTGCTTGAAAAAGTCTAGACATTGGCTAACTTTTTTTTTTTATAAATGGCCAGATAGTAAATGTTTTAGGCTCATGAACCAGACAGTCTCTGTCACAAGTGAATTCTCTGCCATAACTGAGTTCTGCCATTGTAGTACAAAAGCTGCCATAGACAATACCTAAACTAATGGGCAAGGCTGAGTTCCAATAAAACTTTATTAACTAAAATAGGAAGCAGGCCAGATTTGGCTTGAGGACCATAGTTTGCTAATCCTTGGACTAAGACCAGAAGAGAGGTATGTTTGTAGAAACTATGTTTGAGAAGTAGACTAAACTACCTAGGATTCCAAACTGTAAAGTCAATGAAAGTGTGAAAAACTGTTTAAAGCAATTTTTATTCTAGATGCTGATAATGCAGTACTGAACAAGATCAACATTGGCCCTATCCTTAAGAAGTTTGCATTTTATTTGAATTGTTTGGGAACATATAAATGCATACATGTGTTCAGATAATGCCAAATGCAATAAATAATATTGTACAAGATAAAGTGGAGGTGGGAGGGAGTACAACTTTAGATAGGATCATCCTGGAAGCCTTTCTTAGAAAATGCTATTTGAGCTTTGGACATTTGGAACTTGAATGATGACAATGATTTAGTCTTGGGAAGGCTTAGGGAAAGAGTATTCTGTGTAGAGACATTAACAAAAGTCAAGGGCTTATGAAAGGAATGTACTTGGTGTGTTTGAGAAACAGGAAAACATGAGTGTGGTTAAACCATGGCAGGTGTGGCAGAAGGAAAAGGACTATTCATTTCTATCTTGAACTGTCCCCATTAGACTGACCTATAATCACAATTTTAAGTGAATTAGGAAACTCACCTTGGGATTTAGAATCATACTCTGTTTTATTATGTATTCCCTTAGGGAGGCAAGTTCACAGGTGTCTGTAGTAAATGCTTGATGTCAAAGTATAGTTTTCACCAATTCTAATCCACAATTACTAAAGTAGAAGCAAGCCAATGCTTCGTTTCAGAAATGGCTCTATCACTGTTTGAACCATATTAAAGAAATGATGAGACCAGAACATCAGAAGTAATAGCTGGGGGGTGGGGAGGGGATAAGAAAGCCATGTAACAAATCTATAGGTCTAGTCTTTGGAGCCATGTAGAGAATTTCATAGCAGTCAGTAATCTTGGAATACTAAATTGGGTGAAAGAGGTCAACCATTAGTAGTTTCAATATGGATGCCTAGATGCCCCAAACTCACCATTGATGGGATACCATAGATGGAAACAATCCAAATCCTACCTTGAAAGAATCAACTCAGGTTGTTTTACAGAAAATGCTGCATCTGGTCCTATATTATATGGTAATTTTATGAAGCTTTGGAAATAAGTTTACTTTAAATTTCTTGTTTGGGGTTGTGAGAATATCGAAGGAGAATTGCTTGCTTCTAAACAAAACACCTTGAATTAATTTGATCAAATCCTTTGTCTTAATTGAGTAAAATTTGAGGAAATGGTTCTACCAGAATTAAGGCCAGCTCAGGAAAATTAGAGTGTCTTGCTTTGAAAGACAAGTTAGTTTTCTATGCAATGGTGTTTGATAACAGTGCTTCAGATGAAAGCAAAAGAATTTTGTGTTCTGTTAGGAATAACTGGAAAAGACCAAGAACAGTAACCTATTACAATTTCAGATAGCCAGAGGGAGAAGTCAGTCTGCATTAATGAAAGAAAGTCATGTGTTTTTTTAAAAAATAAAATTGCTTTCAAAATACATGCAATAACTAGACCAAGATGTGATGTGGTGTGTGTGTGTGTGTGTGTGTGTGTGTGTGTGTGTGTATCTCTATCCTAGTAAATGATCTTAGAGGTTATGTAAGCCTGACTTATTACTTCCATTTTAGTTGATTAAAATACAATGTTTATTCCAAGTTACTTGGAGCATACTTAAAATTATTTTTATAAGCAAGGCAAATAGGCTTAGCAAAACTGATATCTTAATTTGCTTCACATACCCATTGTTTATGTATACTATAAAGATACATTTTAGCCTAGATTCTGTTATAAGTTCTAAGTTTGTGTCTGATTCTGAATTAATAAGTTTTATTGAAGGTAGAAGTCTGAATGTAGCATCTTTGCTAACATAATATAGGATTTTCAAAAGTTAATTGATCAGGAGAATGAAGGTAAGAGATTATATTTTGTTACATGGGTTATATTTTTCTACCTCATCTTACTATAATATATCATAGGAATTTTTAAAATTTTTAAAAATTTGAATCAGGATTTTCTATTCACTTTTTCCTGGTGTTTCATATGTTGAGCTAACATAATACTATATGCTGGGGTCATTAAAGAAAATTATTTAACAATAAGATAGTATTTGGTGGTTCCATTTATTTTTTTTTCCTTTTTATAAGAGGATATAATGTATTCCTTTAAGCATCTTGAATCTCTTCCCTGGGAATTGGCAGCAGCAACTGTTATAAAGGGAACATTTTTGAAATATGTCTCTTAATCACATCGAGTGCTATATCCATCAGAGTTTCCATTTTATATGGCACATTCAACTTCATTCATCTGACAGCAATGAAATAATGCTACTTTAGACCTCTCTGGAAGTTTTATTGAATATCATCAAATGCTTAGCAAATATTTAAAACATTTCACATATTCTTACAACTGGGAATCACACACTGAAGATTATTTCCTGGTTTGGGAATGTTAATGTAATGAAAAAGTGATAAATATATCTTGATCTGACATGAAAGTAGAATAAGATGCTAACTTTACTGAATGGCTCGATACTGCTTATAGAACAGAATAGCAGAAATATTACTTTTTACCTGAACTGTTTGCCAGGCCAAGCTCACATGCCTTATTCTCATGGCTAAAGCTGGCGATAAAGCTTGCACTTTTGATTTCCAAACTGTAGCATGCAGGCATCAGAGTTGATGAAGCAAGCCACTGTTCTCATTGCAAATGGATAGGACAATAACATGTTTGCTTACTTGCAAGTCTAGCAGAGTATCAAACTCTTTTCCTCCATTTCCTGAGACATCCTATGGTTTGGAATGCAGCATCTTTACAGTCCACTTTCTCTTGGTGCGCCTGGGTGGCTCAGTCAGTTAAGCGTCTGACTTCAGCTCAGGCCATGATCTCATGGTTTGTGGGTTTGAGCCCCACATTGGGCTCTGTGCTGACAGCCTGAAGCCTGCTTTGGATTCTGTGTCTCCCTCTCTCTCTCCCCCTTCCCCACTTATGCGCTCTCTCTCTCTCTCTCTCTCTCTCTAAAAAATGAATAAACATTAAAAAAACCCACTTTCTCATATGCTTTAGTAATACTGAGCAAAAAATAATGTAATTATCATTCACATTTATATTTGATTGTTTCAAAAATAGTAGAACCATAACTTAGGTAGATAAAATTGTTCTTTCATTCTTTGCCTTTGTTCAGATTCCCATATGTAATTGCTGTTTTTGCAAAATAGGTTTCTAATTCCCTTGCCCTTGCAGTAGATATATATTTTAGAAAATTGTTTCTAATTCAAAGGAGGCTTCGCTTTGTCTCCTGGATGAAAAATGGTTACCAAGTTTTCCAGTTGCATATAATTATACCTGTCAAACAGTTAGTGATGGCTACCTCAACAAGTCTGCACAAGATGTTGACACAATCAGCTTCTCTCTTTAGGTGTTTTGCCATGAATAGGTGATCCTTCCAGATTCCAGGTGCTACTCCTTAGCTGGATGTTTCACTTTACAAGGCAGCAGCCCTTCATGAAAAATCTGTAATTACACAGCATTCAAGTATTTCATCGTTAAACTAACATCTGATTACAAGATGGCCCACAGCATGAGAATTTGAAACTAGGCTCAGTAGGAATGAGACTACATAGCCTAGTCTTTGTTCCCCTCTTTCTATTTGCTTTAGACAAGTCCTGTCTATGTTCGACAGTGGGCGACACCAGCCTACTTCTCAGAGGAGAAACAGGGAGGACAAGACGGGTAATGAATGCCCCTCAAGCAAAGGCAGGCACTACTGTAAGCAAAAGTCATCTTTTTTTTGTTTACATCCTCCCCACCCCCAAGTTTTGAAATCTCATGAATCTCAGATGTGGTTTAAATAATATGATGCCAGTTGCTGGGATCAGAGGAAACTGAATAGTCTTATCAGTATCCCCATGACTCAGTGATTTTTTAGAGGACTAAATTTGTTATGTGGAAGTCTGAAAAGGAGCCCACATGTCATTCGGAAACTGTTGATTCTGTTGGGTGCTACCTGGCACTGTGTAAGATATAAGAGTTGTAGAGTCCTGGCCAAGTGGAATTTACAATCTCATTTCACGTATCAAATAGGTCCCTGGGAAAGAGATTAAAATGTGACCTTTGAAAGTTGTAATCAAGGGGTTGGAAACGGATCTCTGTGAGACTGGTGCCCATGGCACCCTCACCCAGCCCCTGTGAGAGCTGCTCATGCTAGAAAGGTCTCCATCCCTTCTTGTTTCTACAGACTTCTCCTGTTTCTGTTGTTTCATAAACAAAATGGTTTATTTTCATGCTCTTGGACAAATTCTATAATTAGTACAAGTTTTTCAGTGCTCTGATTTTATTTTTCATTTTTGTCTAAGACTTCATGTCTTTTGAGTGGCCTCTTCCTTCTGGAGCTCCTGGAGCTCATCTTGGTAACCCATAAATATCAGGAAGCCTTCAAGATTTCCAGTCTTGTGAAGTTTATAGAACATTCATTTCCACGGCCTATTACTCTTTCTCGGGGGATCATAATGTGTCCATTTACTCTTAGGCATGGCAAGATGTACCTTTCTTGGACTAAACATTCGTCTCTGCTCCCATATATAATCTAAGAAAGGCAAATAATTCTTTTCGCTTGCTGCTTTTCTTAGAGTGTTTTAATAAGAAAAGCATCAAAGCAACCTGGTCAAGAGGAGGAATCTTGGGTCAGGAAAACTTAAGAGACACATTTGGAGAGAATATTTGAAAACAGAAGATTTTGATTTATCAAGGTAGAAGAAAGCTATTTTCTGTAGTTAGAGTTGTAAAAAGTGACCTTCAGAATTTGAAAAAAAAATCTCAACAGTTGAAGCCCTACTGTGTTCCAAGCACTATGGCCAACAGTTTATGTTCATTTTCTCATTTAGTCCTCTCAACAGCCCTACCAAGGAGGTATTATTATTACTATTAGTCTTTGAGGTGAGGACGTAAATGTATTCAATAATACTTATCCAGTATTTATTGAGTACCCATGTGTCTACGTGCTGAAAATGTAGCTCCAAACAAGACAGCTCATGTTTTAGAGCTGGAGACGGACAATTAGCAAATTAACAAATAAATAGCATAATCTTACTGTCACAGTGTGTCATGAAGAAAGGAAGGCTAGGTAAACTGGGACTCAGGGTAGGAGGATGGTCAGGAAGGCCTCCCTAGCAGGGGCCATGGAGCTGAGAGCTGAGAAGAGCAGGAGGCCACCCTGCAGGGGTCTTAGGAGAAGCAGTTCAGGCAGAGGGTCTTGTCAGTGCGAAGGCATGTTTGCAGGACAGAAAGAAAGCATATGTGGCCCCAACAGATGGGAAGTGGAAAGAAGAGAGACAAGGGCCCGGAGGTGTCTTGGCAGTTAAGGCAAGGAGTTTGGATCTCATTTGAAGAGCAGCAGGAAGCTTTGGGGGATGTTTCAGATACATGAGTGATGTGGTTCAAGTTAGATATTCCAACATTCCCTCAAGAGGATGAGTAGTTTGTTCGGGGTGAAGTGGGTATGATGAGGAAAGAGGGAGGGAGTTAAATTGCTCACCTGGGACTTCAACCTGGTCCCTCTGCCTTCAGACCTCTTCCCAGCATGCTGTACAGTTTAACTTGATCACCAGTATCAAGAGATTGGAAAGGAAGAATGTAGACAGTGGTAAGAGAGGAAAACCACGGTGTACACATTAGAGCCAAAGGTTCAATTCTTTTAGGAAAATTAAACACGGCAGTTAGTGCCAACTCCTAGGAATCTGGGCTATGGCTCGCCTTTGAGTGGCAGGCCTGTGTGTGTCTTGTAATGTCGAACTTCAACCCCTGTAACCAGGCCACAGTGATGAGGCTCCTGTTTAGACACTGAGAAGAGCAAACTTACTGAGTCCTTGCGCTCAAGGAAGGCTAATTGGTTTGGCTTTGCTGAAACTCTGTTGCTGAATTTTCTCTTCCTTCTTGCTCATAACCTGACTGTCTAGCCATTCTTGCACCCCCCAACATATGCTAAATGCAGAAAGCAGCAAGTTTTGGAAGGTTAAGGAGCAAGTTGTACTAGTCACACTTCTCCCTGCCCTGCTAAACCGAGAACTGCGTATAGCATGTGGTGGGGGAAAAAGAGAATGCTCCTTAAGAATTTTTTTGTGTTGCAGCCTCCAATCCCCTCCCCTCCCCTCCTTCCCCCCCACCCCCACCCCCAGTCCATCTGTGATGCCTGTATTCTTATACAGGCTATCTGTCTACAGACGCCCCAGCCTTAATCACGTTCTCTGTATTGTGTATCGCTCCCAAATCTATCTACTTATGTCAGTTGTTTACCAGTTCCCTTTGGCTGTCTGCTCTTTATCATATTGGTCAGTCAACCCTGGGCGGCTCAGGTTGGGAAAGAGAGAGAGTGGGCCTGGAGAAGGAAAGCAGGAGTGGAGAATAGCAGGGGACCATCAGTGAAGACGATTCCAAAAATAGCTCAGCGAGGCTGATGATAGCTCTGCTTACGGCTACCCCGTGTGGAATTTACGCACTTCACTAAGATTCTCTGCTGAAATGTATTCTGCCAGCTGCTCCTGCACTTGGTGGTAGCTGGCGGCGGCGGTGGTGGTGGTGGCGGCGGCAGTGGGCTGGCCACACCTTCAGAGAAGACATTGGAAGCAATAGGTTTGGGGCAGGATGGGCTCCTGCACAGAGAGGAGACTTGTCAGGGCCTATTAGAACTCCCCAGGTGTGAGGCATCTGTGTTCTTTTTAAGGTATAATCTGGGCACTTGGCATCCAGTGTTTTGTTTGTTTGTTTGCTTTTTCCTCCTAATCCTTTTTAATGAGGTGGAGGGATGAGTGAGGAGAAATGGTTGTATTTCCCACCCACTGGCTGTCTGTTATTTTATGGTTGTTGCTACAATTTATTATATGCATAGACTCTTTCTCTTCTTTTGTATCTCCTGTTGGGAGATTTGGCTAGCAAACCTCTCAGCGTTGTAATAACACTTCGGTCTTAGGCAGGACCTTCATTTACCAAAGAACCTATACAAAGTTGCCAATCTAATAATGTAGCAAGCCTAAGTACAACTTTTATAAAGGGCACTGCTCCTCAAATATGCCAAGCAGTGTTCCTCACTTTGATCTGATCTAGCCACATGACCCCTTCTCAGAATGAAATGATCTCTCACAGGCTGTCAGAATTTTGTAATCAAGTCTCCTCCAGCCACTCTACTTCTTATTCCTCTTTTTGTTTGTTTGTTTGTTTTTGCATCTAGATTTTCTCATGAAATAATGTGGGCATGTCCCTGTAATTTGGCAGATTTGTGGTCTTGCTCTGACAGGCAGCTCACACTGAACCAGTTTTTAAGATCTCTTGCAAAATGTGTCTACTTCATCCCAACCCCCCAAGTATTAAACTTGTATATTCTGGAAAGAGTTAAGATGTTTAAATTTTCCAGACCAGAGAATCTCAGCCAACCAGCACGAAACAAAATGAAAGGGAAAAAGGAAAGAGGATGTGCGGGGTGGGGGTGGGGGAGCGGGGGAGGGAGTGGGGAGAATAGCAACTGTCTCCTTATAAATTTCAGCTTCTGTTCCTGCCCTGAGTATAAATATTGTTATTCAGACAGGCTTTTGCCTACTTCATGGTAGGGTATTCAATGAGCTATGAGATAACGGAGAGCAATTTTCTTGCCTAAGTGAGGGGCTGGCCAAAATGTGTTTTCCAGGCTCAGAACTCTCAGGTCAAGTTGGCACTGAGCATCTGCATTTTTATAAGTATGCTCAGTAATTCTGATGTAGGTTATCTGGGGACCTCAACTCCAGAAACCTTGGTCTAAAGTTTATTAGAATTTTTTCACAAGTGAGTGCTATAATTTGGACCGCTTAAGAGGAAATTGAAGGAAAATAAAACAGCATTGTCATTGTCTTCTGTGATAGTTTAGAGCTCTCCAATTACTGTGTATTTTGTGACATATATTTTGTTTCCTTTTGCTTTAGTTTGTTACACAGTTACTGCCTTTTTATGTATAATCCATGTTGAAGCATGAATGAGACGATTTACATTAGTGGGAAGACAGCATTGGTGGAAAGTAGGGGAAAATAGACTAGGACAGAGGAACATTTGGACTGAAGTCCTGCAGTGTGTCAGGGACCGCCATTTCCTTGTTGCAATCCAGATTAGATCTATATTTCCTCCCTTTATGCAGCAGAAAGGTGTATTGAACCTTAGAGTGTCTATGAGGTGTAGTTAGCTACTCCCTCCTTACCATCTGTCTTGCTTTCTGATGTCTGTGTTCAAGTTCACTTAACCTACATCGCCACCTACTGTCCACCCCCCATCTCTCACTAAGGAACTTTTGCTTGGGAGTGGGTGGGGATGAGCTAAGAGAGGCCACACACTGTGAATGCAAAGGGAGATTGGACTCCTATTTTGGATGCTTGATTTGCAATGGTTTTTGCAGAATTACAGCATTTCTATCACTATTTCTAAGGTCTTCCTTTATTTCAATCCAGAAGCAAATTACCTTTGGGTTAGAAATAGCAGCCAAGTTCTGATTAAAATGAAAACAAACCTCTCTCCCCCTCATATCTAATGCCCTCTTTGTTGGCTTTAAAATTTTTATTGATTTGGGGATTTAATGTTAGCTCCAACTGTGAATAATGGCCACTGTGGGCCCTTTGAGTGCTCCTAGCAGTTGTCTAGCTAATGTATGGAAGGAGACCTGAAAATGCTTTTCCCCAGTCCTTTGTTTCTTTACTTTGGTATTTTCCCCCCTCCTTGAGTATATTTTCTAGTTGAACTGAATGAGAAATACTTTCATGTGGCACCCTTCTCTGGTTCTGTTAGAAAGACCAAGTGTCCTTTGGGAAATACCTTCTGGTTTTTGTTGGTCCCTTGCTCCTGTCCTTGGCTTCTCTCGAACTGGAGATAGAAGTCACCCTGTGCGTTTCTCTGGTCTCATTCTTTGACTGTTCCCTTCCATGAGTTTGTTCTTCATTTAATTTTATATTGAAATACATCAGTTATCTAAGCTTCCATCTTTAATGAAGACAACAAACAATGTTATATCACAGGATAGAGTTGCTTTTATGATTTTAGAGTTAGGTTAGGCAGCATATTTTCAAGTTGATTTCTTGGAACCTAAGACGAAATATCTGTATTAGAAGCCTAGAGAAGATTAGGGGTGCCTAGGTGGCTCATTTGGTTAAGTGTCTGACTCTCAGTTTCAGCTCAGGTCATGATCTCACAGTTTTGTGATTTCGAGCCCCGCACTGGGCTCTGTGCTGACAGCACGGAGCCTCCTTGGGATTCTCTCTCTTCCACTCTCTCTTCCATTCCCCCACTCCTGCTGTCTCTGTCTTTCTCAAAACAAATAAATAAACTTAAAAAATATTTAAAAAAAGAAGCCCAGGGAAGGCTAAATAGAGTTTTCATTGAATGATATTAGATATAGAATGATTTTTAGGTATAGGTTAGATATTAGTGACGTAGATTGGATATGTGATGTTTGGTGTCGGATAGTCATTCTGTTCATTTTTGAGCGTGTTGCTGTTAATTCTTTCTTCCTTAGATATTTCTGTAGCTAAATAGCTCTGTTCCAGTATTTCAGTCTTGATTTATAGCCTTTTATTTGTTGTTGAGAAGGATAGAAAGACTATAACTGCCAGAGTGAGCATGATGGGTGAGTCACTGTTGAGGGGAAAAGAACTCATCTCTGCTCAGAACCCCCCTTCATGTTTCCATTTGTGGGACACAGGTTGCTTCGGTCAGCGTAAGGCATTTGCTTGCTTGTCTGCTCCTTCTGTGTATGTCCTTCCAGCCCCTCCTGTGCAGGCATAGCTTAATGCAGTAAGACCTATTTCTTGGGGGCTAGAGGTATCCTGAATTACAAGTCTCCACCCCCCACTGCCCTAGCACAGCCCTGTGGTAGTGCTTCTTACAGTCAAGGGTCTGGAAGCCCACAGCTTGTTACCTCTGGAAATTGAATTGACCTGTGAATTGCTCTTTTTTTTTTCCTGGAAAGAGTTATCACAGTTCCCAAACCTCTAGCCTGACACTTGAAATAGAGGGGTTGTGTTTTTTAGAAATACTCACTTAACCCAGTTGTTTCCAGACCTGACTCATCATGAAAAACTCCTTTGGGGAGGTGAAAAACCTTTGGGGAGGTGAAGAAAAGATTCTTGGGATCCAGACATGTTGCTTTTCATAAAAGCCTCCAGGAGGGCTTGACAATCAGTCTGCATTAGGACTACAATCTGATCAAATTCCAATAGTTTTTACAGGAGGAGAGTAAAGGAAAGTTTGTCTGTCTTGGCTGGTGGGTTGAAATCTAAACCCTCTCTCTGCTTTTGGAACCCCTAACCACATGCCAGCTTTGAGGATGCCTTTTTTTAAGTGGGTGCTTTCATCTAATGTGCTGTTTGTTCATCTGAGATTCTGGCCAAGAGTTGTTCATGCACAGGCAGCCAGATCTACATGGGAAAAAGCCTGGAGAAACAGCTACTAGAGGGGAGGAGCAGGAGGAGGGGGAGAAGGAGGAGGAAGAGCGGGGAGAGGAGGGGGGACATGGAGGAGGAAGAGGAAAGGGGAGGTGGGAAGAGGTGGAGGAGGAGGAGGAGGAGGAGGAGGAGGCGGCTTTCTCCAAAAGATATGAAACTCATCAGGATACTGATGATACTCCATACTCTTCATTGGTTTCATTCATTTAATGAGTATTTGATGAGCACTGTGTATGTGTCAGGGAAAGGCATGGCCACTAGAGATTTGATGGTGAGTAGATAGCTTCTCTTCCTTCATGTGGCTTACTAATTAGTGTAGAGACAGATACTAAACAAATAAATGTATTAGTACAAAGTTAAAAACTTCACTAGGTAAGTGCCATGAAGGGAAATATCAGTGTGCAAATGTGTATGACTAGAACATCTGTTCTGTTCTGGGGTGGCTGTGGAGTGTCAAGGAAGGTTTTCCTTAGTAAGTGACATTTGAGCTGATCTTAGAATTATGGGTAGGAGTTAACTGGGCTGAAAAAGAGGGATGTGCAGGGGACCTTTAAAGAACTTAATGTGGCCGAAGCAAAATGTGGGATGAATAGAGTGGCAGCAGAGGAGGCTGGAAGGGGGGAAGGTGAGGAAGTTCAGATAATGCGGGCTATAGTTGGGGATTTTTTTTAAGTTAATTAATTAATTAATTAATTTAGAGAGAGGGAGGGAGGGAAGGAGGGAAGGGGGGAGAGGGAGAATATGAGCGAGGGAGGAGCAGAAAGAGAGGGAGAGAGAGAATCCCAAACAGGCTCCACACTGTCAGTGCAGGGCCTGACTCAGGGCTCGAACTCATGAATCATCGCATGATCATGACCCGAGCTGAAGTCGGACGATCAATGAACTGAGGCACCCAGGCATCCCTATAGCCAGTTATGATAAGCATTTCACTCTTTATCTGAAAGGCAACTGAGCTCCTGTCCTTTCACCTTGATCAAGCGAGGTCCTCAGCCTCCTCCCCTTTTCTACTTCTCATCCATCTATACTGGTCACCTGAGCCTTCACCACTGCTTAAAGTGCCATCTGGAGTGAAGGAGGTGCTGACAGGCAGTGGGCGTAGACTCCATGGAGGGCTACGCGCCTACTCAGGGCTGGCTGTGCACACTCCTCTTTGACTCAGCAAAGCGAACCAAGTGAAAAGTGTCTTCTCTGCAAGCCGGGTGCGTGGCTTCACTCACTCTCACGCTCACTGCTCTCCCTGTCCACCTTTTTCTTCCCCCCTTTGCCCTATCCAAGGTAGGCTGATCAGCCTGTCACTCGGGCCACTTTGCCTAGCTTGCATATCTGAGGATGTTGGAGGGTCCACAAGAATGAAGAGAAACCACTACGTCTGTAGGTACACTCGCTCCTCAGCCAGCTCCCACTTCTCGCTAAGATGTGCAAGTTGTCTGAGTGTTTTTATGCACCAGTGCTCCAATAAGGAAATTTTGTATAAAGACTAATTGTTTTTATGCTTCCTTTATAGAACATGAACACATTTGAGTTTTTGTTACTTATTCTGGAACATTAATGGAAGGCTCAGGAGTGTCAGCTTTATAGATTTGTTTCTCTTTTTCTCAGAATAGGCTTAAAACCATTAGAGAGCAGAATACCTACCTATATGCCTTCTCAGTGACAGTTTTCAAAATATCTGTCCTTTTTTCTAACAGAGTTATTGAATAGAGAGAAGTAAGTGTGGATGGACATTAAGGGATTATCATGCAGATGGTTTTATGATCCTCGCTGTCATTGCCATTGTCAAAGAGGCATTTATTAAATGCCAAATGCTGTTTAGTGTTGCTCTAAGTTCTGCCATATAAAGAGTATTACAGAGTCATAGTCTTTGTCCGGGGGAGATTTCAATCTGGGAGACAGCCTTAATTTATAAACATTTGAAAAGGGCATAAAGGTACCAAGAACCAAAACAAGAGATTGCAAGAGAATGGATTAATATACAAGTGGATTTAAGGTATTTATATTACTTTTAAGTTAAAGGTCAGAACAAATCTGGGAAGCTGTTGTATTAGTCAGAGTAGGTCTGGTTGGGCTATGGTAACAAACTCCATCATATCTGCGTAGCTTCACACAATGGAGTTTCTCACTCCATACTTCGTGTCCATCACAAAATGTCAGGGGCTTTTGTATCCTCATTATTCAGGGATATATGCTGATGAACCCTTTACCATCTGTAACGTCACTGGTTACCCTGGAAGCAGCGAGGAAATAAAGAGACTCATGACTGGCCCTGAAATGCCAGAAGTGATACTTTACTTCCACTTACATCTCATTAGCCTAGGCAAGCCACGTGATGATACATAATTCCACGGGAGAAGGAAGTGCAGTCCAACCATGTGCCCCACAGGAGGTGAACCAGAACATTACTATAACAATGAGAAATATTTTTTATCAAATTTAACAATTATTCTAGCTACAGTAGTTGATCAATCTACCAATTGATGATAGTTACACTATTACACTTAAGTAATGGAACACTTACTATGTAACAAATGCTTTGTTAAACAGTTCACATTATTACATTTAATTCTTTATCAACCTATAAAGTAGATTCTATTATTATCTCTATTTTCCACTTGATAAAATGAAAACCAGGAGCTTTTAAGTAACCTGTCTGAGGTCACACAACTTGTATTTAGCAAAGCTGGTATTTTGAGCCCGTTTTCTCCTAACTTAAGAGTCTAAGCAGTTCCCCAAGATTCCTGTTATACAATTGAAGTCTTGACTTGTTTTTTTGCATAGAGCTGGAAAGAATAGAGTGATTTCCAACTTGGTCATTTAGAATGGCTAAGAAGTGTCTCTACTTTGCTAAAAACCATCTTTGGCTTTGTTGATCTTCAGAACCAAATGGATTCTCTTTCTTTTTATAAAATATTCTCCAGCTGTTTGCTGCTTAGCTTTTTGTTTTTGTTATTGTTACTAATAAGATCATTCTTTCTTTCACATGAGTTGCTGGCACTCCTTGAGAGTTGACCTCATGGGCTTTTTCATGTCTTTGTGGCACCATCTTGGATTACAAGGACTTAGAACATTTTTTGAACATGTCCACTGAAGTACTGTTAGGAAAGGCTTATAGTTGAAGGATTTTAAAAGAAAACTTAGTAACTTTAAAAAACTCATTTATAACTGTTTATCCAAATCATTTTTTCAGTTGTTTTAGTTTTCTTCCATTTGTGAATGAAATCTCTCCCCCCTTTTTTCAGACCATTTTATTAGTTCATTGTTTTGTTTTCCATTGTATCTCCAGTAACTAGCAAAATGCCTGGCATGTATTATTTGCATGGATATTTCTTTGAAGTGAATGAATAAGTCATTGAACTGGCAGATTTCATGTTCAGACTCCAGGTTCTTCAACTATTCTACTCTACTTATCTCTGTCACCAATGCTTTGACAAATAATGCTGTACTAGACACTCTATGGATCTTAAATACTCAGTTTCTTGCTAGCTGTGAGTTTTGTAACCTATTTTCTCACCAATAAAATAGGGATAATGATTAATTCTACCTCTTAGGTCTGGATTTAGCATTAAATAATTTAATGCTGCAAAGTACTTAGAATATTGTCTGACATAAAGAAAGTACAACCAGGATTTCTTTATCCTTTGTGTTGGGAATCAAACAAGTGAAATCAAATTTCATTAAAAAAATTTTTTTCTCACATTAAACCTAAAATTACATGAGCCTCCTGTAAGAATTCATCCCAGGGAATTGAGTTGTATTATTACCATAGACCTAGTTGTTTATTCCCTTTAATCTGATCATTTATAATCTGTTCTGGTCATTGTCCTGGAGAGTGATATTTTGTAAGATGTTCATTCTTTTTGGTTTAAATATTTGTTATTGAGATACAATGGGGCTTGATTATCTTGGCTCCATGCATAACAACATATTCATGCATTGATTTGTTCTTTTATTCATTCAACAAATATTTATTGAGAAACAGAAGCATAATTATAGAGACTCTTAGAGCTAGAAAGAATCTTAAAATCTTTTTAGGCCAAATCTACCCTTACTTCTACATATTTAATACTAAGAATGTAAAAAGATCAGTGTCAAAATTGACTCAATGGGAGCAGCAGGTGAAGGGACATTTCATTTATCTTCTGTCTGTTCTTAAGTAATCCCATTCACCCCTAAAGGAGGGAGACACTCCTTTGAAATCAGGATCTTGTGCCCTTGTCGGTTTTCTTTAGAATTAATTGAAACATTTTGAATCAAATACCAAGAATAGTAATTCATATATAGTCTAAAGAATCTAGACTTCAAGCCTGTTAGGGCTGATCCTAAGTTTTTATTGACCTAAGGAAAGTATAGAGTATCATGTTCTGTGTTCTGCAACCTGGCAATCTCAGGTCAGGAAACCTGAATGGTTTTGCAGCATGGATGCCAGGAGACCTATGGCTGCCACGCAAATTACCATGAACCGGGTGGCTTATAATAACACACATTTATTTTTTCACATTTCTGAGGACCATAAGTCTGAAGTCAGGTGCTGATAGGGTCATGCTCCCTATAGAGCAGGAGAGGGTTCCCTTCCTTGTCTCTTCCAGTTTCTGGTGGCTGGCAGCATCCTTTGGCTTATGGCTGCATCAACTCTTGTCTCTGCCTCTACCTTTACACAGCCTTCTCCACTGTGTATGTCTGCTCCTCTTTGTGTCTAATGTAAAAGGATACATATAATTGCATTCAGAACTCCCTTGGCCAATCTAGGATAAACTCCTCCTCTTTAACTTAATTACATTAAAAAATATAAAGTGATATTCTTTTGACATATAAGTTGATATTTACAGGCTGTGGGCATTAGGATGTGGATATCTTTTGGGGGGTGGCCATCTATCTACTTTACCTGGGTTTCAGTCCTTGTTTTTTTTTTTTTTTTAAAGCTTATATAATTATTTGTGTGTGTGTGTGTGTGTGTGTGTGTGTGTGCGCGCGCGTGTGCATGCATGCGTATGTGTGTGAGAGAGAGAGCGAGCGAGCAGGCGAGCATGCGCATGTGTGAGCAGGGGAGGGGCAGAGAGAGGGAGACAGAGAATCCCAAGCAGGCTTCAGGCTATTATCACACAGCCTGGTGACTCAGGGCTCAGACTCACAAACTGTGAGACCATGACCTGATGACCTGAGCCAAAATCAAGAGCTGGAATCTTAACCGATGGAGCCACCCAAGAGCCCCAATCCTAGTTTTTTGATGAACTGTACACAACTGGGAAAGTTATCCTGGCTCTCTAAATTCAGGTTTTTCATCTGTAAAATGAGAATAACAATGCCCAATTTACATATGAGAAATTACATTTATAATACATTACATTTAAATGAGAAATAAAAGAGGTAAAATGTATATAATGTTACCCAACTCAGTTCTTAGCAGAAGTAGTTACCATGGTTCCAGCCATTCAGAGGCTACATCAGATTTTAAACTACTTTACTTGATAGAAAAAGGTAAGCCCATCTATATTTGGTCAAGAATTTGTTAAAGATTTATGATTTGGTTGGTGAAATATTATTGAGCAACCACAAGATGGTTTTATATTCAGATAACCATTATATGCTGGCCATGCCTCATTTACTAATAATTTCTTTTTCTCTGCTTTCTGCTGCTTCCTACCTACTAGCATCTTTTGTTAACATATTACTATGTAATGCCAGATTCTTTAAGTAATAATGAGTGATAGCTGGAGTAATGAACCAGTGCTGTCTTTTTGCCACCAGGCTGCAAAGAAATCAGTTGGAACTACTTTGCTGAGTGAAAGTAAGGGTGGTACAGAATGTATCACCTACGTTTTATAGAATTCTTCCTTGAGCTGTGTACTTCAGGATTCATATTCCAGATTCTTTCTTACCTGAACTGTAATTTTTATCTCTGGAAGTAAAAACACTCATCAAAAAATATTTCTACAAATGTGGGATCCAAGTTTTGTCATAATACGTAGTATAGACTTAATTGAGTTGTTTGTGATTTGGAATAGCTCTGTCTCTCTGAATCAGGAGTAACTCAAGAAGTGTTACCAACATTCACAGATATGAATAGCATAATTAAAGTCAAGGTGTTTTTAAAAATTTAACCTTTTTCTTATATTGGAATTACTTTTTTTTAATTTCTAAATTTTAATTCCAGGATAGTTAACATAACAGTGTTATATTAGTTTCAGGTGTACAATATAGTGATTGAGCAGTTGTATACATTACTCAGTGCTCAACATGATAAGTGTGCTCTTAATCCCCTTGAATTATGTCACCTATCCTTCTCATCCACTGCCCTTTGGTAACTATCAATTTGTTCTCTATAGTAAAGAGTCTGTTTCATTGGCTTGTCTCTTCTTTTTTTTAATTCATTCATTTAGTTTCTTAAATTCCACCTATGAATGAAATCATACGGTATTTATCTTTCTCTGACTGATACATTTCCCTTAGCATTATACTCTCTAGATCCATCTATGTTGTTGACATATATGTATATATATATATATATATATATATCTCATATCTTCTTTATCCATTCATCTATTGATGAACACTTGGGCTACTTCCATAGTGTGGCTATTGTAAATAATGCTGCAGTAAACTTAAGGATGCATGTATCTTTTTGAATTAGTGTTTTTATCTTCTTTGAGTGAATACCCAGTAGTGGAATTATTGGGTCATATGGTAATTCTATTATTAACTTTTTTGTGGGACCTCCATACTGTTTTCCATAGTGGCTATATCAGTTTGCATTCCCACCAACAATGCAAGAGGGTTCCACATCCATTTTCTCTACATCCTCACCAACACATATTGTTTCTTGAGATGTTGATTTTAGCCATTCTGATAGGTGTGAGGTGGTATCTTGTGGTTTTGATTTGCATTTCTCTGATGATGAGTGATGTTGTATGTTATTTCATGTGTCTACTGGCCATCAGAATGTTTTCTTTGGAGAAATGTCTGTTCATGTCTTCTGCCTATTTTTAAATTGGATTATTTGGGTTTTGTGTGTGTGTGTGTGTGTGTGTGTGTTCAGTTGTATCAGTTCTTTATATATTTTGGATAGTAACCCTTTATCAGATATGCTATTTGCAAATATCTTCTCCCATTTAGTAAGTTGTCTTTTAGTTTGCTGATTGTTTCCTTTGCTATAAAGAAGGCTTTTATTTTGATGCAGTCCCAATAGTTTAATTTTGCTTTTGTTTTACTTGCCTCTGGAGACATATCTAGAAAAATGTTGCTGTGGCCGATGTCAGAGAAATTACTGCCTATGCTCTCTTCTAGGAGTTTTCTAAATTAACATTTTAGTGTGTTCCTCTGTAAACTAATATAGTTGATAATTTTTGTAGAGTCACACTTTTTGTGTATCTTCTTGTTTCATTTTCTCTTTTTCCAACTCATATACTTTTGCCCCCCCTCTACCTGCCCCCCCAGGTTTTGCCCCTTCTTTTTGCTTATGGGAAGAATATTGACCATGAATGTGTAGTATGTTTCATTCAGTGAACTATAAAGTTGATGTATATGTGACAATTAGAATAGGCAGGAGGCAGAGTAATGGGATATGTTGCTGTCTAGGTGTCTTCCAGCTCTAACATTCTATGGATTTACATACTTCCAAATATTAACTCCTAAATTTAAAAACGCACACTCCAATGTTACTTCTAGCACTACCCTATCTCCTTTCTTCAATCTAAAAAATTATTATTTTATAGGTTGTTAAAAGGAAAATAATAAAGATATTAGGCTAGATTTTCCAGGAGAATGTGAGCATGTTGGGTGTGTGTGTGTGTGTGTGTGTGTGTGTGCGCACACACACACACACACACACACAAGTAACTGAGATTTTTGTTTTCACTCAACCAACCCTTCAGAGGTCTTCAGAGTTTCCAGGTAAGTTTATTCCTTTAAGACATGACTGCTTTCTTTCATACAGCCATTTCACATCTACCAAGAAATGACTACAAGAACATCTGCTTTAGTACTCATAAACATCTTATCTGCTCATCGTTTCCATTCTTTTACAACTCCTCTTCCAAGTAACATCCAAAATGGTAAAATAAAAAAACAACACATACACGCAAAAAACAAAGCTAATATGATTTTAGATGCCAGTTGTGTCCTCTCTCTGAATGTTTTCCATATTTGAAATGGTTGGGGAATTATCTTGCCTCTACCCACAGTAATTTAGAATGAGAAGAATCCGATAAGGGTCGTTTCCTCCATCTCCTGGGATTTCACAAGCTCTGTTTTCTTTTATACCTGATCAGGTCTGCCAGTAGCGAAGCTATGCAATGTAGTGGAGAAGTGCATACGGTTAATTATGACAATTACAATCAGTTCTGTACAGTCTCTGCTGCTGTTACGGGATTCAAATACCATAATGTATGTCAAAAGGACAAATAGTGTTGCTGTGTTTTCTGCTTACAGCTGCTTTTATGACTGGGTTTTGCTCGTAAACAGGTGGTTATAAGATGCAGTCCTTCCATGAATTCATTTATCTTACGTGTCTCCAAATCTGGGTTCTCTGCTGTGTCATTAAACCCAAGTGTTGAGAGTCAACAACTCTGAGGGGACCTCAGGCCCTGGTTAGCGTCCTCTGAACATGTTCCAGGGAAGCTGTAATCACTTATGGTCAGTGGAAGTAGATGCCATGAATTTAGTTAATTCTCAGAGGTTCCCTTGCTACTCTCAGACTTTTGCTGCCAGCCTCCCCACTGTTTCCTTCACCTTCCCTGCACTGTTTTCTGTCCTTGCTTAATCCCTGCTTTTCCGGGTTTGCCCCTATGAACTCCTGTGCCTAGTTACTTCTCCCCGTTTTGGTCTCAAGTTTATAGCATGTTGCAAAGCCTACTGCATGTCGAAATGAGTCTATGTGCTGTTGATACCCAGTTACTTCATGTCTGATATTGTAATTGAATCCAGACAGTGTGTGCAGGTGGCCACCTCATCATTGTTGAGGGCAGCTGAAAAATAGGTAAGGTAATCGGTTTCTTTCAGCACACCTTTCCTTCTCGGCATCTCTCACCTCTGCTTGAAAGGTAGGTATGAAGAGGTTCATGGCAAATGAAACTCTGTATGAGAGCCCTTTTCCCCTTGAGTGTATCTTGTTTAAACAACACATTTCCAGTTAATGGCCATCTGGTAAAGCTGACAGCCTTTAGTCCTCCTAATTCTTAACTGTCTGAAAAAAAATGTGCCCAACCTGCCATGGCTTATGACTGAATTATAAACCATGAAGCATAATAAAGTCATTAACTTTCAACATGTCAAATTTTACTTGAATTGCATCTTGCCCAGAATTTGATAGCCTTTCCCCGGCACTTAAGAGAGAAGACCTGTGTGCTGTTCAAAAAGCACTTTGTCATTTCTCAGAGAACCATTAGCTTGTGTGGCTGCCTGGACATGAGCATCAGCAGATCTGGAGGAAGAGGAAAGTCTGGTGAACCAGTGTGGAGGAATAGGAATGAGGTTCACTTGGGAAAGGAAAAATTATTTCTTCCCAGGAAGAGAGAAAGGAATGAAGCTGAGCATTTAGGTAGAAGGTTCATCCTGAAAATAGTGATTGACTTCAGAGTGAAGGAAATTTTGGATATAAAGTGTGCTTTACAATTCTGATTACTCTTCCCTCTTTGTTCCCCACTATCAAAAAAAAAATCATATTCTATAAATGTCAGTGGAATATGGTGAGAGTGAAGCTACATTTTTGGAGAACCAGGTGTCAGCTCTGTCAGATTTCTATGAATAGACTCATTTATGTACACTTTTTAAAAGAAAGGTCACTCACCACCCTACTTGTAAAGCTGTCAGAGGATTTAGGAAAGAACTATGGTCAGCTGTCTTTTTACATGGGAAAGGAAATCTGGTTCTCAAGATATTTGGGGTATTGCAGTAAATAAGGGATATTAATAGAATTTCATCCCCAGCCTCTCTGGCTCAAAGAATTTGAGGAATCACTCAGTGCTTAGTCCTACTGCTGTATGAAGTTCCCATGCTGAATGTGGATGGGAAAATGTGGGCTTTGGTTTGCATTATTGGCTTCCTGTCTCCCCATACACCCATCCTTCTTGCCCCTGGGTTCCTATTGATTTAGTGAACAGACTAAGATGGAGCGTGTTCAAGTATCTTCTCCTGTCCAGAGATTAGGATAATGTTGGTGCTTCATATTGTGGCATAGTGGATGAAGGAGTGTCACCAAAGAAGATTTTGGCAAAGTAGGTTTTCCAGGTTTCTGAGTCCTCTGGTTCAGGTGCTGGATAGCCTTGGAAAGAAAGGAAAGCCCGCCATCTGGTGGTCGGCCTTTAGAAGTGCATCCACTAAGCCAGGGGGAGTACATTACAGACCGTGTACATATCACTACAGATAAGTAGAGAAGGAAGTGTCAGTATTATTTGGGTGAGTTTCATAATACTTTGTGTATTCCAGATTACAAGTAGGTTATGGATGCACCTGTCAGCCTAAAACATTTTAAAAATAAAGGGAATAGTCAGTAAGGTATTGGGAGTCATCTTCTGAAGCTGTTCAGGTGTTAAACTCTTGCTATAGGCCTACTGGGACACTAATAAAAACCCAAGCTATCAGTTATTTTGTAGGTGAGATTGCAGTCAAACTGAGAATCCAGATATTAAATATAATTATTTGGCAAGTGTGAGTAAAGCATTTGTTTCCATTGGCAAAAGGAAGTTGGATAAGAGAAACCTCTTTGCTGACGAATAGCTGGGAGGAGTGAGTCCCTGCAGGTGGTGACATTAAGCCAGGGTTTGAAGGGTGGGTAGGATTAGAATAAGTGAGGGAAATGGAGATGAATGTTCTTATTATACAGGCCGAGGGAGCAGGAATGGCTTTGTTTTTGAAGTCAGTAGCAAGCAAGTGTAGAGAGTTAGTGGTAAATAATGATATACAGGGAAAACTTGGCAAATGAATAAGAAATGAATTACATAAATACCTAAAGTGGTTTAATATAAATTGAATCAATGGGGCATTTTCAGTATTCATCATGAAGCTAGACAGGATAGCCTCTGGACCTTAGGGGTGAGTCTAGGTTCAAATACAGGTCTGACACTTATGTGAGTCCTTAGGCAAATTACATAGTCTCTCTGTGCCCATTTCCCCCCATCTGTTAAACTTGGATAAGAATAGAATGTATCTTTAGACTGAGAGATATGCAAACATTGTCTAGATCCAACATGTAGAAGTGGAGTACAAGGAAAGTCTCAGTTGTCCTGAAGCTGCCTCTCATGCTGGTGGTGAGTTTCCAGCTGCTTGTCGTACGTAATCAAAAGCTGAAGGACCTGTTGGCAGAGAAATTATAGAGATTTATAAATCATATGGGTGATTGGATGAGGTGGTACCCAGGGTCCCTCCAACCTAGAGATTTTGTTGTTCTAAAAAAAAATCCATGATGACCCTCAGAAACCTAACTGAGATGTGCAGATAGTAATGGCACCAGTTTACATTTTATGTTAAAAAACCATGTTTAAATTTGGTTCAAAATGTTCTGTTCTATGTAAAAAAAAATACCATCACTTTAATTAATGCAGCCTATAATTGAAACAACTATCTCAAGCTGTTCCTCTCCAGCACGTCAAGGGAAGGAGTGGAATTGGGGGATAGGGGGTGGAGAGAGGCAGAGGGTCTAGAGCCAATATGTCAGCTCTTCAAAGTTGCTCTGAGAAAACTGAACAAAGATCTCATCCTGAGTGTGAAAGGGGGCAAAGGCTTCAGGGAACACAGACTTTAAGTGCATTTCACCCCATTCTAATTATTTGAGAAGCAAAGGGTGGGGAAGAAATGTTGACAGCAGAGGTTTAGGGGAGAACAGGCACAATGATGCCCTGTAGCATAGCACTGTATTTTTTATGTGCCACATGTGGAGAAGGGAGGTAAGAACTTGGAGCTCAGAAAGGTTTAAAAGGCAAAATGTAATGACTTCCCTTTAATTAACTCAGACAATGTGTGGCAGGTTACGTTAATGTGCCTGTAGCTAAGACAGAGGTGGTAGACCACCTCTGAGACCTTCGAGAGAGAGAGAGAGGGGCTCCTGTTTTTCCAGAACAGAAAGGGCCTAGAAATCTTGTAGACTAATTTTAAAGGTGAGAGGACAAGCCTAGTGCAGTTACAAAACTCAGCCAAGGCTAGGTAGTCTCTCAGTGACAAAGCTAGGCTAATACCTCGATTGTCTACCCGCTTAGTATTCTCTCCAAGACACTGTGTATGATGGGAGTCTCTAGTGGTTTCAAGTTAGCCCCAGAGGGTCAAACTAACCATAGTACATTTGCCTACAGATTAAGATTTGGTGTATTCTTTTAACAAAAGTTGAAAAAGAAAGGTAAAAATTGGGTATCTACCTGTATCCACTCCAGTCAAGCTTTTCTTTTAAAGTTGCTTCAGAATTGGGGCACCTGGGTGGCTCAGTCAGTTGGGCGTGCCACTTCAGCTCAAGTCATGATCTCTCAGTTCATGAATTTAAGCCCCGTGTTGGGCTCTGTGCCGACAGCTCAGAGCCTGGAGTCTGTGTTGTATTCTTTGTCTCCCTCTCTCTGTTCCTACCCTTCTCATTCTCTCTCTCTCTCTCTCCTTCTCTCTCTCTTTCTCAGAAATAAACATTAAAAAAATTAAAAAAAATAAGGTTGCCTCAGAATATTATTAATACCAGTGGCTATTTCCATGTAGCTGTTTTAATTAAAGTGTTATATGTTTTTTTTTTATAAATAAAGTGATGAAAATTTCTGATTATAGCCCCGCAGGAGATTGAGCAGGGAAGGCATTGGAATTGCAGGTGGAGGAGGTACTCTGTAATTTAGATCACGTGACCAGTGCTATCACTGCTGTGTAGAATGTGCTACCATTGCAGCTTCAGATTTTTCAGGGTGAACAAACCTTTTATAAAAAAGGCAGGTGCACATTAAAGTTAAAAAGTTACATAAAATATTACAGGAGAGAATGAGAGGAAGTGAAGAAAACTAACATTCTTCTCCTGTTTTACTTATTTCAAGGAAACGAGTTTTATGAACAGTTTCCAGAAGCGTAATTAAGTAGTTGTAGATTTTGCTTTACAATTTTACCATTCTTCAAGGTCTTGTATTTATTTTCTTTTTTGAGCTGAGACCTAAAGAACTAGACAGAGACCCTTTAAAAAAAACCTTTTGTTTCCCCAATGAGTGAGAGAAATAGGAAGTAGAAAATCCTTTAGAAATTATTGGGGATTGGGACAGTGTAATAAATGGTGCTCCCTACTAATGATCAGTTGAGATAAACCCATGAGTTAAATGGATGGAGATCAGGATTTGTCTTCCATTTGGTGATGTACTGGTAAATTGTTTAATATTTTAGGAAGGAGGGAGCTGATTTTTAGTGTTTATGGATTTCTTGAAGGTAAATATTCCCACCTTGATCAAATTCTCACCGCCAATGTGATGCCATTGAACTTGGAGCTGGGCAGAGATCCACGCATTTGGCTCTTGCAAGACATTACAAATAGTCATTGGACCCCAGTGCTTATCACTTATAAAAGGCTGTGTTATAGAGTGAGGCTTATAGAGTGTTATAGACCTAAGCAGTCTTGTTGATGCTACACTTCAGAATTAGGCAAGGTTAAAACACAGTTCCTTCTTTGGGGGTCTGCCGTTACGAAACTTCCAAGAAGGATCAAAGCAGAGAGTGTGCTTTCTGTAGGTGTGTTGGCATCACTCAGAGTTTGTCTCCCAGATTCTACTAGTCTTCTGAGTCAACAATCTGAATCAAGTTGGGGCGAGAGGCCAGTAGTATTACTCGGAGGGGAGGTCTCTCTAAATGAAAGGAAACAAGGAAAATGGGGAACAAATGTTAGCCCTTAGCAGAATCAGAATTCAGAATGTTCCTTTGAAAACTTTATAGGATTAGTATCAACAAGAAGGTTGGAGGCAGAATTTTATTTTAAATCTCTTATCATTTTGGTGTAGAGATATTCACTGTAAAATCATCTTTGAGGCTGGGAAGTGGCATGAGTTGTGGTTATCAGGAAAAAAAATAGGAGATTTTGGGTGGCATTTAAACATGGGTTGGGTAATAAACCGTAATTCCTTATTTTGTAGGAAGATACTGAAGGATAGATTCCTGTTTAATACATTGAAATTAAATTATTTTTCCAGCTGGGTGCAACTGAAAGAAACAGGGCAGGCACAAAAACTTGAACAACTTCATTGCCTCAGAGCAGATAATGGACTATTATAGTGAATATATGAAATGGTATCTGGCAAAAGCAGAGTATTTGATCATCTTACCTCTTTGTAGCTGATGTTCAAAGTCGCGGCATCCAGATTTATACATCTTTGCTTACACATTCATCATTGTTAATATGCCAGTACTCTGAGAAAGTAAGCCTGGAATTGACTGCATAGGTCCGTTTCTTCCTAGTGGAGGAGAGTTTATTATCCTTGTTGCTGTTGTATTGTTATTTAACATGTGACGTCTCTATAATTAACAATGGTTATAAATTAGCTTGCTTTTCTAACAGTGTGGGCCTCAATGCCCATACTGATAGTTTATCTTCGAGTGCAAAAATTCTGATCATAAGTCAAGTGTCTGAAAGCACTTTTGTTGTTATCGTCATACTAGAAGAGAAATCTTTGGTTCCACAAGAACCCACCTTCTCATTCTGTTGTCTGTGACATTGTAGAGGCCTGAATCCTGGGTTAGTATCTGTCTGTGTTTGCTTTCCTTTGTCATTACATCTGGCCTGTGGTGGTGATTAAACTCCGAGACTCGGAAGTCAAGTGGAGGTAGAGTTTATAGTTCTGGCTCTGTGATTTTACAGAGAAGTTACCTAATCCATTCAGACCTGAGCTTTTTCAGATTTAAGGGGTGCCTGGGTGGCTCAGTTGGTTGAGCATCTGGCTCTTGATTTCAGCTCAGGTCATGATCCCAGGGTCATGGGATCAAGCCCCACATGGGGGTCTGCACTGAGCATGGAGCCTGCTTAAGATTTTGTCTCTCCCTCTGCCACCTCCCTCTCTAAAATAAACTAAAATGGAGAAGAAAACACATCTACTTCATAGTGCACTAGTTAAGAATAAATGGTATGGTTTTTATAACACATTTTGTAAAGGGCCAAGTGTATGGTAACTGATCAACATTTGTTGGCAATTATAACAGTCATTATGTTTTTAAGTGTTATATTATAAAACGTGTAACTTTACCTCTAACGCACACCTGCTGTGAGTCCATGTGTGAGGACTGACTCATTCTCTGGGATTTTGGCAATGTGTGTTTCCCACAGTAACTCTTACTAATGAGACCAGCAGTTTATCTTTCCAGCCGACAGCTTCTCAGGTTCACATCTGTTTCTTTGCCTTGTCACTACCCTGACTTCTACCCTTCCCTCTTGTCTCCCTAGAAGCCAAGGTCCTCATTTATTCCCTGTTGTTCCCCTTATAAAAGTCTGATCTAGGAAAACAATATAATAAACTTTTTCATAATAATACATTAGTATTATTTTATTATTAAGAATTTTATTAAGAATTGTTAGTATTCTGAAGGCATTGCAGCAGGGATACAGTCTAAGAGTATAATTTGAGCACTTAGGCTGCAGGTGAGAAAGGTATTTCTTTGGCAATAGATTCTTTTTGATGCTTCTGAAATCATAGTCAGATTTGTAACCGTCTGTGTCTGCAGTCCATATGGCAGCCTTTAATTATACCTGTTGCAGTAATCCACTTAGCCAAGGTCAAGCATCCTCTGATTACATGTGCTGTTGTTATTTCCTAGTTGTCATATATCCTTGGCAGCTGTCGTCAGCCAAATTTGGCCTTTCTAATTTTTAGTGGCGCTCGTCCTGTCCTGAGTTTCCATAACACATGCTTCAGCCTTGTCAAACATGCTTTGCTTCTACTGGGTTAGTCATCATTTCATGGACCTTATTCTAATGTAGGAGTTTCTGGAAGTGACTTTAGCTCCCTCTCCTAGATTTACTTCTCTGCATTTCACAAAATTCTCTGCAACATGTCAATTAATCAACAAAAACATCTGTTAGCTTCTTCCCTGTGATGGGCCACATTTCAGTGAGAGGTGGATTTAGTCCAATTCAATCTAACAGTTATGTTTGGAATGCCACCAATGAATAAATTAAATTAACATTTTTTTGAGCACCTACAGTGTTATAGTCCTTTGCTTGCTTATTTGATTATATACATTAGCTCATTTAATCCTCTCAACAACCCTGTGAGATATGCCATCCTCTTGCTCTTTTCAGATGAGGTCATTGAGACTCAGAGGTTACATATTCTGTTCAGTGCTTACAACTAGTAAGTGGTAGAGCTAAGGATTAAACTAAAATCTTCCTGGCTTGGAAGTCCCTCAAGACGTAGATGGAAGAGTGAGAGGGGTAAAGTATAGTGGAGGTTCTTGAGGACAGACAAACAGAATCAAACTCTTAGGCAATATGCGTTCTCAAGATTCTGAGTCAGTTTCTCCTACTCAGACTTTTTTTTTTGGATGGCTTGGGATTCAATGGATAGGAGGTAGAACACTATAGAAAGAAAGTAAGCTTGTGAAGAAAGGTTTCTGAAAGCAAGCCAGAAGACTAGCTTACAGGTGGGCTTTTTCTGGTGCTAAAGAATATATGCCCTAGGTCCACTTCCTTCTCCTTCAGGTGGATGGGGCATTCATCTACAGAAGGCTTGTGACAGGCCAGTGGTGCTGATAAAGTCTGAGCTGAGGCAGTGGGAGAGCAGATGTCAATGACAGGGCAGCCTTTGACTGTAGCCCTAACACCTGTCTAGGGGATTTAAACTTAAGTGACCATTTTCAACCTGCCATGTGTACCTTGGAGCTCTGACAATGAGGTATTTCCCTGGCTTGGGAGTAGAGATAGTGAGTAAAGGGGCAGGGGCAGTAGGTATAAGGAATGTATGTGTGGGTGGTTTTTCAGCCTGGTGGGCTAGATGTTGGAATCACACTCTACCTTCACCAGGCAACTGAAGCTCTTCTGAAGATAAAGGCAGAGACAAAAGTTGTCCAGGGAGTGGGAATCTCAAAGTTTCCCTTTGTTAGATCATTTAAAATCTTGAGGCCGGTAGGACTTAAGTGAAACTAATGGAATACATGGTCATCTTCATCTGGGACGTATAAATTCTTCAACTTCTTGCGAATTCTACCTTCCATCATTATGACATTTGATCTTTGTATTTCATATCTGGTTTTACATACATTTAAATTCTTGATCGACTCAGGTCTCTGGAGGACTTTTTTGTTATTGTTAACTTCTGATTCAGCCTTTATTCTCCTCCACATGACTCCTTAGCCAGTGCATTTGAAGTGTTTGTTCTGAGGGGAAAGTTAAAGTCAGATATGTGAGCTTATTTTCTCCCTAATAAGTAAGGTCTTCAAAGTTGTAGTTCCAAGTATTCAGCGTTTCATGTCTCTGGTGCTCTTTTAGAAATGTGTATATTTTTCCACATTTTTCACTAGCATGAATGACCCAGAAGATCAAATCTGTAAAGTGTAAAGGAAACCCAAAAGCTTATAATAATGATATGTCATCTTTTCCACTCATAATGTGGCTCTGTAAACTTTCCATTTTGATGAAGCATAGGGAGCTCACAGTTACCTACATCTACCTGATAGAAGCCCCATGTGGTTGAGCTCCTCTGGCCAGGTTGAGGTTGTTGACGGAAAGAAGACAATGGAATACTTCTCACTAGATCCCCCCCACACACTTTATAGCACTTCTCTGTCTTCCACTTTATTCGTTGATATTAGTACTCACCCCAAAACAAAATCATAAGCTTATGTGGGGACTGTGATCTTGTCTTATCTATGTCATCTCCCAAAGTACAAAGATAGCTTCAACACCCAGTCATCGTTGAAGAAATCCCTGTTTACCACTGGATTTTCTTGAAAAAGAGTATATAATGCTTTCCCTTTCCCCATACTTTGGTCAGTAAACTGTGGACAGAGGGAAGAAGATACAGGGTCACTTTGGACATGTTTCCTTTTCTCAGTCTGGCCTCCTACCATCATCAGTTAAGTAATCTACTTGTCCTCTTTCTTCTTAGGAAAAGAAGAGCCTCTGAGAAGCAGGTGCCACTGCAACTTATACACTATAATTAAGATCCTAAAATTCAGGGGGCACCTGGGTGGCTCAGTCACGCATCCGACTTAGACTCAGGTCATGGTCTCCCAGTTCGTGGGTTCGAGCGCCGCCATCAGGCTCTGTGCTGACAGCTCAGAGCCTGGAGCCTGCTTCGGATTCTGTGTCTCCCTCTCTCTCTGCTCCTTCCTCATTCATGCTCTGTCTCTCCCTGTGTCTCAAAAATACATGTTAAAAAAATATCCTCAAATTCAGGAGGGAATAGATCTTGAAATTCAGACGTTCTGATAGGAAAGCATGTGTTGCTTAATATCTTTCTCTCTGAAAGTATGCTCCAGTTGGGTGCTCAGGAGTAATATGCCATTCCTAGCTCTGAGATTAAAATCTCAGGGCCAAGTGATATGATTAGTAAAGCATGTAACGTTTATTAACTGTTTTATGTATAAAGTATTTTATGTGTAAATGTTTTATATGCAAAATATTGCACTGAGTGTTTTACATGCATTTTGTCACGTTTAATCCTCATTAAAACTATTCATTAGCTATTTTGTGGGTATTGCTATTATCACCATTATATACATGAGGAATGAAGCTTAAAGAGATCAAGTAACTTGCCAGTGCCCCCAGCTCTTTAATGGTGGAGTTAAGATTCAAATTCACACTTAACTTCTACCTTATACATCCTCTACCTTCCATAACCCTTAACTTGAGGAAAAATTAATCTCCCATGTGCAAACTGCCATATATTTGGTAGTTGAGGCAAATAGATATTTTTCCTAACCACATTCTTCTAGTATTTTGTTGGGATAAATTTTCGAGTTTGGATCTCTGTCCACCACCTGCACACTAATCTCTTAGAATTGTCACTTTGGGTTAGGACAGTTAATGACACATGTCTTTTCATGAGAGAAGTGGAATTGGTCTTAACATTACCACTATTAGCATTTTCTGAATTGTTATGTGGATGACCTTGTTCTAGGTGATCATGATGTACGTGTGTTATGTATATTTTCAGGTATTTTCTTGTCACTAGTTCCTACTTATTTGCATGTTCCTACAAAGCTAAAGCAGGATTAACAGTTACATTGACTATAATTATAGATGGGAATAGAACTCCTGTAGAAAATATGAGTTCTATTGCATGGACTATAACTTTTACAAGGTACTTTATAGGTTGTGTTATATGGAATCACAGAAATACAGGCTTCATTACTGTGACTTTTAATTTTCAAAGACCAAACCGGTTTATGCCAAGAATTCTGAAACCTTTATACTCTTTATGTTTATTGCCTGTATGTATCACACTAAATACTGATGAATATATAAGCATTAGAATTTTTGGCCTTAACTGAATGGAGCTTTCAAAGATTTTGTTTTTTCTTTCTTGGAATCATGCTGAATCTTCTTGAGGAAGAAACAGATTTCATGACTTCTTAAAGTTTGCTGCGAGTTGTTTTGATAACATTAACATACACATCAAAATAATACAAACTTAGAAAACAGACGCAGTGACTTATCATTTCTCAGAGGCCTTTCTTATTTGATGCTTATGTTGTAAGTAGAAGAGCATGATCTTGTGTTGCAATAGAGAAACAGTCTGAGTGTTCTGTGTGTGTGTGTGTGTGTGTGTGTGTGTCTAGCCTTAAAGAAACAGTCTTTGAATTTAATTCTGTTTCAAACATGCCCTTTCAAACATGCACTCACAGCCTGTCATCAGTAAAACCTAGTATCATGTTATTCCCATGAATAGCCAGTGTCTCACTCAGACTTCCTGTTAATTCAACCAGCTTTCCATCTCCTCATTTCTTCTGGGTGCCAAACTTGTTTTTCAGTCTGTAAAGCCAATATAGGGTAGGTTTATTTGACAAATATTTTTTGATAGGCACTCTTACAGGCACTAAAGACTTGACAGAAGAAGACAGGTACGTCCTTGTTTCTAGGCCAACTAAAGTTTGCATTCTAGCTGAAACAGTAAGCAAGTTAAAGCCATTAAGTGGGTAGTTTAAGTTAGTGATGAACTCCATGAGGAGAATAAAGTAGAGCAATATGGTAGTGGGATGGGGTGGGCATAATATGTTATATTATCTACTTAGGGAGACACTCTAGTTGGTGACATTTAACTTCGATCTGAATGAGAAGTAGACAGACATGAGAATATATATAATAGGATTGTTCAAAGCGGAGGGTACACACACCAAAAGCACACTTAGTGAGGTATGAACAAGTTTGGCAAATCTGAAGAATATATTGGCCAAAGAAGTTTAGAGAGTGGGTATTTGCAGATGAAGACTTATTAGTGATAAAAGGTCTCTAAATGTCCACATAGCTTTAGGGGACCAGTTAATTCAGCTTAAGATAAGCAAAACGTTCTGTACCAGCAATACCAGCAATCCCTAGGGGATTCTTTAGAATTGTAGATCTTGGATAAATGATAGATTGATTATGAAACATGCCAATTAACTTCTCTTGTATGTTTTATTTGATTTGATCTTTAATCTGTGTTTATATAATCTTATTGTTTTTACAGAATGGGGTTACCTGTTTAATACTTCATCTGTTCACCATTTACCAGTGTCCTACTATCTGCCAAGTAGAGTCTTGGGTTTTGGGTAAACAAGGATGAATAAGACCTGCCCTGTTATGAAAGCATATACAAAAATGGAGGCAACATAGGATTCTGAGTATATTTACCGGGAAATAAATTTTCTCAAATAAGAAATACAAATAATAGGACAAGCAGCTTGAGAAGATAATGGAATTGGTCAATATAGATGGCCACTGATGATACGTAGGTAGTTAAAATATAATTTTGCAGGTCTAAAACACCTTTGACATCTGCTTATAAAACTGGATTAAGGTGTATATGATCTCCATTATGGTGGAGAAGTTTATAAATTTAAATTAATAAACATCACTGTTAATGCATGTCTCCGGATGATAATACACTTGTGATTTGCATAAAGGGCCCCAAATCTAAGCTGAACCAGCTTAGATGCAAGATGCAAGATGCAAGATGATGAAGCCTTTTACTTGGCTCATCAGATCTGTTAAAACCATGAGCATCCCCATGGGTCTCCAAATCAGTCTAGAAGCCCATATCTTCCAGTCTGACAAGGAAATTAACTGATTACCTGAATTTATATGAACTGATTCTGATTTAAAACAGGTTATATCTTCATAATAGCCAAAAAAGGTTTCAGAAAGAAAACAAATTCTGGGTTAGTCTGAGATTTTGAAGTTAGAAGCCTGTTCTTAAAATGTTATCAGCTCAGCCCCCAAAGAACTATCCAAGGGGCTGAACATCTGGTGATTCAGCACCTTTAGTCTCTGTGCTTGACCTGCTACTGTCTACTAGCTTTGTTTACCTATACTGTTTGCTCTGATTAATATAATGATCTCAGCAAACATATGTGGCTGATCATTATCCTGATTCCTGCTTGTCCTACCTCCTAAACTAGCATATTCTTCAAGTCATGTTTAACCAGATATCAATTAAATTTCATACCCTCCTGCAAAAGTGCCTTGGCTCACAAGTCTCCTGAAACAAAGTGATAATTGATATTGCCTTCAATTATAAAAATATAGGTTTAAACAATTGCCTTCAAATAATTAATTCATTTAATCATCCATAAAAATTGAAAAAATAAGCATGGTCTGTCTCCTTTTCCTCTTTTCTCCATATCTTTCTTCCTGTACCACTACTATTCCTCTCCTCCTCCTTTTCAACTTTGTTTTCTTCTTCTCCTTTTTCTGTTTTATTCTTAGCATCATCATCATCATTATAAATGCAATGCGTAAGAATATTTTAACTGATGGAATATTCATATAAAATGTAGAATCTTGGTAAAGTGTAGGTTGTAAAATAATTTTAAGATAGTTTGGATTTAGTAGTTGAAAATAGACAAAAGCCATAAACATAAGTGGTTTTCTGTGGGTATCTTTGAACTTGGTAAAATAACATAATTGTTATCATAATAAGATGGACACCTGCCATAACTAGGTATCTCTAGCCTCTTTTAGGAAGAGGTCTCCCTTGCTAATAGGAGGAGTCATCATACATTTAGTTAGAGAGTTCAGTTGATGTTGTCAGTCAATGATAAGGACAGGGTTTTACATGGTCTCTCAGCTATACATCATTCTGTAATTTCATCCATTGTAATTTAAGAGAATGATATAACCAGAGAGTTTTAAGACCTGAGCTTTTGCATCAAACAGTCTAAATTATTTTTCTAACAACCCCTAGCCTTGGATGAATAAATAAAATAAATCTTGGATAAATCTTCAGTTTATGAATCTGTTTTTTTTTTCACCTATAAACTAGAGCTAATAGAACATAGTCAAACTGAAGATTGCTATCAGGGTTATATGAGGTAGTATATATTTTAAGTTTAGTAAGAAACTGGAATCCAGAAGGCATTCAGTAAAAATCAATTATCATCATCATCATCATCATCATCATCATCATCATCATCAATCATTAACTTACCATTTCTGTGCTTTACTTGATCTTAAACTCTATGGAAAATTTAAAGTACTCTCTTCCTTATGAGTATTTGGCATTTGGTGAGAGCAAGTTGGTTAGCAGTTCCATACAAGGCATTGCTTTCATGTTGCAACTTACAATGTTGTGAGCTATAGGGAAAGACAGGAAGGTAGTGGGTACTCATTCATGAAATACCATTTTTAACTCACTAACTCGCAATCAGCCAGTTGATTACAATTGATCTGTTGTCTGTGCCATCATAGTGACATTTGGAATATATTATATTACCATTTCTCTTAATCTGGTGGTTAAAATTCAGTAGGCAGATAATGTGATATTGACATAATGAGTAAAATAATGATTGATAGTGAAGTTGTAAAAGTCAGAAGGTTCAATGTGTTTGAAAGTCACAGAACTTTGAAAAGCATAAGAGTTAAGGAATACTGATGAATAAGATGTGACGGCCTGACACAGGCTATGCATATAGAAATGAACCACTTTAGTAAGTCATTTTTAAAGAATACAGCCTCTAGAAATGTAAATATGGCTAATAAAAGTAACTTTTTAATTTAAACATCTGTCAAAGTTCTGTTGGAAGAAAACTAGATTTATACTTAACGATTTACTCAAAATCATTCTTTCCTAGCATCAACTTCAGTAAAATAGTTTCAGTTTAAAGTATATTAAAGTGGATACTTCTAAAATTAGGTTCTTTGAAATTAAACAAAAGGGACTCGGTTTTTTCCAGGAACTTCTATAGATGTCACTTTATAGTAAGGCAGATAAGATAGTCAATACACAGAGGTTTTGTTTTATGGACAGAACTAGCATTTATTCATTCAGTGAGAGATGTCAATTAGAGCAGTATTTCTTAGGCTGTGGGGAAATTTTAGAGTCCTTAAACTAGAATATTATTAGTATTATATTATCAGATATGTTACCATTGTTGCTTCCATGATGACCCTTGCTCTTTAAGGAGAGTGTGTAATGTCAGGATCGGGGACGAAAAAGCCCAATGACAACAATTTATCACCAGATTTGTAGTCAAATTACCAAAAGATTGGAACTAATCAGGCCTGTTTTTCAAATGGCATTTCAGAGCCTCTCTGATTATACAGATGTTTAGATTGTATATGTCCTAAGAATTCTAAGTCTGTGCTGGCTTTAATGTTGAGATCCAATTGTTCTTGTGTCCAAGGTAGTCTAACTCCTAGGGGAAGGTGTTCTGGGGAAAGAAAGGGGAGAAAAAAATCATTTTTCATTATCACACTGAAAAGTCATTGCACTGAAAAAGTGCCAACAAACCCTAAATAATTTTGTGTTGATTATGCTAAATTAGAATCATGATAGCTATAATCATTTGATCCCTGAGGCATTAATGAAAATTCAGCATTATTTTGTGTGGAATATGTATCATTACCCTTGAGCTTAGGAATGATTATTAGTAAGTCTGATTAAATCTGGAAGCAGTGACACAAGCTATCTTTAACCCGCTAATGACAGGGCCATATTGTAATTTTATGATGAATGAACACAGTTTAGCATTTTTAGCACTTGGCGGGGAACATAAGAAGTCTACATTCATTTTCTTGATTAGACTGCAAAATAGTACAGAACTCATAAGGAATGCTGCTTAATGAAATAGTGTTCTTGCTGATTGATTAACCTATCCTACCTTCTAGAACCCACAGGACTGGTTATCCTTATATGATTAAAGATATTAAGCAATGTTCTAGAGATCACAGATTCCTAGATGCAGGAACATAAAAATAAATAATACCATCCTACCACTTCACAAGCATACACGGCCTTTACTTTTTTCAAGCGCTTTCACGCGTACTAAGGTTTTATTACCACAGTAACTGTTGGAGTGAGTTAGACTTTTCACCGCTTGTTTTATGAGTAATAAAACCAAAGCACAATATGGTTTAGGTATTTGCCTAAGGTCCCAAAGATTTCAGAAAATCCAGCATTGGAACTCAAATGTCTTTGCTCCAAGTGTAATAGAAAATGGATTTCTTCTCTTTATGATTTTAGACAAATTGTTATCATTACCTTGAATACTCCCTTTTTTTAAAAAAATATTCTGTATTCATAGACTATATTAGAGAGCCTTATTAATCAAATGGGCCACAGTCCTAATTTTATTTTTAGTGCTAGGCAAAACTGTTTCTAAATTCCCCAGGCAATTTAGGGCAAGTTCTGATCTCAGCCCAGCATCTGAGGCTCAGTAGTAGCTTGACCAGTTGTACTTTCTTTTCTTCTAATTTTCAGCCCAGTGCTGTGGTCTAAAGAAGGAACTTTTCAGAATCTTAGTTGACCTGAAAACTATGCTGATGGCCTACATGATTTTATCATTAAAACTCTCTACACAGGCAACTACTTAACAGAGCATAAAAATTAGTGAAAGTACAGCCAAACCCTGCTGTAAAATGCATGGCTAGAGGGAGTTAGCACTTGTACAAGCACTTATATTTGAAACGTGGCTTTGCTGGGAAGGGCCTCCCCATTCTCCATTAACATCACAATGGCATTTTGTTGAATAGCTTGATTGAGGGCAATCAGAGCCAAAGATCTAAAGTTACAGGAGTCCCACAGGTCCTGCTTTGGCATGTGACAGATCAGATTCTTTGAAGAAGATAAATGGAGAAGGAAATCATTGTAATACACTGAAATGGTAAAAGGAATATGGAGAAGAGGCAATGGTAGTGCCTAAGCGTTCTGGAACTAGCTGGGAAGGGGGTGGGGGAAACACTGTGAAAAGGACATTTGAACAGTAAACTAAATAAAGCCAGAAGCCTGGCACTTCTCTCTTTCTTTCTCTCAGATATCCAGTCGGTTGCCAGGTGATTGTCAATTTACCTCTAATCAGTTCCCTGCTCTATGTCCTTCTTAGTCATCACTGACCTACATGGAGTTCTCATCATCTCTGTTTAAAATAGGCTGGCTTGTTGGTGCTCACATTTCCAGGCATAGCACCCTCAAAACCATCAACCAGACCATTTAGAACCTTACATTTTAGCACGTCTCCTAACCTTTGAGGGTTTCTTTTGTCCACAGGATAACATCTAAACCATGATTCTCTGTGAGGTGGACTCTGCCCACCCTTAAGCCTCCTCTCCTGATGCTGTTTATGCTGTGGAATTGTCACTTCAAGAACATTATGCTCCATTTGGTGCCTTCATGCCTTTTCCTCTTTTTGTACAGTCTCTGATAGGATAAATTCTGTACATCATTTGATGTCCCTCATCTCCTGTTGATGTTGCAGTATTTTCCCATCTCAGATCTCTACTGGATGAGGTTTACTTCCCTGGTTTTAGAACACCATTGCATACAGTATCTTATTTATCCTTAGGTTCCCACTAAGCACAATGGTTGGCACATAATAGTTGCTCAACAAATGTTGGTTGATCTGATCACAAGAATAACATGAATAAATAGGTAGTTGCTAGGGCAACAAGTTAGAAGTGACAAGGAGGTATAAAATCAAATGGCATAGTATATTAGTTTTCTGTTGCTGAGCAACAAATTGTTACAAATTTAGTGGCTTAAAACAATATTCATTCATTATCTCAAGTTTCTGTAGATCACAAGTCCCAAGTAAGCTTGCTTAGGTTTTCTGCTCATGGTCTCACCTTGATTTTACAGCTGAAATCAAGGTATTTATTGGACTTAATTTTCATCTGGAGGTTAATGATGTAATTCCTGCTTTAAAGCTTTCTCAAGTTGTTGACAGCTTTAGTCCTTGTTGCTTCAGTATTCATGGTGGGTTGCTTCTTCCAGGCCATCAGCGGAGAGAGGAAATTTCTATTGCTACAAGTCTCTGCCTACAAGGAAGGCTTAAGCCCTCTTAAAAGGGCTAGCTTGGTTAGGTCAGGCCCATCCAGGAGATTCTTTCTTTCCATTAACTCACAGTCTTTAATTAGGGACTTTAATTATATCTGCAAAATCCTTTTGCCTTTACCAAATACCATAACTTAATAATGGTAAATGGTATTCTATCACTTTGCCACAATATACTGTCTAAAAGCAAGTGCAGTGCTGGTTTCACTCAGTGGGGTTGGAGGGAATTACTCCAGGGCTTACATACGAGGGGCAAGTTCTGAGGCCCTATCTCAGTATTCTTCCTGTTGCATAAACAGTTTAGAATGGATTGAAAAATAGATTTACATGGGTAAGTGGAGGAGCATGAGGCTGGAAGGAAAGGTAAAGATTATCTGGAGAAGTGCCTTATGTGATTTTCTAAGAAATGTGTACCTTGTCATGTAGGGAGGCATAATGATGGTTAAGAAAGATGGTAGTGGGGCACCTGGGTGGCTCAGTCGGTTGAGCGTCTGGCTTCGGCTCAGGTCGTGATCTCACGGTTCGTGGGTTCGAGCCCCGCATCGGGCTCTGTGCTGACAGCTAGCTCAGAGCCTGGAGCCTGTCTTCGGATTCTGTGTGTGTGTGTGTCTCTCTCTCTCTTTCTCTCTCTGACCCTCCCCTGCTCATGCTGTCTCTCTCTCTCTCTCAAAAATAAATAATAAAAAACCATTTAAAAAAAAAGATTGTAGTTTATAGCATAACTTTTTCAGTACTGGAAATAAGAAAGACTTGGAAAATAGGAGGAAGAAACTGGAAACAGGGACAATAAGTTAGAAGTCTTGAGATGGCAATGAAAAGTGGAGAAGGTTTAAGAATTGACAGGACTTGATTACTGATTGATTCCATAGAGGGTAAAGAGGTATTCAGAGTTTCTAACTGGGACCACTGTAGTGAACCAAAAAATGGAGTAGGTTTTGAATGTTCCTGAGTAACGCTGAAGTGGTAATAGCTTTTGCTGTAGATGGTGAATCTCTTTTGTTCTGATTCTTGCCTTCTCTCTCACTTGTCTTGCCTTGTTCCAGAAAGGATCTAGAATGGCTTACCACTAGAATACTGCTATAGGCATACCAGTTTGCAATGACTTGGCATAATGCCTTTAGAGAGAAATGTTTTATTTTTAAATAGCTGGTGAAGTAGACAGAATCATGTTTTCTAAAGTTATCTGAATCCATGAGGTTGGTAGCAGTTGAGAAGGACAGTGACCCAGCTTTCAGTTCAGAATTCTGATTTGGATACATTATCTGCCAGCTCAGGCTGTTTTAAATCTAGGTCATTTGTGTGTGTGTGTGTGTGACACAATTAAATAAGGAAACAAATGTACAATGTTGGAACACAGGCAAGCAAAAGTATCTTTTGTTTTTCTCTCCATATCTGTAAGTAAATTCTAGACATCCTTTGCAATCTATAAATAAAACTACTGTAAGTTAATGCCTCCTTTATCTTATGTTTCTACCCTTAGATCGGGGAAAAAAACTAATATATCTGACCAGATGATTGTCTTTTCTTAAATAACCATGTAATGTGAAATTCCCAGTCTTCCTATTCATGTGTTTTATCTTCAAAATATTTGTCTTTCTTATGTCTAATAAAAATCTCCTTTGGTAAATATAAGCCTTTAGTTTAGAGATTAAAATTTTTATGTGAGGTTTGAAAATATTTTGCTTTGTCAAATTTAAAATTCATGAAATTACTTCATTCAATAAAAATCACGTGGATTGATTTATGCCCTTTGAATATTTAGTATTATGGAAGTGTCTCAGTTGATAAGACTCCCCCAAATAGAATCGAGGAATATTGGAAATTGGAAATCCTATCTTCCTTTCCATTAGAAATTTTGGCTTAGATTTATGGACATCCCATCTCTATTTAATCCAGTGATATGTTCCTCTACTTATCTTATCAGACTTTTTCATTGTTAAGTTTGGTCATAAAAGGAAAAATTGTATTTTCTACTCTACAGTGCTTCTGATACTAGATGTGTGGGGTTTTCCATACCAAGCAATTCTCCAATTCTTGATGAGCCCTGACTGGGTGTTCTATAATTTAACTCAATTCTGACACTAACTGCCTGGTGTTAATGCAGACCCTACAGGTTAAGGGCTCAGTCCCACAAGATTGCCCCACTCTTCAGATGCTAGTTGCAAGTCCAAATTTTTCATCTGTACTTCTGACAAACTGGCTATAAATCAGGGGTTTCCACAACCCTCTGTTTATCTATAATGGCTTACAGAACTCAAGGAAACACATTTACTGATTTATTATAAAGGATATGAGAAAGGATACAGATGAACAGCTAGATGAAAGGTACGTAGGGCAAGGTAATAGGGAAATTCCATACCCTATCCAGATGAACCACCCTCCCAGCATGCTGGTTTGTTCACCAGCCTGGAAGCTCTCCAGAGTCCTTGCTTGGAGTTTTAAGGGAGGCTCTGTTACTTAGGCACAGTTGGTTAAATCATTGGCCATTGGTGATAGGCCTAGAGGTCTGGAGGGGAGGGGCTGAAAGTTCCATCCCCTAATCATCTGGTTGGTTCCCCTGGCAACCAGCCCCCTTCCTAAGGGAGTCAACTCAACCTTAGGTTGAAAGGGGTTTGTTATAAACAACTAAACATGTTTTCTCACCTCATTCCTCAGGGAATTATAACCTCGTTGAAAGATCAAATATATATTTCTTATTACAGTATCACAGGTCTGTTCTCTATGTTAAGCTGAAATCTGCCTCTACAAAAGCTACTTCTCTTATAATCTGTTGACTCTGTCACCCAAGGTACAGAGTACTGGGTTCCCCTAAATTTCCACTGTCTTTTCTTCAGTTAAAATTTTGTATTTCTTTTAACAAATTATCATACAAGTATATGAAAATATCCCTGCAAAGTTCATAATGAAAATAATAAGGTGGAAAAATATTGATCTGATCCCTCTCCACCTCAATCCAGAGATACCACTTTGAACTCTTAATTATTTCTTTTCGTTTTACTGTCATATTTCTAAATTATGTGCTTACAATGCAGTTTTTTTTGTATAGGTTTCATTACATTTTATATATTAATGCCCATATTAGACATTTTTTAAATTTTCTAAATATCCTCAATTTTATCTTGCAGTCCTTCTATTGAATGAATCTCTCCTAATAAATGTACATAAATAAATGTATATTTTTGTTTCCTAAGAGCTTTCTGTTTTATTTTTCCTTTTAATAGCATTCAGTTTGTGGTTCTTAATAGACGCGTTATCTCTGTTAGCATCTGAGGAATGAGATTTTTAAAATTATTTTTCTGTTCCCTGCATTGTGTCTTTTTTAAATTATTCTTTTTTTTCCCCTTTCCTATTCATCTTAATCCATGGCTCTCATGTTTCTCTTAGAGGTTACCTTATGGTTTCTGGTGAATTGTGGCTATTTGTTTTCACCTGATGGTAAAAAGTCTATCACGTAAGTTAGAAGCTGTATAATTATGGTTTTCTTTTTTAATCAGTTAGTGAAATTTACTAGAGGATAAATAGGTAGGGAACTGGCCACTTTATCAAGGGATTACCCTTCCAAAATGTCATTACCTATGGATCTTTTCTCTCAAGTCATTAGGTTTGTCCAATAATTCAGTTTCTCAGATCTAACTCAGTTTCTTTGTGTTTGAATGTTTTGTTTCTATAGGTAGGTGGGCAGTGCTTGAGAACAGAGGAGGAAAGGGGCTTAGGATAGATGGATTGTTCTCAGGGGTCAATGTATAAGTTTACATGTAATCCTCCTATTTTTGTTATGACTCCACACCCCGGGCAATGCCTGAGCCTGGGTCCTCAAATCCAAAGCTCTCCTCAGTAGTATTCTCTGCGTGCGTGTATTTCCTTGCCATGAAGGTACCACAGGGTACCTGTGGAGCTATTTGATCCTTGTATAGGCTTCCAACCAATACTCTCGTTTTCAGTCCTACCTCTCATCTCTGCTTTCAGAAATATGTGATGCCTCCAATTCTGTATCTTTTTAGGGTTCTGTAGCAAAATAACCTTGTTTACTGTTGGCGTCTTCCTCTGCAGCTACTTGACTTTCAAGTTTTTTATGTTATTCCTCTTCATCATGATGTCCATAAGGGACCAAATCTTCCATTTGCCCGCACTCTCCTATCCCACATCTCTGCCCCCAAACTCCTCACCAACCCTCACTGTAGATACTCCATATCTTGTCCCATTTTCCCATCTTCACCTTCCCCTAGAATCACATCCACTTTTGAGCCTGATCTGTTCAGTTGGCAGAATACCTGCCTTGACTTTGGACAACATCCTTATTTCCATTTTTCCTGTTTGCTCCATGCCACTGCTCACTCTCCAGCTATCCATTGCTGTCAGGGGACATGTTCCAATATTGACTTGGCCTGGGTCAAATATGGAGCTCTGAATCAGGAGCCTGGACTTGATAGAAGAAAATGCCAGAAGGCGTTGATGAGTGGCTTGATGCAAGGGAATGATACAAGAAAAGTCACTTTGTGGAAAAACTAGATGCCTGATAGTCTGTTCCAATAGAGTACCAGGGCCAAGAGTGAGAATTCACAAATGATAAAGTGAGACACACTTCAGAGAGCAGAGACTTGGGCATTGGGACAGGGAGATGGGTCATGGAGGAAATTCCTGAGTTGTTTGAATATCCTTAAGGAGTTTTGAAGAGGGTAGGGAGTTCCCTGGGCATCTATTGAGAACAGGATGCAAGAGTTGAGAATGCTACACCAGCTTGGCTAAGTTGTTTTGCTGAAGAGTTTGTCAGAAGCCAATTGAGATATCTGTCATTACTGACAAACTTTAAAAGGTTCTAGAACTGGCAAAACAAGTAGGCCTGAGCTAAGTTAAAAGACAGAGCGTGACCAGCTGGGACAGGAACACAGCAAACTTGCTAATTAGTCTGGAGGAAGCCAAGTGCCCACATTTTTATGGACTGCTAATTGCTAAAGTAGCAGCTTGCTCTAAAGACAAAAATAACAGCATGGTAGTTTCTTGAATATAGTATAAAATGGCCTTTAGGATATAGGCTATATCAACTTTAAAAATACTCCATAGTTCTTAAGCTTAAAACATACACTGCTATTAATAAAGATACATTTTGGAAGTCAGCTATTCATTTTTTCTTAGACTATAACATGAGAAATTATAGAATATATATGACTCTAGTTTGGGCAGTCGTGCTAAGGATTTTATTTTAAAGATACAATTCTCCACTTGAGTACCACTTTTCAGTCCATTTTAAGACATTTCCCAATAAAAGAACAAAATAAATAATTTTAAATGTGCTTTATTCTAAAGACTGAGATTTTTCCTAAAACACTGTCTTTCAACCCAGTTATATTTGTGAAAAGAGAATGTGCTTTAAAAAATTTACCTCTACTGTTTGCAACATTGAGGGCATTCAGTAAGTATCTTTAGAAAGAAAGAAAGAATGAATAAGTGAGCAGGTGCATAAGGCTTTGTGTGCATTAGAATGGCAGCATTTCATATTTTAGACAACAACTAGTCCCCCTTCCATTATTTTATGGATGAGGCAACTGAGGTAGAGAGGAGAAGTAGGGATACTGCCCTGGGGTCTTATAGCTGGTTAGTGGCAGCACCAGGCTTGGACCCCATTTCTTATACCAATCAATCCAGCACTCTTTCCATTCTAAGCTAATCTTTCTTCCGCTTAAGAGAAGAATGGATTACTTCTGCGGGGTTGATTCTGACCCAAATCCCATTAAATCAGCAAAGCCTGATTTTGTTAAAGGCTCAGATGTCAAATGACAAAAATAAAGCATCTTTTAAAACAAAAACAAAGCCAAAGTAATTGGTTTGTTTGGTTTTATTAAGGAGTGGAGTTTTCAAAAAGGCAAAGAGGGGGCAAACTTAAAACCTCAGTACCATGGACTTAATTTGAAAGTGTGAATGTCAGACTGGATATAAAGGAGGTAAGCTAGCCCTGAGGAACTATACCTACATAAAGGGGAAAAGCAGATTTCCTTTTTTCCAGTGAATCAGTACAAATTAATGTACCTACATACCTACAGATTTATTTATCTCTGCATTGGTAGCTGAAATCCCCTAATTAGATTGACAACATATTTGGATATTGCATAGTAATTATGTGGCAGAACAATGTGTTGAAGATGGAAATAAGTAGGTGAATATTTATTTTATTTATTTATTTATTTTTGATATAGAGAGAGAGCATGAGCGGGGGTGGGGGGGGACAGAGAGAGAGGGAGACACAGAATCTGAAGCAGGCTCCAGGCTCTGAGCTGTCACCACAGATCCCGACACGGGCACGGGGCTCCAACTCTGACTGTGAGATCATGACCTGAGCCGAAGTCGGACGCTTAACCGACTGAGCCACCCAGGCAACCCAGTAGATGAATATTTAGACACAGCAATACCCCTAGTGGCTCAGATGCCAGGTAACATTTCTTCACGTGTAGAATTTATTAAGAAGTGGCTGTGAATTGTTTGTCTTCTTAATTAAAGGTTTGGTTGCATTACCAAAAGGTTGTTAATAATAATAATGGTAGTCACTTATCAAATGTGTGACTCTGCCTAAGTTATTAATTATTCTGAGCCTAGTGTTTCTCATTTGTACAGATAGGTTTATAATGGCACCTACCACATGGGGTTGTTGTGAGGATTAAAAGAGAGTACGCACATAAGGATTTGCATGGTGCTTTCCACATAAAAGGCACTCAATAAATGTTAGCTATTATTATTGTTGTCAGCCACTCCAGGGGAGCTATATTGTATACTTTCATTGCTGCTGCGCTGAACTTCAGTAAATCATTGTCTTCTTGCTGGCCTAGTATACAATTTGTGGATATTTCTACCTCAAGATCCTCCCCAAGAGGGCAATGCAGTGTAGCTGAAAGATCTCTCTTCACTTGGAATTCAGAACATTTGGTTCAAATCCAAAGTTTGCAAGTACAGTTTGTGCTATCTATCCTAGAACTCCCTGGAAGGAAAGATTCTTTCATTTGATCACTTTCTCGATTGCACAAATTTATATCTTAAAATTTCCTAAGTCATTTAATGGTCTCTAAAATTGAGGCAATCAGGATACCTGGGTGGCTGTCTGTTGAGCATCCGACTTTGGCTCAGGTCATGATCTCACGGTTCTTGGGTTTGAGCCCCGCATGGGGCTCTGTGCTGACAGCTCAGAGTCTGGAGCCTGCTTCAAATTCTGTGTTCCCTCTCTCTCTGCCCCTCCACTGTTCATGCTCTGTGTGTCTGTCTCTCTCTCTCCTAAAAAAAATGAATAAACACTAAAAAAAATTTTAAATTGAGGCAGTCATACCTATCCCTGTGGAATGCTTTGAGGATCAGATGAAGGCAAATAGCGAAAGGGCTCATTTGCAAACTGCATGGTGTCGAATGAGTATTGGTAATTGATATTCTTTGAAGGTTCAAATTCAGTTACTCCTTCAAGGTCCAGGTATAAAAGCCACTTCTCTGAAGCCTTTCCCGAATTCCCCAAATGCCAGACAAATGTCAGCTGTCCTTCATGGTCACTTCCATTACATTTCAGTTGGTCTTCTTTAGTACTCAAAGAATGTGCTTCCTTGTCGGGCAGTACTTTATATTTCATTCCTGCTACTGCACCTTCAGAACAAAACATCCATGTCTAATTGTCGCTTATGTGCATAATACAGTATCTTGTTTATAGTAAGTGCTCAACAAATGTTTGAATAATGAATAAATAAGCTTTTATTATCCCATATGTAATGCTAAGTTCTATGAGTTAGAGAGAAATACTAGAGGCAATGAAGACTTAATTACAATTTTCTCTCTTCAACAGGAGGATCAAATCCATTAATTATAAATGAACTCATCCTTCCTTTCTTCATTCTGTTATTCAATAAATAAATGTATGTTGAGTATGTTCCTGGTGCCAAGTACTGTGGTTGGGCACTAGCAACTCAGTCCAACAACAACAAAATAGTTCCATTCCTCAGAGCTTGAGCTTATAAATAATAAGTAATAGCAAGGAAATAATACCAAAACTTGCTTTTTCAGACTAAACATTTAGACCTTTCTTTGTTAAGAAAGGTCAATAAAGAATTCTTAACTGCTTCTCCTATCTATTATTAATTCCAAAATTTGGTTATTGCTTACTAGTAAGATTAAATTCAGCTACTGAGAATAGGTCAGGCAAATCATTTTTCTGGTTAGAAAGAAAAATAAAAAACTCTTCTATAGCTGCTGGGTGGAATTTGCTTTGAATTATTTTTCATAATCACAAGTAATTGGGCATGTCCTATTCAGTTAAAAATAAACATACAAAAATACATTGATCTACTTTCCCTGATAATGGGTTTTGAAAACCATAGCTTTGTTACTTAAACTTACTTTTCTTCACTTATTAAAAAGTCCAGAGGGCACAAGTAACCTTCAGAGAATATTTCCACATAACAAGACAAAATGATTTAATACAATTCCTGGATGTACATTTTAATTGAAGAATCATAAGCAATTCCACACCAACATGGAGCGGCCAATATGATACAAAAGGAATTTCTCAGTTATTATACTGTCTGGTAGGTAATTTGAGTGAAAGAAAAACTTTCTTCAGTCGTATAAGCCAAGACTAGTTTATTATTATTGCCTCTAAAGCGGCAGAAGCTACTGGAATGTTATGTTTTAAAGATGAGGGGTGGATCTTCTTAAAGTAGCTTAATTTTACATGCTGCTTACTCACCCCTCAACCCACACCCCTACTCACCTACACCACCTCTAGACTTGTGTTTTCCTATGGCTGTGGGGGCTTACAGTCAAAGAAAATGAGGCTTAGAGTATCTGTGTGCCAATTTTTTCCACCTTGGGTCAAAGGCTTCATAGACGGAAAACACTCACACTGATTTCCCTTTTGTATTTATTGGTCAGGGTCAGTTTCACTACTGGTGACACACTCAAATGGTAAATATGATGAGAGTTGACCTATTTACAATGATGTGGGCAGGGCAGCCAATAAGATATGACAAAGGACCCTTTGAGCTGTTACTTCCCACAGGCCTGAAAGGTGCAGGAGGGAGGAACATTTACTAGAACCAAGAGAGAGAGCTAGGGCTGTATGTAGGGGAGAACTTCCTAGCAGGATCTGCAAACCTTATAAGAGAAATGCTAGTGCCACCAACCTGGATACGGGCTGGGAGGAAAACAAGGGTGTTGATACCTTATCTCATGTTTTTCACTCCTGGCTTCCTATCAGTGCCTCACATTTGGTGCAACCCAGAAAGATGAGCATCTCAGAGAGCAGGGTAGGGTGCAGAGTGAATCCAAAGGGTCAAACAGAATATCAAATATACTTTTTATGTAATAGGGACATATATTTATTATGTGTACGGTGCATGTGGTCACAAGCAGAAAGCTCTCCTTTCAACAAAGTTTACCGACATTCATTTAATATTCATCAAACCTTTTTGAGGCAAGCATTATTATTCTCATGTGATGTAACAAAAAGCTACTAATGCACAGGCGTTCATGGATGCGTCCCTAATTCCAGCTCACCAGCCTGATTCCCCCTCTTTTTATCTTTTATAAAGAGAAAGGATTCTTTCTGGCTGGAAGAGAGACTAAGTTAAGCCAAACAGTGAGTGAAGAGCAGATGAGTGAGGTGGGAAGGAACAAAAAGCCCACAGGCTAGAAATAGGAGTTTCAGCAGTTTTAAGAGTTAAGGCAGCATAGCAATTTAGGAGTATGAGGGAAGTAAAGAAAATATGGGAAAACAGAAGGCAAAAAATAGTGTTCATCTAGACTGTGCATTGGGTTACTTTTAATACCCTTTACAAAACTTGAATGAAGAATGTAATTACTTTTAATATTTCTACTGGTTATTGGACTGTACTTTTGAATGAGACCCAGCTCAGAGACTGAACCACATGGTTTCTGCATTTCTTAGGGTTACAGCCACCCACTTCCCACTTATTTAAAAAGAATTAAAAAGGTTAAGTGTCTTGCCTAAGATCGCACACTCAGAAAATACAGAGTTATTACTCCTGCCCAGAGCTGTTGATACCAGATCCATTAGTCTCAATTCAGCTTTGGCTGAACTTACCTTTGCTGGATTTGTTGAGTGATTTAGAGGATTTCTTTTCATATCTGGTAAGTATATAGTATACCCCTTAACAGTAGGAGAGATTAGTCCTTTATACTCCCTGTGTAAAGAGGCTGGAATAGTAATGGTCAAGGGTCATTGAGTCACTCTGATGAATAGTTCCATGATTAAATCTTGTTTGATTTACTTATTTTTTTTTTCACGCAATTTCAATGAATCCTTCAGAATATGAACTGGACTTCTATTTTCTCCAGTCCATTTAGTCATGACATTGTTATTTTAAGAATGTTGTTCTAATGATTTCTAATTGCTCTTAAAGCCCTGTTTGAATCCTAGTACAAATCTTTTTGTTGCCTGTCACCTGTGACTCACCTCTGCTTTCTCTTATTCACTGTCTTTCATAATCAGAAAGCACTTATTAATCAGGCACTTCTGCATATTTAAAAAAATAAATTGAACTTGGTTTTGTTCCTGGGATATGAAAGATAAAACATCAGTGTAGATAGGTAGGAACTACCAGCAGCAGAATATCTCGTAGGTCTATGGCTTGCCAAGTTTTTTGACTCTCCTGACCCCATTAGCTCATAGCAACCCTCCCACCAGATGCCTGCCTGAGGCCCAAGTCTTAGATGTTTCTCCCCCTGCTCACTTTTCTGATTTTTGGTGGGATTGCTATATATTCTGTTCAGATTTCTTGAACAGAAGAATTCATCTTGAATTTGTGGCAGTTTATTTTCCCATTAGTTTTAGATTCAAGAAAACATTTTTTTTTTGGTACATGGTGACAGAAATGATCCTCTTCATATGCTGATCATTCTAAAACAGAAACAAGTTTATGTATTTTTTAACTCAAACATAAGCATACTCTTTAACTGACTTTTATTTATTTATTACTATGTTTTTTAAGTTTATTTCTTTATTTTGAGAGAAAATGTGAGCAGGGAAGTGGCAAAGAAAGAGGGAGAGAGGGTCAACATGTGGCCCAACAGGAAGTTTGGCAAATATAAATCATATAAATATAAAATATGTGAAAAGTACATAGCCAGGTTTTGACTTCTAGAAAGCATTCATTAAGTGTGGCTATTATTTTCAGAAGAAATTATTGATAATATTATCAGTAGTAAGGCAACAAAAGCAAAAAATGGTAAGGGAGAGAGTTTCATGTTCTGAAATGGTATTGATTACAAAGTCTGAGATTAAAATATACAAGTGAAGTTAAATTCAAAATGTTTTGAAATAATTTTACCCAACCAACAGAGTTCATTTAATGCGTAATGATTGCTTTACTATCCCAATAAAATAATTACTGTGAAATCATTCACCTATTTGGACCTCTTGCAGTGGCTGCTATAACAGTCCACTACTCAGGTCTCCATGTTTCTGTGATGTCACTGGCAATTTAATAGAGTGTCATGTCAGTGTGTGGCACAGAGCATCACTGTGCTGACTTGACATAATTCAATGTTCAAGAGTAAAGAAACTTGACAGCTAAGACAGTTTGATCTTCTTAGGAATGCACATACAATGGATCTCAAGCTACATGAAAACCGTATTTAGATTTCTAACTTATAGTTTATTGCCAAGTTGGTTTCCATATAACACCCAGTACTCCTCCCCACAAGTGCCACCCTCCATGATCTTATATTAGCTACAGTAAACATTAACTGTATGAACAGACCCCCAATCTCAGCAAACTAACTCAAAATAAGAATTTTGTTTTAATATTAGTTTTACTCATGTGTTGTCCAAACATGTGATCAGGGGAGCAGAGGTGAGGTTCTGTTCCACAGCCACACAAGACTGAGCTTGGGGGGGTTCTGTGTCACAGTCATACAAGACCGACAGAGGCTCTGCCATCGTCAACGCAGGGCTTCTGAGGCAGTTCTAAATGTCAAAATTTAGCTGGCAGACATATCTGGAATTGGCAAATATCACTTTTGGTCACATTTCACTGGCCAGAAATTAGTCACAAGGTCCTACCTCATTGCAAAGGCAACTGGGAAATCTAGTCTCTGGCTGACCACTATCACAACTACAGTACAACTGTTGGTTAGTTCAACACTCAGCCCCATGGAAGGGGAGCACAATATTTGGTGAACAGTGCATGATCCCTGCGCCACATGCTTATTACAACAGAGTTGTAATAGAATTATTCCCATTATTCTCTCTTCATTAATTCCTGTTAAAGGGACAATGAAATAAAAAGAAAGTGCTCAACTTAGGTGCTTATTTAGAACAAGAACCTTCTTTTATATATCACTGTGTCTCTCATGCCTGACTCAGATCTTAGTATATGTTAGAAATTCAATAAGTATTTCTTGAGTTGTCAATTGAACACACACTCCCTACCAACTTACCTAATAAACTCTCTTTCTTTCTCTTTTCCTTCCTTCTCTTGTATCTTTTTTCTGATCCTGATGACGCCAGAGGCTTTATTTTCTGCCGGACACTGTGATAAATGATGGGGAACCAAAGACAAATTTGATCTTGGGGAAAAGCCATATCAAAACAAGAATAAAGAAAAGGACATAGCTGTAAAGTATTAAACATTTCAGAATGGTTGGTTTCATTAAAATATTTAGCGGTCTTAAGAAGGACTAAAGAATCACCTGTCAAACATGAATATGCCACTCTAAGAAGGCTAGATGTAACCCCATCTTTAACCTTTGCTTCTTTGATGGTCCCAGCCTTAACAGAATGCTGCCCTTGGGGCCCAAACTATGGGGTCCTGTGTGCATGAGACTGCTGTCACTTAGTGGGGAAAGCCCTTTCATACTTTGCTGTGAATCATAATGTAACCTAAGGTGTGGGTTGTGGCAAACTGAGCACTTCAGTGATGGGGATTGTCTGCTTTTGTTTTGTTTTTCAGAGTTTCAAGAAGTTTTCCTATAAGACTCTTGAGATCTTTATGGAATTTATATAGCCCTACCTGCATTCCAACTGTGTTCTTTTTGATAGTGATGATGATGATGATGGCACTGGCCATTTAATCAGTACTAGTGACTGTGTGCTTGACACAACACCAATCACATTGTAGATATTCTTTCTTTTGCCCTCACATCAGCCCTACTAGATAAGCCTCACTATACATATTTAGAGACCTGGGAAATTACATTCAGGTAGATTTAGTAAATTGTCTAAAGCCCTCCATCTTAGAAGGGGGCAAAGCCAGAATTCAAATACAGATTTGCCTGATCCCAGTGCCTGTGCAGTCAACCACTCAAGCTGATGATCATCTGCTTAGGCTATTGAAGGTGAAAGATATGAGGAAGTCTCATGCATACAGTACCCCATATTTTTTTCTAGAATGAGAGAATTACACAGAACTTGCAGTTTTTCCAAATATAGGATGAGTGTATGGGCGCCTGCTTTTGTGCCCAAGTTTCAAGAACCTCAGAGAGTTTCTGAATATGTTATAGGAATTCCAAGAATCTCTTAAATTTTGCATATTGTGTTATTATTATGTCCATATATTTAATAAGATTTTGAGGCCTGTGACCTCAAGAAGGTTAAGTACCATTGCATTCTGTTTTGTGCTCTCTCTTCTCAAACATGCAGAGATGTGTTGTCTGTTTAAAGGCTAATTTTCTAATTCCAAAGATATAATAAGGAACAGATCCCACCCCTACCCCTGCCCCCATGAGTGATATATACAGAAATTACACAGACTCATAGAATATGAGTAAAAAAAAAAAAAATAAAACAAAGTTTACAGCCAACTCCTGGCCTATATGGGGCCCAGAAAGTAGAAAGAGATGGCTTGCACGAGGAAAGAAAGATTTACAACTTCTTGCTGATTGAACCTTATTGGAGAAAGAAGAGTGGGTGACAATAGTAAGATTGTTTCATATCTACATGTCCTGAGGGAACTGGGGGCGGTTTCTCACTGGTGTGGCTGAGCTCTGCCTAGGGTCTCATCTGGGAGATGTGCACCTACAGCACCTGGGAGTGGGTGAATGTCCTTTTGCCTTTGGCTTCCTGGGCACTTCTTTATTCATGAGGTCAGCTGGGTATGGTTCTGGCTCTCATACCTTTTCCCTCAGGAGTAGACAGACCAGGACCAACTAGCCTATAGTCCTTTAAAAAGATGCTTTTAAGCCAGTTTGGCACTGACGTTTCAGAAACACCACTTATGCCTGGATTCAAACTGCTTACATTATAGTCATTATTCAGTTTTCTATTTAAGGACTTTGGGCTTTAATTTAGGGGGAAAAAGTGTTCATCGCTCACCACAAAATGGCAGATGCAGGGGAGTTCATGTCCCCAAGAGGAGATTTTCTGGGGGAAATCTACCAACTAAGAGAATAGGTCCTGTTTCTAAGTTGATCATGATTTTTTGAATTCTGAATGTCCAGCATTAATTCTGAGAGTGCATGAGTGAAATGTGGACATTAACTGTTTCCTAAAATAAATAGTTCCTCCCCTTTAGAAAGTTGTAGTTCATCTGTATAGTTGGTATAAACTTGGGAACAATATAAGACAGTTTGTTAATAAATGCTAAATAGTATTTTCATTTAGTACAATTCAAAGTAAATTTTTAGAACAACATTTTTCCTATTTCCAAGAAAAATGACTTTTTCTTGTCTTTAAATCTATAGAGAATTTATAAGCAATTATTTTTCTCTCTTCCTTACTTCCTCCCCAACCCACGTCTGATTTTTGTTCATATTGCTGTTTATTGGAACCCATGAAGTTTTTCCAAGGTTATTCTCAGGCATACTTTTGTGAAGAAAATTTAAAAAAAATTCTTTTTTTAAAATTAATGTTTATTTATTTTTGAGAGAGAAAGAGAGAGAGAGAGAGAGACAGAGCATGAGCAGGCAAGGGGCAGAGACAGAGGGAGACACACAATCTGAAGCAGGCTCCAGGCTCTGAGCTGTCAGCACAAAGCCGGATGCAGGGTTCGAACTCACGAACTGTGAGATCATGACCTGAACCGAAGTCAGATGCTTAACTGAATAAGCCACCCAGGAGCCCTGAATGAAATGAAATATATAAAGTATTTTATGGGGTGCCTGGGTGGCTCATTTGGTTAAGCGTCCGACTTCAGCTCAGGTCATGATCTCATGGTTCATGGGTTTGAGCCCCACCTCAACCTCTGTGCTGACAGCTCGGAGCCTAGAGCCTGTTTCAGATTCTGTGTCTGACTCTCTCTCTGCCCCTCCCCCACTCATTCTGTCATTCTCTCTCTCTCTCTCTCTCTCTCTCTCTCTCAAAAATAAATACAACATTAAATTTTTTAAAAAATATTTTATAACTATACAACCAGGCGTAATAAAATACCTAGTAGAATCACTGACATATAAGATCCCTGTGGGAGCCTGCACATTAGTGGAGAGAGGAATCACAAACACATATGCATGCACATGCATGTGCACACATGCACACCAGATTTAGAACCAGCAAAAAAACGTCTAAGTGAGTGCCTGTTTTCACTTGTGCGTCTTTAAACAAGTCACTTAATTTCTCGACATGTATATTTCCATCTGTAAGGGAAGATATCTGATTTCATAATGCTGTTGGTTATGTCAGATGGAATCATGCTTATAAAAACGCCTTTTAAACTGTGAAGGATGATGAAAATGTTAGTTTTCATTATCTAACTCATAGAGATGCAGGAGGGCTTATTCATTTTTTAATTTTTAAAATCTGATTTTTGCATAACTGATTTCATTTTTTATGATATTTAATCTGACAAGCAAAAGATTTTGTTCAGAGGGGAAGGATAAATAAGATTAACTTTCTATAAATCCTTGCAAAGTTTCATTGTTCATCTCTACATTGGGAGTGTCAGAATGTGCTTTCCTCTGTGAGCCCTCTTTCTGTAAATATCTATTGAGCTGCTGAGAACAGTTTGCGTTCAGAGAGGCAGGCATGGTGCTTAGTGTGTGATTTGAATTCAGGATTATGATCTTATTTCCTTTCTCCTCTATTGTTTTACTTGACCAGTGTAACCTAGCTTCTGACATACTTGTGACTAGACTTTTGAAGGTTTTGGGGGGATGGCTATCCCTCCACTTCTGAGTATATTCACAGTATTTTGCTGTTATATTGTAGGAGTTGTGATGACATTCTAAAATTATATGTTCATTCATCCAGTCAGCACATATTTAATGAGTGCCTGATATGAGCTGGTACTCTGAGCACTGAGCATAGAATCATTGATACAGAAAACAAATCCCTGATATGATCTCAAGGAGCCTACAGTAGAGTAGGGAGATGAAACCCACATAAACACACACACACCCCTATACACCAAGTGTAAGGGGTTTATTGGTGCCCCTCCCAAAAGATATGTTTCCCAGAATCCATGAATGTGACTTTATTTGGAATAACGATTTTTGCAGGTATAATTAATTAAGGATGTTGACATGAGATCATCCTGAATTATCTAGGTGGGCCCTGAATCCAGTGAAAAGTGTCCTCATATAACAAGGCAGGAAGAGGAGAAGACATAGAGACACACAGAGGCAGGTTGAATGTGGACATTAATTCAAAGGAATGTGGGCATCAGAAGCTGGAAGAGGCAAGGATTGGAGTATCCCCTAGAGCCGTCAGAGGGAAGGTGGCTCTATTGACATCTTGATTTCAGACTTCTGGCCTTCAGAACTGAGAGAGAATAAATTTCTGTTGTTTTACCAAGTTTGTGGTAATGGATTATGGCAGGCTAGGAATCGAATCAATAAGGAATAGGATATACTACACAATACATAAAACTACACAAGAAGACCAAAGTTCAGTGGAAGTTTCGTTTAAAATTCACTTCTTATAGGAACTATGGTCTTTACAACCAGTGCAGAAGCACTGAATTATGAAAAATATCATTGCCTGGTATGTGTCAGTTATATTTAAAATTTTTTATGTTTATTTTTAAGAGAGAGAGAGAGACAGAACACAAATAGGGGAAGGATAGAGAGAGAGGGAGATGCAGAATCTGAAGCAGGCTTCAGGCTCTGAGCTATCAGCACAGAATCTGATGGGCTCGAACCCACGAATGGTGAGATCATGACCCCACGAATGGGAAGATCGTGACCTGAGCTGAAGTTGAACACTTAACAGACTGAGCCCCCCAGGCATCCCCAGTTATATTTACAATAAGAAACTGCAAATAATCAGCTAAGTACAAATTATTTCCTACAATTTTAGCTTTATGCTCACGTCCAATGTTAGGGTTTAATTTTAAATTGCCTTTTCACGAAAGAAATGCCTGTTTCTCATGGAGCGATGTACTTTAAACAGGAGAAATGTAGCGATGCCTGTTTCTTGATGTAGCTCTGCCCACATCCAGCTGTAACATTGCTGAAATCACAAATGAGCTCTGCATTTTCATAGGCTCTTAGCTTCTTAGGCAATCCATGCTTGTAAACTTGATGCTGTTTATGTGGACACAGGCCTAACACTGTTGAAACCTTACAGATGATAATAGAGGAGATCAGGAAACGTGAAGTGGTATCCAGTCTAATAGGTGGAAAAGCCAAAATTATCTTTAGGCACCCATAGTTTTAGGCTCAGGGATTAGGGAGTTTTGGGGGCAAAATGAGTGTTGTTTGTTTGTTCTGGTTATGGGATTTGATTGGAAATATCAGTTACGCAGTAATTGAAGCCACTCAGGTAGCACTGTACTCCCTAAGCAAATGCTGTCACTGTCCCTTTCAGTTCTTAAAATAGCTGAAGGCCAGGTACTAATATTAATGAGTAGTATAGGTCATTTGTAATACCATAAAAGTTTAAAATATTAATATTTACATTTATTAGTTTTGTCTGGCTTAGGTGATGATGACCCCAGACGGCAACTGGGTGAAATAAGATTTTTGGCCCTAGAAGATACAGAAAAGTGGGAGCTTCTGGGAGGTTGTCCTGTCTGTATTAATATTTAAGGCAACATCCCTAATGGTGACTTCTGGGTTGTGCCAGTAAACACTTTCCGTGTACAGTCTACCCTTGAATTGCAAGGGGATTAGGGGCACTGACAGTTGAAAATCTCCACGCAACTTTTGATTCCTCCAAAACCTTACTAAGAGTTTACTGTTGACAGGAAGCCTTATCAATAACATAAACAGTCGATCAACACATATCTTGTATGTTTTATTTATTATATACCCCTTGGCAATGGTACTGAACTTTTTTCTTTCCTTTCCTTTCCTTAGCTTTCCTTTCCTTATTCCTTTCCTTTCCTCTCCTCTCCTCTCCTCTCCTCTTCTCTTCTTTCTTTTCTTTTCTTTTTTTCTTTTCTTTCTTTTCTTTTCTTTTTCTTTTTTTGGTATTTCTAGGCTCTGTGGTTTGTCTGCATGTTTTCTCCTTGTCACCAACCCCCAGCCCCAAGTTTTCCAATACATTTGTTGAAAGGAATCCAAGTAGAAGTTGTTCCATGCATTTCAAACCCATGTTATTCAAGGGTCAACTGCACTTACTCTTTTCATAATAATATGTGTCTTCATAATAATCAGGAAGCAAGTATCCGATTATTGTTCCTGTTTATTTCAGTAATAAGGTAACTCAAGCTTAGAGCAGTTAAGCAGTTTGTCCAAGGTCATCCTCTAGAAATGGCCAGAGGTAGGATTTAAAGCCTGGGAGGATGACTCTAGCATCTGTACTCTTAAGCAGTACTGGTGGGTACTGGTGGTCTGCTGAGGAATTTTTGAGTATCTGGAATGTGAGTAATGTCAGGGAGCTGACTGTAAATCCATAGAATGAGAAATTAAAATCCCATGCTTCCTTGCTACGAAGCAGAGGCTCTACATAGCATGGGTTAACTGAATATTCAGGCAGAATGAGAGAGTCATTACATTTACCACAAATGAACACAGATGGACACTCTTCAAACAGAGATTCATATTGAATTTTAATGGTGCTCTTCTGCAGAATACATTTGCAAAATGGATCGCAGCATATTCATACTTCCCTTTCGCTTGCCAAATGTGACATGATTAAGAGACCTGTTCGTACTAAATATTTGTACCATATATATCCCTATTTCAAATGTATGTGTCTGCAATAAATATTTTTGAATGCATATGAATGTGTATACACAAACATGTATGAAACAACATGAAAACATACATTTAATTTGACAAATATTTTTTGCACACATACTAAATATAAACATGTACTGGAGAGTATTGGAAATACACAGAACTCTGTAGAAAATTTACGTTTCTAAAAGTCCTCTGGGGAGTCTGATGCACATGAAAGCATCAGAACCACTGGGGTTCAGGAAAACTTTAATATACTAATGATAGTTAGAGATTACTTTCAGCTGGGGACAGTTAATAAGACAATGAAGGTGAAATTTGAGCAGAATCTTTGGGGACAAGTCAATTTTGGCTGATAGAAATGGGTAAGAAGGGGAATAAGATCAGAGAGAAAAGCATGAATAAAATGAGCTTGTTTGGGTCAGAGTGCAAACTGTTTATGGCTAAAAACCTAGATTGAATTCAGCCAGTGGAAGGTCCTGAATGACGTACATATGGGTTTAGGTACTATTCTGAAAGCAGTGGGGTTTCAGTGAAGGTTTCTGAGTGGGGGCAGAAGTGTGATCAAAGCTACTTTCCATTTTTTATTTTTGTACCCAGTGGAATGTAATTCAGCAGATGTACTAAGCTGATAGAACGTCATGGTCTTATATCAATCTTTTTGCCCCCATTAAGAAGACTTAAACATTAATCATTGTTTGTACATTGTGGCTGGAGCTGTGATAATCTCTGTTCTTGACTACCCTGACACATGCAAGTTCATTTCAGTAACTCGGCAATGCTAAAGTCTCCTGCGTAAGTGTGTGTGTGTGCGAGCCTGTGCTCCCACGTGCGCTATTTGCTTACAGGGAGTCACACAGCTGCTTTTGAATTCAGCTGGGCTTTAGGATGCTGCATAAAGACAAAGAAAAATGTCGCCTCCTGCTTGTGCTTTCTTTGTCATTTGGCAATCAGAAGGATGACTGTGTTCTGAAGTGGTGCAGGTGGCCTCTTCCGATACTAATTCCAGCGTCTCAACCAGTTCAGCATCATAAGAGCATTCTCTGGAAGGGAAATAGTTCTGTCCCTATCCCAGATTATCTGTTTGTCCAATATTGTAGACACCTGCTTGCCCACCCACCTTCCTTTTCTTCGTTATCCACTTGCGTCATCTTTCTCCTTCCCTGGGTCAGCCTGTATATTTCAGTCCATCCACACCCTGGATGAGCTCATTCACTCACTGGCTTTCTCCTTGCACTCCTCATTGTGTCTCCTTTTGTTGGAATAATTGATCCTCTGCTTTGCAAGAGCAGGTGGATGAATTGGTTTATTGCTTTAAAAAAATCATTCCCCTTCTCTCTTTTATTGCACCAATCTTTAGTCAGTCCTTGGTTCGGCCAGCTCATTCTCCTTCTATTGACTAATCTCTTTGTGTATCCATCATGCTGATGGTGGGGAGTCCATGCTGGGTCTGCATTGAGTGAGGAAGGTGAAAGCCCACTGAAAAAATAGCTGTGATTCATAATGCTCAAGTGGGGGAGGAATTGAGTCATGAAGGCCAGAAGTACTGATTATCATTTACATCATGTACTCGAGGCCCTTTTTAGACCCTCATGGGAGGATTCCATCTCTCCTCCCTGCATGGGTAATGGGATTGCAAGATTTAAAGGCAAAATTGTTAAGTCATCTTGTACACATTTCATTGAACCCTCACTTCAGGATCTTTGCCACACACATTTGCTTTCCTTAATTTTGGACTTTTCGAGGGTGTAAATTTACTTAGTCTAGGATTTTAAAAGCCCTCTCTCTATCTGGCCTAGTTTTAAGTGACCCAAGATACCATATTTCTTTTCTATCCTTTGAAGATCCTTTTAGAATATAGAAAATTGTGTGGAACTGCATGGTAATCTCATTGTTAATTAATATAAAATTATATATATCTCCAGGGGACATTTGGTGTCCACTACAGATGTATAGCATATCTTTGTTTCAGCATGATGAGCTTCTCTCTTCCATTTGGTAAGATGATGATGATATAATCAGCTAAATATGGTTATTTCAACATTTTATTTTCTAATTTAAGCACAGCCATTACCATGTTTGCTCTCTAATATATTCAGCTCAACATTTGTACCCAAGGTTCTATGTTGGTTTCTACGAATACACACACATGTACACATAGACACACACACAAATGTAAAATCTACAGAAGCCACCTAGAAGAAATATGAGGAAGCAGAGAGGAGGAGAAAGGACATTCTAGGCTGAGTTCAATGTATAGAAATGGAAGAATGTAACACATAGAAATATCGTGTCAGTTCAGAGGGAGACTATGAGTAGTGGTAGAGTGTAGTTTGGAAAGGTAGACTGGGGAAAGAAAGGTGACATAGGATTTGATTTGGTAAGTGCTGAGGAACTATTAATGGTTTTGAGCTGAGATTGGCAAACTAGGATCCACAGACCAAATCTAAACCAGTGTCTGTTTTGTAAATAAAATTTTGTTTGAACATGGCTACTCTCATTCGCTTACATGCTTATTGTCTATGGCTGCTTTTGTGCTACAGTGGCAGAGTTGAATAGTTGTGACAGAGACCCCCCTGGCCACAAAGCTGAAAATATTTGCCATCTGGTCCTTTACAGAAGTTATGCCAATCCCTGGTGTACTTCTATAGAGTACAACATTCTTTTGTGCCAGGATGGGCAATCCACAGTCATAATGGAGCTGCATTTTGCATTTAGAGGCTCAAATATTTGAAGGAAAGAATGAATGAATGAGCGGGTGAACAAGTGTATTTCTGTTAAGATGTTATGGTAGCAGTGGGAGGTATTACTTGTTTGTTGTACAAAAGAGCGACGTGAGAGTAGTCTGAGAATACAGTCCCTTTAGGCCACATTCTGTTTTTCTGGGGGAGAGACATCTAGAGCATGAAGCTACAGTTTATGAGAAAGGCCACTTTGGAGAAATGTTGAACAAAATACCTGCTGAGACACAGCACAGGGTGACCCTGGAAATGAGGGAATCTTGATGGACCTTGTCCATGATACTTCTCAAACATTCAAGGCAGTCCAGCCTCCTTCTGTATTAACAATCTTTTCACTTTTTCTGTCCTAGCCAGCACCCAGTTCTCAAACATGGCACATTTCCTCACAGATAATGCACTCAGAACTTCTTTCCCTGCACCTGTCAATTATTTTTCCATTGCAGATACAGGTGGAGGGAGGAGGACTTAATTAACCCCAGGTTATTTCACATATACAAATTCCTTGGCTCTCAGTGGATGGCATATAGTTTATTAGTTTGTACTTAGTGATCCTTTATAAATAATTTCTGCATGGTTAACTCAAAGTTCATAGCATTTAGCTTACACTGTATAGCTGTGTCAATTTTCAGTGGCAGAGAATATATTCTTTTATGCAGCGGTGAGACCCAGAGGTGCCATGGAAAGCCAGTGCCTCCCTAATGTGTGAAAAGACTGAAAATGAGCACCTGCCCTCCACCCTTCTTTCATTCTTTTAAATAAATATAGTGTTTATAGCTGGAATTAGCGTGGCATTTCTTAATGGGGCCAGCATGCCAAAAAGGTGGTAACATATTGTTCACTACTTAGAAGTTAAACTTCAAGCTAATTGATACACCTTGTTCAGACATGGAGACTCTCAGTGAAGAGAAATCAGTGGATGTTTTGGTATCTACATCAGTTCATTTAAGAATGTAGCCTTTATTTTAAACAAGGTCCTTGAAGAATGATTCAGACATGGCTAAACTTCCCCAGGGAACCTGCATCTACAGCAAGGGAATTCCCCAGCGGCAGTGGTGATACAAATGGTGTAGGACTTTTTATTGCAGTTTATCTTCAAGGAGCAAACACGAGAAAGGAGAGACGACAGGAACTGTTCACATTAAGCAGAGCTGCATAGACATCTTCCAGGAATGCTGTGTTTCTTGTGTGTGTGTGTGTGTGTGTGTGTGTGTGTAAGAAGACATGGCTGATATATCATGCCGTAGGTTCTATTCTGTGGCTTTACAGTTTCTTCCTCTTTAGCTCTCTCCATATCTTTCTAACAAATTGCTTATTAGTAATTTTTAAGATTAGCATCTTTTTAATAAATGACTCACTTGGCCCACCTATTTTTGTAAGCATTTTGTCCTAATTGGAAATAATTGGAGTGATTGATAACTACGTACAAACTTCAGTGCTTCGGCTTGTTCATTTGTCATAGAATTTCTGGGGAACATCTTGGTTTAGTGTAGGTGTATTTGTAAAATTGTTTTAAATGTTTCTTAATTTTTTTGAAAGAGAGAGAGAGAGAGAGAGAGAGAGAGAACACTCGCAAGCAGAGGAGGGGCAGAGAGAAGGAGAGAGGGACAGAGGATCCAAAGCAGGCTCTGTGCTGACAGCAGAGAGGCTGATGCAGGGATCCAATTGGGAACCATGAGATTATGACCTGAGCCGAAGTCTGGTGCTTAACCAGCTGAGCCACCCAGGTGCCCTTAGTGTAGGTGTTTTCAACCATGATATTGAGAAGAGTCATGGGGTATTGTAGCAGTGTTTTGGAAATGAATTTTCACATTAGAGTGGCTTCACAAAACTCTCATGCTCTAGTATCCCAGCATGCTTCCTGCAGTGTGGGAGAGGGGAAGGAACAGCTGGCCAGCCAGAGCCCTGACTTTGTCTAAGAGAGCACATTCTGTCTGAGTATCATCTCTCTATTGCGAACCAGAGAAAGGCAATGAGACCTTTTTCTCCAGGAAATACAATTCTTAAAGGAAGTTAAGATAAAGCCTATGTGGAAATGCAGGGATAGAGAAGTAATTACCCTTTTGCAGCAACTTCTTTGGCCCTTTGCTTTGAGAAACCAGGGAAAAGAGACAAAAAGTGAAGAGAGGAGAGTAAGAAACCTAGCAGAGTTAGCAGGAGGGGAAAACAAGGAAAACTTCCCTAGGGTTTGTATTCCCCGAGAAATCAGGAAATAGAACAGAACCTGTCACCTGTGGGGAGCCTGGTCCCCTGGTGGTCCTCAACATCAAGTATAAGAATTGATTCCAGGGCACCTGGGTGGCTCAGTCAGTTAAGTGTCTGACTTCAGCGTAGGTCATGATCTCATAGATCATGGGTTCGAGCCCCACCTCAGCCTCTGTGCTGACAGCTGGGAGCCTGGAGCCTGTTTCAGATTCTGTGTTTATTTTCTCTCTGCCCCACCCCTGCTTGTGCTCTGTCTCTCTCTCTCAAAAATAAATAAACATTAGAAAAAAAAAAGAATTGATTCCTTCTGATGCTCCAGAGTGTTTCACCGCGGGAAGATTTTACTTACCTCTGTGTCACGTGTATCAGACGGGAAATATGCCCTCTGCCACATGGGCATGAGTAGCCCATGTTGGTTTGCTTGTGTGGGTGCTGGGGGCAGTCAGTACCCTATGAATCCCAGTCAGTTCTTACTGGACTCTGCGATCTTTAGCATTTGATGGGCTAGTGTAGGGAGAGTGTAGGGTTATTATACTTTATGGATACCCATCATTTTAAAGTAATATATAGTCTTTACAGAATTGATGCAGCATGCTCACATTTATGAGAAAAATGAGGAAATTTTAGCTGAGGCAGTACTGTTTTGCATGTCATATAAATGCATACTGCTAGTGGAATCACTTTGTGAACCTAAAGTAAAATACCCTGAAATGTTCCTATAAAATCACCAATTTTCTAAGTTTTATTTTATTTTGAAAGGAAAATACTTCCAAGTTCTATTCTGTCTGTATTTGGAACTATAGACCTTACATTTTCTTTTTCATTTTTAAAGAAATAATATCAGTCCTTTGGAATAAGAGAAGGTAGAATAGAAGGTCTACTTATAATTCTCTTGTGTTTAGACCTCTCTTTTCCTCTCCTTCTTGGTCTTCAAAGAGCTGTGGGAAACCAACCTAGAAACATTGTTTCTTCAATAATTTTCATGATCTGTCTTCACTTTGATTCCCTCCAACTTAATTGGTGCCAACTCTACAGTGAAAACCAACAACAATGACTGATAAGAACATTTCTGGACACATAGTCTGTGTCAGCTTCTAAGTTCTCACATTTCTTTGGTACCATCACAGCAGCCCCGGGAGTGAGTCCTCTTATTGTTCCCATTTTGAAGATGGGGAAACTGAGACTTAAAGCAGGTCCTCAGCTTGTGGCTGAGTGAGGCCCCCAGGAGCCAGGACACTGGGAGCGCAGCCTGTGGGAATGTGGCCTCCTGGGACTTTGCCCGCTTCCTGGCTTCAGCCACCTGCGACTCTTGTTTCTTCTGGCTTTCTCATTTATGAGCATGTTTATCTTTCTGTTTAAAGGTGGCATGTACTTTATTTTTTTTTCTGTTTTTTCTATTCAATAACTGTCATCATTATAGGTTTGGTACAGTGTTAGGGATACATACATGCACTTAAAAGGATGCTTTGCCTGGAAATTCTTTCCTCCTTCTCAAGTCCTCTCCTTATTCTGCAAGGGTATCCACAAGAAGCCTGGGACACAGATGAAAACATTAACATCACTAAGAACTCCATATATCTGTAGAAAGGAAACTAATATTATTTATGTTTCTATTCTTTACAGATGCTGAGACTTAATTTTATTTTTTATTTTATTTAATTTTTTAATATTTCTTTATGAATATAATTTATTGTCCAGTTGGCTTCCATACAACACCCAGTGATCATCCCAACAGCTGCCCTCCTCAGTGCCCATCACCCACTTTCCTCCCCGCCCCCATCCACCCTCAGTTTGTTCTCTGTATTTAACAGTCTTTTTTGGTTTGCTTACCTCCATTTGTAACTTTTTTTCTCCTTCTCTTCGCCCATGGTCTTCTGTTCAGTTTCTCAAGATCCACATATTAATGGAAACAGAGGATATCTGTCCTTCTCTGACTGACTTATTTCACTCAGCATAATACCTTCCAGTTCCATCCATGTTATTACAAATGGCAGGATTTCATTCTTTCTCATTGCCAAGTAGTATTCCATTGTATATATAAACCACATCTTCTTGATCCATTCATCAGTTGATAGACATTGAGGCTCTTTCCATGATTTGGCTATTGTTGAAAGTGCTGCTGTAAACATTGGGGTACATGTGCCCCTGTGCATCAGCACTCCTGTATCCCTTGGGTAAATTCCTAGTAGTGCTATTGCTGCGTCATAGGGTAGTTCTATTGTTAATTTTTTAAGGAACCTCCACACTGTTTTCCAGAGTGGCTTCAACCAGTTTGCATTCCCATGAGCAGTGCAAGAGGGTTCCCGTTTCTCCACATCCTTGCCAGCACAGATGCTGAGACTTAAGAATAAAAATTCCATGTCCCCAAGTTTGGATTGGCCCATCTACTGTTGACATAATTGTGACAAGTTAGTTAAACTGTACTACGTATTCAGTGCCTGCTCTTGCTGTACACCCTTCACGCATTATCTCTCTAAACAACTCTGCACAATAGATTGGAGAAGCCCCCTTTCAGGGATGCACAGGCCCAAGGAGATTAGGTGATGTGCTCAAGGTCACTGAGGTGAGTGGGCTGGGTGGGAACTTCCACTCAGGTCAAGTCTAAATCCCAAATTCTTAACCCCATATATAGTCATGTTGCCTCCTCCCATTAATATTCCTTCTGTTTTCTCATCTGTTTCCCAGATCAATCCCAAAAAGAATGATTTAAAAATATTATTTTCCATCTGCTAATAATACCTTTTAAGATAATTTCTCTCTCAATTTATGCCTCACCTCAAGTCCTGGTAACCCTTCCAGAGGAGGATTTGTGTCTGATTTTCCCTTTATATCCTGAGCCATCTTTCTCTATAGGTGCCCGTCTCTGTGGACCCAACCTGTAGGTGTCCTCGTCCATTTCAATTCTCTTTTTTTCTTCTTTCTTTTCTATGCCATGTAAGTTGGCCCTAACTCACCTGCTTTCCCTTTTTCTTTGTATTTAAATATTTTATGTATCTGTATTTTATCATCTCAGCTGAAATGGAAGTCTAACTATGGGATCTGGGTGAAATGTAATCATTTTGAGAATCAGTGAAATGCTCTCCATTAAAGTTATTGTTAAATGTAGTTTATTCAACTGTTATTTTTGTATTTAATGCTAAATAATTTGTAGTCCTATATCCTCTTCAGCCTGACACTCCTAACAGGAAATGGCTGTGGGCCTTGGGAAGTTCCTGGTCACCCTCCCTCTTTGTTTCAGCCCCTGGTTCCATCCAAGGTGGACTAGATGGGTCAGGGTGGGGGGAGGGGACATGCTGCTTCCCCCTCCCTAGGTTCCAGTTACTTTTAGCCATCTGGCAGTTAATCTCTGGTTCCTCATCAACTATTGAAAGTCTAGGATAAGAATCTCTTTTCCCTAGTTTGTTATCTCATTGTTTTTCTTTCCTCTCCTGGTACTCCCTTCCTCACACATGCAGGATGGAGGTGAACAAGGAGGCTTAGGCAGCAATCCATCTTACTTTAAGCTTATTTGAATGTTGTCTCCTGTATCAAAGAGCTAGAAATAGGGACTGAGAGTTTGATTCCAGGATCAAGGCCAGACGTCAGTAATGATCCACCTTGTAGTGTGTTAAATAGACTCTGGCATCAGCTAAATTATTTCTGCAAGACTGAAGTATTTTGGTCAAAATGGACAAGCCAGGCAAACGGATTTGGAAAAGAATTCTGTTTCCTAGCACCCAGGCACGCTAGCTAGGAGGAGGCTGCCTGCAGAATCCCATACTAGAGCTCCCTCTGGTGGCATCATGCAGAAATACCTCACTTTGTGTAGCCCATTTATTCCATGAAAGGAGTAGTTTTCATATTTGACATTAAGATTTTACTTGCAATGTGTGTTTTAACCTGGAATGTGTTTAGTCACCTCTTACGTATTCATTTGTTTTCTGAACTTGTTTTATTTTTAATTAGCTGTGATACAAGTGATAATTTGTGGCATGCATTTTATAAAGTTACGTAAAAATACAAATTTTAAAATGCCATTTAATGTTTTCTTGGAGGGATTTAAAGTAGCAGGAGTAAAGAAGGAGGAGGAGGGAGAGAAAGAGGAAAAGGAAGAGGAAGAGGAGAAGCCAAATCAAAATTAGCACCCAATTTTAAAACATTCTTTCTTAGTCAAACTACGGGGAGACTGATTTTCAATTTTTCTTTAAATGTTTGTTTATTTATTTACTTTGAGACAGAAAGACCATGTGGGAGAGAGGCAGAGAGAGAGGGAGAGAGAGATTCCTGAGGAGGCTCTGTGCTTTCAGCTGCAGAGCCCGATGTCGGACTTGATCCCACAGCCCTGAGATCATGACCTGAGCCAAAATCTAGACTAAGACGCTTAACCACTGAGCCACCCAGGCACCCCTCCAAAATTTTTAATGGTTCCCCATTGACTGTAGGATGAAGTTTGGTATTTTTGTCTGATGTACAAGGCCCTTCATGATCTAAACCTTGCGTACCTGAGTCCAGAGTCAATCCTGCAACTGCCAACCTTGAATTTTATGCTCCAGCAACACAAATGATTACAATTTTCTGCATATGGCCATGTCTCTTGTGGCTGTGACCGTATATTCTGTGTGTCCCCTCCGTCTGGAAAGTGTGCCCTGTCACTTAACATCCTATCAACTCCTCTTCATGCTTCATCTCCTCTCGCTTCATCCCCCTGTGAAGATGAGCCTTGATCTCACTGGGGAGGCCGAAGCCCCGCCCTCCCCTCCGTTCCCCTGCACTTTGTTCAAGGTCTTATATGGTATCAGACACTGTCTCTCCTTCCGAGACCTATGTTCTGAGAGCAGAAGCCTGACGTGTCATCTTTGTAGTCTAGTTTAGCACAGTCCCTGGCCCAGAGGCCTGCCACATATGCGTCAAGTGGTATCGTTCCCATTTTCTGAGATGCTGAGCTGACATGAAGCAAACACAAATTAAGGCCTTTTCCAGATGATGCTGAAATTTTTAACTCATCTAAAAAGTGACTGGTTATGACTTTTGCCTTTTAAATCACACACACTTTAGTCTTTGTTCTTCTTTTTTTTTAATGTTTATTTTTTTTTTCTTTTGGGAGAGAGACAGAGAGCATGAGTGGGTGAGGGGTGGAGAGAGAAAGAGAGAATCCCAATCAGGATGAGGGAGCTTGATCCCAGGAACCATGAAATCGTGACCTAAGCAGAAATCAAGAGTCTGACACTTAACCAACTGAGCCACCCAGGGGCCCCTAAAAAGTGACTGTTTATCATGACTTTTGCCTTTTAAATCACACACACTATAGTCTTTGTTCGTAAAAGAAATCACTATTATTAATATCACAGAAGAAAGTATATGTCAGGTCCTGTGACCTTTTGAACCCTAGGAACAGCTGACGAGTGTGTAAAATGACATATAATAACAGAAGCCATTCATCTAGTGGCCTAACAACTTTTCTTTTAATGTTGATTTTTGAGAAACAGAGAGAGAGAGAGAGAGAGAGAGAGAGAGAGAGAGAATGAGCAGGGGAGGGGTAGAGCGGGACACAGAGGATCCAAAACAGGCCCAGTGCTGTCAATGCAGAGCCCAAAAGGGGGCTCAAACTAATGAACTGTGAGATCATGACATGAGCGAAAGTGGAGTCCAGTCTGACACTTAACCAACTGAGTCACCCAGGTGCCCTCTAGTGGCCCAACTTTATCACATGCCTTAAATGAAGTACTCTTTAAAGAAAAATCTGCATTTGTTGCCTCGTTAGTAGTCATCTGGGCTCTCTGCATGCCCAAATATATGGGGACTGACCTCAGAGAGACACAGGGTGGGTGACGTCTCCCATTTATAGTAGCACGGTGCCCCCACTCCTGCACACTTCATGTGCATCGTTAAAATCTAGCCTCACCACCAACAATATGATGTGGGGACAATTATTATATGTGCCTATTTGCTGATGAAGCTGGCTCAGAGAGTTGAAGTGACACATCAAGTTTATTCAAATAGAAAAAGGCTGAGTGGGACTCAAAATCAGGCCCTCTGGTTACAGAGACTGGCCATTCTTTAGGACAGTGGTTCTCATCCTGGAGTGGTTTTGCCTCCCAGGGGATATTGGGTGATGTCATGGCCGAGGTGGGGGGTGTTAACTGGTATCTAGTGGTGGAGGCCTGAGGTGCTGCTAACATCTCGGAACACACAGAGTGGTCACCGCGACAGAGAGGTAGAGAGGTATTCAGCTTCACATATCAACAGTGCCCAGGTTGAGAAAGCCTTTCTTATGGGAATAAACCAGGTAGAAATTGATGGCAACTGAATTTGTAGGCTAACCAGCCTTGACCTTGGATGTTTCTGTCCTGCTGCCTTTCTTTAAGAGTCATGTGTTCTCATGACTTTGGCTACTACCTCTACAGAGTTGATTTCCAAAAATCAAATTTAGGTGATTTCTACACAGAATCCTGACCTCTCCCTCGAATGCTAGCTTCTTATTTTCAACTCTCAGAAAGCCATTTTTATTTGACTGATTTTCTCATGGTTCCAACCTCAAATCTCCAAATTTCAAAGTACCTGTCATTCCTTATTTCTCCCTTTGTGACTTCATCCTTTAAATCACAGGGACTGTTTCCTTCTACTTAGCGAGGCTTGCAGCTTGGATTCATTTCCACTTCTCTTTTGCACTGTTCTTTCCACTTTCCCCACTGCTGCATCCTCTCCAGTCAGTAATTGAGTACCAACAACCTTCTCCTAAGCTGATTTTCAAAATTTACTCCTGTTTCTCCTTCCATAACCCTTGACCTAGGTCATCTTTGTGTCTCTCGATATACTGTAACAGCCTTCCAGTTGGTCTCCCTGACTCCATTATTCTTCTTTTACAATATTACCTTGTACAACCACCAGTTAATTTCCCTAAACTAACACATGTCCTTTTGTAGTGCTCTTCCGCCATTGGTATAGAGCAGATTGCATCTAGCACTCTTGATCCCTCAGGATCTGACCCACATCTGTCTTTACAGCCCTGTCACCTTCGTCTCAGGTAACTCCTCACCTTCTCTCAAATCTGCCATCTCATCCCTGCCTCCTTACCTTTGCCCAGTCTATGGCGTCCGGATGGATCATCCTACTACCTCTCACCAATATGAAGATTTCATATTCTTAAAACATGATCATCGTCATTGACATTCTTTTTTATACTTCCTCTTTTCTATACCATTTATGTTGGCCCTGACTCCAATTAGGTTTTTTTTCCCCAAAGGAGGAACCTACAAATTTTCCATCTTCTTTCCCATCACCTGATATAACTTACTGAATGAAAGTCTAATTGTGTGATCTGGGTAAAATGTAATTGTTGTGAGAGTTAATTATCTATAAAATGATAAAAATGGTATAATATGTTACTCTTCTACAAAGCATTTTAATATTCTTCAATTTGAAAGATAATCCGTAATCTATAAAGTTTACAGAAAGTACATGAAAATAATGAAACTGAAGTAGATAGAGTTTATGAGTATTATATTCATAATCAATATGTTAGGGATTTCCACAATAGTTATTTAAGCCAACATAAGCAAAATTTAAAAAAAAGCAAGATTTGGAGTGGAAGATTGTAAGTTTTAAGGGCAATGGGGAAAATGGGATAATCGATGTTTTGTAAGGGGAATGGTTAGACAAAATTTAGAACAGTTGTATTTCTTACTACATTGATAGAGAATTAAGCCATAAATAGCAGTGCGTTGATCATTAATTTTGCTAATTTGTTAAACTTGATCATGGCACAATCTAGTTGCTATCAGAAGATAAAGTGTTTGTGACAGTAACAATGGAGCAGGAGTCTCTCTGTTATATAATTATAACTTCCTTGAATCAAATTCAAAATCACTGAAGGCCGTCTACATTCTGGCCCCAGTTTCTAATTCCCCTTTTATTTCTCAGCATTCTCTCTCACACTGTGTCCTGCACACCAGCAAGACGAGATGCCAGCTAATTCTCCCTGTTTTCCTATCTGCACTGCCTCTCTGATTTCTTCTATCTACAGTGCTCTTCCCAGTAGATTTCCCCATGTCTTCATCCCTTCCTGTCACTACTCAGATATCACACCACCAACTAACTTTTCTTGATCACTGGAAATAATCAGAACCTTCTTTGAACTCCCTTGTTCATTTACTATTATTGTAGTTGTGGCAGTGGTGGTGGTACTTATTTTTCTCTTATGTCCGATCATTGTGAATAGGCATGATAGAATTTTTCTACTGAACAGTATTCCTGGAAAGTATTTTCTCCAATATACCTTTATTTCCCTGACCGCATGCAAACCTATTGCATCAACCTCAGAAAGGCCATGAGTTAAACTGGACTCAATGACTAGACTCAGAAACTTGAATGTAACTTCAGGACCCATTCATTCATATTCTTTGCCCCTCTCCCCTCTTCTCTTTGTGTTTTGGGGTTTTTCTTTCAGATCTACTGCTCCACAAGACTGGAACCATGGCCTTGGCAGGTATAGGCTTACATACTTACAGCCATATGGCCAGAGAGGAAAGGAAAAATTTCCCTGCCAGTCCACTTAGAAAGATAGGGAAGGGTTTTGATAACCATGGCTTGGGGCACGTGTTCATTCCTGGGATGATGACTATGGCCAACGTGATATGGTACAGTGATTGGCCTGGACTGGTCATGAGCCCTCCTCACAATTAGGGAGTCATGTCTGTTAGAAGTAGGGAAAGTAGTGCTGGGCAGACAAAGCCAGTATCCCCTAAACATAGAAAGAAGAGAGGCGCCTGGGTGGGTCAGTTGGTTAAGCATCCAACTTTGGCTCAGGTCATGATTTCGTGGTTTGTGAGTTCGAGCCCTGCATCAGGCTCTGTGCCGACAGCTCGGAGCCTGGAGCCTGCTTTGGATTCTCCCCCCTCTATGCCACTCCCATGTTCATGCTTTCTCTTTGTCTCTCAATAATAAATAAATAATAAAAAATTAAAAAAGAAAGAAGAAACCATGCATAATCTTAATACATAAAGACAGGCAATGATAACAGTGTTGCATTTTAAGTCTTGCTCCTATTCATTGTTGAAATTGGACAACATATATAATTTTGGATCTTGTTTTATTATTTATCATTGTCAAGTAAACAGTCTTGTAAACTCTTCATAAACATATGGGGTGCGTTTGGAGGACATTTCCTGAATGTGCCAGAGAATGTCACCAAAGAACACATTTGACTTTAGGTCACATGACCACCTTTTTGCCTCCATCATATCATTCTTGAGCTGGTCACATAGAGATTTAAGGAAAAACTAAGTAGTGTGTGAACTTTGACCTGTGTGCTCTTTTTTTTAAGTTTCACTTTATTGTTTATTTTTTTAATTAAAAATATTTTTAATATTTATTTATTTTTTTTTTGAGAGAGAGAGAGAGACAGCTCAAGCAGGGGAGGGGGGCAGAGAGAGAAGGAGATACAGACTCTGAAGCAGGCTTCAGGCTCTGGGTTGTCAGCACAGAGCCCCACATGGGGCTAGAACTCAAAAACCGTGAGATCGTTACCTGAGCTGGAGTTGTCCTTTTAAGTGACTGAGGCACCCAGATGCCTTTTATTTTATTATTTTTGAGAGAGAGAGAGAGCACATGCTCACATGGCTGTGCACAAGCAGGAGAGGGGCTGAGAAAGGGGGAATGAGAGAGAATTCCAAGCAGGATCTGCACTGTCAACGTGGAGCCCATCACTTGGCTCCATCTCATGAACCATGAAATCATGACTTGAGCCAAAATCAAGAGTCGGACACTTAACAGAATGAGCCACCCAGGTGCCCCTGAACTATTTGCTCTTTTTTTTAAAGTTTATTTATTTATTTTGAGAGAGAGTGAGAATGGAAGAAGGCCAGAGAGAGAAGGAAAGAGAATCCCAAGCAGGCTCCACACTGTCAGTACAGAGCCTGACACAGGGCTCGATCCCACGTATCATGAGATGATGACCTGAGCTGAAATCAAGAGTCAGATGCTTACCTGACTGAGCCACCCAGGTACCCCTGAACTATGTGCTCTTATCCAAAATTTTCTTATGCTGTACTTTCTCTAGTAGGCTTTGTACATACTTGTGTGTGCATTTCGTCTAGATATAGACTTAAGGATTATGTTCCCGTTAGCATATTCAAGATGAAAAGCATCAATTACATATCTTAAGAACTTTAGTCATGTCTCTTTAATAGAAAATACATATTTTGATAAGAACCTAATACAAACAGCTGGGAACATTTCTTTTTTAGCACCCTGTGTGGGTTAACACCCTCACTAATACTATTTCTGGCTAAATCCAGTGCACTTCTGTCCTTCCATGATAGAACCAAGGAGTGTAGTCTTTAAGAGGCATGTGAAATTACTAGTCCAGTATTTCAGCTTTGCAGAAATCCCTATAACCTGTAACAGTTAATGATGTTTCCTTAGTTTAAGTATGTCCAATTGTAGGTTATGAGGAACTCGCTGTCTTACCAGTTAGCTTCTTCCGTAGTCAGGTAGCTCTGATTTTTGGATTGCTGGGAGGCCTTCCTCCACCACACTTTGCCAGAATCTACTGTCACCCACTGTTCTTATATTTTCTTTAGAATTGTATAAAAATATTTGCATATTTTTATCTATCTGTTCACCTATCTGCTTATCATTTCTTTATGAGAACATTTCTTCAGACACCTAAGGAAAACTATCATATCTTCCCCTTTCCCTCCTTCCTCCCTCCTTCTCTCTCTCTGTCTCTGTCTCTCTCTCTTTCTCTCTTTAAATGCTTATTTATTTATTTTCGGGAGGGAAGGAGAGAGAGAGAGAGAGAGAGAGAGACAGAATGTGAGCAGCGGAGGGGCAGAGAGAAAGGTAGAGAGAATTCCAAGCAGACTGTGTGCTGTCAGTGCAGAGCCTGGTACAGCTTGGTCCCAAGAGCCATGAGATTATGACCTGGGGCCAAAATCAAGAATCAGATACTCAACCAACTGAGCCACCCAGGAGCCTCTCCCCTTCTCTCTTCATGTTGCTAACCACACTCACATCTTTTGCTCATTCCTAGTGAGATAGGTATTTTTTATTTATGTATTTATTTATTTATTTATTTATGTATTTATTTATTTATTATTTTACTACTGCTATTCCTTTTCCACTTTCTATATGTTTAGGGTTTTTAAAAATTATTATATAATCTAAATACTACCTCAAGTAACTGTTCCTGCCATAGGAGAGAGTCGGCTGGGGCTTTCCTTGGCATGATGTGGACTTTAATTCCATTATGAATATGGCAGGAAATGCCCAGTGACCAGAGCCCAACTGCTTGTACTCACACTATAGCTTCACACCTTTCTGGGAATGAGGCATTGGGCAAGTCACATACTCTGCACATCAGCTTGGTCATCTGTGGAGTGCAGATATCAGTGGTAGCTACCATGCAGGGCTGGGGAGCCGGTTACCTCCTTGACCAACAGTGAGTTCTCCATTGTGACTGTTTCCTACTATTATTATCCCTATGATTGTACTATTGTAACAACCAAATCATGACTATTTGTTGTTACTTCTGAGCCGTTAAACCTGCAGCTTTCCCAGCCTAGAGCATTCTTTCCCAGAATAGTCAGAGGGCTGGCTCCATCTCATCTCCTAGCAGCTCAGATATTCTTCAGAGAAGCCCCTCTGACTGCTATTTCAGTAGTCTCCTTCCTTGGTCACTCTTTGTCCCTGTGCTCTAGTTCTCACTGATCCTGTCTCTCTGTGATGTTGTCTTCTCCATTAATTTGCTTGAATATCAGTTCTCTGCACTGGAAGAGATAGGAGGCCATGGATCTCCTTTGTCTCATATACTGATGTTGACAACTCCTAGACTCATGCTTGGCATATATTAAACATATAACAAACTTTGTTGAATGAAAGCTTTGGATCCATGAAAACTTTCAAACAATTTTCAAATGATTATTTATTTATTTATTTAATGGTTTTATTCATTTGTGAGAGACAGAGAGATAGAGTGCAAGCAGGGGCGGGGCAGAGAGAGAGAGGAAGACATAGAATCCGCAGCAAGCTCCAGGCTCTGAGCTGTCAGCACACAGCCTGATGCGGGGCTTGAACTCATGAACCATGAGATCATGACCTGAGCTGGAGCTGGACCCTTAACCTACTGAGCCACCCACATGCCCTCAAATGATTTTTTTTTTTAATGAAGATAGACCTCCTTTAACTTGTATCAATATAATTGGTATTGACAACCTAAATCTCAAACCTGTATTGATCTTTCATAAATTTGACCATTCATTTTCTATCCAGAATTTCCTGTGTTCCCATGTTGTTCTGCATTTGATGCTGGATATTATAGTAACTATGATCATTTTATGGTAACAATGACATCATGTATATATTGAGTGCTTACTATGTATGAGACACATAAATATTTATATGTTCTCTCATTTAATACTTAAAAACAACCATATGGGGTGCCTGGGTGGCTCAGTGATTAAGCATCCATCCAATTTCAGCTCAGATCATCATCACACGGTTTGTGAGATCGAGACCCATGTCGGGTTACATGCTGATAGCACAGAGCCTGCTTGGGATTCTCTCTCTCTCCTCCTCTCTCCTCCTCCTCCTCCTCCTCCTCCTCCTGCTCGTCCTCCTCCTCCTCTTTCTCTTCCTCCTCTCCCCCATTCTTTCTCTCTCTTTCTCAAAAAAAAAATAAAGTTAAAACCCCCTATGATGTAAATACCACTTTATTTCTATTTTAAAAATGAGAAAGCTAAGGCACAGTGAGGGTTGGTAAAGTCACACAGCTAGTAAGTCATAGAGTTGGGATTTGAACCAGGCAGCCTGACTTCATAGCCTGCATAATTCACCAATGTCATAAACAATCTTCTTCAGAGCTTTGTATCATTTTCAAATTTGATATGTATTTCATTTACATCCATATTCAAATTGTGATAAGATGCCCAAGCCAATATAAGCTTGTGTGGCACTCTAGAACCTTTTATCCTATGTAATACTGAGCCAACAATAAATATATTTTAGTCATATTGTCAACCAGTTCAGAATCCATAAGGCTGAGCACATGATGAAGTTGCTGTGGGAAAGTTGGAAAATGCTTAATAAAATTCAGGACATACTACATGGCACTTCTACAAAATACTAACTAGCATTCCTAGAAGATATATAGTTTTATCAAGCCTATCTTGCTATGTTTGGAAAAGCACATTCTTTAATGTATGGTCACATTTCATCTTACTTCCCAGAGGATTTGAAGCAACTTGCCACAGTAACATATACTACAATAATGTCATGATGTAAGTAAGAATAAAATGTCAGGGCTAGAGAAAATAAACAAGAATAAAACAAATATCTCCAGGATAGGGGTGGTCTGAGAGAGACAAAGATGAAGACCTTCTGGAACCACATACAATTACCTGGGTTGAACCTCAAATTTATAGATATTTTCAAAGTGTGATACTCAATTTTCATTCATTTATTTATTTATTTATTTATTTATATTTTAGAGAGTGGGAGAGAGACAGAGCATGAGTAGGGGAGGGGCAGAGAGAGAGGGAGACACAGAATGCGAAGCCGGCTCCAGGCTCTGAGCTGTCAGCACAGAGCTTGATGTGGGGCTCATCATGACCTGAGCCAAAGTCAGACATTTAACAGACTGAGCCACCCAGGCGCCCCTGTGATAGTCAATTTTTAAAACAGAGACATGATTAGTTCTTATTGTCAGGGAGGAAAATCCATACCAGTTATTCAAGGAAAACATAATTTTCCTATTACATAACCTGATAATATATTTCTATGGGACACTTTTGTAAGATGCATTCAGTGATAGGATGGCTGTGTCTTCCACAGCACACCTACCATGAACTGTATGGTTTCACGTGACTATGTCTTGTATTGTTCCTTGGTAAAAGCTGAGAGAATGCCACTAAAGCATGATTCAAGGAAGATAAATCTGGAAGGGATGGAAATCCCAGATCATATGGTCAAGGGGAAGATACAAGTTAAAGGACTATCTATTCTTCTAACAATCCTCCATTTATATGAGGTTTTTAAATAAGTTTGGGCAGCAGACAACTCAAAGCATAGATCTCTGGGGTGTATTTGAAGTGTTCTAAGTGGTTTACTGTTGGGTCTATGTATTTTAGGAAGTGTATGAGAAGATGTAAGGTATAACAGCTTTTCTGGAAATTAAGGACATAACCAAGTTTCTTTTTTTTTTTTTAAATTAAAGGGCTCTTTCCATACCTGAACATAAGAAATACATTTTACTATTTTTGATTTGATTTTCTTTGATTCATTTTTTCAACAAGTATTTGTTGATACCTACGATGCCTTGGACACCTGGGTTGTATCAGTGAACAAGACAAATGCTGTCTCTCCCCTAATAGAGTATAATTCTAATGATGAAGGCAAATGGTAAACAAGATACTACTTATTTAGTTGCAATTTTTGATATGGTCTACTGAAGCCAGAGTAGAAAGTAAGCATATAAATGGGAGGTTGACTCACTGTATAACCTTTCTGATTAGAATCTAGCATCCCTACATTATGGAAGCTACTGTCTTGAAGATGTTAATAGCCTTCTAATTGTAGATAGCATTTTCTCTTCTTTAAAAAAAGTTTTAATGTTTATTATTTTTGAGAGAGAGAGAGAGAGAGAGCGAGAGCAAGCGAGCATTATCAGGGGAGGGACACAGAGAAAGGGAGACACAGAATCTGAAGCAGGCTCCAGGCTCTGAGCTGTCAGCACAGAGCCCCACGTGGGACTCGAACTCATGAACTGTGAGATCATAACCTATGCCGAGGTCAGATGCTTTAACCAACTGAGCCACCCAAGCACCCCACAGGTAGCCTTTTCTAATCTTTACAAACTGCCATTTTCAGTAGCATGGTATTACTGTCATGATTTTCAAAGTTTTCATTATAGTTTGTTTTTGTGTGTGGGTGTTTATTTTTTAAATTACTTTTAGCAGTGGGAATCTTTTGTTTAATGAGTCCATAAATAGAAAACAGATAAGATCTGAGCTGCTGTTGTTTAGGGTTGGGTTATGCGGAGGTGGGAGCTTTGACTCCTTGGGCTTTCCCTGCACTTGGCCAACCCAGGATCATTTCTTTGTGACCCCCCGTGGTACTAATTTGAAAACCACTGTTCTAAAAGTCTCAATACTGTCTACCATCACTATTTATTGGCTTTCAATAAATTAGCCCCACAGACAGTGCCTACACTGTCCAATTTGTTCCCAGTTCTGTGCTGGACTCTCTGAACACTTCTTGCACTGACCCAATATAAGGAACAAGCTGGCATCTTCTTTGGATTCATGAAGCCAAACCTGGGCCTTCCTCAGATGCTGTGGTTTCCCACCAAGGATTCCTGTTCACAGTCCACTTACTACTTACATTTCTTACCACCACCCCATTGGTTAGCCCAGATGCTATCTGCAAATGGATTGGTGAAGATTATAAAGGAAGTAATTGTATCCATCAACTCAACTAATATGTGTTGAACTCTAGATATATGCTCAACATTGTTCAAGGAACTTAGGGATACAACCAACACCAACAACAGTGACCCCGAATACCCCAAATTCCTGCCCTCTTGGAACTTACCTTCTAGTGGAGGGCAGACAATAAACAAGTATATAAGAAACAATTGTGTGACAGATGGTGATCCGTTCTTTGGAAAAAAATAAGCAAAGAAGAAGGATAAGGGTGAGTTGGGGTGAGGAGGGCAAAGTTTATTTACTGTTTTAAAGAATGAGATCAAAGAATACCTCATTGAGAAGGTGACATCTGAGGAAATCCAGAAAGAACATCCCAAACAGGAAATGGCAGTTGTGATAGTGCCTAGCTAGGGGCCTCACATATTTGGAAATGACAAAAGGGCCAGTGTGGCTAAAGGCAAGTGAATAAAAGATGAGATTAGAAAAATAGCTGAGAACCAGATCATGGGCAACCTTGTCAGCCATTTTTGGGACTTTGGTTTCCATTCTGAGGGAGGGCTGTGTAGAAGTGACATAATCTGACACCTCTTGTAAAAGGATCTCTTGGGCTTCTGTGCAGAAAATGGAATAGAGGGGCTAAAGGCAGGTGCAGGGGCATCTTTGGAAGTGGTGGCCACAAAATGGGGGTAAATAAAGAATGTGGTGGGAGGATAATTTGCTCAAGTAGTTTTCTTTATCTGTTCCATTTGATAAAACAGTGGTAGAACTTAACAGGTAGGGTCCTAATAGAGAAGAAATAAAAAGTCAGAATTTTATGAAATAGTAAATGGGTGTTGATATAATTCATGGAAAGGGAAATATTGGAAAGAGATGTTTGAGATCAGGGTATGAAAGATGACCCTATGGCTCAACAAATCTCTCTATTGTTAGTGGATGTGAAAGTGTAAGTTAAAAATGTCAGAATACATATAGAGGGAAAAGTCAAGCATAGAGTTTTCAATTTGAGAGATTCAGTTCTATATGCTTTATAAAATACTTATATATGTATAAGTAGGCAAATGACTAAGCCTCCTCTTTCCCAGAATCTTACTGGGAAATAGAAAAAGAACATGAGTTTAAAGGAGTTAGATAGTATTCATTATTCTGTTTAATACCATTTTTGGAATACCTATCATGTTATGAGAAATATTCTAGATACTTGAGATATAAATATGGATGAATCATTTTTTCCCTCTTAAGAAGCCCATAGTCTAATGGAAAATAGAGAAATAAATAAACTATACTGTAGTGTGGTGCACAGAAGGGGTTACTTAACTGTCACTGACGGAATAATTGAATCAAGACATTTCCCATGTGCATTGTCTTGAAGGATGAGTAGGGCAGCAAACAGTTGGGGTGGGGAGGGAGGGGATTGCACGCAGAAGAAACTTCATATGCCAAGGTACTGAGGGATGTCATCAGATGGCCTATTTACTATTTGCAAGCAGAGATGCACAGAACTCAGAGAGTGTCTTGTCTTAGGAGCCAAGGTATATCATCTAGTGTAGAAAAACACCCAAACCTTTTAATGACCTTCAGGATGTATTTTATGTCATTTGTTATTCAAACCATAACAGTTTGACAGTAAAAAGGGGTCCTGTTAGTAGGAATGTGCTGGCAAAACCAGGCATTTGGTCATCCTAATGATAGCTGTTTTCTACCTGGAGTTGCCATAAATATGCTTATTGATGGTGCAAACTGGGTTCCTCTATTAAAAAAAAAGTATTATAAAGAAAGTAAACCAAGTTAGCAGATACAGAGACTTAGTAGAAGGGATAACTACTTTTAGATGGAAGATCAAGGAAAGGTTTTCTGAAATAAAGGCCTTTGAGCTGATACTGAGATGACCGGGAGCCAGCCAAGGGAAGATCCATGGTGGGAGGACTCCAGGGAGAGGGAAGCATCAAGAGTCCTGTTATGGGAGTCCCTCTGGCTTAGTAGAGAAAACCTGTCTCTCTGGAATATGAAAAACCAGGGGAGCTTGGGAGGAGATCAGATTCAGCCACGCTAGTCTGGAGAGGAATTGGGGTTTTACCCTGGGTCTCATGTATTAGTTTGCTGAAGCCGCCATAACAAGGCACCACAGACTGGGCGTCTTAAGAAACAGAAATTCATTTTCTCATGATTCTGGAGGCTGAATGTCTGAGATCAAAATGTCAGCAGATTTGGTTTCTTTTGAGGGCTGTGAGGGAAGAGGCTGTTACAGGCCTCTCTCCTCAGCTTGCCCATGATTGTCTTCGTCCTGTTTCCTCACAGTGTCTTCCCCCTCCATGTATCTGTGCCAGATTTCCTCTTCTTATAAGGACATCTGTCATATTGGATTAAGGTCCACTCTCTGACCTAATTTTAACTTAATTACCTCTTTGAAGACTCAGCCTCTAAATATGGTCACATTCTGAGATATTGAGGGTTAGTACTTCAAAATAGGAATTTTTGGAGGGACATAACTCAGCCTTTAACACCCCAGTAAGTTTTGAAAGAACTCTAGGGATGTTTGATTAACTGAACAAGAGTTTTTCAAACTCAATTTTAGAGGGAGGGGGAATAAAAATAGTTATATCCAGTCAGTATGGAGGTCATGATGTAAAAAAGAAGCTTTAAATGGAAGACCATAAGTCTTAATAGAGAGCTATATTAACATTTCCTTACACACACACACACACACACACACACATACACACAATTCTTAAGGGGAGCTACTATTCAGGTCTTGAGTGTCTAGACATCAGAATAGTCTGTATATAACATCCAGGCAATCTTGAATTGTTGCCAAAAAAAGTTGTTTAAGACCTTCTGGAGGCACCAGTATCTGAAGTGGTAGGATCTAGGAATGACCAAAGATGACTGTCGTTTGTTCATGAGGGATAAATAAAACAAGGAATTATGCCAACTATACTTCATAAAACAACAACAACAGCAAACAAGAAATGAGGAGTTATACACAAAGATGCATGAGAAGTTCACTTGCTTGTCCAAAATCCAGGTGTACAAGCATGTCAAAACACAGGTTTTAGAACATCAAGCCCGTATGTGGGATGATGTATATGAGATATTTTCCTTTTGTCCATTACAGTTGTATAAAGTTGGTCCAGGGTCAAGGTTTAGAGGTAATGACTGCCTCAAACTATCCGAATATCTTCTGTTACATGATTCTTTTTAAAAATTTATTTTTAATTTATTTTTTAGAGAGAGACTGTGTATAAGCAGGGGAGATGGGCAGAGGGAGAGAGAGAGAATCTCAAGCAGGCTCCAGGCTCAGCACAGAGCCAAATGTGGGGCTCATTGCCATGATGCTGGGATCATGACCAAAGCCAAAATCAAGAGTCAGTCAACTGACTTAACAACCCAGATGCCACAGGATATATGATTGTAACAAAACAAATACACATATAACTTAGCACAAAAGCATAACACTTGCTAGCTTTCATTTCTCAAAAGGATTTTGAAAGCTAAATTCTAGTCATCCCATGATAAAGCAAGCAATGAGGCAAACAAATAGCTATAATGGAAAAAAATCTGGTAAATATGAGTCTGAGCTGGTAGATGGAAGAGCAGAACAGAGATCTTGGACAAAAATAACCCTAACATCTTGGGGTTTAATAAAGGAAACACTGACCCATATGCCTTGAACTTCAAAGTGTCTGAGGTAAGTTTAGGGGAAATAAAGAGCATTATAACTAAAGACTACAAAATGAACCACTGAACATACAAGTACCATAAAATACTTCATCCCCTCACAGTTGAGCTGATTCATATTCCTTCTCTTGATTCCAGTTTCTACTCAGGAGCTCAATTTGTTTTACTTCATTTTTTTTTTTAGTTTTTTTTTTTAACATTTATTTATTTTTGAGAGACAGAGAGACAGAGCATGAGCAGGGGAGGGGCAGAGAGAGAGGGAGACACAGAATCTGAATCAGGCTCCAGTCTCTAAGCTGTCAGCCCAGAGCAAGCTGTCAACTGAGAGCCCGACGCGGGGCTTGAACTCACAGACCTGAGCTGAAGTCGAACGCTCAACTGACTGAGCCACCCAGGCTCCCCTACTTCATTTCTATTTACCCTTTTGAACTTAATGTTTTGGATCGTCCCTTCAGTTCCCAAGACTCCTTCACCAAGAACACCTCTACAGTTTTCCTTTGCTCAGGACTCTGTGCCTCTCATGCTACCCCTAGACCATTCCATGCTTGGTCTTTGTGTCCTGGAGTTTCAGGTCACACAGAGTTATATACTCCCTGCTTGCCTACAAGTGGAATCTAGATAAAGCAGAAGGAGCCATTTTAGAATCTGACCTCCAACAACATTGTGGTGGGTAACCTCACTTGAGAAAGGTGATGTGATTGGAAAACTCATAGTGCAAAAGGATTCTAGAAAGAGGAAGAGGATGGGCATATGGTTAGTGGACAAAACAAAAGAGAAGAACATGACTGGTCAGCTCAAACAAGAAATGTTCAAACTCTAAATGAGTGGAGTTTTAAGAAAAGGCAAAAGGGAATTAAAAACCTACTTAAACATTTTGAGCAATAAAGAAAAATTAAGTTTAACTAGTTTGGAAAAAGATGGCATGATGTTAATAGATGATATAAGAAAAGGATGATTTATCTAATTATAATTTTATTTTAAACTCTCCAGTTTAAAACAAAAGAATGGTCTCAGGGTGCCTGGGTGGCCCAGTTGGTTAAGTGTCCAACTCTTGATTTTTGGCTCAGGTCATGCTCTCATGATTCACAGGATCAAGGCCTGCATTAGGCTCTGCTCTGACAGTGAAGTACCTGCTTGGGATTCTCTCTCTCCCTCTCTCTGTCTCTGCCCGCCCCCCACTTGTGTGTGTATATGTGTGTGTGTGTGTGTGTGTGTGTGTGTGTGTGTGTGTGTGTATGCACACACTCTCTCAAAATAAATAAATAAACTTTATATATATGTGGGGGGAGGAGGGAAGATAGAGGTAGACAGGGAATAGTGTGAATTAATGCCATGAAGGCAAAATGAAGAGGCGATTTTTGAGAAAGAATTAGATGTATGTGGAGGAATCATGAGAGCCAATGTGGAGGCTAGTTTGGGAGTATGCTGTCTTTAAGAGCAATCCTCAACTAATATTCTCACTTGGGTGTAAGAGGAAGATCTCAATGCCACCTCCACCTATGTCCTTATTTCCAGTCTCAAGGACATACTGTGCATAGACCATTTGCAAAGGCTAAGTGTTTAGCTGGCCCAGCCCTAGTCCAGTGATTGAACTGAGTCTTCCAGGCTCTGGTAATCACCAGCACCCACAACTTCACAGTGTCCAGGGCTGTCTCACAGATAGTAATCAGCAGAGATTTGGGGCAATTTTAGTTTTACTGAAAAAAAATTAGGAAGTATAAATATTGGGAAAATAAATACACATAATTTCCATCAAGGGAAAGCACATAATTCCAAAGATCATTTGACAGACTTTTATAAATAAAAAAAAGACTGTAGTGTTTCTCAGCATCTCCTTTATGTGAGATGCTTGTTTTACATCCAATAGAGCAGACCAACTACTAGTTTTCCACTATTGGAACATTTCTCCACTTAAAAGTTTTGGCCTATGTGGGGTTGAAATATATATGGTTTCTAAATTTCTATCCAGGGCTAATATCCATGATTTGGTGTATTACTAATAGTTGGGAAACTTCCTGGAATCAGGGTTACCTTTTAAAATTTATAACAACATAGATTTCAGAATATGACACCAACACACTAAGCTGTCTTATAGATCTTATATCACTTTACCTTAATATTGGCAATTATTTTCAATATTTGTTTCCCAAAGAAGGAGATGAGTTTGTATTATCAGATTAGACTGGTGGAGAAAAATGGGATTTTAAGTAAACACACACACACACACACACACACACACATTATTTTAGTGTATCAAATGGGTATTTAAACCAAGGTGGAACAAAATAATCCCTGTGGATTTTGCTTCATGGAAATCATAAGTGACAAAAAAACCTTTTCTTCTGTTCTCATCACAATAATGTAATGCGGTAGAATTTACTGCATCTACATTTGATTTTCAAACAGGGTTTTCTAATTAATGTTTTATAGATGGACAAACAAATGTTAGAGGAGTGACTTGTTCAAGGTCACATAGGTGGACACATGTTGAGCATCTGTGTGGAAAAGAAAATATAACTTATTTGACCTTATTCATATGGTGCTCATTAGAGTCTCCTTAAAAATCTGCCTTTGTTACCAACTGATATATATTGCAAAAATTCAATTTAGAGCTTTTGAAGTTAACTCTATTAGTAAGAATGATAATGACAGTTAATTTTGTTAAGCACTTATTATGTATTAGTCACAATATACTAAGCATTCCATATTTGTCATCTAATTTACTCAATTTGAGTACATGTCTTTCTCTGAAAATAGCAATGTACAGTTATAATTATTTGCAGTATATCTTTCTACACTAAAATGATGAAATATGGAAGTAGAGATTTTCTGTTTCAGGATAGGCTAGGATTTTCTATGATAATGAACACCCAGTAAGTCTTATGGCTTAAAATAGCAAATTGATTTCTTACTCATCCTACATGTCCATCACTAGTGTTCTGGGAACTCTGTCCCACATTATCCTTACTTAGTGGTCCAGGCCGATAGGGCAGTCTCCATCCATCTAGCACATGGCTGACCATGTGGTAGATGGAAAAAGAAGGTGGCGGGTCATACTTATGTCTCAAATGTTTCTGCATAGAAGCGATGCTAGTTACTTTGACCAAAGCCAGTCACATCTACACTAAGTGTCAAAGAAGTGGGGAGTGCAGTCTAACACATGTCCATAAGTACCAGAAATATGTGGTTGCAGGTAATGATGCCTGCCACTGTAAAGCAGCATGAAGACAAGACAGATAGCACTTGTCATTTCTTGAATTACCTTCTTTACAAGCAATAGGCATCTACCTATTCATTCTTCATTATTTTAATGTTAATTATTTTTGAGGTGGGGGGAGGGGCAGAGAGAGGGAGACACAGAATCTAAAATAGGCTCCAGGCTCTCAGCTGTCAGCACAGAGACCAACACAGGGCTCGAACTCACAAACTGTGAGATGATGACCTGAGCCAAAGTCGGAGATTGAACCCACTGAGCCACCCAGGTACCCCTACCTATCCCTTCTTCAGAATTTCTTTCTTCATTCAGCAACCCTGCAATGAGTGCCCACTACGCAAAGAAAAAAACAAATAGGATCTTGCTCAATTATTCTGAACTTGAAATTCCAAACTCAGTTCTAAAAGGGCATAGATTTGATTTTACTCATTCAGTCAGCTATTTGTTCATCAAATAAATATTGAGCACTGCGGGATTTTTCTCTGACAACAATCAGTTCTCCAACTCTCTGCCACCAACTGGGGTTCAATTCTATTCTGTTCTGATACTACCTGGAGGTATCACAGACTCCCCAGGTCAAGGGCTCAGCCCCACATGACAGCCCCATACTTTAGATACCAGCTGCAGATGTGGTGCCCAGGCTGCCTGCATTTCTGCCTGGTCAGCTTCAAATTGGAGATTCTCATAAATCCCTCCTCAGTTCAATAACTTGCTAGAATGACTCACAGATCTCAAACACTTAAGATTTCTGGTTTATTTTATAGGATTCAACTCAGGAATAGTCAAATGGAAGAGATGTAGAGGGCCTGGCATGGGAAGAAGGACGGCACAGAGCTTTCATTCCCTCTCTTGGCATGTCATATTCCTGACACAGTGATGTGTTCACCTACCTGGGACACCTCCTCACACTCCATCTAAAATTCAGGGGTATTATGGAGGCTTCATTGGCAAGATTGATTAAATCATTGGCTGCTGGTGATTGAATTCAATTTCTAGATCCACTCCCCAGCCTGGAGGTTGAGCATGGGACTGAAAGTTCTAACCCTTTCTTGCTGCCAGACCCCATCCAGAAGCCCTCTAGGCCATCTTCCTCCATGGGTCAGCTCATCAGCACACAAAATCTGAGGATTTTAGGCGTTCTATGCCAGGAAGCTGGAAAAAAAGCCACATATGTATTTTTTTTTTTTTTTTATACCACAAACACACATGCCTAGCTCAGTGCAAGGCACTGAGGACACAGGGATGAATGCAGTAGACAGTCCCTGTCCTCATGGAACTTTATGTTAGGCAAACTCACTGAAGGGGAGATCAACCTAAAGAAGTTAGTGAAAGTTTAAACAAATAAAACTGAACCTCTGTCCTCATAAGTATTTATCTCCATACACAAATAACATTGAGGAGCAAGCTGGGAGCAGGAAGGAGGTGCTGGATGTGGGATGGAGAGGGAAATCAGAGAAGCTGGCAGTGCATTTTCAATAACCTGAATCATTTCAATCTTAATGTCTTTGATGTGGTCTCAGGTTGGCATATTTTTCAGGGTGCTAGATGCAGGGGCCAAGAGAGTTTAGCCAAATAGAGAAGATGCTTTTCGATCCTATCCCGGGGTGCAATCTAGATTATATGGTTCATGGAAAATAATACATGTGGAATAATACATACAATTTTACACCTGGATTAATGAATGCATGAATTGATAGATTGCTAAACAAATATATAAATTGATGAATTATTAAGTATAAACTAATTATACATGGAAATATTTTATTATTTACTTTCTTCCTTTGAATTTTGAATTTAGGAACTTTGCATTATGAATTCTTAAGAAATCTGAAAACCTCCTTTAAGAAATGATAAAAAAAAATCCTTGAACAGACATATTTATCAGCAGTGCTTACACCTTCTTACTTTTGTTTTGGTCCTCTCATCTCTTTGACTTTCTCCCATCTCTAAATAGGAAGTTGTTTATTTCTACTGAACTTGTAACCCTGATGGTTTTTATTGAATTGATCTACTCACAAATATTTTTTTCCATGTGACTGCAGCGTATAAGAACGTGAAGGTTTTCTTATCACCCAATAAGGAAGGGTGCATCTAGAATATTTTATAGCACTCTATGGATATTTTACACCTTTTATTTTACACCTTTTGAGGGAATGCTTCCCTCTTATAAAAACATTAACAGTCATTATAAGGTTGGGTCCCTTTGGATCAACATTGTGAGTAAAACATCAAGCTTGGATCTGTGGCTCAGTCATGTTCGATTTCCCAAGATGTGATTGGGTACAGAATTTACTTACTCAGAACCTTATTTTATCCACTTTTAGAATTATTGTTATTGTTTTTATGATGCCATCTCTGTTTTTGAGGCTAAGGTCACAAAACAAAATTGTGTGTCGTAGTAAGGTACATTTGTCTACGTTTGTCAGATTAAGTTCATGGTGTGTATGGGCCTTCACCCAATTTAGACAAAACTGGTGTATGAGGCTTTGAATAGGCTATATGAATATTCAGCTGATTTAAAATAATGTAAATAATAATGTTCTTTCCCATTTTTACATAAATGGGAGTTTGGCAGACATTGTCACAGCAGCCCTTTGTCCTGTGGGCTCTAAGTGGAACTCTCATCTGGTAGACATTGAAAGGGAAGAAGCCCTTTGCATTGCACATGATTACAGAATAGTGAGGTCATTGTTGAATTTGAGATGAGACAAGTTAAGCTCTCTCCTGAGGGTGTGATTGTGTAATTTTCTTAAAGTTTCATAAACTGAATGTGTAGGCTTCTAATTAATGTTAGCCTAAGACTTTACATCTAGCCACTTCACTCTATGGAGAGCTGAATTCAATGAAAATCATGCAAAAAAATAGGAGATTATTGTCTTGTAATGAATTTGTTAAAAATTCTCAGTTCTTTGAACAATAAATATGTCATAGTTATCTTTTTTCCAGTAATCTCTTTTAATCATACTATGTCAGATACCCACTTCTACTGCCCTAGCTAATCTTGAAAAAAATTCTATAATTTCTCATCTATTTCATTTATTAAAACTTAGTCCGGTGCATTTTAAAGCTTTCATCTCTTTTCTAAGTTAACCCCTGTCCCATCCCGATCCCCACAGACTAGACTTTTGACTTAGACTTTTGACTTTGAGGCCAGGCTTCTGGGAGTTTGGCATGCTTGGCAGCAGGGAAGAGGTCTTGGTAGGAATGGGGAACACAGGATGTTTTTATTGTTCATACTGCTCGTGGAAGGCACCTCAGTCTTACTCTGCTTGAGTCTTTTCCATTCACTGTTGATGCACTTGTCTCTGCTCAAGTGCTATGTGCTTTCCCACAGCACAGGGATCACATTTGTCTTGACCCCATTTCCTCTGTGAAGGACCCCTCAGAAGTGCAGCCTAGTTGACCCTAAGCCTGGCTGCCAGCCCATCAATACCTTCTCATGGTTCAGACACACCTGCTTGTTTGACTTAATGATTGTAAATGGCATCTTCCTTCTCTCCTCCCCTCTACCCTTGTGGTAGAACCATAGGAACCAGTGAGGATCTCTGGGACTCCAGAGCCTGTGAGAAATTGAGATGGGGTTGCCTCATCCTTCAGTCCTCAGGCATGGTCTCTCTTAGCTCTACTGTCATAGCTGTGATGTCTGGGCTGAACCTTCCAAAATTTCTGGGACAGAAACAAGCACCAGTAATTATGGTTACATATCCCTCCATATTTCAGGGACAGATGTCAGACTCTTTTAAGAAGCCTCTTATTATGACTGTTTTGAGAGAAGCAGTGGGCTAGGCCTGCAGGTTCACTAGCCTAGCAAGCATTTAGTTAGTAATTGCAAGTGATTGTAAGCAAAGATTGCCACTGCTTCTTACTGAAGCCAGGTGTTAATTGGTGAAGGGAAGAAGAAAAATCTCTCCATCAAATCTGCATTTCCCATAAAAAATCCAGTTCCCTTCCACCTGTCCCCAAAACGGTGGTCAGTGGTTGTTGGGTAAATTCTATCACCACCTAGTAAGCCCTGCTGGGGGAGGTGTCTGTCTCCAATTTATGGCAATTTATTGGTAGCTCTGTGTGGCTCTTAGGCACAATTGACAGATATTAGAAAAGTTCTCACTTATTCTGCTAACTGCTTTTTTGTCATAAGTGTCCCACTGTTCCATGACTAGCCATAGAGAGAATTCAAGAGATGTAATACGTTTTTGTATTTCCTGTCCTTGATGTTGAATATGGCAGTCTATTTTCCAAAGAGCTGTTTTTAAGGTTTGAGTATGTTAGATACACTAAAGCTATCAGTATAGACGTGAAAAGGGATGCTAGCAAATTGCATTTTGATCTTTCAAGGCCTGAGAATGATTTCAGTTGGTTCACCCTTTAGTGGCATCCATGAAGGCTAGCATTTCACCTAGAGAGGGAGGCTTTGACGTGCTGTTCATGTACAGTGAACAGTTTCTTAAAGATGGCATTCTCTAGTCAGTCTTTCTGCTCCCAAAAGAGAAAAGGAAATTGAGGTATTAGAGAAATGCCAACTGGTGGGAGAACATCCAGGATCTTTGGTGAGGTTCTTGCTTTGTCATGTCTCCCAATGCCATGTTATTTGATTTGTGAATGGAGCTGACAGTATCCTATGTTTATCGAGCATTTATTGTACACCAGATACTGTACCAAGGGTTTTATAACATTGTATTGCCTTGTGCTCATGGTAGCCTCCTGTAGGAGATACTGTTAGAGTAGAAACACCACTATAACCTTCCTGCCAAGTTGATGGTGACTTGTTAATCATCTCCTTTTGGCTTTTTTTCTTCAACTCATTGGTGATCTAATTGACCCACTTTTCTGCAAGGTTATTCTAACATATATTTTCAGGTGCTTTTATTAAAACCTTTAATGCACGCTGGTGTGATACTAACAATTATTATGGGCTTAATGTGTGCCAGTTTTTATTCTAAGTAATTTATATGCGAATCTTAGAGAACCCCCAAACAATTGTATAAGTTAAATATTACCTGCCCTGTTTCAAAACAGTGGAGAAGATGAAGGACATCCCCAAGCTCACACAGATAGAGGATGCAGACACCAGGGTGCCAGCCAGGCCCATCTGGCTCCAGAGCCCAAGGATTTAACCCCCACTTTACCAGCTTCCTTTGTGGCCTATTGTCAGTAGAAAAAGAGTATGTCCAGTGAACCCAACCTGTGCTCAAGTGCTTATTGCTTCATTTACTTGATGATAATAACCCATTCCCTTAGCCATCTGTTCTAAAATTTTTAGCCAGTTAATTTTGTTAAATTTCCAAAAAAGAGTAAAGCAGTGAATTATGCCATTCTGTGGAATCTAGAGATTTGAATTTAAAAAACTTTCAGACAGGAGAACAGAACTTAATGTAATGCCTGTAAGTAAGATAACACGTGTTCAACTTAGATGCTGGTGATATGTAATCAAGAGTAATTGCCTTGGTCCTAGAAGCTTCAACTAAAGGGAGTACTAGCAATAAGGGGGTTTCTTATGAGTTGGGGAGTTGATAAAATTTTTCTAGAAAGCAGATTGTTGGCAGGAAGATGTTGCCCTGTCTGAGGTGGCAGAACAGCACTGATGGAACATGGCGCCCAACACACTAATGACTAGTTTGCTCCCCCAAGTTCTGTTGCCACCATTTTTAATGGAAGCTATTAGATATTTTAAAGTGTCTTTAATTTTATTTTTAATGTCTTTTTAAATTAATTTTTGAGAGAGAGAGCATGAGCAGGAGAGGGACAGAGAGAGAGAGAGAGAGAGAGAGAGGGAGAGGGAGAGGGAGAGGGAGAGGGAGAGAGAGGATCTGAAGTGAGCTCTGTGCTGACAGCAGCAAGCCTGATGCGGGGCTCAAACCCATGAACTGAGCCATGACATCATGACCTGAGCCAAAGTCGGACGCTCAACCGACTGAGCCAACCAGGCACCCCTAAAGTATCTTTAATTTTAACGCAGATGCTGGTAGGTAGAAGAAATCTCTAACAAAAGTTAGTTTTTCAGTTCTGTGTAAATAAGCATGCAGTTTTAAATTACACGAATCTACAATAATAATAAAATTTATAGCAAACTATTTGCAGTCTAATATTCAAGGCTGGATTTGTGTGTGTGTGTGTGTAACTTTATATTTGTGTCCATAGTGACTTCTGGAAAAGTCTAATATTTTCTCTCAATCTCTGGTGAACTGAAATTAACATCCTTTATAGGTTTTTCAATTCATACTACCTCCAGGATTCTGTAATGCTTCTGGTACCCAGTTTTCAAGGTAGATTTCATTCACTGTGGAAAGCCAGCCTCTTTCTTATCAGGTGCATGTAAGCAGTTCGCTGACTTGGCAACTTGAGGATTGAGGCACATATCTCTGATTTCTTTTGTCATTGCAGAGAAGCAGGAGTGCCCTGCTTACAAAGCTGCAGAGCTGAGCCCAGGCATTCACAAAGATATTTAGCAAAGCTTCAGCTTTTTAATTCAAATAGCAACCATCAGCAGACTAGGAATTTTTAAGTTCAGAATTTGGTAGACAGGTTCAGTGTATTTATAGTCAGCTGGCTCATGCATAGTGGCAAGCACTGGGTCATTTCTGGATCTCTTAGATGGTCTTTTATTTACTTTTTTTTAAATTAAAAAAAGTTTTGAAGTTTTTATTTAAATTCCAGTCAACATACAGTGTACTATTAGTTTCAGGTGTATAATATAATGAGTTAACATTTACATACATCACCTGGTGCTCATCACAAGTGCCCTCCTTAATCCCCATCACCTATTTCACCCATCCTACCACCCACCTCCCCTCTGGTAACCATCAGTTTGTTCTCTGTAGTTAAGAGTCTGTTTCTTGGTTTACCTCTGTCTTTTCCCCCTTTTGCTTGTCTGCTTTGTTTCTTAAAGTCTACGTATGAGTGAAATCATATGGCATTTGTCTTTCTCCGACTGACCTATTTTGCTCAGCATAATACTCTCTAGGTCCATTTATGTCATTGAAAATGGCAAGATTTCATTCTTTTAATGGCTGAATAATATTCCACTGTGTGTGTGCGTGTGTGTGTGTGTGTGTGTGTGTGTATCATATCTTCTTTATCCATTCTTCTATCAATGCACACTTGGGTTGCTTCCACAGCATTATCTTAGATTGTCTTTTAAATGAGGAAAGATCCCAACAAGCTTATCCATACAAGTTGCAGAAGTCTGTCTAGAGATCAATTGCTAAGATACAGCTAGAGTTTATAAAAGCAGGAAATCTACAAAATGAGGTCAGTTTCTATAGTGGTTTCTAGTGAGAGAGGTGCATTGAGCTCTTGAGGATATTATGTTCTTCTTATATGTACACTCTTATATGAAGGAAATAAAACTCAGCTTTAGCTCTGTAGGGACTTATTTACCAGAGAGCTATTCAAAACCCCCACACTCACAGAAAGCGATTTGCACATGTGCAAAACTGGAAAAAAATAAAACCATGTGAAAACTTAGTAGTTAAATATGATGGTTCATTTCTTTTACTTCTATTCTGGACCATTGCTTTTGTCAAGCCCTCCCCATGTGAACACAGGTCACCACTTGTGAAAGAGGCATGCTGGCTATAGTTGAGGAAGCAGCTTGGTGAAATCCTGAGAGGTGATCTTAAATGAAATTCAGTATTCACATATCCTCATTGAAAGCGTCTGAACCAGTTGGATGGCTCACGCCTTCCATCTTGAACCTTCTGTCTCTGTTAAGTACGAGGCCAGCCCACAGAAAGGAGGGCAGCATTGTACCACCTCCAGCACAGACTCCTTCATCTACTAACTGTGTGTCCTTGAAGGTGTGATATACGGTCTATAAATCTCAGTTTCCTCATTGTTGAAAAGGGCATACTAGTCACAAGTTGTTGAGAAGATTCATGGCATAATTATATTATGTAAAACTCATTGGGGTGTTTTGTTTATACGGGGAGTGTTCGATAAATGTTAAAATTATAATTTTTACAGTTTCAATTTTTCTTTATCGCTAAGGGAACTCAAGTTCAGAAAGGTTAAGTGGTTTTCCCAGGCTCACACTTGGTAAGTGGAAAAGCAGGAATGTGAACACAGCTTTTTCTGCCTCCATATTGAGTGTTCTTTCTAATGTGTTGTCATTTGTAGCCACTGACTGCACATTTTCTGAGTTCTGACTGTGTAAGGACTTTGTTGGGTACTGACCAACAAGGAAGACTGAGTCCCTTTCCTCATGGTGCTCACATTCCAGCTGCCTCCAACCCTGCTCCCCATGCCTCACTATCCCTGACATTCAGGATCGGGATTACTGAGTCCCTACCATGCTCCAGGCCATTCCATAACACAGAAAGAGTGAGGCTGTCTCAGGCCGACATTATGGGAAGGATGGCTTCGTACAAGCATAAATGGCCAGATGTCTCCTGCGGCTTGAGAGAGCAGTAACAAGTGGCAACTGCAGCAGTGAGTAGGAGGACACACTGACCATGGCTCAAATAGTACTGGCAGCATCAGCAGATATTACCCTACACAGTCCCTACCATTACTTAGCATGGCGGTAAGAGATTCTCATGCAGAATCTCTGGTTTTGTATCTTACTTTGCAGCTGATACATTATTGTGTGTTTGTGCATAGGTTACTTAAGGTCTCTATGCTTAATCTTCCTCATCGGCAAGGTCAGGCTCACAGTGGTACTGGTTTCATGGGAACCTCACAGCCAGGACCGCTTAGTGGACAGAATATATTCAATTAATGTTAACATTAATGTATGTCTAGTGCAATGTTGTCTCACTTAATCTTCACATCATGCCTGGGAGATCTACATTATTAATATCTCCACTGAACAGATGAGAACCAAGTTTGCATGGCTAATCAGTGCCACAAATAAGAGTTGAGGGTTAACCATCTGAGATTACAACCTATGCTTTAGGTCCTATGCTGAACTGTCTTCCAAGTACCTCAAAGGGCCTGGACTCAATGTTTAGAAGACAAAAATATGGAGTCAGATGACTTTATGTTCAATAGATTCTGTTCAGGGTTTTAAGTGTTATAAGAGAGATGCAGAAATCAAGTGCCCTGGGGCATGGGTGGGTGGGGGACACTGGAGAGAGATTGTGGAACAAGACTAAAGAAATTGGCATCTGAGGTGTAAGGTAGATGGTGGGAAGCTCACGGTTATTAGATTCAGATAGACACAGGATAGAATTCCAGCCCAGCTCACATCCTCGGCTTGCCATCTGTGTTGATCTGGGGCATAATTGATAAGTACGTTACGTAACCTCTTTGAGCCTCAGAATCCTAAACCCTAAATCCTAAGGAAGAAGGAGGAAAGAGAGAGAGAGAGAGAGAAAAAGAGAGAGAGAAAGAGATGGAGATTGTAATGTTTGACTTCTGTCACAATAGGCACTGAGTGGCATTTGATGGGTACAGCATCATGCACAATGCCAGTGCAGGTTTCCATCTGCTGTCCCATGGATGGCAGACAGAAGTGAGCCTTCGTTTGATGGGGGGGGGGGGAAGAGCTGTCTAGTGGTGGGAACATCAGCAGCAGAAGTGCAAAAGGAGAAATCATAGGAGTGTGTAGAAAATTGAAAATATCACAAACCTATTCCAGTATAAATCACACAGATTACACGGTTCATGCTTAGAGAAGAGGCATGAGGTAAGGATGGAAAGGAAGCTGTTTTTCATATATGGACTGTTCTTCTAGAACACTTACTATCTATAGAACCCACTGACAGTGTTTGGGTGAGGAAATAAGACGGACACTGGGCTTATGGATGAGTTATGTATCTTCTGTGTCTAGGGCACAGTGATTTGGAAACAAGGAAGGGACAAAGAGCTGAAAACAAAGAGATCTATTGGAATAGTGTGGTCGAGGTTAAATTAAAGCAGTGGCCCTGATAATACCAAGAAAAAGCAAAGCAATTAATAGAGTAAAACGATCATATCACTTAGCTATGCTGGAAGCAAAGAACACTTAAGGGAACGTAACTTTGTGACTTAGAAGTTTGAAAATTCTCTTCTAAAGCTTTCCTGTGAACAGTAACGTCTTTAGAAATTTGCCTAAGGAAAGCATATTTGTTTAACTGGAGAAATGGCACAGGATACTTACAGGGTGGTGAAGAGTTTGAAAATAAATTCAAATTAACAAGTGACAAAATGGAAAAGAAAGATGCAGAAATGGGGGGTGGGGACAGGGAATTCAAAACAGTGGGCATATCAGGATGGGAGACAGGTTCCTTTCAGTGACTGGGCTGCCCTTTGTGCCCTTGGTCCTCTATGGAGGGGAGCTGACTCAGGTGGCTCTTACTTCTCTTTCAATGGTCAAGTGAAATGTCTGAAAATATTTTCCAAGTAACAAACCTGACCGGATTTCTACATATAGGGATTCTTAAAGGTATAATTTGTTTTCCAAAGTGGAAACTGTTGCTCCTGATGCTAGGAACTGAAGAAATTAGATTTTATGTAAATGGTTGTAGATTTTAAATGCCCCTTTCCCTGGATTCCAGGAAGACAGCTTTCTGTGTACTTATGAAGCATGTCTTTGCCATTTGCTGAAAGGTCAGTATCTGTGGAAAGGAATACATACTGGAGGGGGAATATTGCCTCAAACATTTGTTTGGTGGACCTTTCCCCCTCTTTGCATCTTTTCTATATATAATGAAAAATAAACAGACTTATCTTGCATGTGGTTCCCCAGTATTAGCTAAACATGGCACAGTATGAAGGCACTAGAAAGGTTTTCTCCAAATTCATTTGCTCCAGTGAGATGATTTATTTAGAAGCACCCTAGATTCTGCTGTGGACTCATTTATTCTAGCAGTGGGATTGATTTGGGATCCCAGCAGAGGCCGTGAGCATGGGGGTATTTATTTTACCTCATGCAATGTTTCATTATCAACATCGTTTAAGCAAAAGCCTGGGTGAATCCATAAGCATTTCTCTTTGGCTTTGGGTGCATTTTTGTATTTACAAGTCAATATTTGTGACTAAATGAAATAATACATTGACAGTAGGTATTCTGTAAAGTTCAGGAGAGTGAATATGAACATGAATATTGAATATGGTATAGATGTGTCTGACACTGAGTGACCACATCATTCTGCAAGCAGAAGTCTTCCTTAATTTATCTCTCTTCAGGGAGATGCATGGTGGCAGAGCTTGAGGGATGCCAGAATCCTCTATGCTAGTCTTCTGGGTCTGTCCTCCCTCCTGCCTTTTCTGTAGAGAAAAACTGACTTATTTCTTTGGTGTGTGCAAACTGAAGCCTGGGTAAAGGTCACCTGGCTCATCTTTGTGTCCCCTCCCGCCCCGCTGCCCCATAGGACAGTGCAGTGGTGAGGGGTACCTTAGCTGCAGCTAATGCTATTGGTACTTTGCCCATGTGTGTTCTCTTCACCTTTCTTGACGTCACTTGTGGACAGTTTGCAAACTGATGACTTCTTGCACCTGAGGTGTTTTCTCTCTTTGGGAGATGGGATAGCCATGCTCAAGGCAGACTAAGTGTCAGAAATTTGGACCACATTGGTTGGTAAAGAAGGGTTGGGTTTTGTAGATAAATACCCTGACTTCTTTGTCATTCAGAGCTGATTCTAGGGTGCATTCCACATCCTCTGTCTCAAGAGGCTGTCTAGTAAGACCACATCCCAGTATTATTGGAACAGTAACCTGGCCATTAACTGGGTTTCCTCCCTTCCCTGTCTCACTGCGCTCCTTCCTCACATTGCTTCCTGGGGACCCCCTCCCAAATAAACTACATGCACCCAGATCCTCATCTCAGGATCTGCTTTTAGGGGGGACCCCAGGCAAAGACAGGCACAGATTCTGGAATTGAACTGCCTTGTGGAAAATTTTTAGCTCTATTACTAATGGTTTTTAACTCAAGGAAATGATCTTGTCACTTCCATCTCCTCATCTGGAAAAAAGGTATAATGATAGTAGTTGTATGATATTTTGTGAAGCTTAATTGAGATAGTATGTATCAAGTACTTAGCATAATGTCTGCCACATTTTAACTGCAATAAGCCTTAATCTTTGTTATTGTTAGTATGCATGTTGGTCTACTTCAAATCATCTCTAAGTAGATGGCATGGATAGCCATGGACAACTATAGGCTTTCAAAATTCTGACCGTTTTCTCAACCTGTGTAAACTCTTGGAGCTTAAAGCTCTTTAAGTTTCTGCTGACCTAAAAGTTATAGACTTGTGTCAGTGAAGGACACATGTAGACTCTGAGAGAGGGCTAAACTAGTGGTGTGAAAAGCCAGACTTTTAATGCTTTACTGAGTTGTATGATGTGGGCACTGAGTGAGAACATCGTGAGATATAAGTGAAGTGGATTAACATTGAAATTCATGCTCCTGACACATTACGATGGTAAACAAATGGTTTTCTAGAGCTCTGCCAAAATTTGAAAAATTCAGTCATCCGTGCCCTCTGCTGAAGTATAACATGGTACATTAAGAAGGAGTATTCTAACAAGCATTTGTTGAATGCCTTTTGTATGCCAGGCCATTCTGTTTGATACTCAGTAATTAAGGCAGTATGACTTGGTCCCTGGCTTCAAGTCTAGTTGGGGAGACAGACATGTAAACAGATAAATTACGGCACAAAGTGCTATGGTGATAGCGAGATGGGCCACAAGTTCTTTTAGGGTAAGTCGGGGAAGAAGGAAGGGAAGTTTTATGTGCTTTAGTCTGCCCTGGAAGTAACTTTGCAAAGGAGGGCCCTGAAGCTCACCAAAGTGTGTGAAAGGTAACTAAGGCGTGCAGGTGGTAAGTGAGGAGCCAGCATTTGAACTGGTTTTATTTCTTCAGCTCTCTTTTCATCATGTGGTGGTGAGGGGTGGAAAGACACCATAAGCTGTCCTCTAGGTGTAGTCCACCCTGACCACAAGAAAGCCTAGCGGTTCTCTCAGTGTATGGTCTTAGAGTTTCTGGGTGTGTTGCACTTAGCATTTTCTTTGGTTCATTGCACAGGAAATAATATGAAACTGGGGTAATCCATACATCTATAATTTGAGTGGAAAGAGAAAAAGAGATGAGGCATGTGGGTGATATGCTATTTAAAATAATAATGAGGAACATTTTGTTTTCCTAAGCATGATCAAGAGCATAAGTTGAAGGAATTGTGATCTGGAATAATGTACAGAGTTATATCTTTTGCTCTCTCATTGAATCACAACTTGAAATTGTCCCCCCCCCTTTATTTGATCTCCACTGTAAGGCAGAATTAGTCAACCCTTGTGATTTATCAGATAACTTGGATATAGAAATAATGAGAGGTAAGGGACATCTGGGTGGCTCAGTTGGTTAAGCGTCCAACTTCAGCTCATGATCTCACAGTCCGTGATTTTGAGCCCCATGTCAGGCTGTGTGCTGATAGCTCAGAGCCTGGAGCCTGCTTCAGATTCTGTGTCTCCCTCTCTCTCTCTGCCCCTATCCTACTGGTGCTCTGTCTCTCTCAGAATAAAATAAAGACATAAAAAATAAGAAAACAAAAACAAGAAAGAATGAGAGTTTTTTAAAAAATTTTAAAAATGTTTATTTTTGAGAGAGAGAGAGAGAGAGAGAGACAGTGTGGGTGGGGGAGGGGGAGAGAGAGGGAGACACAGAATACCAAGCAGGCTCCAGGCTCTGAGCTGTCAGCACAGAGCCCGATACGGGGCTCGAACCCATGAGACGTGAGAACATGACCTGAGCCGAAGTCGGATGCTAACTGACTGAGCCACCCAGGCACCCCAAGAATGAGAGATTTTAATAATGAGAGAGAGAAAGAGTGAGCAGGGGAGAGGGGCAGAGGGACAGAGAATTTCATGCAGTCTGCACGCTTAGTGTGAAGCCTGACACAGGGCTCAATCCCACAACCCTGGGATCATGACCTGAGCCAAAATCGAGAGCCAGATGCATAGCCGACTGAGCCACCCAGGTACCCCAAGGTTTTTATTTTAAAAAGTCAAGAGATTGGGGTTGTACAGCAGGATTTGGGAGTAGGCTGGTCAGTGGGGGTAGCACTGTAAAGAATCAGTAACATCTGCTTGTTTAAAATATTAATTAGCATCCTAGCTGAAATAAGTAATGGCCTCTGGCCTTAGAAGATCAAATAAGAGATAAGAACATTTTAAAAAATGGTATCAATTTACACACAGTAATCATAGGACTGTGTGACATTAGTTAAGAAAATGGGTGGGGTTAATGGGGTAGACAAGAAGCCAGCACTTATTCGACACTTACTGAGGGCTTCTGTGCTGTAGATGTTAATGCTCCCATTTCACAGATGAGGACACTGAGAATCAGATATTTAGGGTTAAGTACCTTACCTAAAGGGACAGAAGTGGCATTATACCTCATGTTCAGGGCTCAACTAAGGCAACTGTTTTCTCTACTGTAGACCAGCTTGTCTGGTGGAAATACCCCAAAGGAACTGGTTGAGTTATAGTTCATGGAGGAGAGGAATGTAATGTGGCAATTAGATGATGGGAGATTATCTCAAGAACACTGAAGTTCACAAATTCTTAGAAACAGAAGAACTTTGGGATCCAGGAAGCCAACGAAGCCATTGGGCTAGAAGGAAGAGTGTGAGCATGGGAATGAGGGGAAAATGGGGGAGGTCAGGTTCTGTGGCACTGGTTGGTGGAGGAGTTTGCAGTCAGCATATGGTTCAGGTGGAATTCAGTGACGCTTTGGAACGATTTTTCCGAGTCAGGTGCTAGAGAACAAAAGTGAGTAAAAGCAAGCCTTCAGCCTAAAGAAGTTGGCAGTTGAGTGCCTTAAATTTTAGCCATAGGCCTTGTTGAAAAGTGGTCTGATTTTTGTGTCTGATCTCTAAGAGTCTTAAAGGGTGAGGAAGGATAATGGCACTACTGAAGTAGTAGATATGGAATCAGAGTCTGATTACAACAGATAAAAGATTCTGAGATCACTGCGTAATAAACTTCTGCAAAAGCAAATGCTGTGGTAATACAGATGTAAGGCAGCTGGGAGTTTGACAGGGGTCTTAAATTAGGAAAAATGAGGGAACATGCTTATGAAGTGTGGCTGGGAAGTGTGTTTGGACTTAGCAATTTAGGCATGACTGAGATAGGCAGGCGTTGAACATAGGCTATTACTTAACCTTGAGCTGTATCTTTCCAGTAATTGGGAGAATGGAAGAATTTTTCTTTACATATTCCTTCCAGCTTTATATTTTCTTATTGTTAAATGGGGTAGAAACCAATATCAGGAGGAGGAGTTCAGTGTATCAGTTAGAAATCCTGGGTTCTTACATGCACCAGTCAAAATCCTTGGAGTTGCTGAATTGTAAAATATGAGATACCAATTCAAGATCTATGACTCCAAATCTAAGTGTGGGGCAGGAAAGGTGGCCTTCAAGCAGTGCTAGTGTTTCCAGTATGTGATGTAAAATATTTACAATTTGAATGGTTGACTTTTCCCTTGTGATTCAACAATGCTCGATGCATCTCCCTCTTATAGCAGGTTTACCTTTGTTCTGAAGTGGTGGGATTACTTTTCTGTCTCCACCAACTGTGCCTTCCTTTTTAATTTCTTGGCACTTAAAACAAGATGTGGCTTATGGTTTAAGGTCTGTACAGGTTTGAATGAAGGAATGCCCAAAAGAATAAATAGTAGACCTTTCCTTTACAGTTATAGTTTATAAAATAGGTATAAATACAATCCTTGCTAATGAAGCACTTTGGCAATTCCCTATAAATTTGCTGTAATACAGTATGCAAAAAGACTCAACAGACTTCCTTGTTTAACTCTGGCTAATGGACCTTTATTCAGATGATAAACATATTTTTGAGCATCTGCTTTATGGCAGACAGTAGCTAAACATTAGGGGTTGTCTTCAACTGTTTTAAAACACTGTTGATATGGAAGCATATTTGTTGAAACATACTGAAGCCTGGGGTATAAGGCAATGTGGTCGTTCTGTGGTCTCAAAGGAAGAGTCACTGTTAGTTGAGGTTATTTCAGTTGGGTCTTGTAAATCAAGTGTTATCTAAGAAGAGAACACAAGAGGGCACCAGAGAACAAGAAACAAAACAGAACACTGAAGTGCTGGTTCTGGAATAAAGACTTTTTTTTTTTTTTTT
>CM053560.1:22342059-22415396 GCA_028646485.1 Cryptoprocta ferox | reverse complement strand
TATAAATCTATTCAACCAATTAATTAGCTCAAGGCAATGAACATGGCTTTAATTTCAAGGTGGAAGGAAGACCAAGGCAAAGAAGAAAAAGAAGGCCTCCAAGTGGCCTTGGAGTATTTTAAGTAGTACGGACATGAAGCAAGCTCCAGGCTCTCAGCCGTCAGCACAGAGCCCAACGCGGGGCTTGAACTCATGAACCGTAAGACCATGACCTGAGCTGAAGTCAGATGTTTAACTGACTGAGCCACCCAGGTGCCCCACCTTCTTATCATGTTTAAAATATGAGAACCATGGACCCAGATTACTCCTTAGTTGCTCTGAAAAGTCTGAAAGTTAAAATGACAGGATTGTTGCATGCATATAACTGGCATCCCCCTGGGTGAGATATGCTGCTTGTCATCCTATATAGTTCACAAACAGAGGAGTTCATTTTATTAAAGTGGAAAAACCCAATACTGTTCAAAATACATGCTTCAAACACTTTTATTTGTTCTGTGTTCTGGCAGCATTTTAAAGATAAAGATCTTGAGTTTTATTTTTCTAGGAGAGAGATTTGCCTTTGAGCGATTTGACAAATATGAGATTTTTCTTAATCTGTTTTGTTCCCCTGTCATTTTCTCTATGTGTTTCTCTCTTCTCCCATTTTATTTTGCCTTCTTTTTCTCCTTTGCCTTGGTCTTCCTTCCACCTTGAAATTAAAGCCATGTTCATTGCCTTGAGCTAATTAATTGGTTGAATAGATTTATATATTTTTGTGTGTATAGGTCATGTATTTCACACATGAAATATTCTACAAAGGATTTATCGTTGTATCTCTTAACCATCCTTGGTTCATCCCTTGGTTCATCCCTCGGCCAATGGAAGTTGTGTAAGTTAAGGCCAAAGTGGAACCAGACTGCCCGGATTCAAATCCCAGCAATTACTACATATTGACCTTTACAAATTGGCTGAACTTTTTTTCTGCCTTAGTTTTCTTAAGGGTAAAGTATGGATATTAATTGGACCTAGGTATCAGTCAGCTCAGCTCAGTTATGCTACATTAACAAATGCTTCTCTGCAATGTCAGTGACTTTAAAGAACAGAGCTTTATTCCCACTCACAGTAATGGTCATCAGGGTTCTGCTGTGGCTCTGCTTCATGTCCTCTTCTTTTCTGGACCAGGCTGAAGAAACAGCCCTAATCTGTCACCTCTTGGACTTGTGGCAAAGGGAAAAGAGAGGTGGCAGAGCCATGTAATCACGCTTAAACCTTCTAAGTGGCCCAGGCCACTTCTGCTCACATGTCTTTGGCAATGGAGGAAGTCACGCACAGTGCCTGGCATGATGGGAGAGGAAATATAATTCTCCAGAAAGGATAGACCTATTTAGAAAAGGACTGATAGGAAGAGACAGCATATTTTGTCAACAAGTAATATAATCATGACAACCTTACGGGATTGATATATTAAATGAATTAATGTAGGAAAAGCACTCAGAATGGTGTCCAGTGACTGCTCTCTGGTAAGTATAATATACATACTTACTGTTATTAGCAGAGTTGAATGCATGTATGAGAAGAAAAAGAAATATATTCATTTACCCTTCAACTTTGAGATTCACTTTGCATGCCAAGGACAGTGTTATTTGAAGTTGTGAAGGAGAAAAAAATGAAGGTATTGGTCCCTGACTTACAGGACCTGTGTAGTCCTACATGAAAATATGAAACAGAAATACAGTTAATGTCTCAGATTTTCTGACAGACCAGGTACCCCACTGGTAGGGTACCCAGTGCATACTTGTGGACCCCTTTCTCTCACACAATTTGTTTTAACTTGTGTAACACTTTTAGAAGACTGTGAGCTCCTTGGTTATGGTGAGTGTGTCTTTTTTATCATTGCACTCTCAGAAACTTCCACAATGCCTTTATAGTAGATACTGGACTTTTCAATTAAACTCATCTTCCTTTATACAGCCTGGAAGTGGGTTGGTGATTTCACCGTGTTCAGGAGGAACAATTTTCTTCTGCTTGATGCCCCCAGCTTCATCAGGAATTCAGGGTGCATGGATAAAGCAGTCAGCGGTCTGAAATTCACTTCCATGCTGTATCCAAACCATTGTACAAAGTTATAAAGGCAGCATTTGGAGATTAGCCGCATTTGCCAAGGTAGCCACTTTGCATGCTTGCCCAAGGCCACACTTGCCGCATGAGGAACCGGTTGTATTTAAGTCTTACTTAAAGGGAGACAAATACATTTGAAGTAAAATACCCTTGATCTATTTTTATTAATGCTCTGGTTTTAATTTTTTCCTCTATGTGCTTGTCTTGCAAGTTTTATTTTAGTGGGTATCATAACGAGAAGATATTTCTAGTGAGATGGAGAGCTATAATTTCTCGTATTTTAAAAGCTATATACATATTATTTTAAGGGGGGAGAAGGATCATCATCTTAGTGAACTAGGGCCAGAACAGAGTGATCTAATCTAGCCTCCTGGATCCCATAGTTGCACAAAGCAGATGTTAAGAGGATAAGAGGGTGCACTCAGGCGACAGGACCATCCTGTGTTGCAACTGCCTCTGTTCACAGTGAGAGATCAGCTAACGCCATCAATCTCATAAGCTGGTAGACCTTGTAATTATCATCCGAAGGAGATAGGCTGGAAATATCACTCCTTTTACATTCTTACCTCAGAGTTAGTACTTTCTTTTGTGGGAAGGAGGGGCTGCACACAGAGAGGTTGATATGGAAATGCCATTTCACAGAGCTCTTTGTCTCAGGATACTTTTAAAACCTAGTGACTCTATCTTTGTATCTAAAATAGAGTCCTCCATCTGAGATATAGTAATTATTTAGAAACAAAGAGCCTGAAGGGATGCTGGGTATGGAGATCATATCTCTTAGTTTCTGTCTTGAATAAACCAAAGATAATTGAGAGTAATGGTGTTCTTACCTTCTCAGAAGCCCTCCATGGTCCTTATGGGTTCATAGGTCCTCATTGTGGAGAGCCTGGTGATTACCCTGAGAGACCTCCTCACAACCTCAAGAGTTTGATCATTATTTGGTAATTTGAAACCACAGCCCGTACATCTGCCTTTAATGGTGATTAAGACCACTGTCTTCTGTTCTCTTTGGACTTCATAGACTATAGACAGCTAGAGGTTAATGGGAAGATCTCTGTCTCTGGAGTTCTATCTGTGAAGCCTAGATTCTTGATATTAATTTCATGATTTCATACCCTTTGACCTTGGGAAAGTCACCTAACCTTTTTGGATCTCATCATAAGCATTGATATTTCCTACTTCACGGGGTTGTTGTAATGTTTGAGTTACTAGGGAGGAAATGATCAAGCACTGTGTGTCATCATAGTGTGAGTTCCTTGAAAGTAGAGCCTGAGACAAGGACTTGGGTTAGGTGGTTTATTTGGGAGGGATTCCCAAAAGTGGGAGTAAAGGAGTAGAGAGAATGAACGGTAAAAAAAAAAGAAACACCAGTGTGGGTATCCATAGTCAGGTTTTCTGCTGTGGGTCAAGTGGATGTGGGGGAGATGGAGAGTGTTGTAATGAATGCCTCCAAGAGTTATCCACTCAAATGACAGGAGATTTGGGGGAACTAATCCATTAGCTTTTCCCCTCTCATTGCTTGACAGCCTCCATCTCCTTTTCCCCACTACTTAGTGTCTCTTGCATGCAGGCAGTGAAGGCACCCCTGACTTTAGAGAAGGCCCAAGAGTTGGCCCTGCTTGAAGTGGTGACTGTCAGGCTGTGTGTGAGCTTACAGCTGTCTCCTGCTGTCATGGCTGAAATCTGAGTTTGGCCCAGGGGACGTGATGCAGGGTACCAAAAGTGCCTGCTGTAGGGGCACACAAACATGATCTAATTATCCTCTACTTTTATCTCTAATAAAAACTTTTAACTTCTTTTGGCTTTATTAGTAGGTTAGGGCTTGACCCTATTCTTGCAAATAATTTTTTTGAAAAGTGAAATCAGGTCCTACTTTTCATTCATCCCCAAGATTAGATTTTCTGTTTCTATTTCACTGTATTCTGCCACTTCTTCCATGACCTTTACCTGATCTCACATTGTTCGTCCTCCAATCTCTAGACTGGGCCAGCTCAGGGGCTTAACCGTGATGAGGACGTGAGAACAAATGTAGCTACAGCAGAGAGATATTACAGGCAGACTGGGGACTATGTCCCATGGCTGTGTGACCTTGGCGTAGCCCTTTGTGCTACCTCTTTACTTGCAAATCTGGGGGAAACCATATCAGCTTCATATTGGGAAACTAAATGAGATTGTATATGCAGAGCAACTAGCACGTTTCTTACCAATGTTGCTTTCATTCTCATATCAGTTTCTCAGAAAGCTGTATTTTTTTTGCTGGGTGGGAAAAATATATTTAAAATGAAAAGTAGTGTCTTTATTTATATCTGTTGCCAGGTGTCTTTTAGCTTCAAGATGAATTAGGAATTAGCGCCTAATTCACTCAGCTGCCAAAATGCAGTGTACAAACTTTGACTCCCCTTCTTTTTCTCCCAGCACCTTCAATAAATTTACTCTGTAATTTATTTCTTCATCCAATTTTATTAATTTACTTATGTGTATTTATTATTGTACTGAATACTTTCCTGAATTGGTCCAGTTTATTCCATTGCTAAAATATAGTCTGCAGCCCTCTCCTCCTCCTCTTCTGTTTCTTCTGCCTTCCTCAGCCTGCTTACTAGTTTCATGTGGAATCTTTTCAATTTTATTTATTCTTCCACTAGCTTTTTTCCCCCTAATATGTTGAGTTTCTTCTTGGTGTAAGGTACGCATCTGCTTAGGTGTCGGGGATTTTAAAGGTAGCATGTTGTCCTTCAAAGGGCACAGAAATGGAGACAATGAGTATATATTTATATTTATATTATTTATATTTATATTTACTTGTACTTATATTTGTAATATCAGGGACAGAGTGATGATTTACATGGTACAAGTGTAGCTGCGTTACTGGAGAGGTGCACATTTCTAGCTGGAAGGGGGTGGGTGGAGGTAGATAAGTTGTGAAAGCCTATGAAAGAGGAGCAATGGAAGATGTATTATGCCTTCCTTAATTCCTATTGACAGCAGAACATTAATTATTAGGATTAATTAACTATGCTTTTCAATTAATAATTGGACATTTTTTATTCTGCTTTTTATTACAAAGGGTCAAATCATAAGGAAAAGGCTTAAATTGGCATTTATTAGGAGGATGTTAGGGGAATAGGCCGTAGTGCATATCTTGGTTCAGATCTCGTTAGCACAGTCCCCATGATTTTCAAAATATGTGTCTTTAGTGCTAAACAATAAAATCACATAGAAAAGGCCCTAAGGCACAATAATGTTTTAAATCATCAAAAAAAGCCTAATTTGTATTAAGTATATCATGACAATGGTGGAGGGAAATACTAGTATGGTTTAGAAAGGTTTTTTTTTTTTTTTTTTAACAAGAATAGAATCAGTACCTACCAAAGCATCGTTCTGCCTATCCCTGAGCAAATTGCCTTCATCTCTTGAAAAGTGGCTTCATGGAGAGAGATTATCACAAGAAATCTTGATACTGTCCTCACCTCACTACTCCTAAGCAGTGCTGTAAATTTATGACTTAAGGTAGAGATTTGGCAGTAAATTGGGGGCAGGATTCTTTCTCGTCTTTTGTGAAGTCATTTGTTCCTTTGGAGAGATATCAGCCCTGGATTCATTCCATTTCAAAATTGAGATGCCATTCTCCCAGCTGAGATGAGTGGGTTCATTTTGCACTGTGATCACAATTTAGAGATCCTATTGAATGGACTCCCAGGGTTTGCTTTGTAATGTTAGGCATACTCCTCGTTGCGGTCCTTAGGCATGGGCCAGAGCACATAACTGAAGCTATGCAAGAAAAAAGAAAGAAGGGGAGAGAGGCAAGGAAGGAAGGAAGGAAGGAAGGGAGGGAGGGAGGGAAGGAGGGAAAGAAAGACAACAGGAACCCCATAACCCTGGGTCATCAGTAGGCATTGGTGGCCCAAGGTGCAGATTAACACCTTACTAAGAAAATCATGCAAGAAGTGAACTTTGAGCCACACTTTGAACTTTGAGCAGTAGGAAATTGCCAGGAGATGGTGCCAAGTATGACTGATGCTTCATAGGAAAGGTTCAAGTAACAGAAGCAAGCTGCCTTGACTGGTAGGATCAGTCATGTCTTACATTTTCTGGAATCTTTGCCTTCTCAGCTGAGGGTGCGTCTACCACCCAGGTTCTCAGACTGAACCTAGGAGTCACAATGGATTCCTCTCTTTTCCGCTCCTGCTCCCAGTCCACCTTCAAAAGCAATCTCAAATCCTGTTGACTCCACATCCAAAATGCACCCCAAACTTCACCATCTCCATTTCTACTGCTACCTCCTTAGTACAAGTCACCTTCATTTCCTGCCTTTAACAGCCTCCCTGAGATCTCCTTGTTTCTGTTAGTGGCCTTTTTGGGTCCAGTGCACCCATAGCAACTGGAGTGAGTTTTAAAGCTTAAATCATAGGATCCCCTTACCCAAAACCTCCCAGTGTCTCCCAAATGCATTTAGGACAACATTCAGGTTCTGTACCATGTCCTTGGGTCCTCTTATGATCTGGCCTCTGCTTACTTCTTCACCTTCTTTCCCACCACACTTTCTCCTTTGGGCACTGGCTCCAGCCACAATGGGATTTGTTGTTGTTCCTCTAATAGGCCAAGTTTATTCTGGGCTTCTGCTCTTGCTGTCCCCAGTGCCTCACATATTTGCGTCAGATGCTTGGTTCCTTCTCAGATGCACCTCCGGAGAGAAGCCTGCTCTGACCACCTCAATTAATAGCTCTCCATCCAGCCAGGGACTCAGGGCAAGAGTGGAGAAGCCACCTCAGAGAGGCCTTTCTGAGACTTGCAATAAAGTAGCCCACCCTCTATTCCCACTCTTCACCTTGAATTATTTTTCATCATATCCTCTTGTTTCGTTTTCATCATAGAACTTAACTGCGTCTGATAATTACCTTATGTTCTTTAGTTTCATCCTTCCCCATTCCAAACCAGGCTGTAAGCTCTGTAAGGGCAGGGACCTTATCGGTCTTATCTTCTCTGAATCCTCCACATGGAATGGTGCTTGATCCCACGTTGACGCTCAGTAACCATTAGTTAAATGTATGAATTGGTAGTCTCCATGATATACTGCCAGAGGTTAGCAAAGTACTCTATAAGCAGAGTAGAAAATGAGCCAAGGGAAAGGGGATGTCAGCACATAGCTGAATATGTTGTATGTGGCAGACTTGGTAGTCCATTTCCTTACTCAAGTTCAGTACTTATTGGTGGTGTTTTCAGTGGGTCTCCAGGAGGGTACATATGCTCAGGGTGAGTAACAGGGTCACTTGTTTTTCTCACATACCTCACGGTAGACTTCTTAATAGAAGACTTTCCAGAAAGCCTCCCATGTTCATATCCATTGTTATAAGCCCTGAGACTCCAGAACTCCACTGAGAATGGAGGAATCTGTTTGAGGCTTTTCACCCAATTGCCTCTATAAGTAAATGATTTAAAATTTCTTTCAAAGATAATGAATGCTTTTGGGGAAAAAATGAGTATATAAAAACAAAACACCTCTTATTCTCTGTTGGGTTGTCAACCTGAAGTAAACAACCAGAACCTGAAATTACTTTGGACAGAAAATAAGATGCTTCTTTCCTATTTCTCTGCCACCCTTCCCTCTTTGCCTTTGCCTTTTCTTGCCTGACCTACTCTCTCTCTCTCTCTCTCTCTCTCTCTCTCTCTCACTCTCTCTCTCTTTCTCTCTCTCTCTCTCGGGGGAGGAAGACTGATAAAATATAAGGTGCTGTAGGCTTAGTAAACTGTTTTCTATAGCTCAGCTGGCCCAACCTAGGGTGCTGGTGGAAATGAAGGTAAGTTTTCTTTTTTTAAATGTATTTGGTGTTCTTTAAACCTAACACAGTCATTTTGAGTGTTTATTGCACCATTGAAATGTATAATCATGTGCCTTTTGCTATACCTTTCTGAGGGACTGAATTTCATATTTTGTTATGCATTGTAGCAGTTTTGACTCATGTGAGACATAGTTCCAAGAGAAATCAAGTTGTTTCTTTCTCTTTCTTGCACAAATAGATATTCAGGTAATACAAAGTGATTACAGTACAGATATTGCCCTCTTCATTCCTGCCCCTTTACCCCAAGCAAAGTAAGTTTCTAGTCTTACCAACCCACTTTTGGAGATAGTCCTTTGTGGCAGATGGAAGGAATTTCTACTCCCTGTGTATGAGCAAAACCACCTGGTGTGGGCAGGTTTTAGAAATTTATTGACTAATGTTTATCGGGGTGCCTTGTAGTTGTACTGGTTATGTCGCTCCTGGGGGGAATAACAAATTCATGTACTATGAACAGTCTACTATAAAGCAACAAAAAGAAATAGAAAACAACTAAATAGGTTCAAAAAAATTAAAATCCGAAGTCCACCTTGTGAGGGTGTGTGCCTGTGGTAATACCCAAGTACAGAGTTTCCCACACACTCCCATTCCCTGTTCGCCTCCAGAGGGAACAGTCTGCTAATATCTGAGTGTCATCTTCCTCCAAGCAATCAGCAATGATTTCTCTCTCAAAGAATGCTTTTCTCCTCATTTTTCACTTCGATTTTAGTATTAGTTCTGGCTTCTTAAAGAAATAGGTCTTCCACAGGGTTACTGTAGGCTGGGTCAAGAAAATAGTCTATTTGTATTTTTCATCCATGATGCCTCATTTTCTATCTCCATTTATCAGAGAATTATACCATCTTTGGTGAGACATGTCTTAATTTAAAGAGATGATGCTAAATGAGTTTGCAGTGAGAGTAGGTCAAGAGTGAGAATTTGGGTGGTATCTCCCAAGGATTCATTAAGGCTCTTTTCCCTGTGGTAATAAACAGTTGAACACTTCTATAGACCTCTGCATCTCAGAAATCTTCAACTATAATTTTGCTTCTTTACTCCAGTCACGGAGGTCATTACTTGAGAAATTAAACTACAGGGTGTCAGATAAATTATTAGTTTTCTTTATTTAGAGCAAACGATGATGAACTAAGCAGCCTAAAGGGAATCAAATGTTTTTTTTTTTTTCCTTTGTGATCAATATGTACTACTTAAAGTATAAAAGAAGGAAACATGCATCTGATACTTACATCCAATATGTACCTAATCACAGATCACATTTCTCCTGGCTACAGAAAAAGAAAAAGGACAATGCAGGAACATTAATGGCCTTGAGTATTATTTTTAATTTTTAAAAAATTAAATTCCCATCAGTTCCTTTTAAAATTCCAACTTAAAAAAGAAACTTTCTCCTCCTTATCTGGACCATCCTTTTTGTAATGGTACGAACTTTTTACACTCATTGTTTTGCTGAAGCTACTTCACTGGCTTTGCGCTTGAATCTGCCAGGGAAGTCTTCCCTAGACGAAATCCTTCTTCTTAGAAAACCTAACAGTTTGTATGTTTCAACTTTCAGCTCGTGTCTACATCTTCTATCACTTATCAATCCTGTTTTATGCTTAGGCTACAGATTAGATTTGCTCTTCCCCTCTGTTTGCCTACATTTCCAGCTGAGTTTAAACATCACTTTCTCTCTGGTAGGGATGAATTGACCTTTTGGCTTGATTAAAGATAAATGCCATTGACTCTCCACTTTTGGAAGATGGGATTTTTTCGGAAGCTTGCTAAGATTTCTACATTTATTGCTTGAAAATGAATATTGAATAATACTCATTTCCCTGCCATTTTAATGAGATGGGTATGGATTTTTTTTTCTACTGTCAGAGTAATGAGAATTATTGGGGTGGGAGACAGCAATTGTAGCCAAGCAGTAGGGCATGAGAGGTTTTAGGACTTTTTTTTTTTTTTTTACATGTTTGGTCATAGACCATCACATCCTAAAGTTTAAGAGTCAAATGGACAGTTAAAATATTTTTGTTTGAATTTGACCAGAATGGACATTTCAAGGACAAAAGAAAATTCAAAGTACCTGCAAAATGTCAGCAGCATTTTAAACACACTGGGCTAATTGCAAAGCTTGTTTAACTTTTCTGTGGCTAATATGACACTAATGTGGGAATTTTGCTAAACTGTGACTGTTTATGTTAGTGTTTCTCCCTTTTATTTTGTTTCCAATCATAAAAATTAAGTGATGTGCAAAAATTGCTTAAAGAACGGATGCTACCTATAGATGTTTAAATAGTCTGCCTTTGTAACAGTTCTGCCTCCATAGCCAATATATTCTTCATCTTTCTTTACTTTCTTCTTTCTTCTTGACGCATTTGCATGTTGAGTAAAGAGGATAAAGACACACACACACACACACACAAAAAAAAAAACAAAGGCAGATTTGTTTCTTCTGAGAACATCTGTTCTTGCTTCAAAGCACCCACATGATATAGCCCATTTTCTCTCAATGCCTACACAGTTTGCTTTTGTAAAGGCAACTGTTACATCAATCTTAGATCTGAATTTAATGAAATAATGAACAGTGCTATCTAATGAAGTGACATATAGGAAAAATCCTATTATAATACATATACTTTAGATAATGTTAAGACAGACATACAATAGAAAGCTAAGATTGAATATAAAATGGTTTATTATAGAATTTTTTCCCCCTAAGAGTCATTGATCTCCTGGCATCATATATAATTTTGGGTGCATTTGGTCCACTTTATAGTTCATTAATTCTTATAATTCTTGTGAATTTGCATTGTACTTGGGATATAGGTACTATATGAAAAAAAGAAATACAAATTATTTGTTGTGTACTCTGTAATCAAAAGAGACCTTTTTACTTTGAAGACCTTTATTTTTCAAGAAGAAAATCCCCCTAAACATTAACTGATATCATTGTTCATATAACCAGCATTCAATAGCAACACTAATAACTCAAAATTAAAGGGTACATTTTAAAGTTACCTAGTTTAAAATATATTTACCCAGGTGATATGACTTTTTAAATTTTCTTCCCTAAAGAGTATATAATACCTCAGTCTTGGAGTAGAGAAAGGGATGGTGTGGCCAGTGAAAGCTGTATAATAAAGCTTTCAAAATCACTTAGATAAAAATGTATTGACCTTAGTTGATGGTTTCTAAAGAAATAAATATCTATGCAAACATCAGTTGCTCAACAAGTGCTCATTAAAGCACCTACTGTATACCTAGCCTTGTGCTCCTATATGTTGGATCCGAGTGTATTCTGACATATTTCAGAGGCACAATATCCATAAAGACATCGTGGCCAGTTATGCATTTCATCTTTTTTTCCCCAAGTTATTTCCAAAGATAAGGCTTTCTACATAGTGATTGACTAATCCAGGAAGACTTCAGCGGTATCTTTCGCATGGGCTCAGCTACCCACAGAGAGCACACTTGGTCTAAGTTCTCTGGTTCTATGCAATCTTCTTTGTCTTTTAAATTTATATCTCAGTTCAATGGTGAGCAAAACATGGCATCCCTCCACCATTACTAACCAAATTCTTTTCATGCCTCAGTGTTCATCTCAAACCACTTTTGTCGTAAATATTATAATTCCTTGTTGAACCTGATTCTCCCTAGGGTGCACTTGAACATCCTCTTGAGCATCTTGATAATGGATCTTTAGAGAAAACTTGGTTTATTCCTTTATATGGTGGCACTTTCTACTGAATATTCTTTTGACCTAGAAGGGTTTTGGAATGTTACATTATTTCATTTCTCAGATTTTTAGATCTCTTTGGAGGATGATGAACAATGAGATAAATCTGGGCCACTTCATATTCCCTTCAGGAGCATTATTTATCATGGGGTTTAGACCTCAACAGTATTATTGTGGTGATTACTGTAGTGATTTCTGTGGTTGCTGAATTCTGGTAGGACCTTGGGTTAATGGCAAAATCACGTTAAGAGTGTATATTACTGAACTTTTTCTCATCCAATTGATGGATACTCTCCAAAAGCCAGACTGGTGTATTATGCCTAAGTCACCAAATAATTCTAAAAACATGTATGATGAATTTCCTATGTCTTCAAGAAATTCATCTGAAATCTAAGACTTTGGGAAACAAACTGATAGCTGACTACATTTCTTATAAATGTTCACTTAACATTGGCATTTTAGAACTTTATACCTGTAGACAAAGGAGGGTACTTTTATCTTTTACTGTTTTGTCAATGTCCATATAAACTTTTGCATTTGGGGACAATAGTGGAGCATCCTGTTGGATCAGTGAAACTAGGACGGGCTACGGGTGGGCATAGGATTCCTTCAGTGCTATGGGCCATGTGCACCAGTGTGGCTTTGACAGTTCTGATGCCATAATTACTACTTTCAGAATTTATTCTAACTTTGACACTTACCATCGTCCTTTAGGCAAAGGACCTGAGACCCTGTATGCGGGGCAGAAGCTCAATGACAATGAATGGCACACCGTTCGGGTGGTGCGGAGAGGAAAAAGCCTTAAGTTAACTGTGGACGATGATGTCGCTGAGGGTGAGTACAGCTATATGTAGTGAAATTTGTCTCTCTTTGCTCTCATTGTCCTCTTGGTCATTCAGTAAGCAAAGGGTTTTTTTTTTTTTTAAATGTTTTATTTTGCTTAACAGAAGTCATGTGACATGTTCTCTATTGACAAGCTCAGGTAAGGGTAAGAAGGTCTTCCTCTGTATTTTCCTAATCCCTTTTCAATGATCTGTATTATAGAACTTACCCATTACTGTCACTGTATGTTGATGGGTCTCTCTTCTTAGGCATAGAATATGTGTCTGGAGAGTAGATGTACACTTCTGTAGATCCTTTATTATTCATTTATTCAAAAATCACTTATCAATCATCTTCCCAGGTGCCAGCTTCTTCTCTCAATAAATGACTTACTCTCTAGTAGAAGGAGATGAATAAACCAGAAACTCAAACATTATAGGTAAAAGTATGTACTTAGATCACTACAGGATACTTAGAAAGGACTTTACTTATTTATTTAATCATTTTTCATTGAGTATCTACCCTGTTCTGAGCACTGCGTTAGAAGGCAACAAAACTATGGAGGTGAACAAATAGGCAAGTCCTTGGCTTGGTTGGAATTTATGTCCCAGGAGGACAACATATAAATGAATGAATCCATACATAAGTAAAGGAACATTCAAAGCTTCACACAAGCGAAAGTATTTATTGAGAGCCTGTTACATATCAGTAGTGTGCCTAGGATGTAGAAAATAAGGAGGAAGCACAAGAGATTATCTGTTTCCTCAAATGATGAACCAATCAGTAGAGTAGATAGGACCCAGGTGTTTGAAAATAAGACAGAGTATGTAATGAGATTCCAACATGCGTGGTTAAGATTGTCATTGTCGGTCAGAAGAGAAAATTATTGTTTTGGGCTGGAGAAAGCAGGAGTGGCTTATGAAGATAGCTAGTTAGCCAAAATTTGATGGATAATTTAATGACTTCTGGGGTGGAAGAGAGAGGGCATCCTCCATGCTGAATCCAAATAAATCTATACTCTCTAACATTCCAGAGCAGTGCACATATGTTATGCAGAATTCTTGTCCATATGGGAAAAGAAAACTTGAGGGCAGCATGCGGTATTATAGAACACTGTTGGTGTCAGGAGACCTGGGCCCTGGCATTAATTTTCTGCCAGATGTTGGAAAAGTCACTTACTATTTCTGGTTCTTGTCAAATGAAGTCAGTGGCGTAAATTATCTCTAGATTCTTCTGTGCATAAGATAGTCAAGTTAGAGTATCCCTGGTTTAATACAGTCATTTTAACTAAAATATTTTTTGCTATTGGGACAGGTATGATAAATATCTTTTTCCTCATTTCCTCATTTTTGAACTTGAAATTCTATTACTGCTAGGGTCTTCTCCAGTTTAAAAGTCCTACAATTTGGTCTATAATTTAATTTTATATATTCATGAGCTTCAATACTTTTGGAGTCTGGAATTATAGTGAGCCATGTGTGTAGGTAAAGAGGGGTGTGTGTGTGTGTGTGTGTGTGTGTGTGTGTAGGTAAGGAAAGTCTATGGATAGAGGAAGAGTAGGAGGCATATATTCAGTGCCCAGTAGGCATTAGATACTGAGATAGCTGTCTAACATATATCAGCTCCTTAAATCTTCTGTAATTCCCCATTGCCTTGCAAGATAAGAGTTCTTATTGTCATTTTACATAAGAGGACATGAAGCCTAGAAGGAGCTGTGTAATTTAAGCTCCAAATTCATGTCTGTGCTATATCACCAAATCAAGCTGCTTGCTGGACTTCACAAGCCATCATAAGAAAATGACTTGTGTTATGCTATGGGAAAAATACAATGGAATGGATTAGGGGCGATGTGAGGAATACATTTTAGTGTAGATTATAACACTCACTCCTCTCCCCTCAAAAATGAAGCCAAACAGAACCATAATAAGTATCCATAACCCTCTAGTTGTATGTACATAAACACCTTAGTAGTGGGGAGAGGGTAAAGTTACTGTTCTATATGCTTGAAGGGTAACTTCGCTTTATGCAATGAATGTAAGCAAAGAGATGTAAAAATGGATAAATGGTTTAGAACCCACAGCTTTCCTGAATCAATTATTCAAGAAGTCCTCATGAGCTGTTAGTTCAGACAAGAATCTGCAAAGCAGCGGTGACAGTCCCATGTCCCTTGGTAACTCCTCTGGGCTGAGCCCAGTAGCCCAGTGATGCTATTCCCAGCGTGTTTTGAATGGCAGCCACTAGATGGCGACCTCACCCCAATCTCTCTGGACAGTGAATCCCTTTTATTTCCACAGGAATTTACATGCCCTGAAAGCTGTAGTCATAAAGAACTGCAGAACTGAGGATACAGTAATGTGTATTGCCTCCTTTGGTCATTATTCTTTTATAAGAACTTTAGAATAAAGGTAATTATAAAGTGTTTTTTCTCTTACCACTAATAATTAAAAAGCAGGACTAAACCATGGAAGACCCAAGTCATCCAGTAATTTGATATTTGAAATTAATGAAGCTCTTTCATTTTCAACCTTATCCCCTTCTTTCCTGCTGATGGAAAAGAGCGGCCATAAGGATGAAGAAATCTGGGAGAAGAAAAGAGCTATTTTGCTTATGAGCTACAACCTTGGATTGGTTCTTACAGTGATAATGGGTTTGGGAATTTTAATTTTAGCTCACAGAAGTCATAAAATCAGGCAATGAAACTAAAATACCACATAGTCCTCAGGTTATTAAGTAGTGTCTTATTGGCTTATTTAGTAATCCCTTTCATGCTGTTTAAGGTCCCCTAGGGTGTCAAATCTTCAGCTAGTTTGCAGAAATGATGCAAAGAATAGGTCAGACTCATAAGAAATCAAAAACAAGGAAAGAAATATTCCTTAGCCTGGTGGTTTTCGTTTATTTTAATGTAGTGTATTCCTGGAAAAGTATTAGGTTCAGTTGACAGTTAATAAAGATTGATTGATTGATTGACTGAGCTGGATTTCTAGTATCAAGAATAAATAAAAAGAATACTTCACTAGGGTTATGCTCCTCAGAATTTGGATCTGATGCTGCATGAATCACCCATTCCACCCAGAGCTTTTTGCTAGTACAGAAATTCATCCCTCTTTTGATTCCTCTGGTTCACGTTGACTTCTTTCCCTGTCCCTCACCCTAAACAGCACATCTAGCACCCAGCTGTAAAAAGTCATTTTCCAAAGACAGTTTGTTCCTTATGTTAATAAAAAAAAATGATAGGATGGATTTTGGAAATATTAGGTTAAACAAATGAAGTGGACTTCCTTATTCCAAAATTTACTGGGACCCTTTAATATGCTAATACGTGTTGCTAATCATCAGTGATTACATGTGAAGTATTTACCAAGTTTATTTGGCTCCAGAACTTGTATTTGTTGTTGTTATTGTTATTATTATTGTTAAAGCATATACTTCTGAAAATTTTTGTTATCATGGAGAAAAGGGTATGTGAGCAATGGAGCTGAAGGACTGTAGGCAAAATGTGCATCCTTTACTGAGACTTTATAAGCCTTCATTTTCTTAACTTCTCTCCCCTTGTCTGGGGGTCAAGGGAGGTCAAGTTGCCTCCTCTCAGTCTTTTCCATTATTTCTTTGCTAAGCTTTTAGTGTTGGCTAGGAACTTCATGTAGAAATGGCGATGATCCAAACTCTGACTCCAGAGCAAATGTCTCAAATACAACCTCATTCCTCAGATGTGAGGGATGCTTGCTGTGCTCAGTCCTCTCTGCTAAACACTAGAGGACATACAGAGGAGGTGAGAAATGGTTTCTACATAAAAAGAGATTGTGTTCTAGTAACAGGGAACAAATAATCAAAATAATCAGAAATTTATTAACACATTTAGAGAAAGGTAAAAATGACGTCTGCATAATTTTAAATAGCTAACAGTTTAAGCACTAGGCACCGTTCTGAGTACTTTCTGTGAAGTGACATCTAATCTTGAAAACTTCATACCTACTTCATGGATGGGGAAACTGAGGCACATAAAAGTTACATAACCTAGGCAGTGTGGTTTCAAAGCCTACATGCTCATCCCAGTATATGCCGCATGGGAAGTTACAGCTTGAACCTGGACAAATTTTCTATAGGTTTATGTTCTCTGAAGACTATCATTCTGAGGGCTTAGTGTGTAAACTGCTGTTGACCATCAGTGAAATATAGAAGTGATGTGTGAATAGGAGCCAAGGCAACATAGTTATTCTCAGGAAGGTGTTGGATATGTGTAAATTAGATGGAATGACATGATGATGGTTGGCCACTGGGAAGGAGTGTGAACCCATTATAGAAACTTCAGTGTGGAAAATTCACCAGTTAAATTCCACCCAGAATAACATAAGGAATAAGTCAAGCCTTTTCTCCACTGTGTAGTGTTACAAGATAAGATGTGCGTTTTGGAAGTAGACACACCTGGGTTCAGTTTGAGGGTCTACCATTTACCACCTGTATGAAATCTGATCAGATTGCTTAACCAAGCTAAGTGCCCCCCTGTCTAAAGCAAGAAAATACCTATTTATTGTGATAATGACATTTGTTGGTGTTTCTGAAGTGCATAGCACAGTGCCTGGCACATAAATAATATTCAGTAGTCTGGTGAGGTTTTTTTTTTTTGTTATCTTCCTCCAAAATTATTCCTCTTTCCTGTGAAATTTGAAAGCAGTTGCTGTGAAGTAATTATATATTAGCCCCTTGAACAGAAAGAAGTTTTTAGTCTACAGACAGTGTTCAGAGGAGATGAATGAAAAGGTTCCCAGTTACTAATATTGATTAGATGGTACACAGATTTAAAAACATGTATAGGAGCATCTGGGTGCCTCAGTTGGTTGAACATCTGACTGTCATCTCAGCTCAGGTCACAATTTCACAGTTTGTGAGATCCGAGCCCTGTGTTGGACTCTGTGCTGACAGCATAGAGCCTCCTTGGGATTCTCTCTCTCCCTCTCTCTCTGCCCCTATCCTGTGCTCACACTCACTCTCTCTCTCTCTCTCTCTCTCAAAATAATAAAACTTAAAACAAAAACATTTATATATTTATTTGCTTAGTTTGGCACAAGGCTCAAACTTCAAGCAGCCTCTTTAATGCTTTCTCCAGAAGTAATAGCATACTTTTTTGGGAACCTCCATCCATAGCCAAGTGAGTTTCTTTAGCACATGGTGGAGCAGTTCCTTTTCTAATTTGGCTCCATGTTGCACCCCCGCCCCCTACAACTTCTAGTTGAGGCTTTGTGACTCATCCATTTAAGATTTTCTTAAATCAGTCTGTGTCCATGGGCTATGCTATCAAATTCCATTGTTAGTTTCCTTTCTCTTCCTTACCCTTCTTCAACCTCTCCCCTCTCTGTCAACACTGTTCATAATTTTCTTGCTTTATGAAATACATTTTTTAGTGAGCAGAATTTCCTAACCCCTTAGTTCTGGAGCCCAGTTTATAATTTCTGTAAAAGCTCCCTGTTGACTTTAAAATTATCTCCTTGGATTTCTTTTGGAATCCCAGTCTTCACCAAGGATCATCCCATTATCACTTCTTATTTCTCATTGCTGATCTCCTTCCCCTCCCCCGCTTCCCATCCTCCTATTCCTCCCATTCACACCCTCCTCTCCTCCTTCTCCTCTCCTCCTCCGTCTGTCTTCTCCTTCTCCTTCTTCTCTTTCTCCTCCTCCTCCTCTTATTCCTCTTCCTCCTTCAAATAAGAATTAGCATGGCTCACAATATTGTTTAGTTCCTGTGTTCCCATGGAGATTGACTATGAATGATCCCTCCCCATCATTCTCCAGCTCCAGCCTCCAGCCCTATATTAACAGCTATAGCTAATTGACTGTTTGTATTTGTTTCAGTCACTTCATTGTTCTAGAGCACATGAATTTAGCTTATGCTAGTTTTCATTTTCATGGTCAGCCCAAAATACTAAGTAATTTTATACACTAATTCTTCTACTTTCCCATTTGTTAGATTAATGTTACATTTTTATTTTTGTCTTACTATAATTTTGTATTTGTTAACCAACACCACTATTTTATTTTTGCTTATATTAAGAGAATGGTTTGTCACTAGTTGTCAAAACACCACATAGAGGCTCACAAAATATAAATCTGATTTTTGTGCTTTTATAAACAATTCTTTGCATCAGGTCTGAGTGTGCTCCTAAAGAGATGACATTAATACTGAGCATCTGAAGGTGAGATCTGGTTGAATCTCCCAGGTACTAAAGTTGAAGGGACCCAAGAAAATATAATCCCCTCCTCTCATTTTTCCCCCTGCTGAGTTCTACACGAAAAGCTAAAAAACAAATGCAAGGCTGGTTAAAGTCAAGTATCATTTTTTTTAATGGTAACACTGATACTGAAGAATGTGGTTAACATCTACCAAATTTCAGAATTAGAATTGCCCCCTAGAATGCTAACTAATTCAGGACTTGGGTAGGCATCCCCACTGAAGCAAGACTTGCTCCCCTAAAGTCCATGCTGTGGGTAAGTGGGGTATGCTGGGTATTTCTTGGAGATAACTTGTTCTCATAGGGAGAAACAGGAAGTGCCAGGGGTAAGCTATGGAAATACAATTTCTTGATAGTTTTTTTTTTAATCTTCCAGATTATGTCACTCCCTTTCCTCTGGAAAGCTGTAACAGAGTTAGTTAAAGAGATGCGAAGAGTGTCCTTCTAGTGAAGTCTCTTCAGTGTGGGAGGTAACAATAGGATATGGCAGGAGGAGGGATTTTCCCTGCCCTTCCTTCACTGCTGGGGCATTAGGACATGGTTTGTTAAATTTTAATGATTTATCTATATAAATGTTGAGAGAACCATCATCTACTCTAGCCATACTAATGCTGTTTTTCTTGCCTTTGTTATTAAAATTTCCATTCTCTTTTGTATTTATTTCAAGCCACCTTCATTACCCCTGCCCCAGTACTTCTAGAGAATCCACATTATGAAAGGTCTACTAGTTCATTTGTATCAGCTGGACATCCTTGGATTGCAAATGTCAGACACCCAAGGGAATCTATTACCATATAGTTTTTATTTTTATTTTTTTAAATTTTTTTAATGTTTTATTTATTTTTGAGAGAGAGAGAGACCGTGTGAGCTGGGGAGGGTCACAGAGGGAGACACAGAATATGAAGGCAGGCTCCAGGCTCTGTGCTAGCTGTCAGCACAGAGCCTGACACGGGGCTCGAACCCACGAACTGTGAGATCATGACCTGAGCTGAAGCCGGACACTCAACCAACTGAGCCATCCAGGCGCCCCACCATATAGTTTTTAAAAGTCTGGCTTTGACTACTGAATCCAGACCTTTAAATGGTATCATCCTAGAGGAACTTTCTCTCCATTTTGTGGTTGTGTTCTGGGTTGGCTGTCTACTCAGACAGGCCCAAGCTCTCTTGTTATCACGTGGCCTCCAACAGCTCTGGGTTTTCCTCTTACCCCTTCAGCAAGCCTTGTTTACAAAAAATGCCTCTTTGGTAGGTGTTCCAACAAAAGCCCTGGAGCTGAATATTACTAGAGTTAATTACTGAATAATTCCTGAATACTCCAGCATGTGTTGCTGCTAATCCCTTGGTTCTGAGGGTGGTCCCTAGATCAGCTATATAAACATCACCTTGGAACTTGTTAGAAATGCATATTCTCAGGCTACACCCCAGACTTTTGAATTATAAAGTCTGAGGGCAGGGCCTAGGGAACTATGTGTTAAGAAGCCCTCCATGTGAGCCGGAGGCATGGTAAAGTTTGAAGACCACCTTGTTAGTCCATATAGACAATGCTCTATGGCTAGGAGCATAAAACATGGAGTGGTTCAGTCTGGGTAGCCTGATTACTTCAAGAGCTGGTTTAGGGCCAGCCTCACTCAGTCCAGATGGTTTTAAGATAAAATAAAGAGGGTAACTGTTTCATCAGAAATAGCAACAGTTGCTGGTCAGAAAAAAAATTAACACATGTTCTACAATAGAATCTTTCACAAGTACTAGGTGGTAAATTATTATATCCAGAAATATTTGGTAACGAATGCGTAACACTTTTTGTTGTATCTTTACAAGGTTTAGGGCAATAGAGACTTTTCTTCTTATAGTATACATTCATACCCAGTTGTTTTTTTGAATGGAGAAGATGGATTGTTTTACCCTTTAACTGGAATTGTCCACAATTGCATATTTTCCTTTATATGATGGAACATTCTGAGCTGCTGCATGAGAGCATGGGATGAAGGGCATGTAGCTCAGAATGGGTCAAGAGTCAGCCCTCTGACTGAGGCCACATTGACTCCATACTACATTGAGTATTTTGTTTTCTGGAACTGAATATTTGTATGGACACCTAAAAGATACAGTAAGGATGCCATGACAAAACATGGTGACTTCTTGGTATCTCCTTTGTGATGTTCATAGGTACAATGGTGGGGGACCATACCCGCTTGGAATTCCACAATATTGAAACTGGAATCATGACTGAGAAACGCTACATCTCCGTTGTCCCCTCCAGTTTCATTGGGCACTTGCAGAGCCTCATGTTCAATGGCCTGCTATACATCGACTTGTGCAAAAATGGCGACATTGATTACTGTGAGCTGAAGGCTCGCTTTGGACTGAGGAACATCATTGCTGACCCTGTCACCTTTAAGACCAAGAGCAGCTACCTGAGCTTGGCCACCCTCCAGGCGTACACCTCCATGCACCTCTTCTTCCAATTCAAGACCACCTCAGCTGATGGCTTCATTCTCTTCAACAGTGGTGATGGCAATGACTTCATTGCAGTTGAGCTAGTCAAGGGGTAAGTAGAAGACATCACATAGTTTAACCAGGTATCTTGGCTCAACCCTACATGAAATGTGGACGTGAAAAAAGTACCCATTCTGCTCCCTACTCTCTATTCCCAATACATGCTCTCATCCTCATTGATTAAAAATACCTATGTAATGGTTAGGGGTGGAAGAAAGAGACATTTATTAGTTTATTTAAAGATCTTCCCCTAACTCAATACTATCAGACTTTTTTACTATAAAATGTAGTCCTTTAAACCTTAGGAAAGAAGCTTATTTTTGCAAAAGAAGGATGTATAGGGTGCATTGCATCTGTCTTTGGGGCAGTGCTATCTGCAACCAAGTCTATAGGAAGAAATGAAACATTTTCAGCATTATCCTTAGCTTATATATGCAACGTTTTAAAAGCTGTTTTTTTTTCTGCAACATATTTTACTACCATGTGTTGGAAAGTAGTCAAAACAAAAACAAAAACTAGAACAAAACTCAGAAAACAGATCCATGATCCATTGAATTTAAATGCCACCCCCTAGTGTTTTGGAATGTACTGCCTGCACTGTTTTTAGATAGTGTTAGAGAAGTAACCTGTGTAAGTATGGAATTAAGATCTGATAGAATAGGCTACGATTATTCTTACAGTCCTAAATCAAGCTTTAATTATTCCTGTGGAATGTCAGGGTAGCATGGGGGATGTGAAGCCCTCTGTCAGTTACATATACATGTTGCCATTAATCCACTTTAGGGAGTCTCAACTCACTGGGGGGTTGTTGTTTCTCACAGGTACATACACTATGTGTTTGACCTCGGGAATGGCCCCAACGTGATCAAGGGTAACAGTGACCGCCCCCTGAATGACAACCAGTGGCACAATGTCGTCATCACCCGAGACAACAGTAACACCCACAGCTTGAAAGTGGACACTAAAGTGGTCACTCAGGTTATCAATGGTGCCAAAAATCTGGATTTGAAAGGTAAACCTTGTAAAGAAGGTTTTCCTGTTTAGAACATTTCTTACAATAGAAAGGGTGTTTACAGGAGGAAACTGTAGGTTAGGAGTGCTATGCGTTTTTGATACGTAGTGCATATCCTATTTTAACAACATTAAATTATATCCAAATCCAATTTTTACTTAAACCACTCATCAAGGGATGATTCGTTTTCTCTGTAAACCTGGGGTATGTGGGGGCCGAGTGTGAGGTGATAAATGTCAAAATGTGGGGGGTCATAATACAGAGGAAAGGATATATATATATATATATAGGTTTTGTAATCTCAGCTGAATCACTTACTGCCTGGGTGACTTTGATAAAATCTCTTAGCCTTGTTCAGCTTCTGTATACTTTTTTTTTTTCAAAATGAGGATAATTGTTACTACCTTTATGGACTTTTATGAGTTTTGATGGGATAGTGTCTATAAAATCCTCAACATATTATTGGTAACAGGCACATAAAAAGCACTGAGTAAATGGTGGTTTTGTTGAAAATCTTGTTAATCTTTACTTCATCATAAAGTGGGAATAATACTTACCTCATAGACTGATATGGTGATTAAAATTTGTGAGATGGCATGCAGAAAATGAATGACATAAGCAGTGTTAGTTTCCTCTATCTACAATGTAGAAACTCTGATTATTAGTTGTTTATGCTGGTTCCTCCCTCCCAGCTATATCATCGTTATCCAGGAAGTATAATGGTCTAAGGTGCATTGTCTTTAGTTGACATGGTTTCTATAGCCTTTACTCATTTGTTCCTGCTACTTACTTTCTTTTGCAGGTGACCTCTATATGGCGGGTCTGGCCCAAGGCATGTATAGCAACCTTCCAAAGCTGGTGGCTTCCCGGGATGGCTTTCAGGGCTGTCTGGCATCAGTGGATTTGAATGGGCGCCTGCCAGACCTCATCAACGATGCCCTCCATCGGAGTGGACAGATCGAGCGTGGCTGTGAAGGTACGGCCTCTTTTCTTTTTAAGCTACAGCCTTGTTGCAAGCACCACGCCTCTTTGCTGCCTCTGCCAGTGCCTTCTTACTTGGTTTACCAGTCGTCTCTCATGCCCATTGGCCATCTGACAATGTCATCATTGGTGTCCTCCTGTCACTGGCTCAGTATGTCAAGACATGGGCCACAGGCTCTGGGAATGTATGTTGGCAGATGTCTTCCCAGTGTCACATACTTACCAGTAGAGGACTTTCCCTGGCATTGACATCAGACTCCCCCTGACTTGCACCTTTGCTTACAGCATGGCTGAAAGGGCTTTAGGGGTTTTTATTTATGTTTTTATACATGGGGAGACTTTTATATGAGTGCCACCATTAATGAAATGTTTCTAACAGCTATTGCATCATTTAATGCAAACTCAGCAGGAGGTTGGAAAATGATGTCAGAATGCCATGATCAGGGGAGGGAACTAACATTTATTGAATACTTACTAGATGTCAGGCATTGTTAGGCAGTTCCTTAGTGTGATATCATGGAACAGCATGGGTGTTGATGTTAGAAAAGACTTGGATTTAGGTCCAGGTAGTAACTCTTGTTCACTGTGTGACGTTTGGCAAGTTACTTCTCTGATCTCTATCCTCCTCACTTGCAAATTGGGGCAATAAAACTTGCTTTGGAAAATAAGATCTGTAAATCAGAGCTATTTATAAAATGCCTGGTACATACATAGTAGGTACTCAATAAACAGATTATTATTTGCAAATATTAACGCACTTAATAACATTGCATGCCCATCAGTGTAGCACAAAAAAACCATGCTCAGCCTGTTTCTGTAGATGATCTACTGTCTCTTTAAGATATGAACTGAATTTTACAGGTCTTCTGGAGTTCAACAGCTCTTTATAAGAAAACAGTCTAGTTTAACCAGCATCGGGCAGCAGAGAACACTTTTCAGCCTCCCCTCAGGGTCCTTGGGTAGACTGGAAAGGGGACCCTTACCTAACTTGAAAGGCAAAGATGTCCCTCTGACTAGTCAGCACGATCTATGTATTCTTTTGTCTGGTTGAGCCTCATGGTCCTATGTGCAATATCATATTTTTTTTTTCTGTCTCATTGACTTACTGCATCAAACCCATTCACTCATCTCCTAAGTATTCAACCTCATTTATTGCTCCTGTTCTTTAAGCAGCTTTCATTCTGGGTTTGCCTGCCACCTTTATAAAAGCCTCCCATCAGCTTCACAAGCTGACTTGCAGTATGGAAGTCATTCCCCTTTGCCCAAGAGTCAGCTTCCCACATGATCTAGTAATAAGACAGATTGTCCCCCTAACCTGCTCCAGTTTTCCTTCAGCCAGGAAATTTCTTATATCTGGTGGACCACATATGGCCTGTGCACCTGAGAAGACAGGAGGTTGGGAACCACCATGCTCTTAAAATAGCTTTTACTTTGCCTTCTCCTGAAAATGCACACTGTCATTCAAATCAAGAAATTTTTGTCTCCTTGGCTTGCTCTTACTTCTTTCAGGCATTAAGGGCAATGCTGGGTTAAATGTAACATTTGGGAATTAAATCAAATGTCTTAGTTTCAAAGATTGTGGGATCACAGAAATTACAGTCTCCTGCAATAATTAATTATACCTAGTTAAAACATAAAAGTACACATTAAAAAGCATAAGGTACTCTTTAGATGTTAGATATCATCATGCCATCCGTTCTTCAGATTTATAAGTGAATAGGAATCCTCCATTTAACTCTATAGCAACATTGCTTGATAGGAACATAATGTCGGTCACATACGTAATTTTAAATTTCCTAGTATATAAGCTACTTGTAAAAGAGATATAAAGTAACAGGTAAAGCTAATTTTAATTTATGTTATTTAACTTAACCCAGCATATCTTAAGTATTATCTTTTCAGCATGTAATGGTATAAAAATATTAATAACACATTTTACATTTCTTTTTCACATTAAACCTCCAAGTATTTTACACTTGGAACATACCTCAATTCAGACTACATACCTTTCAAATCCTTAGTAGCTACATGTGTCTGTGGCTACTGTATCGGAAGCATAGTTCTATATAGTATAAAAAATTGGGGTGTAAGGAAATAAAACTGTTGTATTGGATTAAAAGGAAGTCTAAGCTAGCTTTTAAGAGTGGCTTAAAAGGTACAGTATAAAGGGGGGAATGGAGTCCACTTAAGAGAACTTTAAGCAGTGAGAGCATTAGCAAAAGGAAATTACCCATCAAATTGGGGAAGATGTTCCTTCCCATCTCTGTGTGCAGCGTGGCATGACTCATCACATGCATTATGGTGGGGCCCGACCTTCCTCTGAGTATGGGTGATTGTCCAACACTGGGTATTGTGACTTGATGGTTCTACCACCTAAATCTGTGGCAAGTCCCCTGGGCCTAATAACCTTGCACTCTATTGCCATGGAGATAATTGCAGTGATTACCTATGGAGCATTATGACTGCCTCACTGGGTGGGATGAAGTGGGGGGTGCTGAGTGCTCAGGGAAGAATGTCCTTGTTTATTGTACACAAATGACTTGGATAATTAGCCTAAGTGGCCAGGAAAAATGACCAAAAAGTGGGTTAAGGCATAAATTACTGCCATTGGAAGTTTATACCATGTGAATAAGCCCTTATAAGAGATCCCAGGAGCCTTTTAGGGCACTGTGGAAATGAAGCTAAAGAAGATGGAGAGGGGGGAATGAGGAGCACAGAACCTTAGGGAGACTGCAAACAGATGTCATTCTCATTCTGAATCTCTGTACATACTATGGACCCCTTGAGAAGGCCTTTCAGTATTGTGCAGCGTGGCAATCATAGGAAATAGAATACATTTCCTGATTTATCATTTCTATATGTAGAATAATAAATAGGTAGGGGATGAGGATCTGTTACTGACACCAAACAGCTGCATCTCTTCAAGATGGTAAATGTGTTTTATCCTCACTATCTGGGGTATATAGGCCAGGATATATCATATGTTCTTGTCAAAGTCATTGATAATGATTTTTCAAGTAACTGTATTACTTTCCCTTGTATATCTAAGTGCAAAGAATCCAAAATGATTTTAAAAAACATACTAATTTTCTACTCTGCCTCTCAAATGTTTATAGTAAGAAAGAAAAAAAATCTTCAACTATGTTTTGATTTTATGTCTCTAATATATGCAGAATATATACTTCAGAAATTAAGCTCAATTTCCGGACAGCCTAGCCAGCATCTGGCTGTGACTTGAAGCCTCTTAATTTGGGCTAGGAATTTTGAAATAATGACTGGTTCTCGTCTCAGCTGGTAGATATCTCTTTCTATCTTGAGGCCAGCTTTGCAGCAAGACCAAGGCATGCATTGGCTGGAAATGCGATTCCACAATTGCAGATGGTAAACATCTGAGAGAAACACACGTGCTTCATTTCGAGACTGGCATGAATAAATAAAAAGGACATTGGTTTGATGCCTTTTTGCTCACAGACATTTGGGTTTGGCTGTATTCCCACAAATCAAACAAATGGACCTCTTTGGTCACCTTCATGCACACACCCAGTTCTAGTGCCACATTCCCTGGTGGCATTTTCAGCAGGTTCCAAGGAATGCGCCCAAGCGACTCTTCCATACTTCACTGCTAGATGTTCAGAATTATTTTTGTGGGCTTGGTCTGATTGTGCACACGTGTCTTTCAGTCTGGCCACAAACTACCCTTGTTTTTTGATATTTATCCTGACTCATGAAGAATCATTTTTCTGGACCATATGCCTTGGGGTTGGCTGTGTGGATGTGGGAAGGCTCTTGTTACCACTGCTTGTGCTTTGTCAAGTCCAGTGTTCTCCTGCCCGTGCTCTGCTGACGTGGCTCTGACGAGGCCTGCTCTGCCCTGGTCCGTGCATCACCTGTCTGTGCTGTCTCTGGAGAACCTGTAGAGCATTTTATTTGTCTGTTTGAGTGATGTTGGTTATGCCAATTGTATTTTCATTTCTGTAACGTTGCTCTGGTTTACTCTATCTCCTACTAACCTCTGGTTATTGTTTTCGCCTTTTCTGTTCTTTTGCTAACAAAGTTGCGTTGACCAAAGCTGACCTGCAAGGTAGAGAAGGTTCTTGTTCCCATTACCACTTTGGACTGAGAGATGCCCTGTGTAACCCTTGGTATCTTTTCTTTAAGGGCCTTCAAGCTGTCACACCTCTTGGACAGCGTCAGTTTTGGGGAGGGGGCTGAACCCTGTGTTCTTCAGAAACAGTGGCAGAAAACCCAGGTCAATGAATGCAAAACAACAAAAGCAAGACCTTTTGGGGATGGGAACACGATTCCATTTTTGGGGGACTAAAGAGGTTTGACAGCATCCTGTATTGTGACAACTCACAAATGCCTTAGTCCACTTCTGGAAATGGTTAACATCTCTCCAAGTAGTTGCCATGGATGGGTTGGCTCTTCTTAATTAATTCACTAGAGGAAGGCAACACTTGGAAAGAGAAAAAGGAAAAAAAAAGGACCTCTTGAGTTCTTAATTTATAATTTTTTGGGTCAGGGAGGTCATTTCTCAGGACTTTTGAGTGCTTGGGCCTTATGAAAGAGAATGCCATTTTCTCTTAACTCATTTTAAAGAAATAGTTTTAGGCATTTGGGAGATATCAATGTCATTAAAATGTTCTAGAGATTTATGTTTCCTATCCGGGATTTTGGTTGAGGACTTTAATATCCTGTTTTGTGATCTAAAGGAAAAAGTACTCTTGGGGAAGAAGAGGATGTGTCGGTTTTATCCTGAATACCCTTTAAAAAGCCTGCATGTTAGATGCCAGTGAATATCTACCACAGACACTTCTTCTTCTACCATTCAGGGAGGCTCCATCCAAAGTCTATAATGGGCCACTGGTCAAGTTGTGTCAGGCTACTTGACTCACAATGGCAAATCAGGAAGGCATTTTAGACATCTTTTGACTGATAGTTCAGCAGGGGATTGAACCTTGTATGGCTTCTGTGAGTTTACAACCAGCATAAATTGTTAAAAGTGGTTAACAGGGTAGCTTTAAAAGTACTGCTCTTTACCTAAAAGATCATTTACTTTCCTATGACTTGCTGTATGTTACTTGGGTAACCAGTACAAGTGTCCATCTTTTGGGTGGACATCAACTAAATGAGGTCTCTCTCTCTAGCCATTTTTCTATAACTCTTTTTTTTAATCACTTCTTAGCAGATTCATATATATGCTGATATATAATAAAATTAATGAAAAGAACATACACTGTATTAGTATTTTGAAGTCCAAGGTAGCTGTACAATAGCTTTCCATTTCCTTCTTTTTCTTTTTTTCTTTTTTTTTTTTTTTTTTTTGGCTTTCAATTTCAAAGAATGTAAGAGGCCTTTCAGTAATACTGAAGGCTGTTGTTTTCAGAAATTCTGTTCAATTGTCAAAATAGGTCTACTGCATATCACTCTGTAAATGGGGGAAGGGGATAGGATTCGATCTACAGTAAGAGACAATCCAAGGTTGTCAAAGCTTGTTATGATCAGATTTATTAGATACAAGTAGAGAACTGCATCTCCTCCGAGACTTTATTCTTCATGGTAAGAACTATGTGGATTTTGAATCCCCAGAACCTAGCACAGGCCTTATAGTGGCTCCTCATGTTGCAAAATGATCTTAAAGTTGCCATCCAAAGGAAAAATGGTTTGTAGGAATCTTACAAAGAACTGGTTTGATTTCTATGCCTATTATAAATTGTTAACCAAAGTATAGTACAGGTTTAGGGACATAATAGTTTGGAATATCTTAACTTGCCCAAATATAGGATCAGTCAAATTACCAGTATGTTTATGTTATTATTGTATTGACCCAAACACTCTTCAATTCTTGATGACTGGACAGTCATTTTGTTTGTGGCAGGAACCAGGTATCTTTTATAATTATTTTGGGTCATCGTACTCTTTCCCCATATTGTGGCAAAAGACCTTTGAGATGTAAATCCCTTTACTTTTTATTCTCCTGACATTGGGGTTTGGATCATTACTCATGCTGGCTTTTTTAGCTACAACCTGTGGGCACAGATAGTACTCATTACCATGAAGTGTGAAGGGCAGTAAAAATATATGACAAAGAAAGGAGACAGACAGGTTGAAATGTAAAGGCAAATGGTATTCAGAAAGAAGTATAATAGTGGGGTCTAGGAAGTAGCATAATGAATCTAGACAAGTCAACAGCCTGAGTCCTCTTATCTTATCTTTGGGTGGTATAGTTTCTTTTAAATTAATTAATTAATTGATTAATTAATTAAATCTTCAGTGATTGTATTGTTCAGTTTAGTAGGAACCCAGCTACTCCTGTGTATCAGGCACTCAGCTAGGCACTGAGATTACAGGTGTGGTACAGTTTGATTTCAGATGCATTGGAACAGGATCATCCAGGAAGGACAATGCAGAGTGGAACACTGCTTTTCTAGCATTTAGAAGGAACATGCTGTGTGAACACAGAGGAGGGCTGCTGGACTGTGGGAGTGGGGGGACGGGTGGTCATGGTAGGTGCTCAGGGGATATTTCTCAGGCAGAGTTTGAGTCGAGTTGGAAGGAAAACATATTTGAGGTACATGACAGGTAGAAATACATTCAAGAGTTTGGCCAATTTGAGGACCAACATGAAGCTCAGTTTGGCTTTGCATATGGAGATGTGATCAAAGGTGAAGCTAGAATGGTAGGATGCAGGCAGGTGATGACTACCTTTTTGTGTGAGGAGTTGGGCATCACGCTGAGGGCACTGTGAGGAGGACAGAGACTTGGTCAGCTTTTCATTTTATCAAGATCACTCTGACACCAGGTATAGAATGGATAAGAAGGACAGGAACTGGAAACAGAGCAGAGTTAGGAGGGATATTAGCATATTCTAAGGTTGAGGGAAGAGGCTTGAACCTGACCTGTTATTTTAGGTGGCTAAGGAGGTGAACATGTTTCCCTCCCAGAGACCTCTGAGGAATGAGGAAGAAAATGAGCTTTTTCTCCTGGTTGTTTCCCTTCTACCCTGACCATGTTACTGTGTTTCATAGCAGGTATGACAAAAGATGTCAAGGAAGAACTTCATTGGTAGCTGAGGTCAGGCCAGACTTTTCATCTTTCCAAGTTAGGAGTCTCAGGAGGTACCCTGAGATTCAAGGACCCTTGACTAAAGTGACAATGTCTATGGACCTTTCAGAAGCAATTTTCTAATTCCTTTTTATTATAAGAGGGTATTCCTAGAGATATCCCTTAAAAGCTTTCAAATAAGAAAGGAGTCATACAACTATGAGGGAAACATTAAGTTTGACCTGTTGAGAGTGAAACAGGTGAGTTATGAACTATAAGAAATAAAAATACCTTTTTATTGGGGTGGGTGATTAATAAGAATATGTTTTCCCCACTTTCCACTATAATTACCCTGAAAAGGCTCTATTTCTGGAGTTGAATGGATTCTTTTCTAGAAATGTGATTTGTTCTTCTGCCCAGATGGTGGGCAGGTGAGTGGGGTATGGAGGATTGATTAGGTCTGGTTCTGAGTTCTTTGTATCTTGAGTAAGTGAATGAATATATGGGGCTTGAATGCCTTAAAAATGTGAAGATTGTTTTAAGTAATTTTAGATGAGAGTTGGCATCAAACACTTCTAATAGATAAAGGGAATTTTAATTCTCCAACTTTTTTTTTTTTTTTTACTGTGAGGAGTATGGTTTCCCACTTAATTTTCCCCAAAGCTAAGGGTTTTATCATATTCTCCATTGTATTTTACATAATAAAATGTAGCACTGGACCTAACAGAAATCAGTCCCTCAGGAATGATTTGCATTATTGGAAATAATGAGACACAGGAATTAAATATGCCTTTTGTCCCTCAGCACTGCATGACTGAGGCTTCTCAGAAGAGATCTGGGCAGTTAGGACTTACTACCTTAATGTGTCTTGATTCTGGACTCCTGCCCAACTAAAATGGATAGAACTTGATTTTCCTTTCCAGAAGAGTTGATAATACCCTTCACTGAGGGTTTACGTAGTGTAGGCATATGCTAAACACTTGGTATATTGTGTCTCCATTATGACCATGACCTTGTGACTTAAAGATGACTTTATAGGCTTTGAATATATTATCTCATTTAATCCTTATATCATATGAGGTAGTCATGATTTCTATCTCCATTCTACAGATGGGTAAACTTAGGTTCAGAGAGTTTAAGTGGTTAGCCCAGGGTCACATTGCTAGTAAGTGATAAAGCTGAGTTTTAAAGCCTGTGACCTCTTTCCTACGGTGCCAAAAGGTGTGAGTCCAGACTTGTCTATTTCTGAAGCAGAGGCACCACACAGGTGACCAGACGGTGTCTGAGAATGTCCCCTAGCTGACTTTATGGTAGATGGTGTCTATGTCACCACTATTTCACTAAGTTCTAGATGATATTTGCACAATGTTTTTTAAAACACAGTATTTTTAAATCAGCTGCCTTTTCCTTCCTTGAGCTTGCTCTTTGAAACCTTTTTCTTTATTTTTAAAAATTCCCTCTACTACCCCAACAGACCACTACACCAATGCCGAGAAAAGAAGGAAAATCAGAAAAAGAGGCCTCAGTTTACATTTTCCAAGGCAGCATTGACTTTTTCACAAGCTGTTCATGATTTAAAAAAATAGAAATGATCTAGTCATTTGACCTTTATGGCCCAGGCACCTCTGAAAATAGAGTGGGTTGAGCAAGAAGATTTTAAGATACTAGACATTCTCTCACCTTGGCAAATACTCCAACAGAAGCAGTCGTCCACTGCTACCCCTCCATTGTCATGGAAGTATCACATGAATAAATTGCTTTACTGACAAAGTATCCATACTTTGCAGCTCAGTGACCATCAGGGGCAGTGCTGTACTAGAGCTGGTACCAGTGCAGGAATTTTCAGGAATTTTTCCTGCTGGTTGACATCATGTAACATGTATTAGCTTGAAATTAGCCATGGTAGGATTATTTTACATTATGGAAATCAGGTTAGCGAAATGTTACAGATCAGGGTTTTGTGGTGGTGGTGGTGGTGGTGGTGGTGGTGGTGGTGGTGGTGGTTAAATATTTACCTGCACAGAACTGGCCAAAGGCCATGGATATAAAGACCTCACGAGGGTATCGTGGTGTCAACCAATTTCCATGCCCATCTTAACTTATTTTATACTCAGTATATGATGAGAAGACTGGAGTGATTGGAGCAGTTTTGATAATACCTCTGTTCTCCTCAGTGTCCCCAAAATGTTGGATTTTATTATTACTTTATTTCAGTCATTATCCTAACCAGGTCACATTTTTGAACCCTCATTTGAGACAAGGAAACCATAAATACCATAGCATGCTTGCTAGGTGCAGTTTTGATGCCTTTCTGAGCATTAGGAAGGCATAGATCCCTCCTTCAAGACAAAAAGTGAGATCTTGGAAACACAGCTGCTCTTAGGTCTTTCTGACAATAAAGTTTTATAATAATTTTTAAGACCCTATTCTCTGGCTTCTACCATCTGATACGGCATCTATCATATGGTATGGCATCTCTCATAAATTCAACTAGACCATTCACTTCTCAGGTATCTCTCAGTGAAGGACACTTGATATATTTAAGGATCATTGCTTTCTTATTTTAAAATTAAATAGAAGTGAATTGGGTTTCTGCCAATTAAAGGGATGAATCTTATGTAGTCTGTAAATGACTGTCTTCAGAGAGCCAGGAAGACCCAACACTGTAAATGTAGAACCACTCTGAGAGCACAGAGGGACCTTTGCTTCAGGGATCAACTAAGTTGGCTCTCCCTAATGTCACAAACATCGTCCCTGAAACCTCAGCATTTAAATCCTTTTATTTTAGCAGTTTAGACTATAGATTGCTCAGAAAGTTGGTAGTGGTCTTGAGCATGTATGCACATACACATGCATGTGCACAAATATATATATCTATGTGTATTCATCTTTTTCTATTCTTTCTTTTTATTCTTTCCCACTCAATTACTGCTCACTCCTTCTTCCTCTGTGAAACAGTGTAAATTTGAAAATGTAAAAGTAGAAAAGTTATCAAGAGTAGAAAATAAAGTTGCAGGTGACAGATGGGATCTCTCTGAACAGTCATGGCAACTCTCATAAGTCTCCTCCCACAGTAGCTATACTTTATAAGGGACAGACAGACCCTTTGGCTGACACAGAGGTCTACCGTGATGATGCTTCCACATTCAGATTTCACTCATAGATTCTGAATCCTTTGAAAAACACCTCATGTTTTGTTATTAAAGACAATGAATATTATTAAACCAGCCTTGCCTCATGCCTACCACTGGTACACCAGCCTTGGCCCTTTAGGATAAATGGATGTAGGGAATCAGGACAGATGTATCACCGCCAGATTCCCCTCATCACCAATCCTACCACCCTAATATGGCCGAGACAGCTGGTGCTGGTTTAGCAGTATTTATGGTAAATTGGAATGCTTGAGGCATAGGTTTGGTTAAGTCCTCCTTGGGCAATAATAGAGGGAAAATACACTCTGATAGAAGTGTTCTGTGCTTCATGCAGCACTTCTACCTCAAGGACCTGCAAGTCATAAAAGACAAGTCTGTCAACTTTTGGTTTTCTAGACCATGAAGAGGAGTTGACTGAATCGGTTTGCATGTACTGATTTTAGCAGTAACAAGCATGAAATGACTGTCTGGGACAGTTCTTAAAGAGAAAAAAACAATCCCATGTTTAGGCAGAGTGATGGGAAATTCGTGGCAGCCATGAGGTATCATCTGAAAACAAAACAAAACAAAAAAGACACAATGTGATGCTTTTCTGTGAACTAAAAACAGAGCTGGGAGTTAGAAACTGAAGTACTAGCAGCACTGAGGACTTGCTTAGTCTTTTCACTCATGTTTCTGTTGTTTTGTCACTTCCTACTATAAAAAAAGTTGCCACCATTTCTCCAAAGAATATGTGGCAATTTTAGGGAGGATTGGTTACATATCAAATGCAAAAGTATACACCGTCTCTATACAAGGGTTTCCTAAAAGGTTTTGTACAGTTTAAAAATTACTAATAATTTTGAGAACATTCTAAATATATAATTCTGTAAGTTTATGTTATCTGTATGTACAGTTTAAAGCTACTACTAATAATTTTGAGAACATTCTAAATATATAATTCTGAAAGTTTATGTTATCTTAGAATATTTGCAGTTTTAGGCTGATTTGGAAGAATGCTTTGGACAAAACTATTATTGAGTTCTTAGGAATGTCTGTTATATTTCTAAGTATGCATTTGATACAGAATTTTGTTCTGGTATTATATATAGTTGGATAAAACTAGATCTTCCTGTTAATTTTTAGTTGAATTTTGAATTGAAATGGCATTTGGGCATTTTTAATGTAAAAAACATACATTTTTACATTAAAATGTCATCTTTGGTTATAGATTAGAGATACCTTATTTCAGTTTCTCTTGTTAATCCAAAGGCAGCACACACATATGCCTGCACGCGCGCACACACACAAACACACACACACACTCTGGCTCACACATATCCATAGAGGTTAGGTGGCTCAGCTATGGAGTTGGCAAACTTGGCTTTGAGATCTCGCCCTGCTACTTGTTACGTTGGGGCCTTGCAAAACAAAAAGCACCTAACTGTTCTATGTCTTAATTTACTTTTCTGAAATCCTTGTCTTCCTTTATTTTTCTAATTTTTTAAGTTTATTTATTTATTTTGAAAGTGAGAGAGAGAGAGCAAACAGGGGAGGGGCAGAGAGAGAAGGAGGAGAGAGAGAGAATCCCAACCAGGCTTTGCACTTAAATTAGCATGGAGCTCCACATGGGGCTCAAACTCACAAACCATGTGATCATGACCTGAGCAGAAACCAAGAGTCATGCCACTTAACCAAATGAGCCACCCAGGCACCCCCAAAAATTCCTTTGTTTTTGAAGTTTTGGATATCTTCCATGAGAAAACCATTTCTGTTTTCTAATTCTTTAATACTTCTAATGATAATTGCTTCATTATGTGTTTATGAAAAGTAATTGAATTAATATCTGAAATGCACTGAGTACGATGTCTGGCACATGATAAGTGCTATGTAAATCTCTTGTTTTTTTATTGTTAGAGTCTCTCTCTGATTTGTACAAGATCATTTTATATCTGTGATGTGCACTTAGAAGCATCGTTGAAGGTTTTCTTTTTTTCTTTTTCTTTTTAAGAGCATTTTGGTAGTTTCTTTAATCTCTCTCTCTCTTTCTCTCTCTCTTTCTCTCTGTCTTTCTCTCTCTCCAATTTTAGAGACCTTGCTATCTATGAGAAATAGATATAGATTTAAAATATAATCTGTTCAGGGAAGAATGTACTTTACGGAGTTTGAAATAAGAATAGGAGCTTATATTTTCATCTAGAAAGTGTTTTAAGAGTCTAGTCCAAACTGTTATTTAACAATTCATACTGTCCCTGGACACTGGGAACATAAGAGTCCTTGTCTCAATATCTGATGAGATCGGATGAGTTTAATAGTTAAATCAAGGGAGGAAATGTCACTTAAATACCATCATCACCACCACTACTTCCTCTCAAAAGTGATTCCAAGTAGAAAATTGCTTATATGAGATGATATTGGTACATTTTATGGATAAATTGTTAGTTAAGAAAACTTCTTGGCTTTGAGTCATAAAAGAATGACTTCTTTGTTGTTTTGTTTTGTTTTTGGTTCTTTAGCTCTTTTTTTATTTAACAATATTTTCTGAGCTCTTGCTTTATACCAAAAATCTGCAGGAAGGACATTCCAGGCTGTAGGTAGAGCAAGAGCAGAGGATCTTGAAGGTAGGGATGGTCTTGAAGTGTTAGAGCAGAGGCCCTAGGATATGAGCAGGCCTCAGAAACACGCAGAGGGCTTGTTACAGCTCAGATTCCTGAGCCCTGCTCCCATCCAGTAAGTCTGGGTGGAGCCTGAAAAGGTGCACATCTCACAAGCTCCTAGGTGATACAGGTGCTGCTGAATTGGGGCCCACACTGTGATCACCACTGTGGTAGAGAGGAACTGGAAGGAGAAAGGGATGGCAGGAGCACTAAGAGCTAGGGGCCAATAGTAGGAAATGAGGCTGGAGAACGGGGCAGGGGCCCTAGGATCTCAGCCTTAATAGGAAGTTCCAGTTCAGTCTCTCAGATCAATGAGAACTCATTGCAGGTTCTTTTGGTCCTCCCTCACTGAACTGGCTCTTGCTTCTGAGGTGATTACAGTATACTTAGTCTTGGAGGATTTTCAGATTCTGCATGGCACTCACCCCTTAGTGCATGTGAAATGAATCCTGTGGTATTTGATCATAACCTATAATTCCCTCTGTTTTGGGTTCCTGACCAACCTTCAACCAATAGGACAGATTGCTCACTTTGCAGGGCACAGACATTCACCCATGCTCAGGTTTTGACTGTATAAGACATAGGCAAATCAAAGTGCTGCAATTCAGATCAGTCCAACATTTACTGAAAACGCTTTCTCTGTATCTGGCACAGTACACTTAATGCAGCAAGGATATAATCAAAGTGCATTATGATTTCTAACAGCAGGCAGCAGCATCCAATCTTTTGGGGACAAATACTAAAAAAAATGAAACAATTAGAGGATTATATAAGCAGAGGACAGCACAATGTGTAGTAAAGTGTTAAATTGAATATTATTAGATGTAAATGTTAATGTTGCATATAATAAGTGCTGTGGCCACTAAGAAGTGAGAGAATTGTTGGAATGACTGGGAATATTTTATATGGAGGAGGCATTCGAGCTGGTCCTTGGAAAATGGTGAAAATTTATCTAGTTAGAAGGAAAGACAAAAGCATGGAAAAGCTTTTGTCTTCAGATTCAGTCAACATGCAAGGAATTATTGTGTTTCCCCAAAGTTTTTGCTGTTTTACTGCCTTTCAAGGGAAGGCCTGCCATGTGTTTCTGATTCTTGAGTACAATTGAATTACTAATCCATTGTCTGGTAAGAGCTGTTTGGTCAGGGAGCCCCGTGGACTTCTCAGAAACTTTTATCCTTTGAAAGAAGCTGTCCTGATTTGCCATTGTTAATGAAACTTGTACTACACAATGCTCAAGTTTAAGACCCACTGAGAACATGACCATGAACCTCCTTTCATCTCCACATGGGGCAACCACATGGCATATAGGAGCTGCAGAGACCCAGCAGCAGTGCGGCTCCCCTAGTGTTAGTAATTGTCTTGAACTTTCTCATGTCATATCCTAATAGCTTTGTATTAGGAGTGACAGTCTGTACCGCTTCCCCCCTCATGAATAAATACAAAATGTCTTGCCACCCAGAAGACAAACCCTTTGTAGTCACGCATCTCTTTTGAACATGCATCCTTAGGACTCTGTTCAACATTCTGGGCCTGTGTGAGGCTTTGCTTGGAAATTGTAAAATATGCACTTATTGCAGTGGATATATTCTTACTCTGTCAACTGCTTTTTTTGCATCATATCCTGAGTAATACATTTGATGAGTCAAAGGGCTCACCTCCTTTGCTGAGGATCTCTAGGAGTTTTTCCTCTTAGCTCGGATAATTCCAAAGGTACAGGTTTATATATATAATACCAAGGTTAAGGCAGAAGATAGATATGAAAAGGAGAGGATGGTTAAAGAGAGGCCCCAGGGAAACCTAAAGAGAAATTTTGATGGTAATCTATATGGTAAAGATCACCAAATTTTTCAATTGCTCACTCATATCCAGAAAATATTTTGAGAATGGAGTACTTATATATTGATTGCTTATGGAAGACACACAAAAATGAAATAATAAAAAAATTAAATAAAGGTAATTTCTAATATTCTCTTCCTATCCCCCAAATAGTTCTCTTTTGTATCATTTGGTGTATGAACACTGCTTTTGGATACACTTTTCTATAAACCTATAGCAGCGGTATGATGCAGTACACTGGTTCTCAAATTTTAGGCTGCTTCACAATTTCTTGAAAGCTTGTGAAAACACAAATTTATACCTCTTTCCTAAGTTTCTAATTCATATGGCCTGGGGCTCAATAATATATATTTCTAACAACTTCCCAGGTGATGGTCTGAGAAGTAACCCTTTAGAAATAATTAATATAGTTAAGAGCTTGTGTCTCAGAGATAGTTTACCTAAGTTGAACATCAGGGTCCTTTCATTACCTAATATGTGACTATGGGTAAATTATTTCACTTGTATGAGCTTAGTTTTTTTTTTCTTTTCATCTGTGAAATGGATGGTCATAATTACTTACCTCTTCATGTCACTGGAGAGTGTAATAAGATACTGTAGACAAAGTGCTTAGTACTCAGTACTTACCACCTATAAAACACCAATACACGTTGGCTGCGCTATGCTCCTCTTCTTTATATCATCAAACATATTTTAATGTCATAAAGTAAACTTTAGGGACTTTTATGCCTTAATTCATAAGAATCATGGGAATAATTTTTTCTGCTCTATGATTGTACATTTAGAAAGACCATGCTCCAAATGAAGTATCTTTCTAGTTGGATGGTAGAGATGAAGCTCTTTTGCAAAGAGTGCCTCAGAGAGAACAATGTGTTCAGCCCTCTCCCTTCTGTGTGTAACTGTTGATAGTTTGTGGCTAAGTGTATATTTATGTAGTTTTTTGTACATACTGGCTCTTGTTGCATGATACCCAGTTGAAAATTTTGGCGGTTGTGTTTTTGAATGTTTGGGGGCATGAGAGTAGCAAATTCAAGTGAGTCCTTTGAATTTGATTAATTATTAACCCTTCTCCCTCTCCTTTTTTATTCTCTTCCCCTCTTCGTATGAATTGCTAGGGCCAAGTACCACCTGCCAGGAAGATTCATGTGCCAACCAGGGGGTCTGCATGCAGCAGTGGGAAGGCTTCACCTGTGACTGTTCCATGACTTCATATTCTGGAAACCAGTGCAATGATCGTGAGTACAATTTTTTTATACTTGGGAGTTTTTTCAGAGTTTAGAGACTTAGACAAACTTTAAGGGACAATACGTAAAAGGATGGCTCTTCTGAAAGATTTGTAAGCAACTTCTTCCTACAGAACTTGGAAAATAAAGGACAGGTGCTCTTAATGGAAGAGCAAAGAGACATTTCTTGCTCAACATTACTGGATGTTTTCTCATTTGACTACTCCCTGTGTTTTTTCCTTAGATTGGATTGTGTGTGGCTGAGCAGCAAAAAACAATTCAGGCAATATTTTTGCTCTAAGGAGTTTAATTTTCCATTAATTAAATCATCTGGATAACAGTTTTGAGACTCTCATTTTCATTGTCTAGAATTTAGAGGATATTTAAGGAATGTAGCTATTTTCTTCAAAATTCTGAGTTTAGAGAACTTCTTAGATTTTACAAATGATGAAGATGTTCAGAGTTTATTATTTTTTCTAACTAGAGATATTTAAAGCATTCTCAGGGGTTTTGCAAATGTAAGAAATTTCCTCTAGCTAAATGTATTAATATCTATTTGGTTTATATGAACATAGTCATTCTGTTTATGATTTCCATTGTGTGAATATATTTATACGTATGTATCTGTGTATATGGTTCATATCGGAAGAGGGGTAGTTGTTATCTTGTGCACCAGCAATACCTCATGCACATGAGATGGTTTAATTCTAGAAGACTGATTTCATGAAGGTGATTCTAGGATTGATGGAGATACTTCAATACTGTGGGAATCTGTAATCTGTGTCTCCACTTCCTTTTTGTGTTATTTTCCTAACATGGCTATTTTTAAAGATGAGCAAACATCTGAATTTTCTGAATACCTATTGCAAAGAGATTTGTTGAATGCCCTGATGTAGTGGGTCCTGCTAATCTCCCAATTTTCTAAATGCAGCCTTCATGGTAGTAGTTTATTTTACAATCTGAACTTTTAGTCAGTGGCCTCTTGGTTTTATAAAAAAGATGCATGGTGTTATCTGAGCAAATGCTGAAGTTATATTATGGTTGCCTAAGTGGGAGCAGGCACCAATTACAATGCCATATCTATCATGTTTATTTGGTTTTCCTTGAATCCTTATTTCTCAACTTTTATTTTTTCATGTGTGTGGTTGCCTCTTGTTCTGTTTCCCATTTCTCTCATAGCTTTTATCTTCATGTGTTCCATCAGTCTCTTAAAACACACCTAGAGAAATAAGTGGGGTCTCTATCAATGTAGAGAGAAAGATATTTGTTTCTCATTCCTCTAAATGTAAGCATATGCATCTCTATCTGTAAAGCAAAAGACACAGGATCTGCAGAAAGTTTGACATCAGATTGTTCTTTTCCAAGTACTTGGTATTATTGAAAGTCCTGTTTCCACATTTATGATTCGGAAATACTGTTTAATTTGGAAATAGGCAGTTATGGACCCATCCGGAATATCTGGGGAATTGTGCTGTATGCTCTTTATTTTCCCTCCAATTTGCTTGCGTAGGACTCATTAGGAAAGCTTTTTATCCTAAATGGTGGTATAATGCTTTCTTATCCTCCCAAGTTTATTCCATATCATAAATACAAACCACTCCTGGTAGAAAGTGGTCAGCACGAGACTACACACAGAAAAGACAGAAAGGTAAGTTACTCTAACTGCAATGAATATTCACAGTCTTCAGAAGGTACGTATCTATTTTTCTCTCATTGACAGACTTCTTTCTGCCACCCATCCCAGGCATTGTTTTCTGCTAAAAATCAACCAGGAATCTTTCTAGCTTTCTATGATTTTTTTCTGACTTTATAAAGAGCACATCATGTCTCAGTCCAGAATGAAGACTGGTTGCATTATCTGACTGGAACAATTTGTCGATATATAATGAAGTACTAGAATGGATTGGGAAATGTCAGCTTTCTCTTGTGGCAGTACCATCTCATCCTTCAAAAATGTTTCTGAGATATCTGGGCCTAGGGTAATGTATTCTGGATTTCATTCTGTAATCAGTTGAATTTTTTATTGTAGAAGACCTCTGAGCCCAAGTCATTAAAAGAAGTTGCTTGCCTAGTCTGCTCTTGGAGAGCGGACCAGGGCTTCTGTGATTAGATGACTATATGGTAATGTGAGCAAGTACATTTTGAGTGCAGAATGTAAGGGATATATGGAATTCAGATATACTGGATATAACTATAAAGTACAGAAATAAACTTTTAATGAAACCAACCACATACATCATAGTGTTGGGTTGTACAATGGATGTCTCCATATCCAAATGATCTACATTTAAAGTATTAGGGGGAACTTCTATTTTGGAACTAGCATCAAAGCCATTTGTTCCACCTAAAAAAATCAGCCTTACCCTTTTTACATCGTAGATCCTTACTTTCTATATCAACCTTGACTTTGAGAGTTATACTATGGTGCTTTATCTCACAAACATCTTCAAAATTAAGTTACCTGTTTAATATTCTCTGGGCCTGTGTTAGCAAATTCTTGGTAGCTTAGCTTGCATCAGGAAGTAAACCTTCATTCAGTGTCATCAGCAGATTTGAACAAAGCTCATGCTTACATTGGTGAAGGCCATGGGGAAAATTGCCAAGAAAGGGGAAGAGATAAAACAAGTGAATGGAAGAAGAGGAATGATGAAGAAGAAGGAATGTAGAGAAAAGCAGGATTGAGTTTTGTGTGGAAGAACAAAGAGGCCATCAGTGATTGCTTTGGTAACATGTATTTCAAGGTGGTCTGCATTTAACCTCACAGAGATAGAGCATGATAGTATAGTTGGAATGTCATTAAGGAAATCTGGCCTTTACCCACTTTTTAGGAGTAGTGTATCCTATAGAATGTTGCATACATCTAAAATACTTGGTATTTTCTACAATGGCGTCAAAGGACACTGTGGCTGGTTGAGGATTCTATCTAATGGCAAAAGGTATTTTTGGGGGTGGGGAGAAGGTTTGGATCTCTCATTTTCTATGAGATATTTCTCAGGATAGCAGATTGATTTTAGTTAAAGAAAATGAAAACATCTCAATTTCTTACTGCAAATCCAAGAATAGAAACTCATTTAATAGGAAAATGCTAGGTTTTGATATTTTTCAAAATAAAGAGTTCAGTTTAATTCATCATGCATAGAAAAAAATACTTATATCTGAGCATGATTTACAAGTTTCTAAAGAAAAGTTTGCATTTTAGAGATTTCCACATTTTTTTCTAGCATTGGTTCCTTCATTTATGACCTTTGATTTTTCTTGCCTGTTTGCCAAATTGAGTGTTTGCTTGACAACTTTGAGGTGCTGTCACATAGATATCACCTCCATGAGTAGAATTTACATTTAGAAACTGTATCTCATTTAGTATGAGGAGACCAAGCATGGATGGGGTTAACTTTATTCCATCATTTTCTATGAGAGCATGGTGGGTTGATGGAGGCAGTGGGATGAATTTCAGGTTTAGTCTTATAAAGATGGTGTGCAAAGCTGATACAGTGATTGTGGAGGTGTGGCGTGCATTCTCCGTGGCTGGTTAGCTTGTGAAAGAGTGACTCTCTTGTATTGGATGGAAAACAAAAATCTTCTGACTGGAAACCCAGGCATAACTGATTTTCTAATTGTCTTATACAGTTTTAAGATAGGATCTTTTACCTTTTTATGTAATAGCAACATCCACAGGGAGTTTCCTTTAGGTGACGTTTAGGGCTGTTTTGAAACCATAATGGTCAAAATCATCCCAGAAGTAATTTTGAGTTCTTGTAGGATCCAGTAAGATCTACAGAAGGACAAGAAATAATTCTCCAAAGATAATTTTGGTTCTGAAAAATTCAGAACAGAAAGGGCTAACTTCTCAGGGGGTGCATACCACCTGAATGCCCACTTAATGACACAACGTTGGGGCTACATTTTAAGAACAACAAAAGAAATGGAACCTTACAAAGGTTCTCATAGGGATATTCGTTTTGTATATTGGGTTCTGACTGGTATTTAAAATCAGGACCAAGAGCCTTGGAGATTTCAGTATGTTGTAGTGATCACACCGTCGGGCAAATCCAGAATCCCTCTCCTGTAGTGTGGGCAGTGCAACCTATTGTTGAGTTTCTCTCTAAACAACACCACAAAGTGTTGCACAAAGTCCAGCTCACTGGCATATACCCACACACATACAAGTGTTTGTATTTCTGAGGACTTTTTGAAAATGGCTGTTTTAAATACCTCACATCAGTCCTTACCACCATACTTATCTTTAAGCATGTTTACGCCAACTGGTTTGAGTTGTATACAATTTTGGAGGCTCGTTATTGCTTAGGTGTCCTGGAAAAGTGAATGTGGAACAGTATGTGGCATGTGAGTGCTTAAAGCACAGCAAGTTACTGGATTTAGAAATCAAGTGTTTATAACAGCTTTGTGGAGTAAAGACATGTGGGTCCTCAGCCCACCCCCAGCAGCCAGCTACCTGGGTTACATTGCTAGTTCTTACATTGTGGGCTACTTGTTGGAGAAATTGCTAGGTTCACACTGGCATGTTATAATAGATGTTCTTTTCTCGCAACAAATCAATAGCAAGCAGCTGTGGATCGTGCAGACATTGGAGTGTGAAGCGCCTTTTCAGACAGTTTTCTGCTGGAGTGGCTGTTAAGCTGCACTGTTGGCTATTGATTGGCCTTTTGCTTTTTATTTATTGTGTGGGTTTATTTATTTTTTTAATGTAGGTTAGTGTATTGATTAAATCTGTTAAAAACACATTTCCCATTCAGGCTTTAGAACAAAATGAGCGATATATGCATTACTTAGTGTACAAACAAGCTGACAGACACGGGTATGTTAATTCAGTCTCCTGGGTCCATATAGATACACTGGCATTAGTTATGGGGCTGTGTTGTTATTTGTACAGTGATAATTTTCAAAGATACCGGACTACAATGTGTCCATGTTTTCAGTTATGTGTTTAATGCCTACCTCTTTACAGGCTCTGCCTGTCCAGCAAATAGGCCATATCTGAGAAGTTCATTATTAAGATTGTCATTTGCTGCTTAGGACACTTGATTATTTATTCATTCGTTCACTCGCCAGACATGTCTTATTTGCAGATACGATCATGAATAAGGTGCACTCCTTTTCTCAAAGACACTACAGTCTAATGGGGAAAGATGCACATGGAAGTGCTTCAGTAGAAATATAAACCATATGTAGTGAGGGCTCATAAAGTGGAGAGGCGTCACTGTGTCTGGGTTTGAGACTCCAAGAAGAGCTGTTGTTATTAAGAAAATTTTCATTGACAAATGAGTTTTGAAAAATTTGTAAGTCCTTCCTAAGCATATATGGTAAGAAAGAAAGTCAGAATGGAAAAGCATTCCAGCAAGCAGACAGAAAGAGAGAGGGGGTTGGGGGGGAGATAGGTTATAGCCAGTGCTAACATTCTGGCCGCTTCCTTCCATTCTTTTTTCTAAGCATTTGGATGGTTAAGATCACATTCTATATAAAGTTTGTGCTCTGCCTTATTGTGTTTAGCATTGCATGCCATGCATTTTTCAAAGTATAAAAATTATAGATTTTCTCATCTCCTTTAATAGAGAGTACTTTATGGTACTCATTTCTTTGGGACAGAACCCTCTATGTTGAGTCCTGGATGAGGACAAATATGGCCCAAATCTTTTTTTTCATGGAACCATTATTGGACATTTATCTTGGAAATGTGATTATAATGAACCCAAAATTTTTTAAAGTTGACTTGTAATGTATGTAACTTATTAAATTATAAAAGATAGCATAGCCATTAAGTTAATTAGCTTTACAATCAAACTCCTTTAAATGCCAATGCTCACTCTTAACACTGACATTGAGTTCGTCACGCACGTAATAACCTCTTGGAGCTTTGGTACAGCACAGGGAGTATGACAGACACTTAATAAATAGGAGTAGTGATAGTTTTTATTATAACTAATAATATTTGACATTTGTCAAGTCCTTCTGTGTTTCTGACACTCTACTACGACCTTTATAAAGGTGTCATCCCTTTAATCATCCCAAAGACCCTAAGAAATGCTATTGTCCTGATTTTAACAATGGGAATACTGAGGTCACACAGGAAGTAGCTGAGTGAGGACTTGAATCCAGGTTTATTCGACATAAATGCTCACATTTTTATTAGATTTGCTACCACTTAATTGTTATGAGAAATGATAATGGCTTAACATCTCTAATTACTAGAATGCTTAAAATACCAGGTGGTCAAGTCTTTACAGAAAACCCAATAAGAATGTGGGGTGGGAAAAGAGAAGTTCTGTGTTCTTGGTTGTTAATTTGATTATATTGTGGAATTCTGAACACTTTAGATTATTTCTGCCTTAATACTAAATAAGGCTTGTTAGTTTTATCTTTAGATCTTATTTATATTTTTATTCTCTGTTGATCTAGATCTTCTGATTTCCATTGTTTTTCTCTTTCTTGATTGTAATCTCCATATATGTCATATGGCATAGTGAATGAGACATCTGATGTGGAAAGGATGGCCTGCGTTGAAATTGTGACTCTGGGAACACTGGGGTGGCTCAGTCAGTGAAGCATCGGAATCTTGATCATAGCCCAGGTCTTGATCTCAGGGTCGTTAGTTCAAGTTCTGTGTTGGACTCTGCACTGGGCCTGGGCTCTACATTGGGCATGGAGCCTACTTAAAAAAAAAAAAAAAAATTGTGATCCTGTCACTTAATAGCTATATTACTTTGGAATTCATTCATTCATTCGTGTCCCCCAAATGTGGATATTTATAGGTCCTATCTCACAGAAATGTAAAAATGAAATGAATTCATAATTGTGAAGGTTAGGACATGGCATATAATAGCCTATATAGAACTATTGGCTGTTTTTCAATATAATTTTCAGAAGTTAAAAACTTGACTCATACAAATATGATTTTCATAAAGTTAAAAACATAACTCTCCTATAAATACAGAATGAATATGTGCCAAATTTATTTAACTCCTTCATGAGAAAAACAAGATGGTAAAAATGTAAACACAATGGCAAAAGAATATTTGAAGAACTGTATATTGATAGGCATTAAAAGAATATCAAATATTTAGATTAAATATAAAACTGGTGAATGTCTCATAGGGCAAAAGCCCTTAGCCTTTGGTATTATCTTCTCTACCTACCATTATATCTCTACTGAACAAAAATCAATAGGTTAATTATCTCACAGAGTCTGGGGCCCAATTAATCATAAATATCAATATCACACAGAGGTACATTTTACCATAGAAGTATGTATTTCATAGGTGGTCTTGTTAAACAGAGTCCTTCTATAACATTGAAGGGATGTGTGGCTCTCTCTTGGCCTTTTTTCTAAATTTTGGATGATTATTTTTCTGCCCCTCCCCCCGAGATGATTTTTAATAACAGTAGTATGATCTATTCAATTTCAAATCCTTTTTCTTTACCTTGAATACCTCTCACATATACAATTGCCTTTTATGTTTTAACCATTTAACTGTGTAGCAAACAATGTGCTGAATTTGTTGTGTCGTCTTGTCATCTTAACAACCCTAGAAAGTAGATACTTTTCTGATCCCAGTTTTACATGAAGGAGCTGAGACCCGAAGCAGTCAAGTGATCTGCTCAAGGTCACAAAACCATTAGGTAGGGGGACAAGGATTCAGTTTTATTTGTCTGACTACAAATCCTGAACTCTGGACCGCTGATGTCTTCTGAATGCCTCAAGGAAAGCTTCTTAAAGAGAATTCATCTGAACACATAGGGATTTAGATTTACCTTAGCCATGGAGCTTGACCACTTCTGTTGTATCCATTACACTGTAATTTTTAGTATTTACTTTTTTATTTGGTAGGAGGGACATATCTTACACTTTTTTTTTACTTCATTTTAAATAAGGGCTTCATTAGGATTGATCTGTTGGTGTAGTAAGATTGCAAGTTCCATCAAAGTGCCATTTGGCAAGTTTGGTAGGTCTGGGCAGGCAGGGGCTGGGTTCAGAGGAGTCACTAAGGCTGGAGGAGCAGCCTGGTACCATAGGAGGCAAGATCTAGAAGGTAAGACAGATAAAGAGAAGGATTCATGCACCAGCAGGACCTAAGGTAATGTCCTTAAGTTATTTCTTTGCATCCGTGTTTGATTCCTGGACCCACCGATATTCAGTGTGGCTAAAAGGATGTCAGGAAATGGCAGTTAGTCCCAGAGTCTTTTAAGAAAAAGGATAATGGTGCTGGTATTCTCGGAAGCAGTGTCGTAGATGCGGGTTTTAGCTTGTTGTCCTTGGGAATCACTCTTGTTTATGATTTCCGCTGATACCAAGAAGGGACAATTTTGTAACACAAAATCTGTTGTATTACTGATTTTAATACAAAAACTACTCAGTGAGAGCCAGGACTACTGGCAGCTTTTGTTTTGTATAACCGTCCATGAAAATGAGCTGAGACTCACAGGTAAACATTAATTTCTGCAAATCACAGCTGATACTTGGACCTATGGTTCACGGAGAAATAGTGTCCACGACTCAGGGTCCTATCAATTACCAGGCACTATTATGAGTTGTTGGAATCTGTAGCCTCACTAATTTCATTTCAGCCATCTTCAGGATGCTGTATTCGTAGACCAATTTTATTGCTTATGTTTAATTACAGCCCATTTATTTCTGGTGTGCCTGGCTAGTTACTTATTGATGGTGATGGCAGTAATCCACTGAGAGCCTATTGGTTCACAGAAGATAATTTTATATTACCTTGTTAGTCACATACAGGTACAATTTTAATGTATTTTTCAATATAGACTTATAATTTCCTACATTTATTTCGATATATATTTATTTTTATTTACATGCAAAGGCAAACAGTATGTAAACTGCTTTATTTTCTCTTGTAAAATAGAGCTAATAAATATAATTTGGTTTCCTTTCCTTATTTTTTTTCTCTTAACTCTTTTTTTTTTTTTTTACAGGGGGGAGTGCATTTTTTGATTGAGGTAAAATTTACATTCAGCAATATGCATGGATCTTATGTGCATGATAATAGACATTTATAACCATGTAACTAGTGCCCTAGTGGAGATAAAGGACAGTTCCATCTTCCTACAGAGTTCCCTTGTGCCCCTCTTATCATTCCTGTTCTCAAAAGGGGCTCCTGTTTGAATTTGTATCAGCATTCATGAGCTTTGTCTCTTCCTGAACATGTATAAATGGGTTCATATACTATGCAATCTTCTGTTTCTCTTTTCTCTACCTCCATGAAATTTCTCTTTCTTTCTTTCTTTCTTTCTTTCTTTCTTTCTTTCTTTCTTTCTTTCTTTCTTTCCCCCTCTTTCTTTCTTTTCTTTCTTTTCTTTCTTTCTCTCTCTCTTCTCTCTCTTCCTTTCTTCTCTCTTTCTCTCTCTCTCTTTCTTTCTTTCTTTCTTAAGAGAGAAAGCACAAGCTGGGGAGGAGCAAAGAGAGGGAGAGAGAGAGAATCCCAAGCAGGCTCTGTACTACCAGTGTGGACCCCAATGCGGGACTCAAACTCATGAACCTTAAGATCATGACCTGAGCTGAAATCTAGAGATGGGTGCTTAACCGACTAAGCCGCCCAGGCGCCTCCCTCCAGAGAATATGTTTAAGATTCACCCATGTCACTGTGCATTGTAGCTGCCTTGCCTTGTTCTGACCCTTAACTCTTCTCATCTGAAGGAATCTGCAGGTCTCTGCCTGGGGACCCCTCCTTGCCACTCCGTTGCTATTCTTTCAAGGCTGTAAGCTAGGAAAATCTTAGCCCTCACTTTGTCTTCTTCTCAGGAATCCCTGTCCTTCTTTGTGTGATGTATTGCAAACCATTGTCTCACATCTGCTGTCTTTTTCTCCATTGTTTCAAGCCAATTGCAGATCCAATCTCCGTTACTCTATGTGGACATCACCAGTTTCTTTTTATCTGTCTTCACCTCTGCATGTTGAGATTGGGGGTGGGGTGGAAGAAGGCTGACCACTTAACACACCATGTGCCATGCTTTAGCTCACAACCTCTGGGGGTGATGTGAGGCTTTTCATGAGTCCTGGAACAGCCCTGGCAATGTGGAATATTTCAGGACCTTTTTTTTTGTTGTTGCTGTTCTGTTTTTTGAGTTTTTCTTTGGTGGGGGACAGGGAGAAGATCCTTCAACTCTAGCTATAGGTTTTCTGAAGTCAAAGATCCTTCTGCAGCCAAAGAAGCTGCACAAAGCTAGTTACATACCTGCAAATGTGTCTCTGTCAAGCCTTTCCTCATCTGAGGTGCTTTTATGAGGTTCCCATTGCTTTTTCCCTCCAGTCCCTCTGATAACACTTGATTAAGCTCAGTGGGTACAGGGATTGATTTGGCTCTTGCAGCTAGTTGTTCTTATTTTCTTTTCCTAGAATTATAGTTTGTTTTCTCACTTACCTTTATCCTGTGTATCTTTGCTGCCTGATTCATGTCTCTTTGCCAAAAGAAATTAAGAGGTGTTTTCAAACAAAAAAAAAATTGAAGACTAAGGGAAAATGGAGGTGTTTCTATGCCAGGGAGTGCTCTGGCCATTGACTATTCTTATTTTGATTTTTAGATGCTGGTGTGCACTTATTATTTTGATGCATGTCTACAAAAAATGAGGGGGCTTTACCTTGTTGATGCTTTTTAGTTTTAACTATTTTTTGTGATAATTAGGATTATACAAGATCACTGTTGAAAATCTGTAAAATGCATGAAAGTGCAAGGTAGTAGAAAAATATGCATAATTTTACCAATTATTTATATGACCTTGTTTCAGAATATTCATGGTGTCAAGCACAGAATAGATGTTCAAAATATGTTTGTTGGATGAATGACTAAGCCTTGCATATTTGCAAAGTCTGAGTTGTGCAATGGTCCTGGTGTTCTTTTCATGAAATGAATAGCATCTCTACCAGGACTAGGTGTTTTCTTGCCAGAAGGGATGCTTTTAGGCATGCAGGGATTATAATGAGAATCCCAATATGCAATTTTCCTGTTCCGATAAAAATATGGAATTGCCAAGATGTTTTCAGTTCTTTTCTCTCTTGTCCTTATCCCTTCTTCAGAAAGCCTTGCCATTTCTGAGCAGTTATGCATAAATGTATCATACTGTAAATAAAATGGTTTTGTAGTGGATTTTAGTTGGATGGCAAAGACCCTTATAATGTATATGGGGAAGGGGCCTCTTGGGTCCCAGTTGTTGTTTTTTGTTTTTCTGTTTTTTTTTTCTGTGGTATCTACTTCCAAAGAGATATTGTAGTTTATTTCACATGATGAGATTTCTTATAATGGTCTATTCTAGAGTTCTAGTGTGAAATAATAGAATCTTCTACTTGGACATCATCTGTCAATTTCTGCTGAGTTTCATGTTGGCTAAAACTTGTAACATATGACTGAAGAATTTAGATGTACTGTGTACTGAAAAATGTAAAACAAAAATTTCTTGATTTTTGTACACTGTGGGTTGCAAATATTTTAAATCTCTTTTCAGGAGAATTCAGCCAAACCTAGTAAACTCTTTGTGAAAACACTCAGGAGCATTTATAGGAAATGGTAGCATCTGATTCTGGGCATTATTTCACTGGATACCTTTTGTAATTGACCCCCAACTAAATAAAAAATTGTAGTTTTACCCAGATATAATATGAGTAAAACTAAATACACATTCATGTAAATAAAAAGAATATGTACATGCATACATATTGTAAATAAATACAAATTTCCTTTAGGATTTTCCCCAGTTGTTCTTAAAGAATTTTTCTATCCAAATGTCTTTGTTTCTGTGACTTACAGTGTCATTTGTGAACTTTTGGTTGCATCTCATCAGCTGACAAGTTGTGTGTATCTGTAATTGTAAAAGTAATATGTCTCCCTGGGCCACAGATGAAGTATCTGTATCCCTTTGAAGACATTTGGCAGAAAGCCCCTTTATTCCATGTGCATACTCAATATTTGGGGTACAGTTTTATCTCTGAAAATAGATTTAGGCTGGGATCTGGGATTTATTTATCCTTAAGAATAATCTTTCTCCTCTTGCTACCTAAAATTCCCATATGGCTTCCTCATGCTGGCACTCAAGTGTATCATCTAGTTAAAACTCACACCAGTGCCCTGGCACTGGAGGGCCTTTGGAAAAGGGCTTGCAGCTCAGCACACATATCATTACACATGCCTGTTGTCCCTGACTCGTGAAAAATCCTGAGAACAGGAAAAAATGGAAAAGAATGCATTAAAACAAGTGAGTTTAGCCAAACAAACTCTCATTGTTGGTAGAGGCTTTATTCCAATCCCCACAACACACCACATGGATTTCCAACATGTAACTTATTTAATTTGCATTTGGATTAATTTAGCATATATTCCTATTACATAAAGTTTAATGAACAATAAACACAGCTATAACCAAATCTCACAGCTATTTCCCAGTGTGGGGTAGCATTTTGCATTTAGTTATATTTGGTTTCCTAGGAAATATTTGATTGTGGCTGTTTTTCCTGAAGCTGCATCTTTTGTCACATGGAATGTTTTGGTGGCATATCGTTCAGACAGAGCAAATCGGGAAGGAGCCTCGCATGCAATTCTACTGAAGCCATGGAAGTGAAAGTCCTCTGGGCAACAGAGGGTGTGTGAGAAACGCTGCTCCCTGCTGGTTCCCTTGGCAGGCTTTGAGCCCCCTGTTGTTGGCCTCCCTAATTTTATTTCTGAAATCTAAATTGTGTGCCAGTTGCAGATGAATTTTCCAGAGTACTTTTTTTGTCTTATCACTCCTCCACTCACGAATCTTCAGTGGCCCCTCTTGTAGCCTAAACCCTATTTTTGGTTTCCAAGGTGTTCAATAATCTGTTTTTTAAATTTTAATATTCATGGCTGTGTGCCATCTAATAAAGGCCAGTGTTCTCATCATTGTATGTCACCGTCTCAGCATATTCTGTGGTTATTACACCTCCACGCCCTTACTGATCCAGTTCCTCCCCTTGAAAAGTTTCCCTCTTCTTGACCTGGCTTTAGGGTACAGTCCAAGGCTTACCTATTCCCCTGAGCTTTTTCTGACCACTTTAGTCCATACAGATCTCTTTTCTAAAATCCCATGGCATTTTTATTTAGAACTGAGAGACAGCATGGTCCAGCCTCTAAAGGGGGATTAGTATGGACTTGAGAGTGAAAAAGATGGTCTCAAATCCTGGCTCCTCCTCCTCACTAGGTGGCTTGTGGAAATTAATGCAGCACAACCTCACAATGTGTCCCTTGAAAACGTCTCAGTTTCGTTAACAGGATTAGAAGTAATAGATGTAAAGCAGAGTATTGGATCAGGAGAGCATTTTTTGTAAGGTTCCAGGTAACAACTTCAATTTAAAATGCAACCCAGTGCCTGGGTGGCTCAGTCAGTTAAGGGCTTAGGTCATGATCTCATGGTTTGTGAGTTCGAGTACCTTGTCGGGCTCTGTGCTGACAGCTTGGAGCCTGGAGCCTGCTTGGGATTCTGTCTCTCCTACTCTCTTGCCCCTCCCACTGCTCACACTCAGTCTCTCTCTCTCTCTCTCTCTCAAAAAAAAAAAAAAATACAGTAACCCTCTCATTAAAGAAAAATGTCACACAAAAATAAAACAAGTAGACTCTTGACTAGATTAATGATCACTTTTGTTGTGTATTTACCCTGTTTCCTTGAGAACCGATTTGCATATATTGTGCTGACTATGGAAACAATAGAAACTATAGACTTGAGCTCTGTTGGGTGGATGTGAGTGGTAAGGTTTCTGGGAATTGGTTTTCAAGCAGCACTGATATTTTTTGTTTGTTCTAACTTTAAATGTAAACGTACTTCTGATTATGGGTCTGTATGATTCAGCCAAAACCTAGGTTAAGTCTCAGAAGACTCTACTACCTTTCCTGTATGTATCCTAATTTTTTAAGGTAGTACTTGCACAGACTCCCAATAGCATACCAAGGGATTCTGGTACTTTCCATAATCTATTGTTTTATTTTTGGTCCTGTCCTAGAGTAGAAGAGAATCACTGTCCAGGAACCTTTGGTTCTTGTCACTTATAAGACCAGGGGAAAAAAACTGCAATCTTTGCAGGCTCCATTATAACCAGAAATCTTAATACATAATCTTTTTTTTAAATGTTTATTTATTTATTTTGAGAAAGGGCGAGAGAGAGAGAGAGAAAGAGAGAGAGAGAGAGCGAGAGAGAGCAAGCGAGCTCAGGGGCAGGTCAGAGAGAATCCCAAGCAGGCTCCATGCTGCCAGCACAGAGCCCAATGCAGGTTTCGATCCCATGAACCGTGAGATCATGACCTGAGCCAACATCAAGAGTTTGATGCTTAAACCAACTGAGCCACCCAGATGCCCCTTAAAACATAATCTTAACTTTGTAGATAGTAACTCATTTTTAAATCTGCTCATTTACAGCAGTAACATAACCTAATTTAGCTTTCATAATGGACTATTTACAGTAGATGATTTCAGTCACCTCTCCTCAGTATGTTTCAGAACTCTTTGCATCTGAGGCTCTTCTAAGGACAGGCCAGGCCAAGTTTGATACTTGATACAACTTTAACTTTGGACATGAGGTCAAATAGTGGAAGACCCATGGCCAGCCTCTTGTTCCTTCTTCACTCTTGACAGAAAACATAAACCAAACAGACGAAACCAGGGAACTATGGAATCCCTGGTTTATTATCTGAGCAGCTTAATGTGGTAATTATTGCCCGCCATGGGAAGATGGCTACCTATCGATCTCCAGTGGAGTTGAGCTGAGTACAACACCGCGCCTCAATAACATCACATCCCCGTTACCCAGGAGTCCTCCAGAATGGGCTCAGCTGTTGAACAGTAGGGGGTTAGACCAAAATCTCAATCATGATGATTTTTATAATCCGTTTCAATGAGCAGAATGCTGTTAGCTTTTTGGAACCTATGAAGCTAATAGTATTTGAGGAAAGGACATATGATGAGGAAAGAAAGCTCAATGTGTGGAAGGGGGATTGGTGGAGAGGGAATCCACAAGAGAAATTTCAGCCATCTTAAGAACAGGGACTTCTGAGAATAATTATGGAGGGAATTTGCACTTCCATACTCTATCTGTTCCTGAGAACAAAGGTTTCAGAGTTTGAGATGATTGAAATTTAAGTTCATTTTAAAGTATTCCCACATGGAAATGCTTGTTCTCTTTATATTCAGTTTAGTAATTAGAGGGAAGTGTGGTTTATTTACCTCTGAGCCTTTGTATAGTAAAAATGTGTTTATACAAAGTGTGTTTATTTTTGATGACGAGTATTTGATGCCAAGTAAGTAGGAAAGCACAAATGATTAAGTAATTGCCATTATATGGGCACAGTGTTGTTTGGTGTGTATTTTCCTAATGAGAACAAACTCCCTTATTGCTTCAACATCTATGCCTTAACTAAAATCTAGATATGCCGCAGTGATGTAACATCTGCTGAAGTCTGTTTCCGTGAAGGATACTTTCTTCCCAACCATTTTGTACCTGGAGTCAGAGCACAATTCACACTCCTTGTTTTGTGACATCTTTTCTTTTAAGGTGCTTGTGTCCTATGCTGTATTCTCCTGTCCCCACCATCAACACCTACTGGCCTTTGGAATGTGAAGAACATTCTAAACTGAATTCCTTGCTCATAGCTTTTATCTTACTCTATCCTTTGCATTATCCTTGGTGACTTCAATTTTCATGTTATGGTTTTTCTAATAACCTAATTTCTTCAAAAGCCTGGCCATCTAGCAAAGAGAATTTCCCATTGGTGTTAACTGCTTCCTAAGGTTTTGCCTCTTTCCTCCCTTGTGTCTCCTGATTCAGCTTCTACCGTCTATAGTCTCAAAGGTTTCACTTGCCCCCATGATCCGTCTTGTCCTCTCCAAGGACACACAGACTTTTTTCTAGCGTGCCCCTTCTTTACACCATCAGAAACCTATTATCTCTGTGTGTCTTTGGAGAGCCAAATGCATGACCCTATTGTGCTGTGTCCAAAAGAGTGCCTTTAATATTTGCTCTAAGTTACTCTTTGTCTCTTGCAAAGAAATAATTTTATTCTTATGGATGACTTTTATTTATTTTTTTCTCACTTTTTTTAAGCTTCACTAAAAACTAAACCCATTTCTAGGTAGCCTACATAACTTGTGTTTTTCTACAGAGCCCAGTATATTCATTTCCCTTTAATTAGAGTATAGTCTCAAGTCTGCTAAAGCTCAATGTTATATAGAAAGAGCAAGATGATTGAGAGCAGGGGCATAGGAAAAGTCAGGGATTATTCTGGGAATAGAAAGTCTGACAGGAGTTGAGGCAGTGTAAAGGGTGTTCAGAGGTGGCCCAGATGAGGTCCTGATCCTGGGGGTCTAGAAGCAGAAAATTTTGGAGGAAGGGGATCAGTGGAAGTTTTTGAGCAAGTATGTGATATGGGCAGAGCTGTATCTCAGAAAGAGCCTGCTGGCAGAGTGTAAGAAGTGGTGATTTGAAAGAAGATAGTAAACTCCATGTAGGTAGACACCGCATTCATCTGATCACCACTAAACAACCAGACACTCATGTGGTGTCTGATACACAGTAGGGATTCAGTGAGTATATTTTTGGAAGCCCAATGAAAGCCAGGAAAACACTTGGGGGCTCTTGAAATAGCCAGGGTAAATGATGAACAGACATGAAACTGGAGTGTTGGCCATGAGAATATTAGTGATTAGCCTCAACTTGACTATAGGCTACATGAAGGCAGGCACAACCAGTTATATTCTTTATAGAATGTGTGAAGTGGCAAAAATTTAAGAAATTTTCTCCATTTGTAATTTGTAAGCTTTTTATTCCTTTTAGCTTTAACTTTGTTTTTGGTTTTTACAGTTAAAGATTTTTTTTAAAACCATACTTTAAAAAAAATTCTCCTTCTCATACTAAGAAGCCTTTCTCTATTACTCTAACAGTGCTTAGTATTTCAGACCTACATTAATTTAAAAAAAGTGTTAGATCATATTTATTGTATGATTTCCAATGGAATGAACTGTTATGGCCCCTCTGATTAAATTATAATTTTAATGCCCTTGGTTGTGTATGGCTAGGGACAAGTTCACTCCAAGTTCACTGTTTTCCCTGATGTAGGCAAAACAGCAGTCAGCTAAGTTTTGCTGCTGTGCCTAGACTCCATCCAGGCTTCTAGCTGATAGAAATATCAGAGGGCTCTGAATCTTCCTCAGAATCCTCCCCAAGCTCCCTGCTGCTCAGCTGAAATGCACGGAGTATTCAAAATTGTTATTCCCTGCCTCAGTTTGAAATGTGTGTGATTTTTCCTTTTTGACAGGGATGTATTCTGAACATTTCAAGTGTGTAGATAACTTCCTCTGCAACAGAAGAATCTTTTGATATATGTTTTGACAGAATTCTGGTCAAAAATGTTCACATAGCAAAGGTATAAGGTGTATCAGATATTTTAGGTCCTCCCCCCTTTTTTGTACAATATGGTGTGAAAATTATCAAGACGTGATTTTTCTTTTTAAATGTTTACATATATATGTATATGATATATATACATTTATTTATTTTGAGAGAAAGAGAGAGAGTGAGATCAAGAGAGCGAGAGCGAGAGGGAGAGAGACACCAAGCAAACAGGAGAAGGGCAGAGAAAGAGAGAGAGAGCTCCAACCAGGCTCTGCACTGTTTGCATAGAACCCAGTGTGGGGCTTGAACTCATGAACCACAGGATCGTGACCTGAGCCGAAATCAAGGTCAAATGCTTAACCAACTGAGACACCCAGGTGCCCCTCAAGGCCTGTTTAATGCGTGGGCGCGCGCGCGCGCGCACACACACACACTGTATTCTGATAATCTTTTGCAGGCCTTGCACATTGAAACAATGAACTCCATTTTTTCACTACATAGTTGCTTCATTTATTGTTTCCAGTTGATTGTCTTTTCTGTCAACTATTAGTATTGAAAAGAATCCTCAAAGTGTGGCAAAATTCAGCCACACTTTGTGGGTAAAATTCAGCCATCTTATGTGTCTGGGATTGTTTCTTAAAAAGAAGTGTTGGAACGTTTTTTAAAGGACAACAGAAAACAAACCAAATGCGCTGATGATAGGATTACGTGGGAAAAACTGATAAATCATGGTCCTATACCACCCCCGAGAAGATGGGTGCAAGGTCGGCTACTATTTGCTTCTGTCTTAATCCTATGATTTTCTGGTTCTCTGGCTTAGAAAGTTTAGGCTCTGTCAAGTAGCTGAAGCAGGACAACTCAAGGTTAGTCAGATCCTCTGTGATTTTATTTTACTATTTGGGAGATAAACCTTACCACTAGTTTGTAAATTGTTTAGATATCCACAGAAGAAAGCGTTATGCAGTATTTGGAGGGGGCTCAAGACAGAAACTGTTTATTTTGGAGAAATTAGAAACTCATTCCTAAGAATCAACACCATTAAACCTTGTCAGCTAAAACCAATATAGAATGAAAAACAGCAGCATGTGATTTTTTAAGCCCAATTTAATGTTAAAATTCTGCAAAATTTCAGACATTCAGAATATACAGAAGATGTTCAACATCCTTGTACCCATCATCTTTATTAACAAGTGTTAGCTTTCTGTCACAATTGCTGAAGACTGTAATTTATTTTTGTTTATTTTTAAAGACTTTCATATTTTTATTAACTGTTGAACACCATGGAAATAATATTTGTAATATGTTAATATGTGTAAAGTATAAAAATAACAAAACAAACACTCATACACCTGTTACCAAATTAGGAATTATAGTTTCCTTTTCTTAAAAGAAAAAAAAGGTGTGTATATATATGTGTGTGTGTGTGTGTGTGTGTGTGTGTGTGTATATGTAATTACTATGAGCTTACCAGTTCAAGCCTCTTTGCCCTCCCCCTAAAAATTATGTGCTACAAAAGGAAACTCCTGGGGTTTATATTCTGGCGACTGCCTTAAATCTCACAATTTTTCTATTGCTCTTCAAATTAGGTGATATGAATAATGATATTTAGAAAGATTTGAGGTCCTTAACATTAGACTGTCCTACCCTCTTCTGGTCTCCTGTGTTCCCTCATTAGTGCTTCAGCTTATTCTTGGGAAAACACTCTTCTCTATACATGTTAAAATACTTATCAAATATGAATATTTTAAGTGCTTGTCAAGTATTGGTTCATACTCTTCATAAGGCCCAGGGAAAAATCATCACTATCTGGAATGGCACCCTTCTTAGTGATTTTGAGAGCCATGTGGACAGGCAAATAGATCTGAGAAAAAAGAAACAGTAATCTCACTTCCAGATCTGGACTGCAAATGTAGCCAAAAGAATATCCAGAAATAAGAGATTCTCTTTCTTGGTTGTTTTTACTCAAAGTCCAGGGACCAAGCTGAATCCATTTACCTCTGGTGCTGGTGGTACAGAGTCAACCTGATGGGAAACCTCAGGGACTCCTTACTTCCACACACAATTAAATCCAGTTGTCAAGTTTGGACAGGAGAGAGAGAGCCCTCCTTTTCTTCAAGAAGCCTATAGAGAGGTGCTTTGTGGGGGCGGTTGCTCATTTTCCAGAGTACAGAGCAAGGACCATCCATCATGATCAAATGGGAGTATTTCATATCATCCATCTCTAGTGAGGATAGTAATAAAAATTCTGTACTTTCTTCCACCCACCTTTTTTTTTTTTTTTTTTTTTTTTTTACTGCTGTGATTGAGGTTTAGGTTATAAGCTGAAAGGATAGTTTGAGGTTATTAAAACACATTACATACACATTTAAGAATTATTCAGACTCTGTTGCTCATTTTCCCCTCTGTGAATAATTTCTGCAGACAGGTGACCAGTTCAACCATCTGTCTCTTTGTTATTTGCCTGTGGTTGGTCCACTCCCTTCTGCCTTGAAGTTAAATGAAGGCTTCTTTGGCAACAGAGTGAAAAAGCCAGCTAAGAAGATGAGATTGCCAGGCATTCCTGTGTTGTCATTTTTTCTCTTGAGGAATATGGAGAATGACTCTTTCTTTCTCCAGTTCAAATATATAGATTCCTTGGAGGCTCAGATGCATATATATCATTGAAACAAATATTTTTTAGTATTGGTCATTTTGGAAAACCAAAAGAAGGCTTTTGGAATTTTACTATCAGCTCCTTCTATACCTGTTTAACCAGATCCGTTTAAATGTTTTGTTTTTAGCCTGGCTGCTGGTTCAAAAATCTAGTTAGGGAAAATGAAATTTGGGAAGCATATTGGCTGTGATTTGTGTGTGGTGACTTGGGAATACTATCGACCTTTCTTTCTGTCATGGTTCAAAGGTAGATTTTGTGTCATAAAACCAATCAACCAATGAACTACTGTTTGGATAATGTCTGCACATCACACATGATGTCTACAAAATTTTATCTAGGACCAGTAGGAATATAAATTATCCCTAGACTGAAAAAAAAAAAAAAGACTACAGGCTATTTGTCAAAATGTATTAGGTGACTACTTTGGAGAATAACATAATCCAAAAAGGGAGAGTGTATCTACTTCAGTGAAATTCCATTTCATGGATGTTATTTTGCATCACTGAAACAATTAGATAGAAATTAGAATAAGTTAATAAAATAATAAAACTTTTAAGAAATTCTTGTGGCATGCTTTCTAATTTTAGGTACAATGCTGGATTTATATTCTCATTTCATTTTTACAACAATCTTTCAAGTAGATGCCATTGCCCCGGCAAGTAAATATTATTATTAGTATTGCTTCCATTTAATGAAGGAGACTGATATAAGAATTGAGATGTCTGACCCACAAGACACGAAACTAGGAAGTAGCTGAGATTCAAATCCAGGTTCTTCTGTTGGAAGTTCATGCTCTGTTAACCTCTCTGCCATATTGTCTTTCCATATGCTGTGGTACAAAATAGAATTTTGACCTTAACCACCTTCCCAGATTGGGATCAGACGAAGTCCAGAGACGGTAGATGGCTAGAATCTCTGGTCATAGAGATGCCGGTTGCTATAAGCGGATACTTGGCAAACAGCATTGCACACAGATGGTGTACAACCCACACATCTCTATTTACGTAGAGGCCCTGAGTGTTTGTGTTAACAGGTTTGAGAGATAATAAAAGAAGTTGTTGTTTGTTCTTTCTTTGTAAGTCTGCAATTAATTTTTAGCATAAATTTAAAAGGGGAATTTGTAAATTCAGTAGACACTGAGAGACTGGCGATCCAAGGAAACATTTGTCTGTGGAGTTTAAAAAGGAGATTCTGTGCAAAAGAAGTTGTTTTTCATTGTCACCACTAGGTGGCGCTTTGGTCTTGTAGGTCAAATTTAATGAGCCTGGATTACCCTCCCCTTCCTTCCCCTCATATTGGTCCAGGAAAAAACCCAATTCAAGGCTGATTAACAGGACTGTGCCAGTTAGGTTTGTTCAATTTGGGTTTTTGCCATCATTATCACTGTTTAGAACCAAGATAATTAAACTGATTTGAAAATTTTGGACGCTCCGTTTTCAACTTTTTTGCAATAAGTTATGTTCACTTGTTTTGGAAAAGAACAACAATACTTGGAACTAGCTCAGTTACCCCATCAGCACATTACCTTGATAGGCTGTGCTTGTAGGAGTCTGTCCTCATACAGAGTGGCGTAAGCCATTACAAGTGCAGGGAGCTGTGCTCGACCGAGTTTGTCATTTGGGTGTCCATATATAGAGCACACTGGCTTCAGAGATTACTCTGAAACACTCACACAGCCAAACCCGCAGTTTTCTTCATGTTTTAAAATCAGTGAGACAAAAAGGGAAGGGAACAATGATTTGAACAAATTGACTTATATGTACTGAATTCCCTCATTTCTGTTGTCATACAGACTTTGTTAACTAATGTCAACAAATGAAGTGTTCTTGCTGTCAAGGAATAATTTTCTGAGATAAGAGTATAATAGGAGATAGCAGTGGATGATAACAAACAGAGAAGTTCCCCCAAACGACTTGGCTTGAAGTGATGTTTATTTATCTACTCACTTCTGAATGTTGTTGTACCAAGGCTCTGGGGACACTGAGATGAAGTATACACTCAGTTCCTCAAGAAGCCTGAAGTCTAGTGGGAAAGGTAAAGAGGTGGCGGAAAGATGGTGTGTTCAGTGACTGCTTATGTTATGCACCCCTTACCAGTGAGAAGTGGGGGGCCTGAGACAACACTGATGAGGCATCTAATCAATATGAAATGGCTAATAAGATGCAGGCAAGCTCAGTCTAGAAGGATGACTAGATGGACAAGAGAAGAAAGGAGAGAAGTAGGCACTGGGAGGAGAACATAGTAAAGAAATAAAAATCCTCAAGACCCTCTGTGCGTGTGGGAAATTGAAAGAGTTTGGTAGCTGAGGGCATAAGGATGTTCACTGGGGACATGAGTTGGGTCAGAATGAGGGAGTACTACATTGAGTATGAGCTATTTTTCTAAAAGCTATAGGAGAGCCTTTGAAGATGTTGTGCCTCTGCATAATCTTACCAGAAAGATAGCTCATTTGTCCCCATTTTACAGAGAGCACAAGAAGATGCCAGAGAGCAATTGGTTGCTCCAGGTGACCGCCTAGATCCAGAGTCTGTGCACACTGACTTTCTGTCACAGCCTGCCCCTCATGGGGGTTTTAGATTTTGACTCTCCTTGAGCTTTCCAGGCTACTGAAGAATTGATTATGCAAGAGCAGATGAGCTCGTTGGCTTAATTATTTAAAGATTGCTAGCTATTTTCATCATTTTATTTTTCCTTAAGCTGTAGACAGAGAGGCTTTGGAAGGGTTTAGTGATGATCATATTCATTTAACCTTTGGTAAGCAGATTTCCTTCAGCATTTTGAAGCAGAAATTCTTAGTGTTGTTTCTGACAGTGTTTCTGAGTCCTGCATTTTTTGCCTGTCTCATTATATTTGAAGGTGGTGGGGAAACATACTATGTGTGTATATGGTGCTGGTGGTAGGGCTGAGGTGGTAAAGGTTAGCTCAGAGACTTTATAGCTTTGCCTGTATTAAATTCACCTAATAAGAATACGTATAGTCAAATTTCCAGCAAGCCAAGAAGTGTCCCTAAATTATTTTAAAGCCTACCACTGCTTCTTCCCAAATTAAAATGTTTTTTTAAGGGAAGTAAAATGTCTTAACTGCATGAATATAATAAAGGCTTACCAAAAACTTCTTGGATTATGAGTCTATTCTGTTCTTGGTCTATCTGTTCTCTGGTTTCCTTTTCATTGTTGAAGTGGCAGGATTGAAAACAGACCAGTTTTTGCCTAATTCTATATGTACCAAAGCCACTTATAAAATGATGGTATTAATAACTGCTAAAACAAAAACAAAATCCCAGTAACAGCCCACTTCACTTTCTGTGGGTAGGCAATGCTCTCAAAGGGATTATTAACTTCTTCCAAAGAAGCTTTTGTTCTTGAAATGCTGAATGCATTGGTATTCATGTTAGACTTTGCCAACCACCTTGTTGACTATGAAATGCTAAGTCAATGTCTGCATTAAATTGGCTCTGCTTTTTCCTTGATAATTTAATAGTTATAGGGTTTACTTGTTTTCCCAGATTAATACTTTGTTGATTATTCAACCCATGAGAATTTTTATTCCTTATTTATTTTTGACATAGAGACAGAGTATGAGCAGAGGGGGAGCAGAGAGACAGAGGGAGACACAGAATCCGTAGCAGGCTCCAGGGTTTGAGCTGTCAGCACAGAGCCCAATGTGGGGGTTGAACTCGTGAACCACAAGATCATGATCTGAGCCAAAGTCGGACGCTCAACTGACTGAGCCACCCAGGCACCCCTCAACACATGAGAATTTATAAGTTATTACCTTACATGACTTATATGTCTCTAAAGTGAATGTTCATTTTAATACATTTGTTCACTCATAAATTAGTTTTATTTTTTACTGATACAGTAAAATATAAGGTTCATTTATTAGTTTGTTCAACTAGTTATAAAATTGCTGCTGTGTATTAGATACTATATCTGGCACTAGAGATGAAACAGGACACAAGGTAAAAATCTTCTCTGCCTTTCTGGGATTTAGGATACCTGCACTACTTATAGGTCATTGAACCACAAGTCCCTAAGGCCTAGTGTGAAAATCCGTTTGGTCAGAATCAGTGATGGTTGGCACTATCATTCTCAAAACTGAGCTGAAAAGTGAAAATCTCCTTATGGCAATGGGCTGCTGGACCTCTCATTATCCCTGGGAATCCCCTTCTCTATTGCCACCACCATACCCACTATGAGAATCACTGCTCTCCCCTCCCTTTCTGCTTTCACTCAGGTGTCATCTTTCCTCAATGCTGCAAACCACAGCTGAGACTGGGTGCTGTATTTGAGATTCGTCTAATAGATTTCCATGGAAGGGGCAGCATGTTGGCTAAGAGCCGTGGCTCCTTAGAGAGAGCCCACAGTCCTTGGTCCTCCCTCATGGGGTCCCTGCAGGGTCTATTCCCAGTCAGAGGCTACCTTTGTCTTAATATCCTTAAGTGTGACTAGAATTCTGACCTCAAGGATGGATTTTGCCCATTCCATTCCAAGGCTCACCTCATTTCCTATTCTAACATCCAGTCTTTCTCTTTCAAGGTCTAACTCATCCCAAGAAGATTGACACTTGGAATTATGGCCTAGAGGAGAGGCTCTGTGTCCTATTCAGAGGAATTTGGCCTTGCCATGTGAGGCTAGCTGCAGATACACATTTAAGCACAGTAGTGCAATACCAGTAAACAATGTCCTATAGCAGAGAGCCATTTCCTTATGGCTCTCCTGGGTTCTCAGGACAGGACATAAATTCTCTTCAACTCTAGGATTCCTGGCTTCTCTAGTATAGATAGCTACTCTGTCCTCAAAATCTCATTGACCTTCTACTCCTTCCTCTTAAAGAGTACTCTCAAGTGGTTCCTCAATGTCTAGGACCAGGTCTGAAAGGTCAGTCTTCTTTGGCTGCTGGTAATTTTCCAAAGCAAATGTCTTTCCCCTTCTCACCTCACGCACATCCCCTTGTTTTCATTCTTTGATCTTTCTGGATACATAAGCCTGACTAATGCAGCAGCCAAAAGCCAAGGAAGCTTGCTGTGAAGTGGCAGAGGCTGAGCACAAGCATCTTTGTATAGTGAATAGGATATCTATGCATTCTAGATTCATCCAGGACCTATGAGTCCACGCTGCTTCACAGCTTTATTACACATCTGGAATGTCTTTTTTTTTTTTTTTTCACGTCTGGCTCATATCTGGGTTTTTGTTTGTTTGGTGTAAAGATTCCTGTCTCTCCAAAATATGCTTTGGGTTCCAGGGCCTTCTTGTAGCAACACATGATATCCAGGCTCAAAAAAATACTGTGCATGGGAATAGTCTTAGATTTGGGAAACCATCTATAACAGTCACCTAGTGAGAGTTCCTGCAAATTAAAAACAAAAAAAATCAACAAATATTTTCATCTACCTACTTTATACCAAGAATGTTATAGATGCAGGAGCTAGCTGAGGGAAAATGATAGACACAGTGTGAGGTCTAGTAGAGCCTGAAATCGAGTGGAGAACACAGGCCTTTAATAAATAGCTATAGCAATGATGAATTCTCCAAAAGGAGAGAGTCAAGGTGCTCCAGGAACATGCTGCAGAGAGTTGAACCTAATCTGAGGGATTTGGGGAGTTGGGCTTAACTCTATTGTCTGATTAGATGACCCAGAACAACCCTAAAGTGTGATTAAGAGAAGTTCTTCTTACCCCCTGACATGCCTCCTATTCCAGTCAAGGCTCCCCAAGTGTATGAACTGTAGCAACAAGAGAGGATGCTACCACCAGTGGCAAGCCTGGCTGCAGAGAGCAAACGCTGGAGCAGATGACAGAGGAGGCTAAGAACTGACTCCAGCATGTTGAGCTCAGTTGGGAGTAGAGAATGGAGGAAAGACCTGTAGGCAGGCAGTAAATTCCATGATAGATATATCATCTGTCTTGTTCATTACTGTGAACTTGACACTTAGTACAGTGATTCTCAAATGTTGGAATAAATGGATAGCTGACCGCTCACTTTCTGTGCCTGACACTTACGGTTAGGTTTGGGGTGTCTTGGGAATTGAGACAGGCTCAGATTATCACTGCCCTTCTGGTGCAGGTCACCCCAGGGGCCACCAGGTGTGTGTGCATCCACCCTTTCTACAAGAACTTCTTTAGTTCTCCGGCCCTACCAAGTGACTGGTCCTGTTCATGATGCTCTGAGGCTGCAGCACAGTATAAGCGAGCTCCATCCAGGTAGACTCACCTTAGATGCCAGTCCTTCTAATGTGTCCACCCCTCCCTCATGGTTTCCCATCTCATTCCCTTGCCCCTCCTCAAGTTAGCTCTTCTTTGTGTTAAATTCACCATGGGGCTCATACTGTGTTAGTCCTTCCTGCAGCCATTCAGGTGGCTTGGAGTGGAGATGGGAAAGTCACTCTGATAGATGATAAATGACAAGCCCATCTAGGAATAGGGTTGGCCACTGTACTCTAGGGGTAACTGAAGCAAATTACCACAGTAATTTTGAGTAGCTTAGACATTTTATAAAAGCATATGCATGATGGAAACACAGTCTGCCTGGAAGTTTCTCTGTTAACAATGGGCTGAGGCTTTGGAGATTAAATGATGGGCTGCAGGAAAAGGATAGAAGGAACGAAAACTTCTCTCCATAGAAGTACTCGAAAAACAGTCTGTGGGCATTTTCTCTCACTATCAGATGAAGCTAGTTTGGCACCGACACAGCAAATCAAATTTTACGACAAAGAATTGGAAAAAGAAATCAGTGGTCTTTGCTGTAAAAAGAACTTTTTGATGACCTTACAGCAGGCACGTGTTGTAATAAAAGGGTTTGGTAATAGAGAAAAAATTTTTTAAATACATGAAAAAAAAACACAAGAAAGCTTTTATGGGTAAAACAGTTTTCTCTGACACCACCACTTCCCCACCCCCTTCCATAGAACTGCCCCCTCTCTGTACATAAGAAGAAGCAATTTCTCCATTTTTCTGAGGTCCTAGAGGGCTTCATTGGGATATCTCTGATAATTATTTACCATTATGATCATTTTATACTAATTTGTTTTATTGCTATAGAATTGTGGGCTTCTTGTGGACAGCGTTTTATTATCTTCTTATCTCTCACTGTCCTTTGCAGACAGTAGGCCCCTAATAAATATAGTAGAATGAATAAATGAATCAATAAATGCATATGTAGTAAGTATATTCATCCTGACTTCTCTGATACTTTCTGTCTTCCATGGCTTAGGTTTTTAAAAGTAGTCCGATAAACCTATTACTAGTGTCTCAATATTTGCTTCCAAGAGAATAAATTGTCTGTTTAAAGATAAAAATCATCCTTCTCTAAATCAAGGATGATTAAAATATCCAGGTGCTTTCAGCGTATTGAGCCCTCCTGCCCTGGGTCTCAGGAGTTATGGTTGTTGATCAAACATCTGTCTCCCCATCTTCTCTCCACTTATTAAAATCTTATCTGTCTTTCAAGACTAGTTTAATTTTTAACTCTTTACTCAGTAAAGGCTTTCTCTGCCTACCAGAGCTGGAAAAAACATTTCTCTTTTTTGATCTCTATTCCATCTAATTGTTTCCCTGATTCATTCAGCATAGACAATAGAGGGAGAAGCACTTTGAAGACCGTGGCCCTGGTTCAAGTCCAACCTTTGCTGCTCAGCAATGGCCACCTCCCTCCCTTCACTCTGTGTTCCCTTACGGTGTTAATGAACCTTTGCAGTAGGATGTCTGGTCTAGAGGGTTAGGTGAGGCCCTGTTAGAAATGCCTGTTACAACACCTGGAACTCATCGAGGCCTCAGATAAATTCAGCTGCTCATATTATTTGCACATATTTAAAAATATAGATTGTAAATTAAAGGATTATGTATCTTTTCCAATAACCCAATGTTTAACTTGCTTTTAGTGGAAGATAAATAAATAAACATATAAAACAAAGACAGCAATAATTGCTATGAAGACAAAGCAGGGTAAAGAGAGGAGGAGGCAGCCCAGAGATAATGTGGTTGAGGAATGACTTCTGTGAGGAAGGGATGTTTGAATAGAAGTGGAACAAAGTGGGGCAGAGCATCATGCCTGTGCTTGGGAGGAGACAGTGTGCTCTTGATGGAGAGAGGGAAGGAAGGTCGGAAGGATATAGAACTAGTGCATCCCAGTGACAAAGAAGCCAAAGGAGTGTAGTTTTACAAAGAAGGGAATAATCCTCATTATCAAAATCCTCTCTTCCTGGGAGAGAGCACCTGCTGGGTTTGGCAAGTGGGAGATGGCTTTAGTAAGAGGGCGAGAACCACGCCAGTGCAGTGGGGAGAAAAGGGAAAACACTGGGTTGCTGAAGATCATAGTTTAATCTGAAGGACCTGATTATAAATCTAGGCAGAGACAAAGAAGAGAATTAGATATTTAGGAGGTAGATGCTGACTGTTAGCGCAGGGCCTTGAAGGAGGTTGGAGATGGTGGAAGGAAATGCAGCGTGGATGGTTTGATCCGAGGAACGATGCCACATGCAGAGCAGAGAGAGAAAGCTTGCATGTAGGTCAGGCTAGAGATGGCATCACACATCCTAGTGAAATATACTGAAGGCACTGGCGGTGAGCCTGAGTAGGATGGCAGAGATTTGAGTGAGGTCAAGCAAGAAAGGAAACCCAACATTTAAAAACAAAGTTTGTTCTTTTGATCTTGGGTGGAGGAAGCCATTTAATCCCTCTTGTGTACAAGGGCATCACCATGGAAATAACCTCTAACCACATTTGCTATATTGTAGGCTTTTCTGCATAAACACATCAGTATAAGAAACTCTTAAAAACACATTCTAAAAAAAAAATGCATTCTGCATCCACACACAAACACACACACCCCTCTTTATGTCTGTGTTACTCATAACCAATTAACTACGTTGAATCCTTTTAAACTCAATTCTGGAGTCTTAGACTTTTTTTTTTTTAATATTGAGTTTCCAATTTGTGTACGTGATCTTTACCTTGTGCTCTTTAGTAGTGTAAAGTTTAGATTCGGGTCAGACCATAATGGAACTTAATTCTGGCCACAAAATATGGTTGGTAACTTGTATATACATATACTCATTGTGATGCAGAAATGATGCTAGACACTTGACTTATGTTTTATACCTTTTGAAAGCCTTATAACCACATTGTAATCTGACAGATGGGGAAACTGAGGTAATGATAATGATGATAAGGTAGTTTGCTCAGGGTCACCCAGCTTATTAAGGGATATTTTTACATTGCAAGTGCAGGTCTTCCTGACCTTAACTACCACCATATCATCTAGTTACTGCAAAAGGCTGAAGAACAATTGTCTTTAGTTTCGTTACTCAAGATCCCCTACAGCTCATGCTGGCATGAATTTTCTGTGGAGTGGAGGGAGAGCAGAAAGTGCATTTTAATAAGCGTCAATTAAATTAATTTCATTTTTCTTCTTTTGATGTATGGTCTCTTCAAAAAAATCCAATTCTACTGATGTTTATTAAGTGCCTCTATTCACTTGGAAAGTGTCAGACACTTCAGGGGATCTGTGGATGAGTGTGATTCTGCCCATGCTTCAAGAGCTTACAATCTAGTGGAGAGGATGGGAGTGCACAATTTGCTCTAATACTAGATTGGCTGTGATAAGCACCATAAGAGGCAGCACAAACAATGAGTTCTTAATGTGCATAGGCAAGGTTATGTGAATAATTAGAAAAGTGGCCCGATAGTACCTAAACACTGCATCGTACAATGGAAACCTTTTGAAGATTCTTTATTTTAAACATGATCACCCATTTGTTTGAATCCATGCCATGTAACAAGTAAACGAGATATAGATGGTAATGACACCATCGTAGAGGTTGTGAAGGTCAGCAGTGTCAGCCTACTTTGTGTTGTACGGGCAGGTGATTCAAGACTCAGGGGCAAGGTGGTAGGGATGCAACAACCCTAGTCGTGGTGCATGACCTGCCGCTGTTCTTGTTCCTTTGTATGTTTTCTTGGGCAACGGCCATTCATAACATTCAACTGTAATCGTGCAAAGATGTATATTATATAAAATCGTTGGTTTTTATTTTTTTTTCTTTGAGGCTGCTTTTTTGGTGTTAAGGAATGTGAACTCCAGAAAGACAGTGAACCTAGAATAGGTCAAGCCCTACATATCCTGGGTAAACATTGTTTTAATACATTTTCTTAGGGATTTAAAAGTAGGGCACTAGAGTTCTGGACTTTAAGCCCATGTCAGGCTCTGTGCTGACAGCTCAGAGCCTGGAGCCTGCTTCACATTCTGTGTCTCCCTCTCTCCCTCTCTCTCTCTCTGCCCCTCCCCAACTCGCTCTCACTCACTCTCTCTCTCTCTCTCTCAAAAATAAATAAACATTTAAAAAAGTGGGGCACTAGACATTTCCATATAGTTCCTTTTCAGGTTGAGTGCAGGCATTTAGAGGAAAAGAATCAAACGTAAAAAACATGAGCTCGTTCAATGTACCTTACACAAATAGAAATTTAATAAATGCTCACAATTTTCCACTTACTGGTCATTTGTATGTTTGATGCTGTCAGAGTCACTTTGAAATGCACAGATAAAACAAACATTGCTTCTGTCTTCTAAGAGTTCATGTCTAAATAGAAGGATCAGGGGATGGTCCTTGAAAGGACAAAAGTTGGATTTCTATTGTCATGTTATTGGGAATGTACATCTAACTGCAGGAGCTGTCTCCCCATAACTTCCTCAGCCCTCTGCGCTCTCTAGCACCATGGGGATGTTTATCTCCATATTTATCTGAACTCTTACAGTTTGTTTGCTACACTTTCCTGTGCAGTGGGTTAGTGTCCCCCCCACCCCCACCCCATGGATTGGCTGGAGTGGTGTTTGGTGTTGCTTGGATGAAGTGATGGATGTTTCTCACGTCTCTCTGGCTGCTTAGAGCCAGAATACAGAAGTGCTGGTTAAAAGGTGATTAATCTTCCCTAATGGTATTGTGTGCTGCACACAGAATTTCGGCCACCATGTCTTCATTAGCCTTGGTCAGAGTCCACATTACCTCAGATTAGGTAATTGGTTCTTTGTTATAAAGCAGAGGGTAGAGGCCTTTTGAGCAAGTGTCAAGTGCATGAAGTCCATTTGGGAAAGAAAAAGTGTGGGGCCTCAGTTACCAAGAATCCATAGGGAAGGAATTAAAGCTGGTATGTGGTACCGGGACCACTTCCGCTGAGCACTCCAGTTGATGGAGGGCAGCAGGCCCTGACATAATCAGGGTGGCCACTCAGTGGCAACCTCTTGCCATTTCTTTGCTTCCTGGGTGATGTTGTCTGGAGTTGCAACTGTTTAGGAAATGTTGTTTTCCAAAAGTTGAGAACAGATTATTAGTACCTTTGGGAGTTAGGTCTATTTCTTTAAATAGGAGTTGAGAAGTTATGTGTGCCCAGTAATATTCAGAATAACGGGATGGAGGTTGGGGAGAGGACAGCAGACCAAGCCCTCGAAAGCTCTCATTGAATGGGAGAGACAAGTAATAAACAAATACACATGTATCATATAATGAAAAAAAAGTGGTATGAAGAAACATAAATTGAGTAAGGAGAGAAAGAATGGGATAGGTGGTGATCAGGGAGGACTTCTTGGAGGGAAAGTTATTTTAGCAGAGAGGAAGTGAAGTGGAGGATGCCTGTGGTCGCCAGAAGGGTCTTCTGCACAGAGAGGATAGTACAAAGTTCATACTTCAAGTGATCTCCATTAAATTTATATTATTTTATGTTATTTAGCATCTAATAGGAATCATTCAGTATGTGCAGTAATGTTAGGTAAGGGGGAGTAGGCAAATCTGTAGCTCAGTGTCTGGCACATTATTGGTGTTCAAAAAAATGTAAGCCTCATTCTCTTTATTTGAAACTCAAGGATATGACTTAAGATGAATTCTCACCCACAGGAGTTTGCTACCATCTACTATTTAAATATCACATCGTATAATGTTGGGCAAGCCACCGGGATGCCTCTGCCCTTCACTTTCCCTCCCTTTCCCCTGCTTTTCCTCTTCTTTCCTCCTCTTCTCCCCTCCTTTCCAGTTTCCTTCCTTCCTTTCTCCTTTCCTCTCCTTCCCTCCCCTTCTATTCTGCCCTGTCTCCTGAGACGCAAGTGAATGAATGGAATGTAACCCCCAGAGATCACAAAATGAATGATAGCTCTCTTTGGTGAGTTAATACAACGATGACTGACTTCATGTCATAATCCACACACATACAGCAGTGAGTGCCATCCAGTTAGGCATTAGAGTGGGGCGAAAATGGAAAGGGATGTGTTTTGTGGGCAACTGAGACTTTCGTAGCACCTGGAAATTTAGAGAGTCATTTGCCACGAGAGTGTTGATCATTCTCACTAATAATCTGTAGAGACAGACATGGTAATGATGCCTTTTGGGGGTAGGTATAACACTTTAATCTGTATTATGCTATCCCCAAAACTGTCCCTATAATCTCTGAAGTCCTGATATCAATATTCTGCCAGTTTCTCAAAGATCCTAGAAATCCTAGTCATCAGCAAAATTCTTCTTCTACAGAGAGGTAGCTTACCTACCTTCTCTACTTGGAAATATGAATAAAAACAATAGATATATTTTTTTTAATTTTAATTTGAGAGAGAGAGAGAGAGAGAACAAGTGGTGGAGAGGGACAAAGGGAGAGAGAGAGGATCCTAAGCAGGTGCTACACTCAGTGTAGAGTCCCACATGGGGCTTGATTCCACAATTTGGGATCACGACCTGAGCTGAAATCGAGAGTCAGGTGCTCAGTGGACTGAGCCACCCAGGCACCCCCTAGAAAGCATTTTTAAGCAACTATTAAATATGTCATTTCTAACACAGCTGAGACAGGCCTAGTTATAACTGTGTTACAGATAAAGACATAGGGACCACGAGAGGCATGGCTTTCCCTGGTATAAATGGAAAGCTCGGACCTGCATCTGATTGCCTGCAAGACCATTTCTCCTCTCCCTCCCTCGTTCTTTGTCAAAACATCCCACCATCCTCAGCCTCTTGGGTAAAGCCACAATTCTCTACTGTTTTCATGCCTTCTTCCTTAAATCCTGTGGAATCCTTCTTAGAAAGTCTTTGCAATCTATCTATTATTTTCCATTCCTTTTCCTTCTCAGAGTCTTTATCCTTTTACATCGAGATTGGTATACCTTTCTACCTGTTTTTCAGCATCGAGTTGTTTGCCACACCAACCTGTCTTAGGCACTGTTGTCAGATTTACTACCTTGAGTACCCTGTTGCTACATTGCCACCCATCTTATAATTGTTCAGAGCTCATTGCTGTTCTCTCTACATGCTGGTTTCACAGCCCTGACTTCCCTACTCTACCCTATTTCTCTAACCTTCTTTAAGTCATGGGGCTTAGTTCACTATCCCTGGAACATGCCAGAAGCATTCTCTTGCTAACTTTCCTCACACTGTATGCCCCGCTTAAAGAGCTGCCTCCTTCCCTATGCTTTCTAAAAGATCCAGATCAATTTCTACCTCCTCTGTGAAATTTATCTTCCCTTCTCCTGCCCATATTGATCTCTCCCTTCTTAAACACTTTTTCTAAACTCAAAAGGTCTATAAAATTGTCTTTTTTTATATATAAATCTTCAATAGAAACTGCCTTACAGAAGATGCCCTTTACTGAAGTTGGATTATTTTCTTTAGTGATTGGTAACTGTTCAGCTGCAGCTAGCAGAAAGCACAGCAGACATTGGCTTAACCAATTAGAGGTTGATGGTTTTAAGTAGCAGCATGTCCAAAAGTATGCAGTCCAGGGTGGTGTAGCTGCTTTTATGCCTCTGGGACCCACACTCTTATCTTTCTGCTTCAGTATTTTTCCTGTATTGGCTTTTGGCCTCCTGCTTACTGCCTCTTAATCATAGTATAGTTGCTCCACCTCCAGGCAGAAGTAATGCAACAGCAGAAATGCAGGTATATCTTATTGGTCAGTGAGGTCAGAATTATGTAACGTGCCACTTCTAGCTGCAAGGGAAGCTGGGAAGTTGAGTTTTGGACTTTTAAGCTTCTATAGGAGAGGCACACTCGGAAAAATGTGGCCAAGAATTGGTACTAAGTGAGCCAGCCTAGAGTATCCACCAAAGCACAGATTAAGGAATAAATACATTAAAGTAATGCTTCATCCTTTTTTTTTTGTTTATTTTTTTTTTGAGAGAGTGTGTGGGCAGAGGAGAGGCAGAGAGAGAGAGAGAGAGAGAGAGAGAGAGAGAGAGAGAGAGAGAGAATCTCAAGTAGACTCTGCCCTGTCAGTGCAGAGCC
>CM053560.1:22160281-22341959 GCA_028646485.1 Cryptoprocta ferox | reverse complement strand
AAACAACAATAGAAATGAATCTGCCATCAAATTGGCTTGTTATCAAATGCATAACTTCATGGTCCTGTCACCTTAAGTAACTTACTTATCTTTCTAAGAGGTTTTCTCATTTAAGCATTTGCATTAATAAAACACTTGCCTCTCTGAATTATTGTGATGATTGAAAGAGGTAAAGCCCGTAACCTATTAGATGGCACATAGAAGGTACTCTGTAAATGTCCATCCCTTTTCTTTCTTCCCATTTGAGGACCTGCTTGATGTAGAGAAAAATCACAAAGACAATAGAAAACAAGCAAGAATGGAATCAAGGCAGATAAGATGTCCTACCACCTAGTCCCCATAAACTCTTTTCCATAGGGAAAAATATTGCCCTAGTAGCAGAATTACAGAAGTGTTTGAGATTTATTTATCTTGTATTTAAGAGAAGAAAGGAAATCTTCTCTGAATGCTTGTGAGGGTGTTGACCTGAAATATGTGAAAATAACTCATATGTCTCAAATGTTTAACTAAGATCAATAATGATTTGTGGGCCTGTCATCCATACAGTCCTATCACCTCAAATCACATACAGGAACCCTGCTTCTGAAAAGTGACACGGAGGGAATGACAGAGCTATATCTAATTAGTAAGATTGGTAAAAGAGACACACGTGCAAGAATCATGTATGATCCCAGAAATATATATACATATACACGCATATACTGCAGAGTGCATTTTTAGCCCATTTCCCTCCCATTCCCCACAAACACAGAACAGAATTTTCCATGTACTTTATTGAAGTTCTTAGAAAAAAAATTTTTTTGGTATAGCAACTTATATGTATGTATGTATTTTTTGAGAGAGAGCAAGTTGGGAGGGATAGAGGGACAGAGGGAAGAGAGAGGGAGGGAGGGAGGGAGAGAAAGAGAGAGAGAGAGAGAGAGAGAGACAGACAGACAGACAGACAGAATCTCAAGCAGGTTACGTGCTCAGTGTGGAGCTCGACATGGGGCTCAATCTCACAACCCTGGGATCATGACCTGAGCTGAAATCGAAGTCAGATGCTCAACTGACTGAGCCATCCAGGCACCCCTATGCATTTTTAAATTAAAATCAATCAATCAATCAATCTATCTATCCATTCATCCATCCCCAATGTGTGGAAAAGCCATGGATTTTTTTTCTTTTGATAAAAGGAAAAGCAAAACCCTGGCAGATGCTGGGAGGAATAGTAACCAAGTGATTCAATCAGAATTCTCCTATGGGGACATGGACTCTCTTGGTCAATGTCACAGGATGAAATAGTTTCATATTCACCCAGCAGTGAGTTATTCCATCTGGTTGTGGCAATTAGGAGCTGAAGATGACGGGAAGTTAAATGACTATCTTTATGAAACAAAGAAAAACAGAAAAGGGAACAGCTGGGGGACTGGATGGTTTGGGGACTTAGAATTGGATCTAGAATGAAGAATCTGTTACCTTTAGTTGCTGGTTATAATGCCAGTGCAGGTTAATATGAATTTGCTTCTGTGTGATAGCAGTTAGCTGTCACTGCCTGAAATATGGCCATAGTATATATAGTACAGTATGGATCTAGGTTTTTAGAATGCAATGTCCTCTTTAGTTAAGGGTCAAGTCCCAGCTTAATTATGCAGCCCAAGGGTCAGTTATAGAACTTCAGCTCTAGAAAGGCCATTGTTGTCATGTCCAGACTCTGTGAACTCTTTGAGTTTGCATATGTCATTTCTTTGCATATGCTATATTCTAAAGAAAAGAATGCATAGGTTTTATCAAATATAAAAGAAGGTATAAATCTAATAGCCTTCCACCCTTCCCCTTACAGATGTTAAGAACTTGATTTAGACCTTGTCTTTGAAATTGGGTAGACTTGAATATGAGATTTTGCTTGAGGGACACCTGGGTGGCTCAGTTGGTTAAGCATACAACTTTGGCTTGGGTCATGATCTCACAGTTTGTGGGTTTGAACCCTGCATCAAGCTCTGTGCTGACAGCTCAGACGGAGCCTGGAGTCTGCTTCTGATTCTGTGTCCCCCCCCCCCGCCCCTTCACCACTCAACACTTTCTCTCTTTCTCAAAAATAAAATAAACATTAAAAAAGTTAAAAAAAAAAAGTCTTGCTTGATCACTTACTAGCTATGTGATCTTGGGCAAGTCACTTAACTACTATAAGATGGGTTATTCTAATTTGTACATTAGGGACAGCAATATTATGTATCTCACAGAGTTGTTAGGAAGAAAATTTGAGATAATGTGTGTAAAACTTTTACCTTAACATGTATTAATTATCCAATAAATGTTAGCGATTATTATTATTATTGATGAAAATACTGAGTCCCAGGAATGTTGAGTGGATACCCAAAGTTAATGGCAGAAACACAACCAGAATCTTGATATCCAGTTCACTACTTTGGCCATTGGAAAACATGATAACCTCATGTTTCTTCTTCTTCATTCTTCCTTTCATGTTTTGGCAGGGCTAGGCAGGTAACTTGAGATACTGAAATCAAATGATTAGTTCTACCATTACATAGCCAAATGGTCTACTTTTTCATTTTTGGAGCTTTCTTTCAATATTCTTTAAGTGTTATATCTAAACCTGCATCTGAAAAGGGAAATCACAGAGAGCAAAGGGGTCTCACTTTGGCTTGGCAGCATCCTCCACCCACCTTGCCCAAGAACAAACTGTGAGCAAGGTTAGAAGTCTGACTCCTCATTAGTGAGGGGAAATCTTTTTGAGCAGCCCCTCTGTTGGATAGATAGAGTGGATCTAACAAAAGGGATGACAGATTAGGAACTGTCTGGTGGCTAATGTACTGTTTACTGCAATATAAATGACTGGTGTTTGGGAAATGACAGATGAAGAGCACAAGTGCACTTAAATGTTTCCAGATTTTTACAGTAGAGGAAGGTCATGGTTGGCTGAGATGTTGACTGGCAGAGGGGAATCATTGGTGGGAGTTTCAGGGGGATACAATGTGCATGGAGAAGACTTCAGTTAGTCCATTGATCCATAAGCTGCCTAAGCTTTTGTGCCATGTACAGAAGGTACCATGAAGGGGTCCAGATCTCTTGCTCTTTTTTTCACTGTCTTATCCACTCCAAATGTAATTCTGGTTTCAGTCCAAGTGCCACAATCACTCCAGAGAGAAAACATAAGGGGTAGGCATGGAGCTATGCTCAGTCAAGCTGGGAGATCCCCAGAGGAAGATGACATAGGAAAAAAAAAGAATAATAAATGTGTTTGAAAGAAGGCAAGAAAGCAAACAAGCAAGGAAACAAGCAAGAAAGTGGAAAGGAGGGGACAAGGAAGAAGGAATGGGGGAAGGGAGGAAGGAAGAATGGAAGGAAGGGGAAAGAAAGAAGGACGGAAGGAAGGGAGGGAGGGAGCAAGGGAGGAAGGAAAAAGGAGGGAAGGAGAGACAGAGGGATGGAGGGAATCCAGCATGTCAATTAATCCATATCTGATATGTTCTAATTGAGTGAATTTGTGATGGTCTATCTTGCCCCAGGGGATCATAATACGTTTCCAATTAATTTGTAGCTATTGTAACCATCTAGCATCCATTGCTTGGTTTCAATAATAATAATGATTATGATATTATAAGGCAAGCTGTCAGATAATGTTTGCAAACATATCACCATTGTAACTTCTATTTGCCTTCTGCTTTGTCAGAGGTTTTATGTTCATGCATTCATTCATTTTTCCAGTAAATATTAGTGGAGCATCTATTTTGGGCCACTTCTAGGTGCCTGAGATACATAAGTGAACAGACAGAATTACCAGCCCTTGTGGAACTTGCATATAAATCAGAGAGAACCAACAATATATACAATATTTTATCAGATAATACAAAGTGATAATAGATGATGTGAAGGCAACTAAATCCATGTACAAGGCTGGAGAATGGTAGGACAGGAGGAAGCATATCTGCTCTTTTAGATGAGATCTTTAGGCAGGCATCTCTGAGGAGGTGACTCTTTGAGCAGAGGTTAAAATTAAAGAAATGGCTAACCTCTGTAGCTATCCAGGGAGGAGCCTTCCATCTGAAAGGAACATAAGTGCAAAGGCCCTGAGGTGAGAGTGGTATGTTAGAGGGATGTCAAGGGGATTGATGTGTTTGGAGAGAAGGAAGAAAATGGGAGAATAGGTAGTGAGGACAGAGAGGTGGATGGGAGCCTGACAACATAGGACCTTTGAGCAGAGTAAGTTATTGGAGTGTTTTTAAAAAGGCAGTGAAATAATGTGATCTGTGTTTTAAAATATGGTACTCGATGCTTTGCAAACAGATGGCAGTGCTTGTGGTGAAAGGTGGGAGACCCATTTGAAGGGTGACAGGGTAGCCAGACTGGGGATGGTGGCAACCTGGATAAGATGACATTCTTAGATGGGGGGGGGGTGTATTTTGAAGGTACCTCTGATAGAATTTGATTTTGGATTCCATGTAAGGAGTGAGAGAAATAAAGTTTATATGTTCTTGTGTTGTGGTGGTGGTTGTTTTATAGGTCCTTATGTTTTAAAAATATTTGTCCTTGAAGTTCAGTGGTTGGTCTTCATTATTTCATGAGATTTTCTCATCAGAGTTTGAAATAATTCTATTAAAGTATAAAATTTTAATACATATTGGCCATTTTATGGACCAAATTCAGTCTACAAACATGCTATTTTTGGCTCACAGTATTTTTACTCTTTGAGCCAGCATTAAAAAAAATCCAAACAACTGAATTCTTTTGAGGAACAGTAAGATTTGGAATGAAACACAGGTATCCCCGTAAAGGCCATTGTTTGCTGGAGCCCAATAGCATTTGTTGTCTCTTAAGTTCTTCATGTTCTCTTTGTTCTTCACTGTTGACCTCTTGAGTTTATTTCCTCACCTCTCTTATGTGAGTGGCCGTAAAGGCATTTGCCTTCCCTATCTGCTGCCCCCACCATTCTGTTGTAGAAAGAGCCGTGAGAGACAATCATGACAGCAGTTCTAGTTAAATCAAGGTGGAGCAGGGACCCCAGAATTACTGTACACAGCCTGTAAACCCATATGCAATCCAAGTATTGTCTGTAAATCCAATTAATAATGCATAATCTGTTTTGCATTAGAAAATATGTAAGTTTTTGGAGGGCTAGAATAATTCCAAATTATAATGAATGAGAGTGCATATTTGAATCTTCCTAAACTTTAATTGTCTGTATTGTCTCAATTAACATACTCAAGTACTGAAAGTATGAAAGTATGATTGCTTTCAAATGGCTATGTCTTTTTTTTTTAAATCCCTTAATGAGGAACCCTTAAACTCAGAAAGCTTGGGAACAGCTATTCTCTGGTCCTCCATTTCACTGATGACAAAAAGAAATCCAAACAGGGACCCAGCCCTCTTTGCAGGCTGCACAGGTCACTGTCAGGTCTTGCTCCCATACCCAAAAGTCAAGAGGATGGAGAGGGTTGATTTATGAGATTTTGACATGCAAATTCTTGATTCTCTTTCAGGGATGACAAATTCCTGTGTAGAGATGGATGGAAAGGATTCTCCCCTTGTGAGAATACATTGTAGGGCAAGGCTTCTCAACAGGCACACTATTGACATTTTCAGCTAGATAATTCTTTGGATGACTTTGTTATACATTATAGGATATTTGGTCATTCCCTGGCCTGCACCCTCTATTTGCTTATAGTATGCCCCTCCCCCCCCCACATATACACACCCACACATACACCAGTTACCACTATAAAAACATATCTCCAGACATTGCCAGATGTCTTCTGGAGAGGGGCAAAGTTATATCCGGTGAAGAATCACTGCTTTGGACAGACTACTGCTGCTTTACCATTGATTCAGAGTCCCAGGGAAAGACTTGAACACGTAGCAGCTGGCATTCTGCTGACCCAGGAGCTATGCCTGGACACTGCTCACAGACTTCTCCTACCCATCTGCAAGAGGTGAGATATTAATGTAGAGCCTCTTCCCAGAGACCTGTAACTTTCATAATCCAGTACTTCATAAGCATCTCTGCACTTTCTCACTTTTTAAAGACACTGATTTCCAGTACCTGATACTGCACAGGTATGTGGCTTTTTGTCTATTTCTGTTAGTTTTTTTTTAACTTTCCATTGTAGAGTTTCTCACTTTTTCTTTTTTCTTTCCATTTTTATTGCTTTTTGTGGCTCTTTTTGTGTCTTCTTGATCCTTTTTTGGCATGGCTCCTTTCCCTGCTTGTATCGATATCTGTCTCTCTTCCTGAGACTGTTTCATTTTATGGCTTAGCCTTCTGGCGTTGATTTCCCCAGTCTCTGTCATTCTTTTAATGGCTGTTTCTGGGTTCTTCCTTGAGATTTTTTGTGTGGCAGTTTGTCTTTTATTTAGTCTGCCTCTCTCTGTATCTCTCCAGGTCATTTTTCATGACCCTCCCAACTTTTACAGGATGTTGGTGTGTTTACATAAAGTTTCTATTTGTGATCATCTTTTTTTCTATTTATTGACCTCTTTTCCCATTTCTGCCTTTCTTTTGGAATTGGGCCATCTGTACCAAGTTTCTGTCAGGATTTCTTTCACTGGATAGGAAGTTCCTCAGGCATGTAATGGAAACCTTTTGCTTCTGTTGAAGGATAAGCCCAAGGGGAGAACAGGGAATGGACTTTTCAGTTAACTGCTCAGAGGCAATTCTTGGTTTTATTTAATAGGATTGAGTTTTTATAAAATATAAATTTAGAATATTGAATCCAACAAAGATTAAATGCTTAACCTTTTTATAAAATTGGGATCATAAAAATAAGTTTTAAATGATTCCACATCATAAGCAATTATCTTACAAATCTAGTAGGTAATTCATTTTTTGAATTAACTTTTTTCTAATGCTAGGTGAAATAAAATCAATGATTTGTAGAGATGGGGAAGGTGTTTTAGGTGAAGTTTGGGAATAAGAAAGATGAGGGATAGGATTTGGCTATTTGCAAAGTACCTGCCTCTTTCCTCAAGAATGCCCAAACCAAGAATGAGAATGGGGGCCCTCTGAGGTTCACAAGGACAGTGAAGACTATCCAGTCTTCTCGTTTCTGTAAGAAAGCGAGAAGTGTAATAACCTTGGAAAACAGATTGGAATCCATCTGGTATAGCTAAATTAATCCTCCTTTAATGATAGTTTATACTGTGTATCCAAAATCAAAACCAGTATCAAGAAGTTGATCAATCAAAATGTATTCACTTTGGTTAGCCAAAACAAGAGGGAATTGTAAACTAAGTAAAATTAGTTTTATAAACATTAAAAGCATGCATCTTCATCGGGCCTTATATAAATTATCCAAGTTGTATCTCCAAGGTTTGTTTTGTTGTTGTTGTTGTTGTTATTGTTTGTTTAATTGCGGTACAGGGAAAAGTACCAGTCTCTGACACAGCACGGTTGTGTGAAAAGAGGTTTAAGGCTTCTGAAAGCAACAACAAAACAAAACAAGAAAACCAGATGGGAATTTGGATTTGACAGGGAAAACAAAAACAACTAAACAAGGGAATCAGATGTTTCTCTTCCCTCTAGTTTAGAATAAATTACTTCCGTACCCTGTGTGAACTTCATTAACTTTAATAATACGTTAATACATCATTAAAAAATCAACTCTAGGCAACCGATCCTTGGAGGGTACTTGATATTTTAGATGGGACATACCTCCCACATACCTCCACGACCTTGACGCTTCCTAAAATTTTTGGTAATTAACTTGAATTCAGTTCAATTTGGTGAAATTCTGGGCCTCAGTCCCCAAGTGTGTACTTCCACGGCCATTGTGTCAGAGGCAGGGAGGAGGACATCAGTAAGATCTTTGCTCTTACGGAGCTCTTAGCTGATTATTGTCAAATGCTGCTGCCTCAGCTAATAATGTTTCTGTCATAAACAGAACTGACAAAGTGGCAAAAATATGTGAGTGTATGCTGTGAGACCACGCTCTGACCTGAGCAAGCCTTAGAGAGGAAGACGACACCTCCCAATCTCCTTGTTTTGTTAATCCCACCTGATATTTTTTTAAACATTTTTTAAATGTTTATTTATTTTTGAGAGACAGAGAGACAGAGCACTAGCGGGGAAGGTGTGGAGACAGAGGGAGATACAGAATCCAAAGCAGGCTGCAGGCTCTGAGCTGTCAGCACAGAGCCCGATGAGGAGCTTGAACCCATGAGCCATGAGATCATGACCTGAGCCAAAGTCACATGCCCAACAGACTAAGCCATGTAGGTTCCTCAGACCACCTGATATTTTTCTAAATATACCCACTCAGGATTGAGCAACACCATGACTGGTTTCTAGGCCTTCACTCTTCCCTCATTTAAGTGCATTCTCTACACTGCAGCCAACTCATATTTAGTAAGTTTTAATAGGAACACACTGGCTAAAACTAGTCCTTGGCCCCTCATTTTTTTCAGGATAAAATCTGTGCTCTGATTCATGATATTTGGGATTTTTTTTCCGGATGCTTCTCTTGAGGGGATAGTGTGCAGTAGTAAGAAATGAAGCCCTAGAGCTGGGTTCAAATCCTGTCTTCCCTCCTTGTCTACCTTTGTGCCCTTGAACACATTATATCACCTCTTTGTGGCTCAGTTTCTTCATCTGTGAAATGGGAATGATAATGTCACCTGCTTCACAGGGTTGCTGTTAATGAAACTAGTGAGTGTCAGTAAGGTGATTTGGAAAGAGTAATCTTCAATAAATGTTAACTATTATTATTACTCCACCTCTAGAGACTGCTTTCATGCTAACCTTCTCCCATTCTCCCCTGGGTTGCTCTGAGTTCCCAGAACCTGCATATACTGTTCCCTTCATTCTCTTCACTTGGCTAACTCCTATTTGACCTTCAGGACTCAGACTTCTGACTCTTCCAGGAATCAATTTTGCCACTTTCCTACACTGCAGAATAGGTGTTAACACCTAAGAGTTAACCTCTGTCATAACATTTTGCACCTTATATGTACTTTGAGGGCAGACACTCTGTCTTATTCATTTTTTGCAAGTGTAGCCCCCGGCACAGTGCTTGGCTAATAGGACATGCTTCTTAGGAAACATGCCTCCATGAACAAGCAAACCTAGAGTGAGAATCCACTGAAAGGAGTAACTTAATATAGGTTATATTACTGAATATCTGAATGGTAAAAGCATAGGTGCTTACGAATAGACAGGTGTTTCTGTGGAATCCTGATGTCCACTGGATGTTCACAGGTATGTCTGGAATGATGAGTAGATGGTCAAGTAAGGTAGGGAATCGGGGATCTGTCTCTCCTAACAAGTTGCACTTTTGATCAGCACAGTTCTAACCACAGTGAAGAAGCATGTACAACCTAGAGTTTCCCAAATACTTGCGAGTACGGAACCTACCTTTATTAGTATATTGGGAAAGCCAAGTATAGTGCTCTAGGGAACACACTTTGGGAAATACAAGTCAGAACTAATACAAGCTGCTGTAACCAAAACTACTGTAGTTCCTCTTTGGCCTTGGACTGTTTCAGGAGGTTGTGAGACCCAGTGAAGCGTCTGTCTGGGTGGAGACTAGTTTCAACTAGAACCTGAATGGGCCCTATATATAGCAAGTTGAAGTCCTTCAGAGATAGAGATTTGCTTTAGCTCTTACAACCTGGCCTCGTATAATATTTCTACTCCCTCCAGAAGTGTTTTCTGAGCAAAGGATATTGGGAACAGTGCCTTTAAAAAGAAAGGCGAGAGCCAGAATTTTATAAGGTTTATGGACATGATATGAGTTTTAAACATTTCTCATCAACTGCTTCAAAATCATCTGAGTCGCTTATTAAAAATACAGATTCCAGAGGCCTCAACTTGGACCTAATGATCAAACAGTCCATGACTGGGGAGACTAATAGCCTGTATTTGTACGGAGGTCCACAGTGGTTCTTATGCTCCCTGATGTTTAGGAACTGTGTTCTGGTTTGACCCTGAGGAGAGATCACTTTGAAAATGGGAATTTTTTTTAATGTTTATTTATTTTTTTGAGAGAGAGAGAGAGTGTGTGTGTGGGTGAGTGGGGGAGGGGCAGAGAGAGAGGAGACAGGATCTGAAGCAGGCTTTGCAGTGACAGCAGAAAGCCCGATGCAGGGCTTGAAGCCACTAACTAAACCGCAAGATCATGATCCAAGTTGAAATCAGACGCTCAACTGACTGAGCCACTCAGGGGCCCAGAAAATGGACATTTTTTAATAAGCCCTCGATTTACAATGTCACTTCTGTAAGTCATAAATTATTACATGTGGCATCATTATGGTCCTTATTTCCTATATATATTTTTTAAACTTGCATATTAAAATTTTTAAGGACTTAGGCGTTTCATTTTGTGAAAAGAAAACTTATTAGACTAGTCACTTCGGTCTCTGAGTACCCCCATACCATCTATGAAACAGGAGTGGTGCCAGTTGACCTTCCTCTGCAGGTGGGATTGAGAGAATCCAGTAAGAAAAAGACAGAAAAGCAAGTGTGAGATGTAAAGTGCTATGATAAATAAAGTATTATGATGCCTGTCTGCAAATTTGGTGGAATGGTAGTTTTGTTACGCATAATAATGTTTTTGTCTTTCACTTTTCATTTTTTTAATGTTTATTTATTTTTGAGAGAGAGAAAGAGGAGCAGGGGAGGGGCACAGAGAGAGGGCGACACAGAATTCAAAGCAAGCTCCAGGCTCTGAGCTGTCAGCACAGGGCCCGACACAGGGCTCTAACTCATGAACCTTGAGGTCATGACCTGAACCAAAGTCAGACACTTAACCGACTGAGTCACCAGGCACCCCAATATTTTTCTAAATAACCTAGTTTAGTTTTTTGTTCTATAGGGTTTACATTTTGAGAACTGAGAGCTTAGAACAAACAATAATTTCAGATTTATTGAAAAATGAACATGGTTATTCAAAGGAAGAGAAACCTCTGGGATTGTATAGAATAGGATTTTTATAAAGCATTCACTTTGAGTCTAATAGGAGTTAAATATTAGGATCACTATTCTAAACACTTCTAAATGACTCCACATTATAAGCAAATGCTCTGAAATGAATAGGAAATTAATCTACAAAATGAACCCTTTTTCTGGTGGCAGTGGGGGTAAGATTATCAATCATGGTACGTCTAAGAGCTCTACATCACTTTTACATAGCATGTTAAAATAAAAGGGGAAATTCACACATCCTAACATCAAGTTTAACTTTACCTGTCTTACACTTTTAAGAAAAGTCCCCCTTTTCCTATAAATGTAAACTTTTATTTTTAATGGAGGCAAATTCGTTGAGTTCACTCTATTAAAGGTGCATTGAAAAAGGTCAGGAGGCAAAATAAATTTGACAGAAAATAGTAAAGTCAAAGTTTTATTAATGTACAGTGGTTAAGAATGGAGATATTGAGATAAATTATTTTAAGTGAGAACTGTCCTTTTAATAGGCCTCACTCTTCAGCCTTGTCTCATTTTTCATTTTCACGAGGATTTTAATGTATTCTTTTCATTATATAAAACATGCCATATTTGGCCTTTTCATGAAAATGGATCTGATATTCTCCTTTGACAGCCATTCATGTGAAAAGAACAGGTCCTATTTCCGTCCATCGCCTACATGTACATATTCATAGAAATCATAGATTTTTTCTAAAATATACTTTATGCTATAGAGTGTCTAATCTTAGAAATTCAAAGCATTTTGCTCAGTAACTGTATCATATTACCTTTCTCTATGTTAAGGGACACATGTGGTCAAGGGTTCTAAATACCAATCTAACTCAATCTAAATGATGTGATTTCCATTTTCTACACAGAGGAACAGAAATACAGGCAATAAAATCACCAGCCCCAGGGGGAATGAACTCCAAAGTAATCTTGAAGACTTTCTGTGTCTCTCTGGTTATATGTCTAATTAGTGCTACTTTTAATTCAAAATGCAATTTGTTCTAGATTTTTTGGGAGATGGTTAAATAGACCTAATCATTCTTCTGCTTTTTTATATATAACTATAAGGAGAGAGAGAGAGAGAGAGAGAGAGAAGTTTTACTCTGATGGTGGTATTTTAATATTGGGTTGATAACTTCATTGGCCTAAATTTAAACCTTTCCAGGAGGAAACATTAATCATCATCAGTGTTGTTTACCTTATCATTTTTTTTCTTCTTGAAATATGAAAAGTATTGCAAAGTTTGTACATAGTAGTCTTTCCGTGCTGAAGGACATTTGTACTCACCACCAGTACTGCTAGCTGCTTTAGGACAGGTAAGAAAAATATAATTATATAGTTACTGATTTAAAAAATCAGTAGATAGTTTATACAGTATTCGGTAAGATATTCTCCCAACTCCAACAGAATTCTAAAGCACCAAATTGTTTTCCTAGTTTAAAGTAACACCATAATTAATTGATTGTTTTAAGTATAGTATGATCTTGTTCTGGTGTCTTTTCTGAAACAAGAAAAATTCCAAAAGCAAAAGGTAGTTATGCCAGACACTTCACAATGGCAGCAGGAGGTAGTGTGGCTGTGGGTGGTAGTGGTAAGGTACGCTTTCTCTTTATCTCTGGCTCTGTGACCTGGATGAATAATAGGTAAACACAGTGAGGAAACCAAAACAGCAACAAAGATGGAAATGGCACAGGACTGCGTGGAAACCAGGACTTAAACTACTTTGTCATTATTTTGTTGTCCTTGTTTGGATTTGTTTTGTTTTTTAAAGGAAGTTACAACAAGGAGCAGATAAGGACATGTAAATTGGCAGCAGCTTGCGGTTTATGATAATGGCAGTCCCGAAGGGACTTGGCTTTCTTGGTGACATTGAAGTAAATTGCAGTACTCAAGATGTATACTAAGAAGGATAGATAATGAGATGTACGGAGAAGGCATGATTGCTGTTTTTATGGTATTGTTGACGATTAAAATGAATGGAAGGGAAGAGGGGACCAGGTGGAGTTACTTGGGTTAACTTTAATATATATTATGAATGGAAAATTTCTATTTCTTTTAAAGAGAGGGATCAACAACATATAAAAGTGTCTTAAACAATCACCGGCCACTATTTCAATACTTTTTTTTTTTTTAACATCTAGTACCTTTGATTTATTCTAAATTCCTAATTTCTCATTGAGTGAGATCACTTTTGTTTACTTGTGTCACAAATAACCTTTGTTTGTTTGTTTTACGTGAGGGAAGAGAAAGAGAGTGCTATAGCTTCTGCATCCAGAAACAGACCCAGCTCTCACATAAAATCTTGTCCTCAGAAGATGCCATATAATATAGAGAATGTTTTACCTAAAGAAAAAGACCTTTCGGGCTTGACAGATCTCCCACTCTGAATGCTCTGCTTTTAACCCAAACTGTGCTTAAAGCACATGCGCGTGTGTGTGTATGTGTGTGCTTGCGTGCACAGAGGCACAGCCAGCAGGAAGCTCTCACATCCTCAGGACCTATTTCTATTTTTACAATGCCCTTAAGATGCCTCGAGCTCCTGAGTTCCTTAGGCAAATCTTTGTTGTTGCGGTATATGGTAGCCACGTAGTATCTGACTACTACTTGCTACCTTTTTAGTTCTGTACCATTCACACTGATTAGAAGGCAAATTATGGGTGATGTCTAGTCATTTTAGAATAGGGATGAAGCAGGGATGAGTATCATTCTATTAAAGTTACTTTACTTCTAAAGGAAAAGGGGTCAGTGGCCTCTACCTTCCTTACAAAGAAAAGTGACCTGACATCTCCCCTTTTCCTCTTCTCTTCTATGTTTTCTCTCTCCCTGGTCCCATTGAGAGGAGATTCACTCCTAACAGAGTGTGTCATTTTAAGTTGACTTTCTCAGAGCTGAGCTAAGAGCCATTGCCAAGGCCAGTGGGCGTAAATTCAGTCCGCCTGACGGGAGATGACAGGCTGCGGGATTTATGACTTATTTGAGTTCTCATACATCACCTTCTGTGTCGCTCGCTTATGATGGTCCTGCCAAAAGATAAAGAAGTGTAGGACGCTTGGTACGGGCTGTGGTGACAGGCCAGGGACAAATGTCTCTGTTGGGTAAATTGATTTGAATGGCTCTAGTGAAATATCAGGTTAGGTTGAAAATATGATTGGGTTTAATGATCCCACTGACTTCATAGACTGTCGGGATTCCAAATCCCGGACAAGTTAATTAAGGTATTCTATGAAGGGGGTGTGTGTGGTTATTTGTAAATCCATATAATTATTAATGTCAGTAAATACCACTATGTAAAAATCCAGACCAGTTCTAATATATTGAATCTCCAGGGAGTATAAGAAATATTACTTAAAATTTATAGAGTATTTATCTGGGAAAAACTGTTGAGAATATTATTTCTTTCCCCACACTCCATAGTCATCAGAGACCCAGCGGCATAAAAATATGTAATGAAAGGACAGAAAACAGATAAACAGTTTATTCTCTGCTGGTAAAATTTAGTAGACTTAAGCTTTATAAAAATAGTGGAGGGAGGGTTCTTGCTCTGCGTGAAAGCAGCGTTAGGCCACTAAACCGAAGAGGAAATACATGGTTTCCTTTTTCACTTATGAAGAAAAATACCGTTTCCTAATTTTTTGAGTGTGGCTATTCCGTTAAAAATAATAGATTCTTTTTGCAGGGCAAACATTTCTAGCAGATTTCTGTTTCTCCATTTAAAGTTGCCTCTAAATTTCTGAGTTTCACTTCCCACAATGGGTATGTTTTCTTTACTCTTCTTATCCCCAGGTAATTAGTGTGGACTGCTTATAGTTTCATTTTATTTTGGGGCAAGAGTGACTGATTTCATCTTCCAGAAGTGTTACAAAATGCACTTTACACGTTCCCTTTGCATCAAGGAGCCCTATGGACATCAAAGTGAATGGCAAGGAGAAGTCCCCCTGGCCCTTCTTGGTCTACGGAGCCACAGGCGAGTGGGACCCCTAGCTTCCCACTCCCCTGTTCTGTCTTGATCTCTGGACAAATCCTCCTCTTTTATTTGGCATAAGGTGTGATTTTTTCGTTGTGGTGAGTGACGGAGAGCCCTGGAAGGTTGCCTCTAATGCACACAAGGAGGATGGTAAATCAGGCTCAGGGGAGAATGAAACCTATTGTTGCATGTGTTCCACTTTTAGGACTCCAAAACACAGCGTCAGCATTTGGGAGCATTGTGTTCATTTGTCAACGCGGTACATGGTGACAGTGCCAAAACCCACCTCCGCATTCTGAGGAGAGGCCCCAGCTTAACTGCAAAACTTGACACCATCTCCATGGAATATGGAGATGCCTCTGTCTTAGAGCCGGTCCTTAGGCAAGGCAGGCCTTGTATTCTTTTGCCCTTTCATCAGCTTCAATGCACTGCAAGGACCTGCCTACTGAGAACAGTGTGTTTGCCCAAGTTGGGGCCCATAGCTGTTTTGGGGCCTCATTATTCCATGGTTTTCCAACTCAGCACTATACAACACTGTTCCCATTCAATAATTTTATTGTTTTCTTTCTTTATCTCCGTTTTTCTTTATAAAGGTTATCAAGAATCAGAAGAAAGATTGAGAAATTTGTCCAAGATTACACAACTTGTAAGGGGCAAGGCAGTGTTGGATCTGGATGTGCCTGTCTCTAAACACACATTCTGCACCACACCGTTTGCCCACTGCTGTGTAGGAAATAAACATCTGTCTGTCCTGTTCCCACTCTAGGTTCTCGTCTTGGCATTCCTGCTCTTAGTTCTCTCTGACCTCCTTCACCAGTCCTGCACTCATCCAGGCTCCCTTCTGTGAGGCTTTTCCTATGATCTTTTCCTAGCCCATTTATTCTCCTTCTAAAGACCTTGGAAGAGATGCCACTCCCAGGAAGTGTTCTGTTAATCTCCAGTGGCCTTCCTCAGTTACCCTCTGTCTCTTCACCCCAAAACTTTCCTTAACAGCAGTGATTGCATTTTGTATTATTTGGCCCACCTCATCTATCCCTGCCCCTGGTGTAAATTCCATGACTATAACAATACCACCTCACTCATTCACCCCCAGATGTGTCAGTGTCCCGCACTTAGTAAGCCCCAGCAATTGTTTCATAAACAAGTACACAGCTGGATGAATAATTGTTCCTAGAGAGATACAAATATAAAATAATTCCAATCTTAGGAAAATGTGTTCAGTATTCTAACAAAAATTTGAGCAAAATACTATATCTATACAGATAAAGATGGGTGAAGAAGGATGAATGAGCGTTATAGGGAACTCTCAGACTGTTCTAGAAGAGGGAATGCGTGAACTGAGTCTGGTGGAAAGGTAGGATTTCAGTATACAAAGATTGTGGGAAAAGCATTCCCGGAAGAGTAAACATGAACAAGCACACAAAAGTAGAAATGAGTGGGGTATGTACTGATAACACAGTAGAAGGACCAGAGTTCAAATTCTGACTTTTCCTCTCAATAGCTGTTGATTTTGGATCACATGTTTAATAAATATTTTTGAGAGCCTTCTAAATCCAGGCACTTTACCATCAGCTTTCCCCCCTCAATCTCAGTTTCTTTGGCTATTAAGTGAGAATAATAATTTGTGGTTTAGAGTTTTTTTTTTTTTTTTATGAAATAATGTAGATCAAAGAACCTTGTGTTTAGCAGGTACTTTCATCCATGGAGATCATAACGGAGTTTAAGTGACCTGCTAACTCCAGGAAAGGTTATTTAAAGTCAAGGAGCCAATCAATTGTAATGCCATAATTAGAACAGATACATTTGCAGAAAACGGACTCTATACTATGAATAAATGGAGTTTGTTCCTAAAGTGCTGGGCTTAGGGTTAGAGGAGATAAGTTCTGGTCTCAGTATAACTTTGGGTTCTGGGAAACTCCAAAACATCATTCAATTCATTAGTGTCTCAGTATCCTTGTTCTTGAAATTGCTGTTATCATAAAAAGACCTGGATGTGAACTTAACCTCTTTCCTGAGGAAAGTTAAGATCACTTCTCTCTAGAACATTAAGCTGATGCAGAAAGGGCCACCTGAAGTGCATAATGGAAGTAATGTGAAAAGAGGAGCGAGCCCTTCAATCATTTTCACAGCGCAAAGGTGCTCCTGCCACTCATAATTTTAATACAGAGACTTATATAAATTAAGTAATGATTCGGGGTTAGCCAGATCCCCTAATGTTCTGAGGTTTGTCATGGTGAATTGTGGTGTCACTTAGCAAGTGCATACTTAAAGAGAAGAATGGGAAGGGAAAGAAGGTTAGCAGAATAGCAAGTGACTAGAAAATGTTAAATGTAGTCCTGAAGGGAAAGCAAAAGGAAAGGAAGAATGTAGATGAAAAAGAAAATGGAGAAACCGATCAGCATAGCAAGAGGAAACCAAGGAGAGGGGAATCCTAGCACAAGGGAAGAGGGACTTTTCATTTCTCTACCTAAACATTCCACTCTTTTTTTATTTAAAAACTTTTTAATGTGTATTTATTTTTGAGAGAGAGAGTACAGCAGGGTAGGGGCAGAGAGAGAGAGGGATACTCAGAATCTGAAACAGGCTCTGAGCTGTTAGCACAGAGCCCAATGTCGGGCTCGAACTCTTGAACTATGAGATCCTGACCTGAGCTGAAGTCAGAGGTTAACTGACCAAGCCACCCAGGTGCCCCAACATTCCACTCTTCTTAGTGGTGTGGCTGCCTCTTTGAAAAGAAAGAGATTGTGTTGGGGTCTGCCAATCTTCCTTTGAAAGAGACAATTCCCTGAATTTTATTCCATGGGATCCCTAATTGATGGCTCCTTTTCCATTAAGCAGTAAACAAGGTAAGCCAGCTTTAGCCAGGTTCTTGAGGAGGTCATTTTGCAAGGGGGAAAAACACTGAAATTCCAGAGTCTGATCCCATCTGCAATAGTGCTTATTGGGTGGATACTTAACACATGGTTTTCCTATTATTCCCATTTTAGAGATGAGAAAACCAAGGCTAAGACTAGTTAAGTAATTTACCCAGGTTCAAAAGGCTCATGAGTAGTGGAAACAGATTTGAATTTCATTCCAACTCCAAAGCTCATACTATATTTAAAAAAAATTTTTAAATAAAAAATAGTATGTATACATAATAAGTAGGATGAGATTATGGGTTAATTTTGAAATATAAGATTATTTTCGGAGAAAGTATTCTTTCTCTTCTTAATGTTGGCTAGGAAATTAGAAGAGGAAAGATATGGCAAGTGTGCCTTTTGTTGGGAATAGCTAAAATTGCTCACTTTAACAATAAAGTTCTGCCATCTGGGATATTGCAAATTCTCCTAAATTGGTATGGTCTGTCCTGCTGTCTTGGAAAGGGAGCAACTAGTGCAGGGGAAAGGATTCAAAAATGCAGCAAAGGGATTTTTTCTTTTTTTTTTGTAAGATTTTGCTTAATTATCACTGCAGTGGAATGGCTGGCCAAAGTCAGAAATCTTTTATTTCCGCTCAGTGAGCAACCCAATAAGGCTTCAGAAGGTACACTACAAACAAATGCCATTTCATTTTTTTCCACCTCTTAAAAAATGTTAATCAGGAATTCATGTTTTAGAATAATCCTGTGTTAAATCAAGCGGCCAGACAATGAAATAGGAATTAAAGAAAATGAAATGGTGGGAATTATCATAAAAATATGAAATTTTGTCAAAAGGCCTACCAAGTGAATTGGTTAATAAGTACCTACAATTTATTGCCTTCTGGATTCTCTCTTCACTGGCATCTTTGTGGCTCTTCATTTTGTGCCAACAAAAGTTATCTCTAATCCTTGACAAATATCCTTAGATACTGGGAGTGGCCATTAGATTTGAAAGCAAAGCAAGATGGTGGCATGAGCCAGGAAATGGGGAATGGGGTGGATTAATATGGGTTAGGATCAAGGATTTTTCCTTTTTAGTTACTTTTTTTAAAAGTTCATTTATTTGTTTTGAGAGAGAGAGAGAGCAGGGGTGGGGCAGAGAGATAGAGGGAGAGAGAATCCCTAGCAGGCTCTGCACTGTCAGCACAGAACCCCATGAGGGGCTCAGCTCAATCTCATGAAGCATGAGATCATGACTTGAGTGGAAATCCAGAGTCAGACACTTAACTGACTGAGCCACCCAGGTGCTCAAGGATCAAGGATTTTAATAGGTGACCGCTGACTTGAGTAAAGCCAGTTTGTGCTATGACCCTCCATCCTATTAAGCCCGGCAAGGAAGTTTGCTGGAAGAGTAACTGAACAGATTTGAAATTATACACATAGGCAGTTTTCTCAGATCTTTTATTTCTGAGGTCATGGAGATAGGGCCACAGACTTAGTGAGGTTCATTTGGCTTGTAGCATCTTGGGACCTGTGGTCTGAGACTGGCCCTGCTGTGTTGGTCTCGGGCAAGCTGATGTCATCTGGGCTCCGGCAGGCTGTGGGTGGCTGCCTTCCCACAGAGGCATGCTGTGCTTCTTTGTGAATGTGAACTGCCTGCCTCACTTGCCGGATTCCAGTTCCATAAAGTGGCAGTGAAAAAAAGGGTCTTCTTTGTCTCTGCACAGCACAACAGTCTGTGGTTGAGAGACCTTCATTCTCACTGAAAGAAATTGAATGCTACCAGGTAACGGCTCTTTTCTGAACATAGCATGCCTGCGAGATTTCTCACCCTCAGCACTATCGACATTTTGGATTGGATTATTCTTTGTTGTGGGGTGGTTCTGTGCATTGTGGGATGCTCCCCACTCGATGCACCTTCCCCCATTTGTGACGATGAAAACGGTCTCTAGATATTCACAAATGTTCCCTGTGGGAGGTGGGCAAAGTTGTTCCTTGGCTGAAGGATTAGATTTTTGTGCCCTTTGAAGTAAGACCATTGTTTTTTTTTCATTTTGTTTTTCCTTCCTTCTAGTTATGCTCAGCAAAACTGGGCCCTCTTTTAAGATGGACTTGCAACATGAATCTCTGATTCTTCTTGAGAAAACATATTGCATTGTAACCTTTTAGTGGCTTATTGTCCTCAAATGTGAAATAGGAAGTTGATGAAGACAGTGGTTTATGCACATACTTTTGAGCCAAACTGAGTTTGAGTTAAGGATTGGCTACCAACTACCTACGTGACCTTGGGCAAGTGACATTATAGAATCGAAGTCTCCCTTTACGTGTGAGATGAGGGGAATAACAATTGTACCCTTCACCCTGTCGTGGTGGAGTTGAAATGAGATAAATTAGTGACAGCAGATAGCACAATGCCTGGCCCATGTTGAGAGCTCGATAAATGTTTGCTGTCATTATCACTGTTGTTGATAATATTTTTGAAAAATTAGTTGTCTTGTTATTATTAAGCCAATGTCTATTTTTTTCTTTACCAAATGCTTCCACATTTTGTATCTCAGAAACTAGACTCCCAAGTGCATACACACGTGCACACAGAAACACAGACACACACAAGATGATTAGCTGTCTGGTTTCATACACCATCTTGGGAAAAATCCAGGACGTTCTGATTAGCTCCTCTAGCTTTTTCTGCATCTCCTCTCACACTGTTCCTGTTTCCTCCCATTCTTTCCTTCTGGAGCCACCATCGGATGAAGCACAAATCATCTCCTTGATTTGCAGCCCATGCACCGATGAGAAAAATTCTACAGTGGCTTTTGGTTTTATGCTTCATTGCTTAGGCTTCCTCATAAACACCATGGCATCTTAAAAAAAAAAAAAGAGCAGCTTTCTTTTGGCCAGAACTTTATCAAATCTGTGTCTATAATGGCACAGACTTCTAGAAAATGAGAAAATCCATTTTTGTGTGGTTGTTTGCTGCAGAAGCAAAGTGACCTTGAGAGAACACCGGCTCCACGTTCGCTTTTCATGGCATTGCCCACATCCCTCCTCCTTCACCTCCTCCTGCTCCCCATTCAGTTCCTCAACAACCGGCAATCACTCTGCCCTCCCGCTCCAAATTTATGACCAAGAACAGGTCATAAACAGAGAAGGCCAACCCTAATCCCAGGCACTGCACCTTCCTGTTTGCCAGAGGTACGACAGCTTGATGGGACCGTAAAGAAAAAGAAAAAGGCTGCACCCCCACTTGCCCCATGAATCATGCCCTACAAAAATGACTAGCAAGGGGGGACTGCAGGGACTGCAGGTGACTCAGAGCCCTGAGGCAGGGCTTCCCCTAAACCACCCAGAGCAAAGGGTCCCCGTCGATGTCCTCTCTGTGGTGGCCTAACAAATCAAAGTGAGATCTCACAACTAAGAAGACCTCACAAGCTCACAGATCCATAGGGAACAGGCTTATTTAGTGATCCACATGAAATGGTAGAGGCAACCCCAGCTTACTGATGCTCAGAAAATTACAAAGGTGCCACCTGGAATGACACACCTACTGGAAACACGTGGAAAGTAGGAACACACCTTTTATGGATGTCCTCTACCTCCTCTAGTTGCCTCTTAGTATATATCATTGTCTGGTGCTTCTCATACTTGAGAGTGCATGGAGATCACCAGGAAGCTCTTGTTTACTTTCTGATTCTGTTAGTCTGGGTGGGGCCTGAGAACCTGCATTCTTTGGTGAACTCCCAGGTGATGCTGATGCTGCTAGTCCTTCAACCACATTTTGAACAGTGAGATCCTAGAGTGTTCCAGAGCTTTCTTCCCCTCCCCCTTCTATTCCCCACCCCAGGATTGTTTCTTTTGGAGTGGCACTTGCCAGCTTTTGCAGAACAGTAGTAATCTCCACAGCTGGTTTTGGGCAAAATTAGCTTTTCTATGTCCCCAAAATATCAGAACTCTGAGAACTCAAGCCATATTGTTATTATTGAGTTTAGTCTTTTTTCCCTAATATGATTAAAATTATTAAGTTTATTTTGAGAGAGAGAGAGAATGTGAGCGAGAGTGAGAGCGAGAGAGAGAGAATCTCAAGTAGACTCCGCACTGTCAGCACAGAGCCCAACATGGGGCTTGATTTCACGAACTGTGAGATCATGACCTGAGCTGAAATCAAGAGCCAAACGCTTAACTGACTGGGCCACCCAGACACACCCCGTAATATGATTTAAAAAAGAAATTCTCCTGATGCACAGCCTTCCAGGTTATTCTGTGATCACTGGTGTAATGGCGGAGTCTCAGCCCAGCACTGCAGAGAACAGCTAGTTCTTTCACCATTTAGTTCCAAGTAGAACAGGACATTTGTGGCATCAGTTGACATTTGTGTCTACCTGTTCATGTAGGTTTAGGCAACCGAGTCACACAAATGCACATTTCTGCATTTCTGGAACTTTCCTTCCTAGATCTGACAACAGCATCTGGAGTCTTGAGTTTGACATACACAACCGGGATCCATTTTCATGGTCCTTATGAAAGAATGCTGAGTGGAAGAAGCAAGGGGCAGGGAGAGCCCAACAATTTGCACGTCTGCATGAAGATTGAAAGGGATATTTTTCTTCCATGAGTGAAACCCATAAGCTGACATTAGCAAAGAGTGAGTGTGTTTGTGGCTCACGGATTGGACCTTAGGCCATGCTCCTTGACAGCAAATGTTCCCTTCATCGGTTTGCCCAGGTGACACGTGCTGTAGACCTCACATGACTTCAGTTGCTCTGCCAAACTCCTCCCTACATGCGTCTTTCAATGATAAATGACTTAAATCTCCTGGGACACAGGGCTTTATGGCAGAACAAACGCAGGATTTGAATCAGACAACCTGGGCTCAACTGTCAATGGTTATATTATATGACCTGGCTCTAGCTCTTAACTCTCTGGGCCTAAATGTCCTCCTCCCCAAAATCCTGAAACTAGATACTTACCCAGTTATTTTTGAAGATTCTGTGAGATAGAATAAAATGGAAAGGCCTCGTGTAATATCTGACACAATAGCCATGTCATACACTTTAATGCTGTAATATCTTGAAGCAGTTTGTGTATATTACATTTGACAGAAATAAGAAAGCTGTGGTGGCGACTACTTATGTGGGCTGTGGAATCAGCCCGCCTGGGTCTGAACCCTAGCCTAGCTCTGTCTTTATGGTGGGACCGTTGATAGGTTTACTTTAATCTTGAAGCCTCAGTTTTTTGGATTTCGAGGATTGCCTGAGTTACCACATGTGAAACACTTGGGTTTCTGACACATAATGAGTGTTCCTAATATTATGACCTGAGATTTGTTTCAGTGAAATGTACTTAGAGAGTAGCCAGGAAAAAAAAAAAAAGGAAAAACAACCCTCACTGTCTTCCTTCCCTCCTCCCCACAAAACAAAACAAACAAAACACCACTAACACAACCTACTGTTAGTTTTGGTATAGTATCTAAGAAGTTATTCTTCTTGACTGCTTTGAAGTAGTTCAGAGTTGGCAGGTGTTAAAAGTTTTGAGTTATAGTCCTGACAAAAATTAATTTGGCATGGATCATAAATCTAAATGCAATAGCTAAAATTATAAAGGCTCTAGAATAAAATATAGGAAAGTATTTTTGCAGTCTTGAGGTAGGCGATGATTTCTTGGAGAAAATACAAAAGGAGTAAGCAAAAAAGAAAATATCAGTAGATTGGACTTAATCAAAATTAAGATTTTCTGCTCTTCAAAAAAATTCCTTTGGGAAGTTAAAGGGTCACTCACAGACGGAGAGAAAATATTTTCAAGAAAAATATCTAAAAAGAATAGAGATCTCCTACAAATCAATAATGAAAAGACAATTAAAAAAATGGGTGGCTCAGTTGGTTAAGCGTACAGCTCACCTCAGGTCATGATCTCAAAGTCCATTGGGTCGAGCCCTGCATCAGGCTCTGTGCTGACAGCTCAGAGCCTGGAGCCTGTTTCAGATTCTGTGTTTCCCTCTTTCTCTGCCCTTTCCCCATGCTCACTCTCTCTCTCTCTCTCTCTCTCTCTGTCTCTCCCTCCCTCCCTCTCTCTCAAAAATAAAAAAAAATAATAGAACACATTTAAAAAATAAAAATGGGCAAAAGAATTCAATAGACATTCCATGAATGTAAGCAGATGGACAACAGGCCCTATGAAAAGATCTCCACATCTTTAGTAATCAGGAAAATATATGTTAAAATCACACCAAGATATAATTTCATACTCACAAAAATGGTTAAAATCAAAACACAGCACCAATGTTGGTAAACACTGGAACTACTGGAGTTTTCATGCATCACAGATGGGAATGTAGAATGGTATGACTACACTGGAAAATTGGCAGTTTCTAAGACAGCTAAACATAAATCTAAAATAGGATCCAGTAAGTTTGCTTTTAGGCATTTATCCAAGAACAATGAAGGCACATATCCACAACAAATATTTATGTAAAAACGTTTATAGTAGCTTTGCAATAGCCTCAAACTGAAAGCAGGACAAGGGCCCATGAACAAGAAAGTTGATGAATAAAACGTGGTATATTCATATGATAACATACTACTACTAATAAAAATGCACTATGGAGCACCTGGGTGGCTCAGTCGGTTGAGCACCTGACTTCAGCTCAGGTCATGATCTCAAGGTTTGTGGGTTTGAGCCCAGCATCAGGCTCTGTGCTGACAACTCAGAGCCTGGAACCTACTTCAGATTCTGTGTCTACCTCTCTCTCTCTCTCCCCCTTCCCCACTAACACTCTGTCTCTCTCTCAAAAATAAATAAACATTAAAATTTTTTTTAAATGCACTATGGATAAATGCAGCATCAAGTATATATCTCAAAAACAGCATAGTGAATGGGAGAAAAAAGACACAAAAGAGTACATATTATATAATTTAATTTATGTAAAGTTCAATAACAGGCAAAACAAATCTATATTATGAATCGGAAAGTTGATTGCCTATGAGGGGTGAATGTTGACTAGAAGGGACGTAAAAGAGCTTTCCGGGGTGGTGGAAATGTTCTATATCCTGATGGGAGTATTGGTTTCATGGGCATATTGATTTACTTAAACACATCCAATTGTATACTTAAAATCATTTATTTCACTTTATGTAACTATACCACAACTATATCTAGATAGATAGATAGATAGATATGAATTATTCTTGATTCGAGTAGAGTTTCTCTGAACCCAAATTATTTTCTCCATCAGAATTTCTGCTTTGCAGTTGGCCATCATCTGGAGAATAGAGAAACAGGAATATCATAACAGTAAAAAAAAAAAAAAAGCTCATTAATTAATTATGCATATCTCTCTAATGCCTGTACTTTGCCCTACAGATAAATTATTCCATTGTGGAGCCTCTCCAGGGGGTATCTCTTACAAGTGCCCTTTATTTCTGGGCTTCTGCACTTTAGCTTTCCTGTCCCTGTCTTTTCCCTGGGTTATCTCCTGTAGAATAGAATTGATAGCCCTTTCTATTTGAGTTGGATTCTTCATTCAGATTTTCCCAAGCACATTATAAACTCTAATTCATTTACATTATCATAAATGGTAATGTCCTGTGAAAAAGAGAGGTGATGGCACCAATTAAACTAATCTTCTTGTAGTCACACATCAAATCAATGTCAGTTCAAACACTTGAACCAAGAATTGCTGCATCCCCATTTGTCTGCCAGATTGATGGCAGCACAGTGACTGAAATGAAGGCAAAACCCCAGTCCACATGTAGAAGGCATCCCATGCTGTACTTGGCACATGGATCTACTACTAGGAGCAGTGAGAAGAAAAGAGAAGAAACAGACCTGGACTGGACAAGGGTCTAATAGGCAATATGTATTGAAACACCCAGGAAGATATCTACAGAAGAATATCCATGCATCCATTCACAGAGTTTCAAGGCTGGGTTGTAGCAGAATCACTTTATTGCTGACCTAATTGAAACCCAGATCACTGAAGTCACATACCCAAGGTCACATAGCTTGTTGTTTCCAAGATTCACTGACTGCCAACCCTGACACATTGCCACTTCAGACTCTATGTGTTCCAGATCACATAAGAGATTTCCATATTCCCTGAACTCTCTGGTGTTTACAAAACAGAAACATTTAAATACTTTGTTTTCATTTGGGCATGGGGTATTAAATAAATAATATAAACATTGCCTCCCACTGCAGGGAGTCTAACAGTAACTGACAGTTGTAGGGTAAATGCCCCATGCCAGGCATTTCTTCTGAATGTTTGACATGATTAATTCATTTAATTCTCAATATCCTACTGCAGTTCTATACCATTGGTGGTACTGTCGATAGTCCCCATTCTACAGTTGTGAAGGCTGAAGCATAGGGAAGTTAAATGACCTGCCGCAAATGCAGTGTTCAAATGGCAGAGCTGGAATGGATGCAGATTGTTGGTTCTAGCAGCCACACCTCTGACCTGCTTCCTCTCCGCAGGACAAGAGATAGAGAAGATTTGTTTTTTAGAAAAAGAACTAAAATCTCAATGAAGCAAACCTCTGAGTGACTCATGAATGTATATAATAACTGCTGATATTAAATCAACAGTTGTCGCTGTGCTTGGTGGCTTATTACATTTGAATTTTCACAACTCAATGAGAAAGTGTTATCATCCCCTTGTTAACACACAAAGAAACTGAGGTGTACAATGTTAAAGAAGCAAGCATGTCCATGGCCACACCGTTGGGAAGGGTGTGACCTGAACAGCCTGACTCCAGGGACTGCTTCCCCTAAACGTTGTAATAAAATGGCATTTGTTCAATCAGCTGTAATTGATGAGCTACTAAACAGAGTCTGCACTAAACAAAATTTCATCAGAGAAACATTTATGCTTAGCTATTTCCGAGCAGCAAAGTCTCTCTGATTTGATACAGACTGCTTTCATTTTTATGGAGTTGGCATCAAAACGACTGTAGAAAGAACTGGCTTTTCTCCCAGGTCTTCCTGGTCAGTGTGACCTGGCATATTTCTTGGTTTAAGCCACTAAATCCCAAAGAAGGAGCGGGGTTGGGAGGAATGGCAGTGTCCTCCCCAGGGAGGTGTAAGTTTCCGAAAGAGGGGAGGGGAATGCTTGCTCCAAAACCAAAGCAGTCCTAGAGGGTTGGTTTTGAACTTGACATAGGATTTGCTCTTCCATAGTCCTTAGCTAAGATTTAAAAAGTTCGCACCAAGCTAGCAGCATCAGCACTCACATTGGTATCTTGTGATTGGAGTAAAAAATATATGCATATATTTCTTTTTCTAAAATAATTTGGTTTTTGTTTGTGTTTACTCACAATTTTTAAATCATTTAATTTTTAGTGCCCCAAAAGGGACCATGGGGATTTTGTTTTGAGAAACATGCTTTGTAAGTTTGAAGAAAGCTGGCTTAAAACAGATATAGGAGTAGTTACCATGTATTTATCCATGCTGTGGAGTTATTGAAAATAAGGCCTCGTGTAGCTCTGAGGCATTTTGAAGAACTTAGATTCTTGTCATCCAAAGGAAATTCTGTGCATTTACTGGAACTTGAAAATCATGAGAAATGTTTCTAGGAAATCCCAGGCCCTCAGTAGAGGGAGGGAATTATTTCTAGGATAAAGCTCACATCAGTGCTGGGTTAGGAAACTCAGTTCACGTTGCTACAAAGAATTAAGGCTGATTTTACAGAATACCAGCTTTCCAGGAGACCTGAGACTTGTGGATTCTCATTTATAAACGCCCTACCCTGCTGTAATTACCCTAGACTGGTTTTTGGCTTGTGAAGAGTGACAGGCCACACTCTTCACAAATCCACATCCTATGGGCTGAGACAGAAAACTTGGCCTGAACCTCTGAATCCACAGTGTTAGAGATGAACCCTGTTTCTCCCTGGGGAGCTTTCTCAGTGCTGCATGGCAGAGGGCTTTCCCAGATTTAAGATGCAAAAAGAACTGTTCTCCCACAGTCTTGTCTCATGTACTGTCATCTTATGAGTAATTATCCCAAGTAAGTGCCACTCCTCTAATCAAGATCCAAAACCTCACCTTGCCTGCCCCTTAGGGATCAGAGGTTGCCTGTTGAGAGCCCATATCTGCAGTGTTTTCTGGGCTTCCTTGCCTACCTGGGCTCCCACACTTCAGTCTCATTTTCTGAGTGTGTATGAGTGTGCTTTCCTAACAGGGATGTTCAGAAGCAGTTGGCTTTTGAGTACAAAGTAATGAAAGAGACTAGTGGGATTTAATGAGTCTTGGTTTTTTTTTTTTTAAAAAACACAAAGATTCTATTTCTTTTCCTTCATGTTTCACTCATCAATTGTTTAATTAAAGGTATCCATCCATTAAAAACTAGTCATGTTAACACTACGTGCCAATTCCTGTATTGGCACTGGAGACCTCTGGATGAAGAAAACAAAAAAAAAAGGATGTTCCTTTCACAAGGATTACATCTAGTTGTAGATATGAAATTGAAGCAGCTAAGCTCACTGACAGTAAGAACTGACATCTATCCCGTATTTAATATATGCCAGCTGCACGTTCTTTTTTTTAATTCAAGTATAGTTGACATATAATGTTATATTGGTTTTAGATCTACAACATAGTGACTTGGCAATTCTGTACATTTTGAAACGCTCACCTTAATAAGCAGAGTCACCATCTGTCACCAGAGAAAACTAATACAATACCTGACAGTGTTCCAAGCAGAGGATACAGCATGCATGATGGCCCTAAGGAGAAGAGAGTGAGAGAGACATGGAGGCTTGGACAATTCAAACAAACAAAAGCCAGTGGGCTGAAGGCTTACGGTAGAAGTGGAGATATTTATGAGGTTGGAATAGTATGATGGCAGGGACAGAGCTGCACGGTCCTATTTGCCAAGTTTGGAAAGTAAAGACATTGAAATATTTTGAACAAACAAGTTACTTTATTCACTTGAGGTTCTAAAACAAGACCCCTCTTGCTGTCAGGGCACAGGAGGTGGTGGGTCTTGCAGTGTCCAAGCACGAGATGAAGGAGGCTTGGCTGTGGATGGACAGAAGTCTGTATGGTGAGATTATGGGGCTTCCTTGATGGCCATCTCCCACTTCTTTGCACTTGCTGCTTCCAGCTTCTACAAGAGGCTTTTTGACTTAGGCAAAAACTTTTCACATAAATTTGTCCCATTTGGGGATTCACCCTCTGTGCAGCGGGGCATGCTTCAGCAGGCATCCCGGTCAGAATATGCCGTTGCGAATGCTGAGAGTAGAGGAACCTCACTTAGTAAACCACACTAGGAGGGACAAACTGAGGATTCCCTGTGTAACATAGAAAATTTACTCTGAACACTTGGAAGTAGGGCTAATGCCACTTATGAATTTTCTTTTGGGCACCCTGTGATTTTTTTAAAATTTATTTATAGTCCTTTATCTCCTTAACTGCCTTATCCATAGATGTCTGACAGCAACGATTTGGGCTGGACAAAAACCAATAATAATATTCTCTTTCTAAAGGAGTCTCCTAACTGCTGATGGCTATTATAATAGAGGACTAAATACAGGTTTTTGCTGGAAATGTAAGCATATGTTACTTTGATTACCTTTTTTGAGCTACAGGGTTCAGTTGAGGTGGATGTTGAATGTAAATAGAGCAGTGGCTTGTGAATTACAGATATCTCTAACAACCATCCCAAATGCACCATTAGTATGTGGGATTCCCCTCCCCTCTGCTTACTGCTGTGACTTCTCTGGGTGCCTTCTGTTTCCAGTCCTTCAGGACACATAGAGGCAGCTTAGGCATTAGCTGCCCCTGTGTTTCCATTCTACCAAAATTGAACTTTATTGTCCTGTCACCTTCTCCACTATTTATTAGACTACTTTTTATAGGATTCCAAGATAGATAGAGCATACTGAATTATAATAATAATTGGTATTCATTGAGCACCTACTGTTTGCCAGGACTGGGCCAGTTGCTACATATATCATCTTTCTTAGTTCTCAGAGCAGCTTTAAAGGAAGGCAGTATTGCTCCTACTGTACAGATGAAGAAATTGAAGCTAAAGCAATCTTGGCTTGATGGTGATTGGAGCAAGTAATATAATTTCCTCGTTGTACCCTGCAGAGGTCTAACCATGGAGAGGGGATTGTGTTAAGATCTGAATAACATATTTTAAGGGAAACATTGGCAAATGAAGAAAGGTCGGAGGAAAACATTCGAGGTAATTTAATTAAATCTGTATACATTTCCCTCACAAACTATGACAGAAATGAACAATTGTATCATTCATTGGGGGAGATAGAGCAGTACATATGTATTAACATTCTTGCCTCAAGAGGAGAATATAAGGGATGCTATGGGAATATGTGGATGGTCAGACATAGCCAGCCTGAGAAATGGTCACTAGGTCCTGAATAGATTTTAGGTAGGGAAAGGTAGACTAGCCCTGGGTGCATTCTAAGCTAAGTGAACATGCGTAAGAACTCAGAGGAAGAGTAGGCAAATTTAGGGACTTTCAGTCCACTTAGAAGTGTAGTGCACAGGTTAGGGAGTACTAAGACACTAGGCTGGAAAGATGAGCCAGGGAATAGATCATGAAGGGCCTCGAAATGTTAAGAGTTTGTACGTTAAAGGCTCTGGAGAAGCAAAGCATTTAAAGCCAAGGCTATGATATGTTTGCATTTGGCTTCAGTGTGGAGAATAAGCATGGATTGGGGGCAGCGAGAGTTGGGAAGTTTCTGCAGTAATCCAGGTGAGAAATGATGGTGGTTTTAACTATCATAACGGTAAAAATACATAAAAGGGCACAAATATGAAATAATCATACAGACACCTGGAAACAAGGGTACATAGGGATAGAGTTAAAACATATTTGGAGGACTATCATGTGGAAAAGGAAGATGATTTATTCTGTTTATGTACAGAGGGCACAGAAAGACTAATGGGAACAATCATTGGGAAACATATTTTAACTTCATTACAATAGGGTGGTCCAAAAATTGGAAGATTAAGTTTACCATTCACCATTGACTATATCCAGGCATTTTATTTTAATTCAGTATATATTTTTAAATGCTTTGTATATACTATGCGCTGGGTAACAATGTACAAAACACCGGAGACTGAGATTCTGAAGATAATTAACAGCTAATTAAATAATGAAATATATATCGTTGATATAAACAAAGGACTCTGGCAATTAATTCTGCCTAGGGTCAAGGAGAGTTATTAGTTGAGATGGTGGAAAGTAGCTGAGGAGTCAGTTGGAGGGAAAATTTGTTTGGTATCTAGAAGACATCCATGTGGAGTTGTCCAGGGAACATTTGGAAATATGAATCTAGAGCTTGGAAAAATATATTGGGGAATTTTCTTTTTTTTATGTTTATTTATTTTTGAGAACGAGAGAGACAGAGCATGAATAGGGGAGTGGCGGAGAGAGAGAGGGAGACACAGAATCCAACGCAGGCTCCAGGCTCTGAGCTGTCAGCACGGACCCCAATGTGGGGTTTGAACTCATGGACCACAAGATCAGGACCTGAGCCAGAGTTAGGTGCTTAACCAATTGAGCCACCCAGGCACCCCTGGGGAATTTTCAATATAGGCAAGGATTATTAAAGCAAATGTCCACAGAAGATAGGCAGGTAATATAAATAAGTGAAGTAGACAAGGTATAATACACTAAGGAGTAGTGAGGACTATGGAAAATTGGAAAGCAAATGACATTTTTCAGAAGGCACTGCTTAGCTTTAATAGATTGTTATCATGTAGGACTGTTAGCCCTGTTTCCAGAGCTCCATACTCCATTCATTTAGAATGAAAATGGAAACCTTGACATTTATATTATATTTCCAGTTAATGTTTCCCTTTTTCCCGCACACAATATATCTTTGGTCTAACTGTGATCCAAAGATTGTCAGATTGCCTTTTATGTTATAAGGTAATTGTTTAAGCTTATCCATATAAATGAAATTTTCCTAAGTGATTAGAACACTGGTCTGTAAACCCTGATAATTCTTCTCGAGGGGGTAACCAAAGGTTGGTATAAAACCTTTCTTTTTTCTCCATCTGAGGGAGGATTCATTCTGCTGTAATGAAGTCTGAGGAGATCATGCAGAACATTATCAAGCAAGGTACAGGAGACAGAGATAAACACATGAAGCTGAAGCTTACTTGAGAGTCCAGTGAAGTTTGGTTGTTTACAAAGAGTAATCAAGTGCATAAAATATGATAACTATGGCTATGTTTTCAGACATTAGAACCCCATTTCTTTCCTGTCATAGTGCTTATGTTATAATCAATGAGATTAAACCACTACAAATGTGCCACTTCATATCCTAGCATCAAATATGATACTGAAAACAAAACAGTTTAATAACCATTGTAGAGAACAGGGAACAAAGATGTAATCCCGAGTAATAATACAGAGATGAGTTGTATTTATAGAATGAGCCAAGTGTAGTATCGCCGAAAGCAAGAGGGAGAGAGCTTCAAGAAAAAAAGATCAGTTTGAAATATTATGCAGATGAAAAATGGTGAAGCCATTGGACTTAAAATATAGAGGCTTAATATGACCTTTGGGAGGGCAGTCTAAGGAAAAGAGCTGTCAGGATCCAAAGTTTCTGTGCCCTGGACAGTGATCCGAAGTCAGTGAATGGAGTGATTGTTGACCACTCTTTTGGCGAGTTGGGCAGCAAAGAGAAGGAGGAAGGCAGTCATGTTCCAAGGATGAAGCAAGGTTAAAGAAAGATTTTCCTTTTTTTTCCCCTAATGGGATAGAATTGACAATATATTGATATGAGGAGAGTGATAATTGGTGAAGCAAGGTATGGAATGAGGCATAAAATGGAGAGCTCAGAATTAGAACAATTGAGAATTTTCCTCCTTTCAGACAGGTAAAAAATGAATCTTTGGAGGTAATAGAGAGGAAAATTGAGGGAGCGTATGCCTGATGACTCCACATTTTCCCTGAAGTAGATGAAGGAAGAGGTTAGTAGAGAGGTGTGGGGTGTAAAAAAATAGAAGCAAGTTTGGAACAGCTGCTGTAGGGAATTTAACAGGGGCAAATAAAAGGATTGCTGAGGTTCAAACTGAGGTTCAAAAACATTAAGTAGTAATGGTCAGCACAGCTGTGAGCATTTCTACAACACTATCATGGAGCCCAGAGACAAAAAGGAAAGAAAAGACTGTTTGGATTGCTCCAGCATTAGAGAATGACCAGCCAGATTCAGCAGAAGGTCAAAGGGATAAAAACCTTAAGCAACAGAGAAGTGGGCAGGTGAATAAATGGGGAATGGAGCTGAGGCTTGGGAGGGAAGTGAAAGGAATCAGGAGAAGACAGATTTGCTGAGAGAAAGAGTCCCTGTGATAACTATTTTTTCTTGGATACTAGAATGATGGAGCCAGTTCTTATGCTCCTGTCATAATTACCGTGCTTGAGATACACACACACACACACACACACACACACACACACCAAGATGTCTCTCTCAGGACTGGCCTCAAGGAAAGTTATAAAGTAGATGATATTTCTCCTTTGAACTTCCCACCACCTGTTGTAGTATAATCTTCCATTTCTTCGTTTTATCCCTAGTGCATCAAGCCCATGAGGGCATTGCTTTGCCTAAGAAAGCTGTTCTAAGGCCCTAGTCAAATCAAAACCTCTAGGTAGATACTGGTTCTGCTTCTCTGTGGGTCTCTAATAAAGATCTCTAGTTACTTGTTTTTCTTTTTTTCTTGGTCTTTTTTTTTTTTTTTAAGATAGAATGTGTTAGCAGGGGAGGGGCAGAGGGAGAGGGAGAGAGAGAATCCCAAGCAGGCTCCACACCCAGCACAGAGCCCAATGTGGGGCTTGATCCCATGACCCTGGGATCATGACCTGAGCTGAAATCAAGAGGCAGATGCTCTACCGACTGAGCCACCCAGGTGCCCCTCTAGTTATTTGTTTTCATTTCATTGCAGCTACAAAGACCCAGTCACCTGTTTGATCTTTCTGCTTCAGGTCACAAGGTAGCTATCCTATTGTTTGATTTTTACCAGTTCTTGTGACTTCTGCTGGATAGGAGGTAATATAAGGGGGGGGGGGAATCAAAAGAATGGAGCAGTTAGCTTAGTGTTTTTGAGATAAACAGAGGGAAAGATTCAATGCCAGGTACTTTCTCATTCTGAATTTCACCTCTTGAGTTGGACAGCACTTTTGTGTACTTCCCAATTTCTGAAAAAGTACCAGGAAACCTACTTTACTTGCCTCAGGCCTTGGCTTGCAGGTTTGGGGAAAAGCAGAGGTCAAACAGGGGTTATTTCTTCAGTGAATCCACAGATTGTACCCTGGGGACCAGCTATCTTGCTGTTGAGACAGCTAAATGCACTAAGCAACACATTTGAAATATGCTTCAGACTCTGTGGAACCAGGGGGTTTGAATGCTTGCCAGGGCATTCATGCTTCTTGGTGTCCTTCGGAGGTACATCAAAGTCCCATACAAGTTCTCTTGGAGGAGAAAATCTTCAATGGGATCTCAGAAGGGAAAGCCAAGTAGCTTTGAATTGGAAATAAGAAATTCAACAGCATGACTGTCTGTAGGAACTTTGATTTCATTGCATTTAAGCTTCTTTCTCTAATGGACAATCTTTTCTGAGCATTTTTTTTTAATGTTTATTGAGAGAGAGAGAGAGAGAGAGAATGAGAATAAGTGGGGGAGGGGCAGAGAGAGGGAGACATAGGTGGGTTCTGCTCTGACAGCAGAGAGCCCAATGAGGGGCTTGAACTCACAAACTGTAAGATCATGATCTGAACTGAAGTTAGATGCTTAACTGACTGAGCCACCCAGGCACCCCAGGTACTGTGCTTTCTACTGACATCTCCAGTTCAGCACAGTCCCTGTCCCATGGTACATGCTTGTTGATTGGAAATCAGCCACATGTCAGGATGCTGATTTTCTATTCCAGTGATTTGTGAATGGTAACATGGCTTCTCTGACTTCGCACATGTAGCCAGAAAGTTTAGGTTGTTTACAGTGTCAAGTGCTAGTGAAATCTTTCCACCAAAAGGAGCCTAAGACATATGATGGAAAGAATTTGGTTTGGGGAATTTGAAAAAACCTATTCTTGAAATCTAGCTCAAAATCATATTAATTTTATGAGGCTAAGTTGCTTACTTCTTTATACCTCAGGCTTCTGTAATAGTAGGATGATAAAATATCTCTTAGGTTTATAATAGAATGAAATTTCCACTTCCCCTTCCCCCATCACCCCAATGCCTTTCCTATATCTCTATAATTGTTTTTATATGTTTATTTATTTTTAAGAGACAGAGACAGAGAGACAGATAGTCAGAGGCAGAGAATCCAAAGCAGGCTGTGCGCTGACAGCAGAGATCAGTGTGGGGCTTGAACTCATGGACTGTGAGATCATGACCTGAGTTGAAGTTGGACACTTAACCTACTGAGCCACCTAGGTTCCCCTAATTGTATTTTATATAGCTAATGCAGTAACTTCTCAGATTATGGGCAGAGACCATAGCTGTCCCATCTCAGAGGACCAGGGACAGGTTTGCATCAGTGATTACATGAGATGCTGTGTGACAGGCTTGAGTCTTGGGGGTTTGAATGTACCCCTGTCTATTATAGGGTCATAATCATTCATGATAGAAAATAAAAACATCTACTCAGTGGCCTACATGTACAACTGACTCTCTTTCAGAAACCAAAAAATTAGGAATGGTCTGCAACCTAGAGGTGCTCTCTAATGTATTTATTTATTCATAAGAACTTATTAAGCTCCTCCTATGTGCTACGCATTCAGGACACAGCTGTGTGTAAAGAGAAATGCCATTTTTGTTCATAGGACCGTATATTTCAGAGGGACACACACACACTAATCAAAAGTCTTACAAATGAAGGCACATTTACAGCAGTGATGAGGGCCACAAAGTGGTTAAACTTGGTGCTGCTTGATTGGATTGAGAAATTTGGTGGAATCAGGAAGGTCTGAAAGAGCTTGTCTGAGGAAGTCCCTGTGAGCAGAGACCTGAAAGTTGCATGGAGTTAAATAGGAAAGAGCTTCACTTGCACCGGGAGGATATGATAGGGGTGCAGGAGGAATGAAGCCAGCATGGCTGGAACCCGGGGAGCAAGGCTCAAGGTGAGACTTAACAAGGGGGACCGTGCTCAGGAATTCGGTTTGATTCAAGCTGTGCGCTGATGGTATCTTCTGAAGAATGATCTGGCATTGCAGACGCTGGCCCAGCCAGCTTTCTGGAGGACAGCCCGTGACAAGCGAGATCTGTGTCATCAAGAATCACCCCTGTTTCTCTTTGCTAACCAAACTGGGTTATACATGAGTTGTCGGTGTCCTTGTCCCAACTCACCCTGTCACCTTCAGAGAAGCATGATGAGCGCCCCTCCCCATGCCAGCCCTGTCCCCCTTGTCCAAGTACCAGCACAGCATGCCTGGTGCCAGAGTGGGCAGAAAGAGTAATAGCTGTTGTTTCAGCTCACTCAGGCTAATCTATCACACCTCACCCAGACACCCCAGCTCCACTCACTGAGCATTCTCTGTCCTGAGGTTAGGCACACAAGCAAATAAATAAGTGGAGAGCCGTTTGGAAATCCTGCTTGTCACTGCTGAAGCATGCTCCTTTATTTAGCAAAACACCCATAATTTTTAAATTGCTTGATGCAGCCACCGGCTACTTGGTATCTTCAAGGGATTCCGTGGTCAGGAGCAGAGCTTCCCCATTACCAGGAGAAACAAGGCAGGCTTTTGATCGCTGGAATTAATTACATGGAAAGATTTTCATTGCTTGGAGCAGCAAGCAGCTGGTTCCTGCAGGGGCCAGGCTGAACTCTCCTGCCAATTCCTTTTCCATGCTTGTTCCTCCCTCCACACCTACATCCTTTCTTTCTTTCATTATGCTCAATGGGTTCAATTCATCCAGGGGAATTGTAATTAAAACACTTACAAAGCACCATTTTCCTGCGACTACCCTTAAGACCATGAACATTCACAGTTCACTTTTTCCAAATACAGCACAATGACAAAGTTTCCAGGAATTTCTTCCTTATTGACTCCCCCCCACCCCAGAATGATTGTTAATACATTTGAAAACTAGTCCACAATGAGTTATAAGACCAGGGGCAAAAGAGAGGGGAGGAGGTTTGCTCTTCATGGGTAGAGGAGAAATTGCAATAAGGAGTAACTTTTTTCAGGGCACAACATACTTCTCTGGTGGCCCTGCGGATCAGCTGACAATGGTTTATAGCTTTCCAGTCTTCCTTCCTTTCCTGTTAATTATTCATACCTCTGGTACCAAGAAAGGGGTCTTATTTTCCTTTTAGGTGTAATTAGAGTAATCAAAGGGTTTGTAATACTCTTGTGTTTTATTCCTCTGTCTCTATTCAAATTTTTTTCCTGTGCAAGAGAAAAATATAAAACACATAACAAAAGCCCCGAGTCTCTGGGTTTTGTGAATTCTTGCAGGGAAAATTGGTTTTACCATAATAGCAATTGGCAGCAATAATTCTGAGGGGAACAACCTGAAATTACTCCCTTAAAGGCAAAAATTTGTAGGGTGTGAATTTGAGAAAAGGGAGAGGACTATGTGCTAATTTAGGGTAAATTTTAAGAGTTTATCTATATTTTGTGATAAATGAGGAAGCACACTGTTGGTGTATTCAACTAAGGATGTGCATTTGCATTTGGTTTTGTTTCTTTTGAATAGATTCTGGTTTGAATGACAAATTAAACTCCCAGCTTCCAAACACTGAATTCTTTTGTTGAGAATTTACACATTTAAGAAAGGAAAGGTGCCCAAATGCAGTTACCCTTTAAAGGTAAGAAGGTTAGGCAAACAATGAATTGACAATTATTCTACCTTTTATATTAACAAAACCTTCTACCTGCAGATCAGAACCCATAGGTAATATTATTTGAATATTTTGCCACACTGTTACAAGCATTTCCATGGTGACAAAGTGATGTGTCACAAACAAGATTGTCCCATCTTTGAACACAAGCTGATAGGAAGTGGAAAAAATCAAGAACAAGATACTGCTTTAGGTTTTCACAATCTATTTGTGTTTGCTCAAGATAGAGGGATTCTTAAAATCTTACCATTAAAGAGACAAATAAAACAGTTTAACATCTTGGAATAGTAGGTCTTTTTTGTATATTGACTTTAAACATGAGGGTATGGGTATGGGAATTATTTTTTTTCATTTACACCCACTTCTAAGAATGCATATATTCTTATTATTTATCTTGGCCAATATGCAGGTTTCCTTGTTTTTGTATATCCACACAGTCATAAAAATCTATGTGTGCGAAGAAGTCTACGTCATTCTATAAGTATTCTTCTGATCGTTCCTGTAAAATGTAACAATAGGTGGATTTCTAACAAATTAAAAGGTAAATTGCTTGTGTTTATATAAACTTATGAGACATCCTAAGCTATTTAGTTTCTCATGATCATTGGTGGTTTTCATCTGGGAGAGAATTACAGGGTCACCCATGGAGATGGTGGCAAAGCCATGAGTGGAAGCCAGATCTCCTCTTTTCCAGTTGATGGCTTCTTCCATAGGTGGGCCACAATGACAGTAGGGAAGTAAAAGTAAAGCCTTCATAAAAATCAGGGTTAAGAGAGCATGGAGTGTGTTTTTAATGTTGCTCACGAACTGTAAGAGGTATAAGAATTCAGGGAGTCTCTAGAGTCTTTCTAGGGACAAAATAGGTTCCATCAATCTTGCCAAGAAGAGTCTCAAGGGAATACTCACAAAGGAGATCAGTGGGAACACAGGGAAGAGGAAGTCTTCAGCTGATCAAATCCCTAAAGTTATTTGTTGGTCTCCAGCTGGCTTCTTAATATGAAAAGATAAACTGAGGCATATTAAACATTTTAAGAGTTTATTCGAGCAAAAATCGATTTGAATCGGGCAGCATCCAATCTAGGAGATAGAAATAAGCTCAGAGGAGCTGTATGAAAAGAAAGACTTTTATAGCCAGGAGGGAGTGGGAACAAGGAAGTTATACTAGGCAAAAAAGCAGATTGGTTATTGCAAGGTTACTTCCTTTTAGTGAATGACAGGGGTCTATCAGGCAGGTTACCTAAGTAGTACTGATCAGGCAATTCCTGAGTGACTGATACAGGATCCCATTTCTAGGAGAAATGTAGCTATAATTAAGTCTGTTTGGTGATGTGGGCTTAGCAGAAGTGACTTCATTTGGGCATTGTTGTCTTGATTTTTTAACACTAAACATCTTTTTTCCTTTCTTCTGACTTCAGGGACTGGACTTATTATTCTACCTTTTTCTTTTTAAAAAAAAATTCAAAAGAAAGTTCATAGAAGTTTGAAGAGGATAATGGTTTTTTTTATATATATTTCCATTATCAACCACTGTTAACAATTTACCTTCTTTTCCTTTAGTATAAATTATAAAAGTACTGTACAGATATATCATTCTTCTGTAAAAACATATGAAGCTAAGGTTCCCTCATATGTGTCCCCTTCAACCAGATCCCATCCTGCCAAACCCCCAAGGAAATCACTGTTTTGATTTTGCTGTGTAGATTAGTCAGGGTTCTCCAGAGAAACAGAACAGATAGGAGATATATATTTATATCGATATATCTGTCTCTGGGAATTTTATTTTAAGGCATTGACTCACATGATTATGGAGGTTGAGAAAGCCCAAGGTCTGTAGTCTGAAGGCCTGAGAACCATAAGAGCCAATTGTGTAAATTCCCATCTGGGTCCAAAGATAGGAATGGACTCAGCTTAAGACTAACAGGCTGAGGCAGCAAATTCCTTCTGCTTATACTTTTGTTCTATCCGGCTCGTCCCTCAACTGATCACATGAAGCCCACATGCTGGAGAGGATAGTCTGCTTTCCTTGGTCAACCACTTCAGGTGTTAATCTCCTGCAGAAACACCCTTACAGACACACCCAGAATCTGGGCACCCCTAACCCAGTTAAGTTGACAGTGAAATTAGCTATCACAGTGTGAATACTTATAATTTATCTAATGCATATATACACACACACACACACACACACACACACACACATATATACACATACACACACACACATATATATGTATATATATGAGAGAGAGGGAGAGAGAACTCAGCATGTACTATTTTATATAATTTTTTCAACTTACGTACATAGTACAGTGCTGTTTTCATTGTTCCAGATCTTGCTTCTTTCTTTCAACATTGTGCTTTTGATGTCTAAGTTACTGATAGACTAGATATTCCTCAGAGGAATGACATGTGATTTGAATCCTGAAAGACAGGTAAGACTGTGCCAGGTCAAAACAGGAAAGGGACAGTTAGAGCAGTAACATATGCAATGGCATTGAGTTTCATAAGGACATGGAATAAACTGTGGAAAGTCAAGGTTGCTAGAATTTAAGGAGGTATTAATGAGAATTGTCTCATATAGGAGAGTAAATAAATACAGATACGGAGACCATGTAGTCTAGGCCAGAGAGTTGGAATTTTTACCAACAGTCAAGGGATGCTATCAGTGAATGTGAAGTTTATTAGTTTGCAATAGCTACTGTGACTAACTACCATGAACTGGTTGGTTTAGACAACAGAAATTTATTGTTCTAGAGGCTGAAGGTCAGAGATCAAGGTATCAGCAGAGTTGTATCTTTCTGAGGACTCTTAAGAAGAATCTATTCCAGATGGTGTCCTCTTATGATGACTTGCTGGTAATCCTTGGCATTCTTTGTTTTTTATAGACATCATTCTGACCTCTGCCTTAATATCCTTATAGTGTTCTCCCTGTGTGCATGTTGTTTCCCAATTTCTCCTTCTTACAAGGACACCAATCATACTGGATTAGGGCCCAGACTAATGATTTCATTTTAACTTGAGTACCTCCATAAAGACTCTAACTTCATATTAGGTCACATTCTGAAATACTGGGGCTTAGAGCTTCAATATATGAAGTGGGGCTGTGCGGCGGGGTGGGGGGGGGAGGGGATTACAATTCAACCTATAACATGGAGTGACAAAAATGTTGCTTAGAGATGATAATTCTCTTTCTTGTTCAAGGTAGGCTAAAGTATAGAAAAATGATGACAGGGAGCAGACATGAGGCTGTGAACATATTGAGGGATTAGAAGCCATTCAAATATGGTCCAGACCCTCTGGAAGTTTTTAGCCTCTCTAGACATCTTATTTTTCCTTAAAGAACTCAAGGAGAACAGAGACGTGGAAAGATAAGCCCTGGATTTCTGGCAGTAAAGTGTAAGAGGTTATTTCTTCTACATCGTTAGTTCTTTTATTTTGCTTCTAGAAGCAGGTTTTTCACTGTATACCTATTTTTAAAATGTCAATTTCATTTAATTACATAGGAAATTATTTTATCATAAATTTAAAAAACACTTTGTAAACTTGTTGGACAAAGGCTTTATATATCCACTATTCCTTAGGTAAATGTCTTGCTTTAAAATAATTGTGGGGCGCCTGGGTGGTTTAGTCAGTTAAGTGTCTGACTCCCGACTCTTGATCTTGATTTTGGCTCAGGTCATGGTCTCATGGTTCATGGGTTCGAGCCCCACGGCAGGCTCTGTGCGCACAGCTTGGAGCCCAGAGCCTGCTTTGGATTCTGTGTCTCCTTCTTTCTCTACCCCTCCCCCACTTATACTCTCTCTCTCTCTCTCTCTCTCTCAAAAATGAATAAACATTATAAAGAATTTTTTTAAACATGGAGGAGAGGGGAAGATTGAGACCCTCAATGTTGCTAACATTTGACTGTGGTTACATGCTGAGTCAAAGGCAGCACTGACTTCCAAGTTGCCTACTTAATTCTCTAGACTATGCCTGCTGCCTTATATTTATGTCTTAATAACATGTACATATGCAGCGTAGCTGTTATGAGGACAGTGGGAAGCATAAATTTGATTTTTCTCAACTTCTCCACATTTAAAGTCCCCACTTGTTGGTTGGATTAACATAGTATTTTAACATTTAATATCCTGGGGGTACCAGATGTTTTATTTTGTGTATTTGTTTTATTTGTGTTATAGTTGTTGGGCCATTTAAAATGAAATTCAGAGAGGCAAAAATGACACGACCCAATAAATATGTAGTTTAATAATGTTCAGTGAATATATGTGCACAGTGAATGTAAGTCTATTTTAAATAAACGCATGCCAATGAAAAATTACTAGATGTTGCCTATTTTCATCTGGATTCTCGGTTATATTATTTGTGTCAGTGGGAGGTTTCAGGGAAAGGGCAAGGGAGAAGGTGGGAGGAACAGCCTGAGGCAGTATGGATTCTCAATATCTTTAAATTGATTGATTAACATGTTCCTACTAGCAGGAAAGTTACTGTGTTGTATTCTAGAGACTCTAAAATGTCATAATTTTATGTGATGTGGTTCCCACTGATAAGGGGAGGATGAATAGACGCATACACTGAATTTCCCTCCAGGGTACAGAGTTCCTTTTGCTAGGACTGTTGGCTAAAAATGAAAGTATTAAGGTTGTGAGAAGAAAGGCATCAAGGAAACAGTAGAGGAAAATGTAAGGCAAGCATTGGAAATCCATAAGCAGTTTGTACGCCCGGCCCACTCTTTTCTGCCACTAACTTATTTGTCTCTCCTTCTTCTCTCTCCACTCTTTTCCTACCTTCTCGCTTTGTCCAGATGATTTAGCACTGTGACTTCAGGCCTAAGCCCACCCTCAGTTGTGTGCGAAAGATAGTCATTAATTAATTAATTAATTAAGCATTTGCTAAGCTGAACCAAGCGGACAGAATTCCCTATCTTCGTGGAATTTTCTTTCTTGGGAGTGTTATCAAAATAAGTAAGTTAATTATATAATTTATTAGACGGTGCTAAGTTCTACAAAGAGAACTAAGGCAGGGAAAAGGGATAGGGATTTGGGAGGTTGAAATTTTATACAGGATGGTCAGAAAAAATGCTGCTTTTCTGATCAATTATAAAGCAGTGACCTTGTTACTTTGTAGATGTTTATTCTCTGGCCATTAAAACATCTAGGAACTTTCCCTGAAAGTGACATTTGGGTCCCCGTATCTGGGCTCTGGAGATTAAATTATGACACATTATGATTGTTGAAAAATCTTTTATCATAGTGTGCAAATAGGAAGGCATTTTACTTCCAGCCTGGAGAATGTGATTTATAATAGTCTTATAATATCAGATAATGATCCCGGGGCATGTATCCTTAGGATCTTTTCTAGACCTGTGTTTGAGACTGTCACCGATGAAAGCAATATGAAAGAGAATAGCAATATAATTTATAAGAGATGTTCAGGACAAGCAGGATATGAGAGTCAATTTCTTTCTTCTGTATGTTTCTCTCCATCTCTATCTCTTATTCTTTGCTTTAGACTTAGTGTTTCATATGTGCTGGATTTCATTCATTTGGCAAACCACTGTCACACCAAATTAGGGAGAATGTGATGAGCCTCTAATTGGCCATTGCATTGTACACAAACCTCCCGTGTTTGTTCTGGGTAACATCAGGCGTCCCATAAATTGGTAATTTGACTGTCAGTTTCTATAATGCCCTTGACAATAAGACAAACACAACTCTGTGTGATCCTATTCTGAAACACTGATCTTCAGACTGTATCGCTAAAGGATCCAGGGGTGGGGTTTCTCTTCACTCCTCTGAAAGGAAAGGAAGGGGGAGAGAACAGGAAATGAACAATTTAGGAGCATTCTCAACAATGTGTCTCTGAGTCCGACTCTTCACTGCAGCCACCCCTCCTCAGCTGTATGTGTGAACGGAAACCAATCAGGCTCCATGATGTTTGGTAGTTTTGCTTCATGAAAGATCCTTTAATGCCTTTTGGGAAACTTTGGCAATACTTCAGGCATGGGCACTGTTTCCTTCACCACCTGAGTCCACATTTCTCTCCTCTTGTATGTTTCTTTATTGATTTCCCTTTGAGAGATAATTGTGTATAATTAAGGTAGCTGAAATTTTAAACTTTGCTTTTCCTTGCTATTACTATTATTCCACACCTGAATACCCTTCCCCCTCTATTTTTTTTTCTTGCTGCTTTCTGACAGTGGAAATAAGGTAACTAAACCTTGAAGGCGGGGAAAAAAAGAAAATAACAACAAAACCAAACCAGTTTTAAATAAATCTTCCTAATAAGAGAAATCATTATAACTATTCCCACAAATATGTTTGTAGCGGAAGAATTTAGGACCTGATCTGAAAAAAATGAATCACAGTTATTTACAAAGATTTGTTTTCAGCATCCTTCCTGAAGGTGTGGAGACACAGTGGGAAGGTGGGAGGCTCTGGAACAGAGCAATAATATAGGATGGGTTCAGTTTAATGATATAGCAGTAGTGTCTTAGGGCTGTGTGTAGGAACTTCTCTTGCCCTGGAACAATTAGTGTGAAATTCTTCCTACCCATTAACACATGAAGCTGATTTATTAGCTCTGTGGCTTCTTTGAAAGGACTTGAGACTCTTTGGAAAGTGGACTTCTGAAAAATCCTGTCAAATATCTCTGACTGTGTTTCTAGTGGCTTCTCAGTTATGTTATTCAGCACTGGAGTTCAACACTGTTCCTGTTCAGTGGAGAAAAACATTTGAAAAGTCAGAAACTAAAAAAAAAAGAAAATTAGAAGTCTTTTTTTTTCTTTTTCCCACATATATCTTCCTTAGCAGTTGCCCCAGTTGTTGAATTAGCAGGGGAAGCAACTCTGGATAGATGATTGGAGGGATGGATGGATAGATGGATAAGTGTATTAATGGATAGATAGATAGTAGACATATAATAGATTTCGTTTCCAGTTTCACAAGATCTCGACAAGGCCCTTGATTATCATTCGTTCAAGATATACTCTAATAAAGTGTTTGAGAAGTGAGTTAGTACCATTCTTGAGTGACTGGTGGTTTCTGATCTTTTTAATAACTATCTAGGCCCAATACAGGATAGTAGGGGGCAAATGTTTCTCCTGTTGTATTTTATGAATGTCTATAAAGGTGGGAAACACCTATAACATAGCTACCAGTGTATACTCTACAGCCAGTCTGGAGAGATTGCTGGCCCTGAAGATTGTATTGAGGAATAACCTAGACAGCTTGCATTTACATTCTTGTTAACATAGTTTTCAGTGGTGTCCTGATCTTTCTCCAAGACTTTCCAGATTTTGGCTGCTGAATACATAGTGCTGACTATAGATACTGGCCGGCCTTCCTTCCTTCCTTCCTTCCTTCCTTCCTTCCTTCCTTCCTTCATCTTTGAACAGGTCTCAAATCTCTGACTTGACTAAAAGCTGTGTGCTTTGGGCTGTAATAAAAAATAACAATAATATTATAGTGTAGTATAATGGAAAAAATGCAAATGATATAATTTGAAAATATAGAAATAAATCTTTTTTGTACATATCACTTATAATTTTGAATATGTCAATCATTCTGTCCTACTTGATAATTATTTCACAGGGCAGTTGTGAGAGAACCACGTGAGGTAATGTATGTGTAAATACTTAGTCTAAAGTACTGTAAAATACTCCTGTTGTTGCTAGATTGAAGAGTCCTTTCTGGTGATACTATTTAATGACAGGATAGCATGATGACCATCCCTTGCACTCTGCTTCCCTATCTCTTTTCTCCCTTGTTTTTCCAGTATGGTCAGTGTGTATTGACATCCCACTATGAGTCTGTGTGCTGTTTTGTAAGTTGGAAGTCATCTATAATCAACAGATTCTCCCTCTTCTTCTGGAGATAGTATGGATGGCAGAAACAGTTTCAGGGATCTCAAATATTTATTCTGCAGATAGATTTTAGAATGCAAAGAGAATATTGACCTGCCTTTAAGTATTTCCCATAGGAACCTGTTCCAGATGTATATCTTAAAGACAAATTGGAATTTATTCTTACAGACAATGCATTGGGCAATGTAAGAAAATTACAGATTAAATCAGTGTTTTCTTGCTGCTGGGTGTGAATGAAATCAGTGCTGAAATGGAGGTCCTACTTAATCTGTGTGATAGAGGTTACGAAAACCAACATTTGGTGGCTCAGGTCCTTAAAGAAACTGGAAAACACTTTGCAATACAAAGAGTGTTAACTGAAGCCTTTTATTCTTAGTCCCTTCTCCTTACAACTACTACCAATCTGTCTTTAAAAGCTGAGCCAAGGATGTATTGAAGGATTCTATTTTGATCTTATTCCTTCTCTTCTCTACAATTGCTGTTGACACTCATTCAGTCTCTTGGTTCCATCAAATACCACTCTTTTTTTTTTTTTTTTTTTTAGGATAGCACACTTAAATGTTAAAAGAACATTACATCTCTGCCACTTACTTGCTGTGTGACTTCGACCAAGTTATTTAACCTCTCTGTGCCTCAGTATCCACTTCATAGGAGGGTTGTTATGAGGATTAAATGAGTTAATTTCTGTAAAGTGCTTAGTAAAGTACCTGGCACAAAGTGAACACTATAAGTTTTTGTTATAGAAAATAAAGCTTCGTGGATTACCTGTACTACCTGCATATTGCCTTTCATACAGTAGGGAGGCAATAAATACTGGACTTTATCAGCAAATTGGAGTGGGACAGAGGACACCTGGGTTTATTTTTTATCAGTTTATTTTATTTTATTTTACTAAATATGCAATCTTATACCCCCAATTTAAACTTTTTTGGGGCTGTCTTCTTATCCATAAAATAGAAATAATAAGATTTACCTAACATATTTCAAAGGGTAATTATAATTATCCAACTGATAAAGTATTTTCAACGAGTTCAGTATATACATGTGAGATGTTATAATGTTTATACTTATTAAATTACTAAATGGATTCTGTTGGGAAATATGTGGAGTTATATAGTTAAGATTTGACAAGACATACCTGGTCGAGAGGTTGACAGTCATCATGTCATCATGAGTGCCAAGAACTAGAAACTGATGGCCTGTATCAGTTCTTGCCAATATAGAAAAGTGTTTCAAGGTCCCCCTTCAGTCAAGAAGGAGGCTTCTTATTTGCCTACCATGGCTGCTCAGCTCTATTTGGCTACTTCTTGTTATGAAAGAGAACCTGAACAAACCTTGGGAATTTTAATCTTCCTTTGTCATGGCCCTGCGGAGCATTAGGCCAGGTTCCAAGGACAGTGGTTTGGAGCTGTTTGTTTTTATGCTGATGGATGTTGCAGTCTGTAATCCATGAACCAAAACAGCTCCTCTCCCATTGCTGCTGGCATATCTTGTTGTGTTTATGAGTCTGACAGGCAAACATATCTGAAGCATATCTCATATGCTGATCTATGAAGGAGATAAGCCCCTTGTTTTATGTAATTGGAAGCAAAATGAGCAGGTGACAGAAAAGCCTGCATTGATTTCTACTTGGGCTGACACAGCCAGGATGAGATCGCGTCCTCCTTGGGCACACTCCAGCATCTGTCATTTGATCATTTGACTCAAGTTTGCAGAACCATTGAAAGGATGGGCAAGTCTCTTCCTGCCTCGATAAACCCACTTTTATCATTATTTTTTGTTGCATAAGCTGCTGCAAATATATTATGATGGATTTTGTGATAAAGAAAATTGAAAGTCCAATAGTGTCACAGCTTCAAATCTCTTAACTTGCTGTGTGATCTTTATGCATTTAATTTTTTTACCCTTTGATTTAGGTTCTCCACCTATAAGAGGGTATGCATTTCATCTGACCACCAGATTTTTACAGAACGAAATTACTTGTTGAAGAGAGACTATGAAAAGTACATGTGGGCTGGTAATAGGGGGCTGAAGAACTCCAGAGCACTCAAACCATGGCTAGAACTTGCATTTTTTCCTTCTTCTTCTGTGTATTAGAAAAGCCTGTTATGTTTGGAGCTTGAATTTTGAGCTTGCATTATTGTTGCATTTTGTGTGTGTGTGTGTGTGTGTGTGTGTATGGTTTGCATGTCATGATTCTCCAGTGAGACCATGAACTTCTTCATGGAATAGGCCTCTGATAGTAAGTATGAGTTGGAAAGATATACAATAAGTGCTTCTTACTAATTTACTGGTTCAAAAGAATGTGGATGGGATTCCTTCTCCCTTACCTAAAATTGTAACTTTGCACACTATTTTTAGTATTGTCCTCCCTGTTTTGATTCCTTGATGATTATTAATTGGTTCCAATGGTGTATGTTTCAGATCTTTAATTAAGTCCTCCTTTCTGTCTAACTCTCTGCCAAAACATTTTTCATTTTTCTTCTTGCAATGCTCAAACAGAGGTTGATGCCAAATGCATGCTGTTTGATTACATTCCATCCAGATTTGCTTGCAAAGAGCACTGGGGCAGTAGCATTTATTTCAGGTAGTTTTTTTTTTTTCTTTTCTTTTTAAATCCCTTCTCAGCTTTTTGGCTAAGATCTACTATACTTCAGATAGTTTTACATAGAGCCCTTCTTGGGCCTCAATGTGTGTGGTAGAGGGGGAGACAGGTGAGGGAAATGAGGTACACATCCTTTCCTGGCACTGACTGATATATGACGGAAACAGAAAGCAGCAGATCAGATGCCTCTGGCCCCTTGCCAAACTGAGCTGATACATGATCCATATGTAAGACTTGGTCTGCTGGGCCCTGCTACCTATGCTTCTGCACCTCCTGTAGCTTTTTGGTGAAAGTCACCCTCATGGGTTAGAGCCTTGTTTTATGGGAAGGGCAGCCTCTGGAGAAGTGAAGTGCTGGTGGGTGAGCAATTGCCTAATCCATCACTAAGTTCTCCATTCCTCTTGATTCCTCCTCCTCCATAGGATTGCTTCTTAGATTTGGTGACTGCAGAGGAAGAAGTGGTGTTATATTATCGATTGCTACAAAACCATTTACTCTAAAAATTAGTAGCTTCCAACAATAAGAATGCATATTGCAGTTTCTGTGGGTCAGGAATTCAGGTCTGGCATAGTTGGGTGCCTCTGGCTCAGGGTCCTTCATAAGGCTACAGTCAAGGTGACAGTCAGGGCTTTCAGTCTTCTCAAGCCTCAACTTGGGAGGGATCTGCTTCTGAGTTCATTCTTGTGGTTATTCTAGGCTTTAGGTACTTGCAGAGTGTTGGCCAGAGACATTAGCTCCTCGATTCATGGACCTCTCTATAGAGCAGCTTACAACATGGTAACTATCTTCCCTTATAGTAAATGAGAGGATTTGGGGAGGATGGAGAGACTGGGTAAACAAGATAGAAACCACTGTCATTTTTAATCAGATCTTGAAAGTGGCATTCTGTCACTTGTGCTATATTCTATCCATCCCTTAGAAGTGAGTCAGTGAGTCCAGTACACATTGAAGGGAAAGAATGACAGAAGAGTATGGATTACAGGGGACAAGGGTAATTGGCAACCATCTTGCAGACTGCCTTCTACAGGTATAGATAGCATGAAATGGACATTAAAATGCCTACATGCAGGTTTTCTGAGATTGCATATGTGAACTATTGTCGTTGTGCCTGCCACAGAGTAGAGAGGCATTCCATGCTATTTCCCATCACCCCCCAGCACATTGTCTGGTGCATAGTGGACACTGAAGTATCTATATGCTTATGAAATTCTATTTTATTAAAAAGACGAGTGTCTCCCTACTACAAGGAGACTAATGTTTGATATTATCCTTTCTGGACAGTTTCCTTTCCATGTTGCATTTTTCCAGCTACCATCAAGGGAATGGATTTAAATCTGAAGTTAATCATTCAAAAATAAGGAATAAATGAAGCCAGTCTAGAGTGACCTTGCTTGAATTACCTTTCTAGCCATAATTAGGAGTCTCTTCTTTAGGTCAGGATCCTGTTGTCAATCTTCCACAGCAGATGATAAGAATTAAATTCCCTCATGACCTAGAAAACATTCTCTCTGCTAATCTGGTCTCACCTGGAAATTCAATAAATAGAAGACAAAGCATGTGTAAGCTTAACCACATAGCCTAAGGCACTAGGTAGATGGCCACACTGTGTCCTTTGTGAACCTGGAAACAATGTCTTTTTAGCTATTTCTTCTGAATTCTTTGGTACTTAAATCCATGATATCCCTTGTGGTAGATGATGAATTATTATCCTTGTTAATCCCATTGTCAAAGATATTTATTAAGTTTCTACTTCCACATGGAGTAATACAAAAAGAACCTGGATTTGGTCATTGGAAATTTGGGTGATAATAAGGAGAGATAACAATGACCCAGGTGTAAACTGAAAATGGGATGTCCTTTATAATAAGACCTATCAGTTGTAATGCAGATCCGCCATTATAACTGGTGACAAGTTGTGAGACAAATTGCATACAACTACTACATAGGGCATAAGATATGACTTATATGGTCCATTCTGTGCTATAATGCTATACTATATGGTCAGGTTTTGTTTCATTTACATTATATTCAGGAGATTGAAAATATCTGTCAGGGAGCTTTGTAGCCTATTGGTTAGGGATAGCTAGGTAATTGAGTTGTTTTATAGACAGGAATGCTAACTTGAGGGAGATGTTTAGAAATGTATGTAGACTTATGTAGACATTCTAATAAGGCTTTTAGATAATGAAGCTGGATTTTATATTGGTTGAAATAACAAGATAATGAGTCTAAATTTTTCTCTTCTAATGTGCTTTGCTCAGAATGACAATTCAGAGATGCCCAGGCTGTATGTTGCTGCCTATAGAATCAGAGGATCTCAGGGTTGAATTAAACTATAGAGGTCACTGAGATCAATCAGCCATAAAGGTCTTTCTGTTAAACTTATGACCACTTAATCTACTTTAGTGTTCAAAGTAGTTTCCAAGGGAGAATAAAGAAAAGTGTGCTTACCAATACTAAGTTAGACTTTTAGCAGCAGATCCATGGTGATGTAGGTACCATGTTTTTCACTGTTCCATTAGAAATGAGTGCCAGAGGCCCATTTCCACTATAAATAATGCCATATATATATATATATATATATATATATATATAAATATACCCAAGCTTACTCTGCATATCTTCCAGAATCTGAATGCAAAATGACACCTAAAGCATTTTATTTTAACATTTGGCATATATATGAGGAGGCTAAATAGATGACACTTGTTTTAACATACACATTTTCTAAACAAGTAGGAGAACAAGAAGTGGTAAAATAAGGTATTATTCAATTCATTGAATGTATTAACAACTTGGCCCTGTTGATGTTTGTTCCTGCTACATAATGTATAGTTTTGTCAGATTAAAGAAAAAAACCCTTGGATATAATTTTATTTACACCTACACATACATTTCTAAGGGATGAATGACCATTTATGGGAATACTTACAAGTAAAGCATCTGAGTTGTTTTCGTGGCATTACTACAAGAAAATGACTTTTCTTTGGGCTCACTTCTGGTACCTATAAAGGCAGGAGGTTGCACTGAATGATCTGCAAGGCCCCCTTCCAGCTCTAACATCCTGTTAATCCATGATTCTTGTGTAGGGATACTGAGAGATGATGACTTCTTTTCTGTCATTGGTCTTTATGATTCATGGCAATATATATTTGTCCTTGAGTCAGCACTGCCTTCTTTTATTGACAAAAGCAAGCCTGTATTCCTCTACTTCTTATGAAGGCAACTATGCACAGATCGATTCTCTTCCTCACACTCTAACCCCTGGTAGCTGTAGTCAGTTCCATGGCCCCTTTCTTTTGGAGGACATCTTCAGCTATAGAAAGACCCTTTGGAGGTGGGGACTGAAGAGGATACTTGTGATGAGCATAGGGTATTGTATGTTAAGTGTTAAATCACTAAATTCTACACTTGAAACTACCAAGAAAGAAAGAAAGAAAGAAAGAAAGAAAGAAAGAAAGAAAAGAAAGGACAGAAGAAAAGAAGGAAGGAAAGAGAGGGGAAAAAAGAAAAGAAAAAGAAAATAAAGGACCCTTTGGTTGAATTATCAGGCAGATGTTACCATGAAAAACTAACCAATAAGGAGATACAATTGAATCATGGATTTGGAGAAACAAATCAATTTGTTTATGAAACTGAAAACTGATTAGAAACCCATTTGTAGTAAAATATCTATCTTTGAAACATATCCTTTCTGGGGCTCCTGGGTGGCTCAGCGGGTTAAGCATCCGATTTCGGCTCAGGTCATGATCTCGCGATTCGTGGGTTCGAGCCCCGCATCGGGTTCTGTGCTGACAGCTCAGAGCCTGGAGCCTGTTTCAGATTCTGTGTCTCCCTCTCTCTGCCCCTCCCTTGTTCACATTCTCTCTCTGTCTCAAAAATAAATAAACATTAAAAAAACAAACAAAAAAACATATCCTTTCTCCATTGTAAAGTAACAACTGGAAAGAGAATGTAAATATGCTACTGAAATAACATTTCCTCCATGAAGAAAAGGATGTTTAGAGAAACCAAAAGAATATATTCGTTGACACCATAAATCATTATATTAAAGTTAAAACTTGAATCCGTCTCGTAATGTGATAAAAAGTTAATGTAGATAATTCAATCTTTCAAATATTTATGCTTTTTAGCTCTTTAATACCCTCTAACCTAAAGTTTTGCTCAGAGATTTTCTAAAAAGAATAATAGATGGATATAAATGTTTCTGCTTCTTATTCTTTGGAAGATGTGCCAGTAGACAGGCAAAGAGATCAAAAGGCATGTGTAAGAGAGAAGAAGGTCAGACTGGATCATCATTCATTACCTGAGTTGTTTGTATGTTAGGGTCACTATGCCATTCAATCCAATAAGTCTACCTGAAGGAAAAGTAGAAACTCTTCCTGATTAGATGACATTTCCCAAGAATGACAGCCTGAGGAATCCAGAAGTAATGGGGACTTGTGGTTTGGTTTGTATGGAAATCTGAAACTGGGCATGGTGAAGCATCTGGGTTCTACTGAGGTTTAATTAAATCTAAATGTCCTTGACTCACTCACCTTAGAAGCCAAGTCAGTTATGCCCTCTTGCCTTAGGATAAACGAGAGGAAGAAACAGATATATAAGGATTTGGAAGGCGGTTTTAATACAAGAGATGCAGATAATCTATTTTGTTTGAACTACAGTTAGCAAGTGGAATAAATTGTTTTAAGATAGATGGTTTCATAGGTGTATACTTATCGTCAAACTCATCAAGTTGTATACATTAATTATATGTACCTTTTTGTATGTCAAAAAAAAGATGGATAGAAGCTCTCTGAGGAATTTTAAAATGGGAGAGAGCCCTCAAATAGTAGCAGTTTGCCCAGTGAGACTTAAGTCTAATTAGATAGGATCAGTGGCTATAGGGAATCTATTTATACTCACATTCTAGCACTTTCTGGTTCCCATACAACAGGTTTTCTCCAGAACATATGTGGGGAGGGAGTGTATGCCCTTTCTCCAGAACATATGTGGGGAGGGAGTGTATGCCCTTTTCTTATCCCTTTTTCCAGCGCCCATTCTTTAAAGACCCTTAGTTACTTCATGTCGATACTTTGTTCTTTGTCTTGTTGACTTTCAGATACATTCCCAGCTTTCTCTGTTCTCTTTCATCATATCATGGTGGTGATTTTGTCAAGTCTCACATCCAAGAAGAGCTTTATGAATGAAAAGAAGAAAGCCTATGGCAGTTTTTGCATTTCAGATCCCCCCGTAACAGAGCCTTCCCAAACACTTGTCCTGCTCACCCTCTAGGTGCTTGTCATGGTCTTTGTCTTACCTCTCCTCCAGTAATTGTCCCAACTACAGCTGGGACTTCCTCATTAGTTCAGATCTAGTGACCCAAACACAATTAATTGTCTTTTAACCAAAAGGAAATACTTATCCTACAATATGTTGGTTTATCTTCTACCCGCCCCCCAACTACCACGACCAACAATTTTTGTTCTGTTTCATTTTTGTCTGTTTTTTTATTTATTTAAAAAATGCTTAATTTTTATTTACTTTTGAGAGAGACAGAATGCAATCGGGGGAGAAACAGAGAGACTGAGAGTGAGAGCACAAGCGGGGGAGGGGCAGAGAGCGAGGAAGACACTGAATCCGAAGCAGGCTCCAGGCTCCAGGCTCTGAGCTATCAGCACAGAGACCAACATGGGGCTTGAACTCATGAAACACAATGAGATCATGACCTGAGCTGAAGTTGGAGGCTGAAGTTGGAGGCTTAACCGCCTGAGCCACCCGGGTTCCCAACTCTGTTTGTTTTTTTAAATCTCTACTTCCTTTCTCCATCTCCTAGAGATGAGTTAACCATTCTTTCAGCATTTCATGGGTGCAAACCTAGTGCTGTGCTAAGTACCTTGTATTTATTATTTCATTAACTCTTCAGAACAATTGGTGAAGTTGGTTCCATCTTCACTCCCATTTAGTAGATAGTAAAACTGAGGCTCTGAAGTCCTATATTTAGCATAAGTATGTGTATTAAGACCAAATCTATTGATATGGGATCCCAATAGGTTAATGTTTAAAATACCTCCCTATTCTATGCTAGGCCCTAGGGTAGTTAATGGAAACTGAGAAATAGAAGATATGATCTGTCCAAGCTCTCCACCTAATGGAAAAGACAGATGTACAAAACACAAATTAATGCATGGTACAGAAGTACTTTTACAGAGGTATGGTAGCATTCTATGGCAGAATTCTGAATTCTAAATTCTATGGCAGAAAAAATAAGAAGATAGGCATTTTCCTCATTGCTAACTGAGGGTGTCCTGAAATAGTTTTAGTTATCACAAAAGCTGGCTTTTCACGGTTTCTGTCAGGCACCATAGTTTGTCTCCATAGGTCGTTGATATGAATGCTATACAAAGAGGAACAACAGTTTGAAAAGACATGAGGGCAAAACAGTCTCCCACCTCTGCTGATGGATCAGAAAAAGATACCTGGAATTGGGTTTAATGCCTAAGGAGACAAATATAATTTAATGTATATGTATTCACACATAATTATACAAATACATATACACAAATACACCTAAACATATACATATATACGTAAACATATATACACATAAAACATTCATAAATATCTATACATATATATGTATGTATAAACACATATATGCACAAAAGTGTGTGTGCACATATATAATATACACATGCATCACACATTTCAAGAAGCTGTTTTCTGCTAGCTCTTTAAGGTCCATTAATATTTATATATTTAATAAAATTGACTTGACAGGGTACCTCAAATTTTATATATATATATCTCCTCACATATAACTAATATATTGTGTGGCATTTTGGCGTTATTCTTCTAGCCTAGAAGAAGACTTAAGATGGTTGCAATGATCAGAGTCATGGTGAAGGCATCATCAAAATTAGAACTAGAAATGCTAATCAGATTTCCTCTGGTAGGAGACTCTGCTTCTACACATAAGAAACTGAGGCCAAGAGAAATTAAATGTCTTGACAGAAGAACAGTAGGTGGAAATGTACTTAGAATTCAGAGCTTCTGTCTTGCAAGTGAGTTCTCTTTCTACCTCATCATACCTTTTTTGTCAGGGCTAAATACTGGCCATCTGTCTAATGCAGACTAATTGGAGAGGAGTCTAAGCTGAACAAGTAGAATATGCAGGCCATACAAAACTTAAAGGAAATTCATATTCGCTTCTTGCAAATCCATTTAGGAATTCAAATTCAGCTTAATGAAATAATTTCTTAATTTTATGGAAGGCCCAAATAAAAGCCAGATACACTTTAGAATGGATTCTGTTGCATATTTGCAGTTTCAAATAAATAAGATTTTCTTTTGTCTGGTGGGGGGGCAGGGGGAAGGTGGGATGGGACCAAAGATTCTTCTACTACTCGGTTACCATTTGCATTCATAACATGGGAGACAGGAAGACACTGATGGAACACTTTTTCTGCCGTCTTCATTTTTAAAATGGACAGTGACATGCTTCACAGCAGCATCTCCAAACAAAAGATGACAAATTCCCATTTATTTTCCATCAGTGGCACTGTGCGAAATGTTGTACTAAGTCTAAGCTTGGTGCTCCTCAGGCGCAGAAGTTTTATTCCTACAGCAACGTGGAACTCCCATAAAAATAACTATTCCATTGCCAGTCACTCTGTCAGGAGTATCGGCAGGTTGAAGAAGACTTATCTGATTTCACTAAAGCTGTAAGTCTGAAAGTCTGATCTGTAAATCTGGATGGGAACCACACAAGGGGATGGAAAGCCTGCCAGAAGCGATGACTTTTGTACATTCTCAAAAGAAAGTCATATAAAAACACTAGGTTGAAAGCAAAGCCTTAGATATGAAGCAAAGGATGAAGGGAACTTTTATTGAGCTCTTGCCATGTTCCAGGCATCATTCTGCCAGGTCGTTTACATTATGTACTTAAAACAGTGAACCGGCTTTCCTTTTTTTTTTTTTTTTTTCTTTCATTTTTCCATCAATGTGTGTGTGCATGTCTACAACATAAAAAATTGTTTTGTTGGTACTGTTGTTTTTCCCGATATATAAAATAGGATAATATGCCTTATGGTAAGGATGTTTCTTCAAGATTCCATTAGAATATCTTGTGACTGTAAAAGTTCTAGAATCTTGAAGACAAAAATAAAAGGATAGGAAAGTATAGGAAAAGGCATTAAGAGTTTTTATAAAGAACAGTTTAAAAAAAATCTCTTTAGAATGGGGAATTGTAACTATCACAGTTAAGTATTATTTGGCATAAAGTGTAATCACTCTTAAAGGATAGCATAGGGGAGTTTGGAAGAGTGAAGTAGTCTGTATCCTGATTTTGGTGGCGTTTTACACGAACCAATACATGTTTTAAAATTTGTAGGAAAACCCTCAATTTTGTTGTTTGATGATTTTAAAAATAAAATTTAAAACATTCCAATAAAAGTTGTAATTCTAAGTCAACGATATGTTAAAGGATGTCTAACAAAAATGATATCATTTGGTAATATTGTCAACTGACTATTAAAGCCTAGTCAGTAACAAAAAAGAAGTATCATTATTCCTTACAGAAGACAAAATTAGAGTCTTTACATCTATTTCCTAAAATGTTTTCCTCTGACATCTGTAATAACCCATGGCTATTTCATTGCTTATGCCTCCATTCTGGTTTGGAAAATCAGAAAACAAAAGCCTTTAAGGATTGAGGGTAATAGATAAATGTCCCTGTTGCACCTTCCAGTGGGCCAAATGTGGTGACTTTACTTGGTTCTTATCCTTGTCTTTCTTCATTCATCAGTCATCAGTTCTCTTATTGATTTTTTTTTTTTACAAAGGTCAAGAATATGTTTGTAGGTGACACCAATTGTTTCAAAGAGTTTGTCCCATCTCTTTACTGTTCTGGTTTAAACCCTTTGTGGCGTTTTCTACTGCATGGATAGTGATAAATGGGGTTGAGAGTGACACAGAAATGAACTCAGAAGTAAGTTTATAGTACTGCTGGGGAACATCTGTTAATGTAAATGTTTAAGGTAAAATGTATTAACACTTAAGAGCTGACCAGGCATTTTATTTGCATCCTGCCTTTGGGATTATGCCTTGGTTCCTGCCTGTTTTTACCTTTTATTTGCTGCGGTTCATTTTTTGGAATGGAATTCTAAACACATTTGGATTGCATTTGTTGAAATAAATTGATTAAACAATAAAAATTAGGAGTTATGTTGGTTTTTGTTGGGAGTCTTAGTGTTTAAATTAAAGACATTTTGGGGTACCTGTCTGGCTCAGTCAGTAGAGTATGTGCCTCTGGATCTCAGGGTTGTGAGTTCAAGTCCCATATTGGGTATAGAGATTATTTAAAGATAAAATCTTTTAAAAAATAAATAAAGACATTTTCATGGCTACTTATTATTTATGATTACCTACTATTAAGTAGTTGTTTGATGAAATTTGTTGTCTTCAGCAATGAACTATTAAGGGCTACATTTTAGGGCTATCAATATGATGAAATGAATGAGTTGGTGTTAAAAATCACCATCAATGCTATTTGAAGTATACTGTAGTTTCCTGATCTCATGATAAAATAGATAAGTTTGAACATATCCATTTTATTTTAACCCTTTAAAGTATATTATTGGAAAAGAAATTCCAGTAACATATCTTTACTGTTCATTGGAAAATAGTCTTCTTTGAAAGGGAAAATGAAACTCAGCTACTAGATGTAAACAAAAACATACTTATTTTCAGCTTCTACCTAGTAACGTAATGGCTCGGGCTTATAGAATGTTTTACTTACCATAGCAGTTCTACCCAGTGCAAGAAAGAACAGAAAAAGAGGGAACAATGAGATCAGAGGGAGGGAAGTAGTGAGAGAGAGGGAGGAAAATAATCTGAATACAAGATTATTTAAATAAATGAGTAAGACTATTTTCTGGATGGAAATCATACTGGAGTTTTCTTTTGTAGAAACTTCTGAATATGATGTGTAAAAATGATTAGAAACTTTGAATGGTTTCCCTCTAGGTGGATAGAACTACCTGTTCAATTGTAATGATTCTGATGATCTTGCCTCTTAAGCTCTTAAGCTTGTCCTTTGGGATCAGCAAAAATGTCCCATTTTCTCATCTCCCATTTGAGCTGGGCTTGATTGATGTGTAATTAAGATCACTAAGGAGTGATGATAAGAGCTGCAGAGTCTCTAAATTTTTCTATGATGATTTTTTTTCTCTTTTCCTTTAAAGACCTTTCTTGTGTTTCTTACACTGGCAGCTTGGTGTTGGGGGAAGGGAGTTTGGTTTAGGGTGATAGAAGATAGAATATGGGGTAGGCACAATTTTGAGCTGCAAGGAAAAGATCCAGGGAGAATCCAGCTGAAACTGTAACCTCTTAGACTGGATGAAACCTTACAGGTCACTTAACCAAGATAGGAAACAGTATTCTGAGGCAAAGCTATTTTCTCCAGTTTCCACATCCAGTCTGGAGCAGAGGCAGGAAGGAAACCAAAACTTTGCCATTCCCAGTCCTTTGTCTTCTCTACTAGGGAACATTCCTCTCTGTAACTTGGGATCTTATACTCTTCTTTGTCAGCACTTAAGAAGTGAATTTTAGCCTTTCCCTCATCTATGCTAGAACTCTATGTCTGGCAAAGTTAAAAGAGTGACACAGAATAATATCTGCCCTTGAATTAGTTATCTCATTTTAAATTGAGGTTACATGCTGCAGAGATGCAGGTTTGCATAGGAAATATGGCTGTTCTGTTACCCAGTGGACTGCTTTGCATCCCATCTAATGGACATTGCAGGATCATTATATGTTCTTGAGTTATGTCCGCATTTAGTGAAAGGTGTGTAAAATGAAGGCTTTTTCTCAACTTTTCAGTACTTCCTTTTATTTTCTTCCTAATAAAATTAGTTAAATTTTAACTGTAAAGTGAAAATAAATACTGAAACATGTTTGGATTTCAGTGTGATTCTCTAACACTATAAAATATTAGGTGATCTCCATAGAGATGAACAGTTATTGAATGAGCCAGAGGCAGAAGGTCTTTCTTATAGTCCTATTGAGTGTAAAGCCTGATGAAAATTTGAATGTGAACTGGGGAAACAAATAGATCTTAATTTATAAATTATAGATGAGAGTTCAGATGAGGAAGAGTTTACATCCTTTTCTGAAAAATAATAATACTCTGGAGGGAGAAGTACACAATTATTACAACAGCTTGGCAAGTCTTATGTTTGTATGAATGGGTGGGAACACAGAACTAGTTGTGCCAGGTACAGGTAGAGAAGGCTTCACAGTGGTGTTGACTTTTAAGTAGACTTGAAGAGAGGCACCTGGGTGCTCAGTCGGTTAAGTGTCCTACTTCGGCACAGGTCATGATCTCGTTGTCTGGGAGTTTGAGCCCCATGTTGGGCTCTTTGCTGACAGCTTAGATCTTGGAGCCTGCTTCGGATTCTGTCTCCCTCTCTGTCTGCACCTCCCCTGCTCATGGCTCTGTCTCTGTCTCTGTCTCCCTCAAAAGTAAACAGACATTAAAAAAAATAAAGTAGACTTGAAGAATAAAGATTTCCTGGTAGACAAGAAGGAGGACAATCTAGGTAAAAGAGTTAAGGAGAAAACTCATAACTACACATGTTTCCATGGGAGCCTAACCCAATACAGTCCCATTTAACCCAGTCAAAACCGATGCTCGTATCTTTATCACATTCTTTTAAAGGGACATGTGCACAACTCCTTGAACAAGAAGTAATGGTGATGTTTGCCATCTTAACTAAAAAATACATATTTTTGAGGACTTTCCTGGAAGAGTCTTCCAGAGAGAAGGTGATACTTTCAGCTACACTTGGCAAGATTTTGAGGTGCTAGATAGCTTGTGTGTTTGAGCAGTAATAGCTAACCATTCTCTGATTAAAGCAACACTAGTGTTCAAGTGAGTTGAAGCAATCTCAGAATAATTGGAAATTGCCCTAGGCTAACTACACTTGAAATGAGATGGGGAATTCCTTTGGGAACAAAGCAAAGCTTTCCTGTGTTACAAGGAGGGCAATGGTATCTGATAGGTCAGAGAGGGAAAAGGACTGGCTAGTATCTTATAAAACCTGTCCATGTCTGTTGCAATATTTCAGATAAATCTCTTTCACCATCTGAACTTTGAGGTGTCTCAGCTTCCACTTAATAAGAAAAATTGCTTGAGCTTCTTTCATTTTGCTCACCATCTAAACTCTTTTCCCTGAAGATTAGCATAAAATAAGGTGACTTGAAGGACCACGTGAAATGGGAACCCTTTACTTCCTCTTGCTAAAGGTGGTAACTAACTTTGCCCTGCCTCAACCTCCCCCAATTAGTAACATCATTCCAAATCCCATTAAGGTGATGAACGATGAGAGCAAATGTTTGAACACTTAAGATCCTTCCCTTCTTTCCCTGAAGTTTCAGTGTATCCATGTGTATGTGTTTAATAGAGTCTTACGTATTTTATTATACTGTAAATAATGATACTCTTTGAAGAGAACAGATTTCTTAGATTTTCCTTATGAGTTGGGCTGAAGTCAAGGATTCTCTTCATAGTTCTGCAGATGTAGTACCTGTGGAAGGAAAGGATTAACTTAGAATGTACTTGAAGTTTATATTAGAAAGAGGATAAGTTAGCCATTTGAGTGATGACAATTTTTGTTATGATATTGGCTTTAATATTTCTTGATTCCTTTTTGTCCTATTAGCCCTTTTTTGTATGTCATGATGAAAATGTGTCTTCTCAGTAAAGGATGGATATAAGACAGGTAGAATCATGATGCAGCTGTTTAATTTTAAGAGATATCTTTTCTAATCTATGTAATTATTAACTGTCCCAGACACGTAGGCCGTTTCAGTGAAACTTAGAAAGGAAGGACATTTTGCACAACTAAATCTTTTAATCGGTAACGATATGACAGCAACCAAAAAAACACAATGAAAGAATAAAACAATAACAAGAAACATGGTTTCATGGTTTGGGTATTTCTGTCAGGATTTTTGGGGATGTGGTGTTGGTGGCAGGAAAGGACAGAGGCATTCAGCCATCTTTTATTATCTTCTACTTGTTCTGCCTCATGAGAATCAGCCAATGCAGGCTTATTGAGTAGCTGCCATATGCAAAGCCACGGTGGGGAGGGCACTGGGGGTAGGAACCCCTGACTGCAGGGTATTAATAAACTTCCAGGGAAATTACAATCTTAGTGCTTAACAATATATTAACAACTCAAATACCAAGTGAGTAGAACAAAAACCTACTTTTAGTTTCCAAGAAAGTTAGTTGACAGTAAACAAGGAAGTTACCTTAGTAAGAAGGTTGTTTGCTTTAAGCTTCCATAAATGGGAAGAAATTAAATAATCAGAGAGATTATTATTATCAACCTTGTAGATGAGAACAGCATCATAAACAAAAGTGTGTGAGCCCAATTCCTATAGATAAGGGATTTTTTCTCTTCCTTGTTTGACAGTTATTTCATACAGGAATAAAAAAGGCCAAACATAGTCATAAGGGTTTGGCTTTTGCTTTCTGCCTCCAGGTTTTCAAGAAACACTGAACTCACACTTAGGAATATTTTGACAAGCTTAGAAATCTTTTCAAAAAATAACTTGTGTGCGTGGCAAGACATTACTAAAATCAGAGGGTTTTTTGCCCCCATGGAGATGATGACTACAGAGTTTTTCATTCACACCCTCAAACTCGTGTAGAGAGCAGCTGATATCTTTCTATATATTTCAGGGCCATTCAGGAGACTTAAAAGGAATAGAGAAGATTTTTTGGAGGGATCTCTTATACTTACTGCACCTGTTCACCTATTTCAAGAACACTTACTTGACCTGAATTAAGACAGTGACTTTTTCATTTCTCAGTTTGAGGCGTAAGTGGGAAGTTTGCCTTATGTTTGTGTTTTTGATATAATCACAAAAATCATATCTGAATACTTCCTTCAGTCACGTCTGTAAACGAACACATTTTGGATTGCTATAATGATGAGGCCACCTTCCATTTTATATTTCAAAAAATAGCCAAATTATCAATTTTATGGAGGATTGATTACACTATAACTTCAAAAACACTTTCTCTTAAAATAGCAAAAAAAAGTAGCTAAGGGCTGAGGCCTCCCTTGGTTCTAGATTTGATGGAATAATACTCATCCCCTTATGCAGAAAATCTACTTTTCTACTTCTACCTAATTGCTTCCCAGTTAACTTAGGGCAGTTATTATTAAGGTCTCTGAATATGCATCTCTGGATGTGAAGCATCACATGAAGGTGCCCAAGCATTTGGAAACTCTTGCCTTCCCTTCTAGAGAAGAAGGTAGACCTAGCTAACATGTGCAGTGACCTTTAGGTTAGACATGCTTCTTTACCCTGTGGATTCACAGTCTTCTAATTGTATTTGATTTCTGGGTTTTGTCTTTGTCTTCTCCCTTATCTTTCTCCTTTACTTCTCACTCCTCTTAGTTGACTCTCAAGTTGCATCTTCTGTCACACACAACCCCCCCCCACCTGCCTTTCCTAATTATTTCCTTCTCCCTGCCAACTGCTAATACTAACATGGCCTCCTATCTGGCACTTCCCTCATCCTCAATGAACCTTTGCTCCCCATTGCCTCTTGTCATTCCATCCACTATTCAGAAATCTTCATTTGCAGCCCTCCACCACTTGTCAACAGAGGAAAGTCCACCTCATTAGGAAGTAGACTTTATCTTCCACCCTGCATAGCACGTATTAGGGATTCACAGAACATGCAGGTTACAGACTCAAGCTTGGAGTGTGACCCAGACATACATGGTATTAGAAAGAAACAAAGTCTTTAGTAGGAATTGACTGATAATTTTCCAGTATCTAAAGCCTTAATTTTTTAGTGGAGACATAAAAACCAAGATTTAGAGATAAAGAGCCTGGAAGAAAAACAGAAATCCCAGAGCGTACAAGCCATATTGCCAAGCACAACATGAGGCCCCAAAGGAGGTCCCTGTGTTACTGATGTTTGTCTCCAGCAGGAAACAGTACCATCTCAGCCAGCCATCTCAGTAAAGAAAGTGACCCAAAATGGACAGAATGAAATAAGCATTATTCGTCTTTTATCTCCAAGAAAAGTGTGTCTTAATCAATGTCATTTTGTGTTTGGGTATGCTGCGTGTTATAAAAGCACCTAGCCCATTGCCTGCTACATAGTTGTTATTTGAAAAATAAAAAATTGACCATGAATGAGGTTGAAAGAAGCTAAGGGCATATTGCATAAGGCCTTGGATGTGGAGATAAGAAGTCTGCATCAATATAACAGGTAGTGAGAAGCTCCATCCATATTCCTTTATATACCATGTTCTTTTTCACAAGCAGGTAACAAGAAAAAAATTAATAACAGCATTTTATAACAGAAATATAAGTTGCATCTGGTATACATTCCGTCTCTGATTCCTCAGGAGGTTTTCCACACCCCTCCCCTATCCCTGCTTTCCAGCTGATTTGACAGAAGGACAGAAGGATTAAGAAATCAAGTAGCTTATCTGAGAGGTTCCCCACAGGCACTTTGTCCCAGGTGTTCCTGCTTGTAGCTTATATAATCAGGAGAATTCTGTGTGCTGAGGGTATTACTATAAAGGTGATTGTTTGAGTCAGTGGGTGATGGTGTCAAGGCAATTATAGCCAGGTGATGTGTGATCTTAAAGACCTAGTTAGTGCCCCAGGAGACCTGGAGACAGGGTTTCCTTCATACCTTTGCAATGGAACATTCTGATGTGAGGTGGCACCACTTACCAAACAGGAACAAAAGTGAATGATTAAGGTGGGATGGGGTGGGCAGCGTGTTCCACTATTGCTTTGGGGGGAAAAAAAAACGCTCCATGTTAATCTTTTCTAATATGTCCCTTCTTCTTATGTTTATATTTTTGTTAGGTTTCTTTGTTCACTTAAAATGGAACTAAACCCAAACTATGTGAATTGAACTTGGTTTCCCCTTTGAATCTAAAAACAAAATAAAACAAAACAACCAAAAAACCCACAATAATTAAAGTTATTTGTAAAAAGGAAATGGAAAGGACAATAAATTAGCTGTATTTCTTTCTGTTTAATTTGCTTCTAAAGATTATTTATAATAGTTAATTAAAGTTGTGGAAGGCTTAGCATTTGTGTCCCATTTGTGGGCACTAATCCTAACATATAGGGAATCCATTTGAAACTGTCTCAGTTGAGTATTAGGACAAAGGTGTGTCCCTAGAGAGATCAGAGACCCTATTTTATTTTTCTCCTTCACTTTTCTTTTTTTTAAATTACATGATTAATACATGCTATTGAAAAGATTTCAAAATATTGTTGACCCTTGAACAATACCAATTTGAACTGCATGGTTCCACTTATATGTGGATTTCTTTTCAATAAATATGGTAGAGTACACTAAATGTATTTTTTTCTTATGATTTTCTTAACATCTTTTTTAGGCCACTTTACTGTAAGAATAGAGTATATAATGCATATAACATAAAAATATGTTAACTGATTATGCTATTGGTAAGCCTTCTGGTCAAGCCTATTAGTAGTTAAGTAGCTTTGGGGGAATCAAAAGTTATATTCAGATTTTTGACTGTGTGGGGGGTTGGTGCCCCTAATCCCCACATTGTTCAAAGGTCAAGTATATACCGAAGAAGATAAAAAAAAAAAAATGAAAGTCCCCTTTGACCATATCCAACCCTATTCCTCTTGCTCAAGTGGGGATCACGGTTAACATTTCAGTGTACAGACGTCCAAACCTTTTGCTCTACCTTTACAAATAGGAATGTGCACCCATGTACACACAGGTATCACACACACACCTCCTCAAAAAAGATTACTTAGTTTTCATACCGAGTCATATAATACCTATATGTCCGGGACATCTTCCCCTGTTAGTACATGCAGAAATATGTAGGCTCTACTTAAATTCAAAGTGAAATAACCTGTGAAACTTTGCTGGCACTGCCTCCTGTATATTTGCTTTCAAGTTGGAATGGACAAAAAGTGACTGAAATTCGCTAGCCTGTTTCTACCACAGATTGATGGCTTGGTTCTCTGGTTAAATGAGCCCCATGAAAGAGCGAGTGTAGCAAACTCCCACCAGGCCCCAAAGTTCTTGAAGAACTTGCATAGTGACAGGCCCTCGGGTCTTCCTTATTCCCATTTTTAAAAGGATAACAGGAACAGTTTCCCCAAAGGCCCTGTCCAGTTGGTCTGGTTTCTTCTGAGCTGTCTAACTCTGCTTGCACTGGGCTTTGCAGGGCCTGGGGTTGAGTGCTGGAGAAGTGGAGGGTGTCATCTGGATTCACTCACTCATTCACACATCCGCTTATTCATTCTCAACATTTATCATATGGCAGACCCTGAGCATAGTGCTAGAGATAGCTACCAAACAAACATGGCCCGTTCATTGCCTAAGGACATTATACATCAGTGAAGGATACAAATAAGGAAACAGGCAATTACAGGAAAGTGTGAACCATGTGCTGGCCAGTGTGATATAGAGGGTTCTAGGCAAACTTGAGGCCAGGAGGAGATGCTTCCTGGACGAGACATCTCATATGAGTACTGAAGGGTGATTAGAACTTAGCTGGGTGAACAGGGCTGTGGAGACAGGAAGTGTTGGAGAAGGAGGGGGGCACGTGACAAAGGTCCAAGGTGCCTGTCAGGGGCTGACAGGTTAGGGCAAGTGATGGCCTTACTGGCCTCTTAAAGGAGTTTGAAGTTTATTATGAGAGTCATGGGGAACAACAGAAGACTTTTAAGAAGGATGAGGTTGTGATTTGTAAGGTTTATAAGGTGGAAAACAGATGGGAAGGGCAGGGAGATCATTAGTATGCTAGGATGCTGTTGAGGATGCTGGGGTAGGAGGTGATGGTGGCTTTAATGAGGGCAGTGGAGGAGAGGCTAAAGAAATGGACAGAGCTTGAGGAAGCATTTCTTGCATCCTGTGAGCAAGTCTGTGCTGTCCCATAAGCCCCAACTGATTTTGGCAACTTACAGGCGAAGCAGTTAACTCTGACATTGTAAAGCTAAATGTGTGTGGTGCAGAGGCTAGATAAATATCTGTCTCTGGGGGTATATATATACAGGAGCATTTTTTATTTTGTTTTGTTTACAAGAGATAATTGCACCTGAGGCTGGAGCTTGCTCACCCTATCTTTTGGACTCAGAGTACAGTGCCTGGTCTATTTTCTACATGACTGGGCTTTACTTCAGAACTGACGAGTCATATATCATTCTGATTGATTTTTTTCTTTTTTCTTTTTTTTTTTCTCCTTTCAAATAGAGGGGGAGGGGGAGAATAGAAATTGTGATGATGGAATATCAGGGCAACTCAACCCAAATATGCAATTATCAGGAGTGCCCTGAGTCTAGCTCTGTTGTCCTCTTGTTTTGTTACTCAGAGCTCAGATAGATAAGTAGGTGGTGAGGTCAGGCAATGGGTAAGGGAAAATAGATAAGTAGCCCAGTCTTAGAGTGTCGTGGTGTCTGCCAGAGGGAAATGGTAAGAAGGGGACATAGCAGAGATACGGAATGACCAACCAGTGTCCTGAGTGGTGGGGTTACAGCTAAGCTCTAAATCTTCTATAGAGTTTCCACTGCTCCTGGATTCTTAGGTTTGCTTTCACGTGTGTCTTCCCCTTTAGCTTCCTTCTCCTTAGTGCCAGTAATTCCAAGGCACAGGCTCCAAAGCTTAAGCATCAATTTGTATTAAAGGAGAAAGATGCAGACTAAAGGGGTGTGTGTGTGTGTGCACGCATTTTAGAAGAAATCCTTTGTAAAGATAAATGGATTTCAAAAAGTGGATGGGTCTGGGTCTGTATCACAGTGAAAATTGCAAAATTTTTGTTCTCTTTTCAAATTTATATAATTCTGACTTTGTTTGATTCACTGATACAGTTCTAAAGGATTAGGATCTTCAGACAAAATAATCCTTCCATTATATATATCCTCTTAACCTGAGTTCCTTTACCCATTGTCTACCCTCTACTTCTCTATCTGAGCTCTGAGTGAGAAAACAGGAAGACAGGAGAGCTAGACTTGCATGTATCTGTTAAGGTTTTAAGAGAATTATGAAATTTTTTAACGACAGTGAGTACTCATCGATGAGTTGTAGAAATGTATGCCCATCATCACCTTTCTCTTGAATTCCAACCAACCTCAGTGAATTCCCTTGGCCATCAGATATTGAGGGGAAAAGTACTGGGCTAGAGTTGAGGTGTGAGGGATGGGAATATAGGCAGAGAAACAGTTAAAAAATGAGGCTTAATTGGGGCACCTGGGTGGCTCAGTCGGTTGAGTGACTTCAGCTCAGGTCATGATCTCACAGTTCATGAGTTCGAGCCCCACATCGGGCTCTGTGGTGAGGGCTCGGAGCCTGGAGCCTGCTTCGAATTCTGTGTGTGTGTCTCTCTCTCTGCCCCTCCCCTGCTCATGGTCTCTCTCTCTCTCTCTCTCTCAAAAATAAACATAATAAAAATAAAATGAGGCTTATTTGTTTTAAATCTCTGACCCATACATATTGGCTTCAAAAAGGTGGTGGTGGGGTGTGTGTGTGTGTGTGTGTGTGTGTGTGTGTGTGTTTTAGAGAGGGAGAGAGAGGAAGGGAGAGATGGAGAGAGAGCGAGCATGTGCATGTGAAATAGAAAAAAAATACCAATGAATCAAAAGGGACAGGTCATTTTGTTGAATGTAACCAAACTCCTGAGCATTCTGAGATTCGGAGCAGTCATAATTTCTGACTGCCATGCCTTATGCTAATGTGGCTGTTGTAGGCTTCTGCCAAGATGGCCACTTTACTCCTGCTTAATTTTTCACCCTAATGGTAGTGGTGGAGGCCTGGGGATCTACAGTCAGCTTTTACCAGTTTAACTGGCTGCCACCACAGGCCCTTATAAATTATTATTCTTATTTAGCACTCAAATCTACAATTTATTTATTTCCTTCATATTCTCTAAAATATAGTTATAGACTTTAGTCTGAGTTAGCTATGCTTCATTGTTCTTATAAATCCATATCTGTCATTAACAATAGGCTAAACTTTTTTGGATGCTAAATATTTGTACCCCCTACAAGACAGACTGGTAGTTTACCAGAGTTTTATTCATTTATCCATGCATATGAGATTTACTAAGTACCTACTTTATAGTTGGCAATGTTTTTGGCACTGGCAGTAAAACAATGAATAATATGCATTAGTTGGAAAAATATTACCAAAAATGTCTAGAAAATACCAGTCAGATTTGAGGAAAAATACTTCTCTGTACTGATAGTCTCAATATAGTTTTTCTCCCCATTATCTGCACAGCTCCATGGGAAACCCTTGCAAAGTTTTTTTTTTCCATTATTTTTAGGTCTGCCTTCTGGATTTCAAGAAGTTGTCTTTGCCTTTAGTAGGGTTATCTATTATTATTTTTTGCCTAATGTCTTAGGAAAAATATTTTCTTATTTATTACTGATGATTGTTATGGAATGTGGGAATAATCACTGGAAACCAATATATGAAAATTTTGTTTTAAGAATTCATATGCATATGAACAAGCAAAGGGTGCTTTCTGTTTTGGATTCCAGACTCTAGACATTTTTCAAAATGTTTTACCAACTATCCTAGTTCCACTATTCCCAGCTGGTTGGCTGATTTTCTGTCTCTTTCTCTCTTAAGTTCTCTCCCTCCTTCCTGTCTTTCCTCCCTCCCATCCACCATTGCTTTCCCTGGAAAATCTGTGCTCAATATGCTGGCAAGAAAGAGCAATCATAAGTATTAGTGTAATTAGTGTAATTAACATACAGGGAATGATTTTCCTTTTATCCTCTTACTGTGTTTAAGCACTCATAACTATTGACTGAAAATACTTACCTTCTTTGAGCCTTGCTTTCCTACCTATACAACTGTGCGATATTTCCTTTAAAGATGGAAGTAATATGTGGGGAAAAAAATCCTCATGCTACATTATCTACATTGCCCATATTTGGTTCTCACTAGTCCTCTCTGTGAGTCAGTGCCTGATTCACAGAGTCCTGACGCCATGTTTCCATTGCTTTGACCCACATTCTCCTCCTCCAGTAGATCTCGATGCTCTGTTCGTGCTTGCACCTATTACTCAAGGTTTCTGTTTTGCTTTCCTTACCTCATTTGTCTAAATCCTCCCCAGGTTAGTCTTGACCCTGTTCTACCACAGACAAATCCATTTCTGATTGTTAAGTCAGTGTGCTCTTGAGAAATTTAGATTTTAAGATAATTTTGATATACAATATTGAGAAAGAAGCTCAACCTTAAGGCAGCCTTTAAGTGTTCAGCCAAAGCAGTTCCTTGGTCAAAATGACTTTTTTCCCCTTTTGTCATGATGCCTGGATTTTCTTCAATGTAGACTAATTCTTTCACTCTTTAATGGTTTTTAGGTATCTAGACTTTTCTTCTAAACCCTAGGTACTCCTGGTTAGCACCTGAAACCATCATCAGTTGACACCTCAAATGGGCTAAACTGAAAGCAAGGTCTTGCCAAAATGAATCATACCTTGAGGTTGGAGAGCAAAGGAGACAGGAAGAGAGAAAGTACCAGAAGCAGATTTATTCTTGCATCTCAGTTTTGTCAACAGCTAGCCTGCTGTAATCCCAGGAGTTTTGGTTTTGCCAGTATCTAAGAAAGCCCTGGCTGTGTGTATCTTGGTAAGAGGAAGTAGAATAGTCATTTTTCCCTACTTCCCACAGGTAAGTGTGCCAACTTTGTGGCTTAGGGAATGCATTTACTTAGACCTTTATGAGATGATTTTTGATTCTGCAGGCTGGATTAATGGGTCCAAAAGGAAAGGGAGAAACATCACTGAATGAATAATTTGTGGCCAAATTGAGTGAACCGATATTTATTCTCTGCCTAGAGTTTGTGGCTCTATTCTTTCTCTTATTTTCTACATTGCATTTAATGGATGTGCCAGGAATGAATAATCCCCTTATCAGTTATTTCAATATATCCTTTACCACTTTTGAAGAGGAAGCTTTTGTGTGTTTTTCATGTAAATGTAATGTCCCCCCACTACTAAATACAGTAAGTACCATTGTGCTAACACATAGGATTCTCACAGCCTGTGCTTCATGTCAGAAATGGTGTGCAAAATCCCAGCAGTTGGCTGCAAAGCCTGCCCTGAAGATCAAATAAAGGGGACGTGTACGTGTTCTTAACAAGTGCTGAACAGGTTGTTTGGGGTTACATTGGTTACATTACTCTCCTACAGCTGCTTCTCAGAAAGAGATCCTTCTACAAAGTGCTTGTTAATCCTCATACCTTTGGAGAACTCTTCTGGGCTGCTATCTAAATCCACATCACAGAGCAAACTGGAGTAATGAGCCCTTGGCAAAGTTGCTGGGAAGAGGACAGCCCATAATGCTCACTTTATCTGAGACTTAAGATGCTTTCTTATTGCCGAGTTAAAGCATCCCTGCCATCCTGCTCTGGATGCACTCTGCCTCAGCCAATCTCAGATTTACAATACAAAAACAATCTCAACTAAGCAGATTTGTTTAATGAAAATGTATCCCCCTATTTTAAACTTTTGTGTAAAACCCCCCCCAAAAGCACGTATGTTATTGCATATGCTTGAAAGAACCTGTTTACTTTATAGTTCCTTTTTGTTTGCACCCTCTTTGCATTTTCTTCTCTAATTAGTGGATGTATGCATCATCTCTTGACAATAAGGGGAGTATTTTTTTTCCCCTTCATTGGGTAGTTTCCTAGGAAAGGAGCTCATGGCATCACTCTGGCTCTGGGTGTGCTGCTTGCTTTCCACACATTCTCCCCCCACCACACTTTTCTTGTAATGTTGCTGAGTCTGGCTAATTAGATCCTTTCTCTAATTTAAGTTGCTTTCATTTAACTCACATTGAGGATGACTGCTACTTATGCTCACAGAGCTGTTGAGTTTAAGAGCTCAGAGAAAAGCTCCCCACTGAGATGTCTAAATATCGCAGTGGTGCCTGGAAAAGGAAGCACATCAGAGTGCTTTGGGCAGCAAGTAACTGGGATTCCTGACCACTTGTATTACAAGATGACTGTTGTGGTTCCAGATATCTTTACAATTCGACATTGAAACGCTAAAAGGAAAAATAGATTTTCTTACGTATCTCACTTTTTATCAGGGAAGAAAACTTTCCCCAAAAGTCTTTCTATTCCCCTCCCCTCCTCCAACTCCCAGCAGAGTTCCCTTCATGTCTGATTGGTCAAACTGAACATTTTGTCACTCTTAAATCAGCCACTGACAAAGGAGAGTGGAATTTCCATGATTAGGATAACCTAATCGTGATACATCTCCTGGGGCTGGGCCCATGTTCATGAGCACAGTGTTACCCAATTCCTGAGCAAAATCAAAATTCAGTTAGTTACCAGGTAGAGAAGAATAATTATGGAGTAGGCAACCATACAATAGCATTGCTGCAAGAGGAATCATAAATCGGTTTCTAGGTATTTTGTACGCCATTTGCAAGGGTTTGCTAAACAGTTTTCTATTTGGTTTGAGATATTTTCAAGTTACTATATTATTTCTTAGTCAGAGTCCATCTTGGACCCCAATTATCTCACTGAATGCAGAGAAGAAGGCATAAAAGAATATAGGGGATTCCTGGGGAAAAATAAGCAGGAGGTGTCCAAGAAAAATCTCCTATAAACAGGTGACCATATAATTTATAGTTTAAATCAGGACACTTTGAGAATCAAAGGGAGTGCTATGAATGATTCTACCAAATCGACAGCTAGAAATCATCCTAATAAAACTAAAATATATGTTAAATTCAGGTTTATAGGAGGGAGTCTATTTTTGAAATGTTATAGAAAAGCTAAAATTATTTTTTAAGTTTTCTTAGGTGGAGAAATATTTATTTCAAATCATAGAAAATTTCCAATTTATATGGAAACGTTTTTACGTTTAATTTTGTTCAAATTAATGTCATGTGAGACATTAGAAAATAAGACTTAGAAAGGGTACAATCGCTTTTTCTGTACTCACACCTTGAAGATCTTCAGATGAAGTAAGAAAACAATATTAGCATATATAAAATCAAAATATTGCATATTGGTTTCTGTTTGCTGGAAAACTATGAATGTTTATCTTTTATTTTATCCCATGCCTGTGCCAAGTGTTTCTCTAATTTCGTCTAACCTGCCAGAGCTTAGCTGTCACTGATATTTTTGTACTTAGGATCATTTTGGTCTTGGCTGCTGACGGAAGCTGGAAAAGCAGCTTTGTGTGAGGGAATAACCAAAACAGAAGAAGAAGAATTGTCTACAGGCAAAATGTGTCCAAGCATGAATGAAATGTGTGAATAGTTATGCGAGGGGAAAGGGAAAAACCAGTGGTTCTGCCCTCAAAGAAAATAACCCCTGAGTACTTTCTTCCCTTTAGGTAGTTTAGTTTTGCATTTTGCTCCTGTTCTCACAGAATGTTCTCTGTCAATCACAATAAAGGAATGCCTTTTCATTGAAACAGACCACTGACTCTGTTTTAGTGACTGTATGTATCTGAGAGAATGAGAGGCACAAGAAGAAACCTAAATATAATCACATCTAGGGTAGGTTATTTCAGAATTGAATGTTGATATTGAGACAGTAAGAGGAGTTATTTTGAAAGTCCCAAATCATCCCTCTCTTCCACTCAATTTCAGCTAGAAAGTAATGCAGAATTTTCATGAATAGTGAAAAAACTTGTACTTTCCTGTGTTTGTAATGTTTAGTCTTTTAGTCTTCTTAAGAATAGGATCCAGTGACTTGCTTTTTCTTACTGGTGCAGTGTGCCTTTTCTCAAGTGATCTAAGTAAGACTGTGTGATTGGTACTAAGATGTTGCTTTGATTTCTGGCTTATGTTATTAGATCTTGGATCTTAGAAGTGAGTAGTTCATTAAAGATCAGCTTTCTATCAAAAATTAAACAGAAACCTCAGGTTTCTGAGCAAACCTCTATTTTTCTTATAAAAGGGCTATTTCTTGGTCTGCAAAGCTGCTAATCTGTGGGTTACATTCACTCTAGGCTCCCAGAAAGACTAGGTCACCCCCTAGGTTTTGATGATAGTATTGTCATTTAGATGGCAAACAAGGCATGAAATACCCTGTCACAGAACTCAACATCCCAAAATGGGGGCAAGAAACCCCTCACCTTTAGGTGTAGTCAAAAGCCACTGTGTTAATTTATATCATGTTCCAGTATCTGGCTCATAATATGCAGGTTGTGTGTTGCTCCCAGGGAGCATTCTGTTTGGTCCCAAACTGCAGAGAAATAGGTGGATCTGGTGGATTCATGGGGATGTGGAAACAACAGCCCTACTGATGAAACATTCCCGGCAGCTCATAATTATCCTTCTGATCTTTACATGGGTGTCCTAAGGGGCAAATAAGAAAGTGGCACAGAGCAAACTTAATACTCAGGTAGAAGAAAGCATCCAGTTCTCTAAAATTTATATGCTGGAAGAACTGGCTGTGTCCTCTACCTTACTCTTGGCATATGGCTAACAGCCCAGCCAGTAGCCTTCTAAAAACGTTGGGGGAGGATTCAGGGGTGGTGTTTTCAGCATCCTCCAGATACTAAGTGCTGCACTGTCACGCTAGTGAAATGCGTCTCAGGTTTAGCCGAACTATTTATATATATTTATATTAATGTTTATCTTTATTTTTCTAATCCAAACTTAAATCATTCCAGAGTCCCCACTTTCTGGACTGGGAGGAAACTAAAGGATTTTCTTTTGTTTTCTTTTTTTTCTTTAATTTTTTAATGTTTATTTTGAGAGAGGGAGAGAGCGAGCTAGGGAGAGGGAGAGGGAGAATGAGTGAGTGGGGAAGGGGTAGAGAGAGACAGGGAGACAGAATCTGAAGGAGACTCTAGGCTGTGATCTGTCAGCACAGAGCCCATTGTGGAGCTCCAACTCACAAGCCATGAGATCATGACCTGAGCCAAAGTCAGATGCTTAACCAAATGAGCTATCCATGCACCCCAGGATTTGCTTTTGCTTTTCTTACAATGGGATATATATATATATATATATATATATATATATATATAGTTCTGTACATATAGTTCTTAGTTCATCGTGGGGTCATCTTTATTGCTGTTTTTTGGCTCTAGGTGCCAGTGATGTTCTCCCACTGACCACCAGTCAGCCTCTGGCAAACATCTCTATCTTGGGTGCTACATGGAAGCAGAGCACTGGTCTCTGCCACCTAGATCCTTGTTGTGGGCTGAATTGCGTCCACACAAAATAAAAGAAGATAGTTTGAAGTCCTAACGTCTGATGACTATAAATATCACCTAGTTTAGAAATCAGGCTTTTATAGATGTGATTAAGACATAATTAAGTTGGGGTCATTAAGTAGGTGGGTCTCTAAGCCAATATGGCTGGTGTCCTTATAAAAAGAGAAGAAACACAGAAACACACACGTACAGAGAAGAGAGTGCTGTGAGAAGCCACAGCACACATAGGAAAAACATCATGTGACAACTGAGGCAGAGATTGGAATGATATGTCTATAAGCCAAGGAACACCAAGGATTGCCAGAAATACCAGGAGCTAAGGGAGAAGCAGGAAACATATTCTTCCCTAGAGCTTTCAGAGACAACATGGCCCTGCTGATATCTTGATTTCAGAATTCTGATCTCGAGAATTGTCAAAGAATACACTTTTCTTTATTATCCCAGTTTATTATGGCAACCTTAAGGAAATGACAGAGGCACCTTCTTTACATTCCCTGCTCCAGACCCTTACATTTCTCAGCCAAAGTCCTTCTGCGTCTCCCTTTCCCTGGAATCATTGTGCATAATCCCTTTCCACTGAATCTTTGGAAACACAATGCTGACCATACTTCCTGGGGTTGCAGAGGATAAAGAAAATGCTACTACAATTTAGTATTTTTCTGGATGTCTTACCTTGTTCCACTTATATTTTCAGGAGGCAAGTTTTTGGAGAAAAGATACAAGAAGCAAGAGTGTGTTAACAGTTTCCAAGGTGAGGGGCACCTGGGTGGCTCAGTTGGTTGGGCATCTGATTTCCCCTCAGGTCATGATCTTGTGGTTTACAAGTTCGAGCCACGCATCAGGCTCTGTGATGACAGCTCGGAGCCTGCTTTGTATTTCCCTCTCTCTCTGCCCCTACCCTGCTCATGCTCTGTCTTTCTCTCTCTCAAAAATGAATTAACATTAGAGGAAAAAAAAGAAAAAAAGTTTCCAAGGTCAAACATCCTGGTCCCCTGACTCTGTTCACTCTAAGATGGCTCTTCATGTAGAGTGTCTCTTACAGCTTAAACTTGCCATTTTTTTTTCTAGCAAATCTTTACTGAGTACAAGGCAATGAGGAAAAATACACTTGAGTTTCAATGAGCTAACAACCGAGAGAGACCTGAAGAGTTACATAGATATATTTATAAAGTATTGTGGTTTACGAGTTCGAGCCCTGCATCAGGCTCTGTAATGACAGCTCGGAGCCTGCTTTGTATTTCCCTCTCTCTCTCTGCCCCTACCCTGCTCATGCTCAGAGAAGGTGTGAGTTAATTTTGTAAGGAATAGATGGTAGTCATCAAACTCTTTACTTAAAGGTAATTTTTGAGCTGCATCTTCAAGGATGAGCAGATTAGGAAAGGAAACTTGAGGACATGGAAATATTATGGGATATTACATAGTAAATTGGAAAAAGAAGGAGTGTATGCATGATTAGATTGAATGGTAGGTGAAAAGAATAGTAGCAGATGAAGAAAAAGTGGATTAAAAACAGATTATAAAAACTTGGGGAGTGCTTACTATGATCTAGGTCCTATGCTAATTGTTTTCAACACATTATTTTATCAGATTGGATGGGTAACCACCTGCATTATATATATGCATTCATTATAGTAGATGAACCTAAAATGAACAGACACAGATAACTTGTTAAACAAATTCAGATGGTAGTTGATTGAAGACAGAGTTTAACCCAGGCCTAAATTTCAAGCCCCTGTCTCACTACACTGTACGGCAAAGAGAAACAGGGAATGCTTGGGAGCTCTTGAGAAAGAGAGTAGCAGGTATATTGCCTGAGTAAAGGGTTCATTGGACTCTAAAGACTGAATGCAATGTGGCTATGACAGTAGAGGAAGGAGTTGATGTAAGACTGAAAAAGAGAAATCCTAGTGGAAAGTTTGATGATCAATGGTATCCGTAGATAATTGAAGGGGATGAAAAGGAAGAGTATTGACTCTAAGGTTCCTGATTTGAGTAATGGTTTGAGGAGGGTACCATTCTCCAGTGTGGATTAGAAAGAGGAACAACGTATTGTGGAGAGAACATAATGAATTTGTTTTTAGCCACTTGGAGTTTTAAGTGTCTAGTAGAAGATGTCCCAACAGACAATTATAAATGTTGTCCAGGAGGGAAGGTAGAACCAGAGATCATTTGTGATTTGTCAACATGGTAGTACAAACAAAGTGACGTTTCATGAAACATAAATGGCATTTCTGTCATTCCACTGCCTAGGTCACTTAAACAATTACATAGAGCTCTTAGGAAAAGCGACCTATACCCTTAACATGATGGCAAAGCAGTGTGATCAGACTTTGCCCCTGTCTCCAGCCTCATCCTTCTCCCTCAGTCTCAGGCTCTGTATTTCAGTTCTCAGAGACATATAGGAGGTTCCTTTCCAGCTGTTACCTCTGCTCAGAATTCAGCCCCTCCAACATATCTACATATCTTTACACAAATATAATCAAGCACCAGAACACACATGCAAATATGCATGCACAAACATGTGAACACATGCATGCACACCCTCACTGTACACATACAAAAGTGCACATACATGCACATAGATTCCTGTGTACGTGCTACAAATACACATAGGTATCCCCTGCATGCACATGCATTCATGTGCACTTCTGCATGTGTACACTCACTTATGCATACACAGCTTTCCCATAGTCAATTCCAACTCATTCTACAAATACTCAGCTGAAACTTTTTAAAAAATATTTATTTTGAGAGAGAGAAAGAGAGAGCATGTGCACATGTGCATGCACAAGCAGGGGAAGGGCAGAGACAGGGAGAAAGAGAATCTCAAGCAGGCTGTGCACTGTCAGCATGGAGCCTGATGCAGGGCTCAATCTCAGGAATGGTGAGATCACAACCTGAGCCTGAGCCAAAATCTTTCATTTTTTTTTTATTAATGTTTATTTTTGAGACAGAGACAGAGTGCGAACAAGGGAGGGGCAGAGAGAGAGGGAGACACAGAATCTGAAGCAGCCTGAGCCAAAATCAAGAGTCAGACACTTAACTGACTGAGCCCCCCCAGGGGCTCCATCACTTACTCTGTTCTCTAACAAGGATTACTGCTTTGGTAAACTTAAAAGTCTTTTCTTTCAAACTTCTTGACCTCTAAGTAGATGCAGTTTTTCATTTATGCCCTGGGTCACATTGCATGGAAAATACAAGAGGAACACTAGGCAGTCCTTTCTATTAGTATCTGAACTATCTCATTAGTTGACACCAGTGTTGAGGTAATTGACTTCTCATTATGAGTTCTCATTAGATGGTATTTTTCCCTTTTACCTTCTGGCATGGAGTTCAGAACATTAAATTTATCATCACTTTCCTATTTATCACTTAAAGGAAATTCATCTCCCCCCCGGTTATCATATCCTAATTTTTCTGGGCTTTGTAAAATCTTTAATCTTATGATAAGGTTTTATTTTTTTCTTGGGTAAGCCTTTAGCAATTGTTTCATCCAACATTTCAAATGTTAATGAATAAGAAGTCCTTTCATTAAGATTTTATTTTGCCAGCACTCATTCATTGCATGGAACACTTCAACAGTTTTCATGGGATTTCATGGCTAGACACAGTTGCTCATTTGGTCAGAATACACTGAGACAAAAAAAATAATGGTTTAATTCTTGCTTGAGTAATATGGTTTTGCTTGTGATCATAGGATCCTTTTATTTAATCCCAGATAGTCATATCTTAGGTATGTGCTTTTAATTATGAGGAGAATTGAATGAAAAGAGGGACTTGATCATGGCAGAGATAAGCCATTGGCACAAAAAGTAATACATAGTCAGATCAGTATCATCATTTTCATTTATGAACACCATTTTAATGTCTTATGTGCACATGTTGTCTGTATAAACCATCTCTAGCTAAAGAAATAACTTATTTAGTCACAGATGGGTTGTCTTATCTTTCCGTGAAGAATATCCTATAAAACCTTTCTAAGTAAGAGAATAGAATTTTTCAAATGATTTGTATTTTTTCTTTATTTCACATATTTTACATATAATATTTGTGTTAAAGAAAGTACATTAAAGCAACATGGATTACTGAAATGAGAATGCCCACCATTTGTACACCCTATATGCATTAATCCATTTCTCTTGGAGATTTATTTATTTGCTTATTTGCTTATTTATTTATGTTAATGTTTATTTATTTTTGAAAGAGAGAGAGAGGGACAGAGGATCCAAAGCAGGCTCCGTGCTGACTGCAGAGAACCTGATGCAGGGCTCGAACTCACAAACCATGAAATCATTACCTGAGCCAAAGTTGTATGCTTAACTAACTGAGCCACCCAGGTGCCCCAAGATGGTTATCTTTAATATCCATTCTCCTTTACAAATATTTCCCCCATGCTTCTCCCTATTTCAAAATTCTTACCCACTCTCAGGCAGAGCTGGGGAAACGTTAACCTTCTCTCAAATATGAAGGGAATGAGAAGGTTGCAAAAGGCCTAAAATGACTTAAGGAGGTAAGAGAAAAGGCTACATCAGAGAAACATGGGAGGAACATAATTTCTTCTTAAAATAGGCACCAGAGAATACACCAAATGTCAGGGGCCAGGTCCACAATGGGGGGGGGGCAGCGTGGGACTTAAAATAAATCCTTTCTTCCTGATGATAACATGGGTGCTTATTTCTTTACTCTAGGCTTTCTGGGTTTTTTTTCCCTTCCTCCTCCTTGTATTATTACTATTATTATCATTATTAATTTCCTTTCCTGCCTTTTTTTTCTTTCTTGCATATTGGATTTTAAGCCCTCTGAAGATAGGGGCCAGTTCTGTCTTCATTATCACTATATACCCCCAAATTAGCACATAGTAGGTACTAAATAAATATTTGGACATAAACTGCTCTCTCTGTAGTTTTAAACACTTTGAATTAGCCACTCCATTTTCTTACATCTAACCTCCTTTCTTTCCCTTTAATATAACACCATATACCTTCTTTTCCTGTGTCCTTGAGGGTGGCAAATTTCAGATCTCTCATCTCTACATAGGCACCAGCGAATGACATGATGTCATAGTTTATAATCTTCAAGAATAATGGCACTGGATGATTACAGGTAGCAGGGTGAGAAGAAACACATTGAAATTGGAAACTGGGGAGTATAGATATTATCTTGGGGATATTTCTTCCTTTTATTGGAATAGAAGAGAATAAGCCAAAAGAACTGCTTTATACTCAAGCCCAGATTCTTGAAATATGTTTTCTTTTCTTTCATTCTTATAGGAAGTTACTAGATAGGAATTCTGCATTCATAAGAAAGAAAAAAGTTGGGGCTCCTGGGTGGCTCAGTCAGTTGAACATCTGACTCTTGATTTTGGCTCAGGTCATGATCCCAGGGCTGTGGGATAGAGCCCTGTGGCAGCTTCCATGTTAAATGTGGATTCTGCTTGATAGTCTCTCTTTCTTTCTGCCCTTCTCCTGCACTCATGCTTGAACTTTCTCATTCTAAGGAAAAAAAAAGAAGGAAAGAAAGAAAAGAAAAAAATGTTAACTACATAAGAAAATACAAAACATACCCAAAACATGAGCAAAAAAACAAAACAAAGTTTTAAACTATTAGAAATGCTTTTTCATTTGATCTTGCCACATGATTGCTTTATCTTCCATGCCTTTGGTCCTGGATTTATCCACATCCAGTAATAAAATGAATAAACAAACTTTAAAATGTTTAATATCTTTATAAAGTTGCCATTAAATTTGGAAATATCATAGAGAATTTACCATAATTGAGCATATGTAGTATTTTACCTTAAAGAGCTTTCTTTTAGTAAAGACAATTGAAAGGTTTATAAAACTCACCAAATAGAATTTATGCATAATAACCAGGGGATTCGAAAGAAGGTATATAGGGATGAGCTTGTATCACTGAACAGAATTGGTTAATGTAGGGTATTTTTGTATCTGTTCCCAAATAAAAATGTATCTTGAGGTCTAAGACTTCACTACCCAACATGTGATTAAAAAATGTAGATGTATAGGTATATAGGTAGAGATAGAAATAGTTCAGATAGATAGGTAGATAGACAGACAGACAAAAATACATTGCTTCCTTATGTAGATATAGGAAGTGAAATAAAAATATACTAACTAGTGAATCAAAAAGGAGAATGATGAGCATTATACCAACTGCTACTAATAGCTTATATTTTTCTGCTGATTCGAGTTAGCAGGTCTCCTTGGCTCAAAGACTATAAAGATCATTTAATACAACTTTCTTATTTTACTGATGAGGGCACTGAGGGTCTTAGTAAGCAGACAACAGAGTATACCCACTTTCTAAGGTCAGTGCGAGGATGATTTCCATGCAAAGAAGCCAAGAGATAGAATTAATTCATCCTTTCAACTCCTATTTTTTCATGTACCAGAAGTTCATTGAGCAGTTTATTTGGTGCATTGCATTGTACTAGACCTTGGAATACAGAGAATGACAGCCAATCAAATCCTTGACAAAAAGGAGCTTACATTTTATGGTAGAGTCTGACAATATGTAAGTACACACATACACGATAAAAGAACTATGGATTGTCACCAGCACTACAGTGGAAATCAACAGGATGATGTGATAGATAACTGGCTTGGGCAAAGAATCTTTATATAGTGTGGTCTTCTCTGGGAACATTGAACTTAAGTCATGAAGGCTGTGAAGTAGCCAGTCATGTGATAAATATATGACCTTTGTGGGGGATTAGTGCTTGGTAAAGACTTATGGGGCCAGCGGCTGAGGCACAGTGAACAAAAAGAGTAGCAACAAAATGGGTAAAGCAAACATCCAGACTCCACAGAGCATAGACGAATGTGATCAGCAATTACAGTGTAATTCTCAGAACAGTAGAAAACATTGGTGGGTATTAATTGAGAGAATGGCATAATCTGATTTTTATTTTGAAAGATTACTCACACTACTTAATGGAAAATGGATTACGTGGGGGCAGAGAGGAAGAAGGAAAAGTGGAAAGGTACTTAGGAGGCTTTTAGTAGGGAGGTTGGAGTAGAGTGGGGTGTGTTGGAAGTACATTTTAGGGATAGGGGCAGCAAGATTTGCAGATGGTTCATGGATAGGGAATTGGGGGAGGGCTAATGGAAAGGGAGAAATTGAGAATGTCTACACTTGAAATGCTGAGTTGATAGTGTTATTCTTTCCTGAGATAGGGAAGATTAGAGTAGAAACAGATGTATGTTTTATTAGACTATTACTTATATTTTGTTTGGATTGTCTAATCCAAATCACAAAATATTAAGTCTCACCTAGAGCCAAATATATTTTATTTTGGTCAGAACCAATATTAACATGCCAAAGGAAATCATGAAATATGGACAATATCTTCTTCCTTTAATGCAAACAAAGTAATTTAATTTTCATAGTTGTTGAAGGCCGTCTTGGGAACTGTATGTGAGGTGTTAGAATTTGTGAATATGGAAATGATAGTGGATATAGGTCACTGTATTGTGAGAGGTGAGTGTGTGTGCATGTGTGTGTTGATATATATATATGTATTTTTTTCCAAACCATTTTCAAGAACACTACTTTGTATGCATACTCATGGAATTACAAATAAATTAATTCTTTTTTGCCTAGAATGAAAATTGTATTGTTATTCATATATCCCCTCAGTAAATATTTTGGGGACTTTAAGAATATATTTATCCAGACTGGTCTCAGACTTTGCTGTCTGATAGACATAGTAAAGCATTCAATAAAGAACCATATATTAGCCAGATATGTAGGACATCAACCTGAGACATTATATAATAGCTATGAAGGGAACAGTTGCTCTTATAGTTCCAAACATTAAGGAGGTCTGCCTGAAACTTGAAATCAAAACTAATAAATGGTAATCTTAAACTTTCCACATTCATGATAGTCACATTGCAATAGTATGTTTTTTGAATGGCACCAAATGGAATAAAAATTTCCCTAGAATGAATCCATTCACAATAATGCTATATATATGAATAGCATTATTGTATGTATATATGCATATGCATATATACATACACATATATACATACGTACATATATATACATATGTGTAGCATTATATATAGCATTATATATAATATATGCATATTATACATACACATATTATACAGGTATATACGTATATACCTGTATAATAGATATATAATACATATGTGTAGCATTATATATAGCATTATATATAATATATGCATATTATACATACACATATATACAGGTATATACGTATATACCTGTATAATAGATATATAATACATATGTGTATACATGTATATATGTATTATACACACATATATACATACATACATATATATACATATACGTAGCATTATATATAATATATATAACATATATATACATATATATAGCATTATATATACAGCATTATATATATAAAGCTATATAAAATAACATAATATTATAACAAAATATATATAATCACTTAAAGCGGGGGAAAAGCCAACTGTTATTTCCTACTTTGGGGGATGGGAGGTAATTTGTGACTGAGGACAGAGGAAGGAAAAATGATAGAATTCTTTACCCTGAAATGAGAAAACTAATGTGGAGGCTTTATTATTAGGATAAATAAAAACACAGACTAGATTTCTAAGTTTCTGAGATTGACAGTATTGAAGCACCCTTGTTTCTCTTGTAATCACTCTCAGAAGTAAGCTACTGGCTAGGATGGACAGTATGACAATTTCTCTTCAGGCAGAGTACACTATTTCAATGTGTAAGGCCATTATTCTTTTACATATTGGATATTCAGTGAATGTTATGTTGATTTTAATGGGCTTTTCTCTGTTGGCTGCTTATTTCCCAGTCTCTTTCTGTTGTATATTAACAACAGTGTAGACTGGCTGGTGGCTTCATCTGAGCCCAATAGAATATGTTCAGTGGTACATTTATTGTTTATTTATTTATTTATTTTTTAAATGTTTATTTTTGAGAGAGAGACTGAGAGACAGAGTATGAGTGGCGAAGGAACTGAGAGAGAGGGAGACACAGAATTTGAGCTGTCAGCACAGAGCCCAATGTGGGACTCGAGACTCGAACCCATGAACAGTGAGATCATGACCTGAGCCAAAATTGGCTGCTTAACCAACTGAGCCACCCAGGCACCCCTGTTCACTGGTACATTTAAACTGGATTTGGGATTGCCATGAGGTTTGTAGATTCAGAAAATTAACCCTTTCAGTTTACCTGGAGAGGATGACTTGTTAACCAAACTAGATAATTAGATAATTGTGTCTCTTTCTGATGTATTTCTCTCTTTAAGTATGTTCTATAGGCAAAGGTTTGGGAATAATTTCCCTCCAGAGCCTGGGGGGAATAAAGGAAATGTCTTCAGCAGAAGCAGAAAGGTTTAGAAACTTGGCAAGGAGTAACTCAGGATCAGAATATTGGCAGAGTCTCTTTTTAATGTCATGCATGAAAGAAATGACAATTTAAATAGATTTTCTTCAAGCTTGTGGGGATTTGGCAACTCCTTGTTCAATCTGTGTTGAGATCTTGCTGGCTTTAGAACCCTGCCTAGATTTGTTGAGAATTTCTTTCTCTATTTCTCTTTCTCTCTTTCATATGTTACATATTTTTCAGTTTTAGCAATTGCACCTGATATGTTTTTGGGAAGAGGAGGGAGGGAATAGAATGTACCTGATATTTTTAATAACAAATTGTGTAGCCTTAGTTTTTTTTAAGGAGTGTTTAAAGAACTTATTAGATGTGTTCACAAGTATCAGTTGGACATGTATGTGTTAACTTGATCTTGAAAATAAACACTGGCTCACATTGTCAGTGCCTACCAAAAAAGCATTCTAAGACAAATTTCTATGAGTCTATAGTTTTCTATAAAAAATAAGGCATAAAAGTCTGTTGAAAATCAGGCAGTATGACTAATAAGATGCATAAAATAAAATTTTTCCTACCGTTCTTTAATTTGGCATTATGTTTGTGGGTTGATTTAAAGAATATTGTGCTTCTGGTAGACAAATACTGTATAATGTTACATTTTCTAATTTACACAGCTTTTGTTACAATTGGAAAAGAAATTCAGGAAAAATAATAAATATTATGAAAACATCTCTTTTCTTGAAACAAACACACACAAGAGGAAAAACACTTTGAAAATCCCAGGAGAGTTAAAGGAACACAAATACAGAACTGCAAAAAATGTGTGAGGGAAAACTCATGTGAAGGTATGGGCCAACTTTAAACTACGATTATCCTGTGCACCCTCTAAATCCATTCTTGCATTATCTATAATGATGTTCAGTAATAATGCTGCCTTGAGAATGACTGAACCACCTTCTCCCAGCTAGAATGTAAGTTCTTTGAGGGCACCAATGTTCTTTACTGCTTCATTTCAAATACTTAGAATGGTGAATAATAGATAGTAGGAACTTCGTACATATTTGCTAAATGGATGAATGAATTGGGCATTTGTTGTTTTCATGACGAGTGGTATGGTCTGTAGTTTAGTTAATAGCATTGTGAAGGTCAATTTCCTGTTTTTGATCACTGTTCTATGGTTATGCAAGATGGTAACAGATGGGGAAATGAGTGAAAGATATCTGGGAACTCTGTACTATTTTTACAACTTTTCTGGAAATTGGAAATTATCTTTAAAAAAGGCAGTATGGAAAATTGAGAATGGAAGAAGAAAGGAGTAAAGATAATGAAAGGATGAAAACCATGAACTCTGGAACAGTGCAAGAAGGCAAGTATGGATAAAAGAGCAATAAAGAACTGATATAAATGGAAGTAATTTGTTTCCACAGGGATAAATAGAATTGTATTCTTGAATCCATCAGAAAAGTCTTGAGTTAAACTCTCAAATACTGTCCACCATGAAATTTCATTAGTTGCTATCTTTTACCTGGGCCACTTTTTTTAGGCCCTGATTGTTGCTAGTACTAACTGTACACAGCCCTGAGTTCTAGAGCTACATTCCCTGCTTAAAGTTGAATTCACAAGTGTTGAGATACAAGAACCTGATTGAATAATTTCTTGTATAATCAGAATGCTCAAAAGAACATTAGAAAAAAGGAGATTACAAGGGGCACCTGGGTGGCTCAGTTGGTTAAGCATCCAACTTTGGCTCAAGTCATGATCTCATGGTTCTTGAGTTTGAACCCCATATCAGGCTCTGTGCTGACAGCTTGAAGCCTGGAGCCTGGTTCGGATTCTGTGTCTCCCTCTCTCTCTGTCCCTTCCCGACTCATCCTCTGTCTCTCTCTCAAAAATAAATCAACATTAAAAAAATCAACAAAAAAGAAAAAAAGCAAGGAGGTCCCTGGAGAGAGAAAATGAGTAGTGATGAGAATCATTTTGTAAAGGGAATGAATACTTACAAGTTAATCTATCCTCAGCATTCTCAAGAACTTGTTCTTCATAAGTGGTGGAGTCCAGCATGTGCATGACTAAGTTATCTACTTAAAACTTTCAAAACCAGAATCTCAAAGAAGTTATAGTCCATTTTAAGCAATATCAACAAAACCTAATATAGTCCACTTCTGAGTAATCATTTAATTATGGTATTTTATCATTTTATTTTTAAAAAAATACGCTGAGTACATAAAAATGACTAAAATATCAACAGATTCATCCTTCCTACGCATAACCATTAATCTTAAATGTTCCAAGAGAAGATGCTTAAAAAGTAACCCTTTGTGGAACTAACACTTCTTTATGAAGCTTGCAGGCCTGTCTTCTTCCTTCTGTTTTATCTTCCTTGTCACCTTGCAGTTAGGAGTATCCCAGCATGTAGGAGTAGACTGGAGGGAGGAGAGAAGGATGCATTTTTCATTCAGTTGTACATCAGTCTTGAAGCCTGGTTGGCAGCAATATGTAGACAATGGATCTTTTAGACAAATAGACTGTTGTCTGTTCCTTCCTTCTGTAATTTTTGGCAGAGTTCTCTGTAAAAGTAAATTTCTTGAGCTAAAGTATTATGGGATTTATCACCGAAGAAGGTGAACCCCTCTTTGTAGTAGAATGTCAGTGATGAGAAAGATTAGGCAAAAGTTAGAACCAAGATGCAAATTTCCCACCTGGAGAGGTTAGACATAGTTGCATTGGATTTACATAGTATAACCAAGTGATAAAATGAGTTCTTCCTAGTAGACCAGGATTTCTCAACCTCGGTACTATTGACATTTTGGGTCCAGTAATTTTTTTCCTTAAGGGCCTGTCCTGTGCATTGTAGGATGTTTAGTGATATCCTGCCCATGAAATGCCAATAGAATCTCTGTCCATTTGTGAAAATAAAAAAAAAAATGTCACCAGACATTGGTTTATGCCTTGGGGGAAGGAAGGGAATCTGGGCAAAATTCATCCCTGATTGAGAATCATTAGTAGGTTAAGACATGGCCCATATTGAGTAGAAGTAAGTTCTATACTTTTATAGTAAAAATATTTGCTCTTTGCATCAAATCCATATTAATATGAGGGACAGACAAACACAGATGAAGAAGGCCTCATGGTTCACTGGAACTTTTGAATGCCCCAGCCATCTGAGCAAAGAGTAAGGAAACAGAGTGTCAGTTCCTAGCACAACAATGTTCCTCCACCAATTGTCCCCTCTAGCCTTTGTATCTTTTGCTTTTAACTCTTCACTGTCTTCTTTCCCTCTGACCATGGGATCAATCATACCCTTTATGATGAGCAAATCAGAATGTCTCTTGACAACGCAAAGGTTTAAAATTACTGTATTTTCTCCCTTCACATCACGACTAACTTAGAAAAGTAGTGTTCGGTGCCTGCCTCCACCTTCTCACTGCCCACTTTCTGGAGGTGTAAGCTTGGCCACAGTTCCAGAAAGAATGGCTACTTTATTTTAAAAATGAGGAAACCTGCCTCCTTTCTGGAGTGGATATTGTTTTGATCACTGATGCTGATGGAGTAATCCCTACTTATTCCCCCCTGAATGATGTTTCCCTGGTATGTGAAGGCTCTCTAAAGGAATGTGAGGTTAGAGATACCAGGAAATTATCAATTCACAAACAATAGTCATAGAAGAAGTTTGGGGAGACTTCATTTTCACTCTGACATCCCTTAGTCTTCATAAGACTTTATAAATATACTGAAAAAGATGTACCAGGTTGGAAATATAATGGTTACTAGGAAGATAAGAGTTGTGGACAGTCGTGATCTTCACATTTTATCATCCTCAGTTTCCCTTCCTTTCTTCTCCATGCCTTCCCGTAGCCTTCTGCAAATCCCCACTCCACCAGACCTTATAATAATCCCTGTTGGAGAACAGGAACAAATTCGTTTTGGTAATAATTTTTACATATTTACTGGAAGATTCTGATATCCATTCAGCCAAAAAAATATTTTGTATTTATTCTGTTCTAAGTACTTTTCTAAGCACCAGAGATATATTAGGGAACAAGACAAATGTGATCCCTGCCCTAGAGTTTGCAATCTAGTACTATTTGTCAGAAACTAGCAATGTGTGTTTATATATATATATTTATATACTATATATATATTTATATATACTCTTTAATATACACATACACACATCATATCTCATATATACCATATTTTTAAAGTTTATTTATTTTTTATTTAGAGACAGAACATGAGTGAGGGAGGGGCAGAGAGAGAGGGAGACAGAATCCCAAGCAGATTCTGCACTCTCAGCCTAGAGCCTGATGCAGCACTTGAACTCACGAACCTCTGAGATATGACCTAAGCCTAAATCAAGAGTTGGATGATCAACCGACTGAACCTCCCAGGTGCCCTATTTCAAATACCATTTATAGGTTTATCATATATTCTCTATTTTTCCCTGTATTTCTTGCCACTATTTCACACATTTCATAAAAGATCTCAATATATAAATACTTTTTTGCCTATGAGATTCTACATGGAGGGAAGGACTTAGATGGCAGGAAGATGACCATTAAAAGTTACATGCACAATGTCTTTCCTTTTAATATAATTGCAAAAATAGGAATGATGTTGGCAATCAGAATATATTTATATTTCACTACAAAGCTGGTGAAAAGAACTATGAACACATGGACATGTCTGGGTTCTAGATATTTCAAACGCAGTGATCATTAGCTCTTCCTAAAGGATTTTATATTTCCTGAAATGGTAGAGTTTTTTGAGAAGTGCCCCCCAAAAGTGTGTGTAGCAGTAAATTTGTAAGACCATTTTTAACACAACACGTGTGAAGGGTAGAGGTAGTTGTGGGTGGGGGTGTAGAAGGGCTAGTGGCAAGAAAAAGAAAATGTTTCAGGCCTTGGGCAACACTTCTGTCTGTTTCAGCATTTGTCAGATTCCAGTTATTAACCTGTCAGCATTAGACAGATTGAAGGAGACACTTAACTCTCAAGGTGAGCTCTTAAGAAAAGGAAAAAAAAAGTAAAAAAAAAAAAAATCATCGTTAGGGTTGTCAGAGAAATGATCCCACCGGGGTCTGGGCTGAGCCTGACAAGGAAATGACACTAACACCCAGGTGTGTGCTTGGAGGGCAGGAGGTTCTGGGTGGTGGAGCAGGGATGTGGACAGAGTGATGGCGGTGAGTCAATAAAGGAAGCTCTCTCTTTGAATTTGCTTGAGCAGAGAAGCAAAACCATTTCAAAGATGCAGGGAACACAATTTAGTGAGAGGAGGTAGGGCTGGCTGGTGCTGAGACCTTGGCAGTTCAGTAAAGAAGTGTTGAATCCCACCCCAGCAGGAAGCAAGAGTTATCCTCAGACATCAGCATGAAAAAAAATCTATATATATAAAATGACTTTTTTCTTAACAAAACCATGCCCTTATCTTTGAACTTAGTGTTATTTTTTTCAGAGACATAGGTGGTTTAATAGTCTTATTTTATTCATGAAAGTTTCAGCAAAAAATAAAGTTCATCAAATATTTCTGGTCTTCCATGTTCTGGGCACATAGTAGGCCTGCACTTCCTAGATCTTCCTGCATTGACATGGGTCATGTAATCATTTCTGGCCAATGAGCTGTGAAGGTGAGGAATGTGTGTCCCTTCAAGGCCAAGCATTTACCTGTTGATAGGAGACTCTCTAGAGTTCTCTCTTTCCCATTCTTAACAATAAGTGATAATGGACACATTTTGTTGGATTATGTAAGGCATTTTATTTTCCTTAATGACTAGAGGCAAAGATATATAATGTTATAAACCTCTGCTCACAACCCAAACTACCATCCAGTGGTACTTACATCCCTATCCATGGTGTTTATTTTCCTCAAAGACATTTTATTTATTTTAGTCTTGGAAGACTTAAGCCCACTTTAAAAAGTGCAATGCTAGTAGGGCTATGACAAAGAGGAGACACTATGTTAGTGGATGGCCTAAGTTAGTATCTGAGGGGCTTTTGTGCATAAACAGGAGATAATTGTTACCATATGTACTTTGTTTACTGCTTTAAACCATATTTAAATCATATATAAATCAAAAAGCCAAACTGTAAAAACTAAATTTTCTCTATAAAGTAACCAATTCCTCTTAAATTGTTAACTTCAATTCCCTATTTTGTGTGACTGACTTTTTAGAACATCTCAAATACCTTAAAATATATACCTTTTACACTTAAATTTCTACTCTTAAATCTTAGTAAGTCATGAATTTGACTTATTTTGTCATTAATACCCTGCTCATGTATTAAGTAGTAGTTGCTTCTCAAGGTGAATCAAATCTGAGCTGCTGATCAGCAAGCTGAGACTATTATTTTTTAATCATTAAGTTAATTTTGTTTCAAGACCAACTGCCTTCACAAAAGTATTTTTTTTGTTCAATTGCTATCTCTAAAAATTATATATTTTTAAATGTTCCATTTGGTGACATCTGAACCATATTAGTTATTAAATATTATCCTTTATTTAGCATTATTGAAAACATGTATTCGTATAAACAACTTACTAAAGGTCGAGGACCATTTGGAGGTTTCATCTCCCAAGAGATGAGGGTGAATCTAAGTAATTCTTTGTCAGTAAGCAGGTTAGATTAACATGTCATCCTAGAATGAGTGACTTGGTAAATCTTTTTCTACTGGCTTATTAGGTGTAGAGCTCAGAGCTTGCCTGCTCTTGGTAAAACCTCCTCGTTTTGTTTTGTTTTTCCCTAAGAGTGTTTGAGGTATTTCCTGTTACTTTTATTCCCCCTTCTCTACATATCCAGTAGTAGCATGACCACACCAATACTTTATGAACGGGCACCTAAGTAAAAGCTAGAAGAAAATATATGTGCACATAGATTTTAGCACTTTCCTACTTACTCAAATCAATAACAATTAAATATACATTATTATGTTCATACTTCTTTTATATTACAACCACCCATAATGTAATTTATATTAACCTTTTTTTTAACGTCATTCTGAACTTTCGAGATTTAGCTTGTTTTAATCAACAGCAAAAATAATGAGTACTTTTGTTGTTATCAATTTTATGTAGTCCTTAAATTGTGACCACTGGCCAGTAGATCTCCTTTAAGAGGGTTCTTTGTCCTTTCAACACTTGCTGTGAGATTTTTATGCACATACTTGCGCATGGCAACAGTAGAAGTTCTAGACTCACGGAAATTATTTCCTACCCTAAGATATGGAATCAATAGAACTGCAGAGACTCTTGCACACGTGAGTTGATAGTGGGCGTGAGTACCCCTGTTCTCAGTACTTTAAGTAATAACAAAGCTGAAAAATAGATTTCTTTCTAAGGTCATGAGTTTATACTGAATTTTTTTTCATAAGGATATAACTTTAGGTAATTTCTCCTTACCTGGTTGCTATTTCCCACTTAAAATTTTCATCCAGATGATCAGTACACTATAAATATCAGGGAATGTTCATAAGAGTGGAATATAGAAAAATCAGATTAGAGCAAAGCAGATAGAGCATGAGACTATATTCACTAAGTGCCCCAAAGAAAAGCCTGAAAGGCTCTACTCTAAAACTGATGAATCCTCCTCACTATGCTTTTTTAAATTTTTATATAATCCAGTTCTTCTTTTTTTGAGTGTATCTTATTTTTACAATGGTAATGCAAAAATGTTAAGTTTTTTTAAATAATGAAAAATTTCCAGCAAGAAACAGCTTTACATATTGTCCAACAGACACACTGTATCTTACACAGCATATTCATAAAGGCCAAAAGTTGCATCCATTTTATAACTAGGCGGTATTTTGCTTTTTGTGTCCATGCTTTCCCTTTAGAGTGAGGAGGATTCTAGATAATCTTATTATATCATATTTCTACTTCATTGCATTGCTCTCTGGGGGGGAAGTTAACAGCAAAAGACTTGTCACTTGACTTCTATTCATGGCCTCTCTTCTGTGAGCATTATAGGTAAAATGCAGCAAAGAGGAGATACAATTTCAGGGGAATATGGGCTCATAGATCTTTCAGAACAATGTTAGAAGAAAAGCTTTCTCATGATTGCTATAGCAAGTGATGCTTTTAACTGCTTTAGAGGCATCATTGTAAGAGCATTGAATTCAGAAGTGAGGAGCAAGACTATATTCCAAGCGGCTTTTTGAGACAACCGAGAGTCTGCTCCTAGCCCTCCTTCAGCCATGTTGACATGTATGTCATCAATCATGGGGTCATGAGCCTATTCATGAGATATACATGAAGAGAGAAACATGCCCCATTGCTAGTCTAAAGGATAGAGTTGTACTTACTTATAAATGAAGAATCAAATTGGGATTTTAGAAAAAGCTTCCTAGCCACATGCAGACCTTGCAGCCTTTCTTTCGTGGTGATGGTCTCAACATCTTTACGGTCCATAATTTCTTCTAAAATTCTATTGGTGTCCAACTTAAATTTTACTTTTAGCATTTTCACTTCTTGTTTCTTTTTTGGCCAGTTCTCTCTTGCAATTATCCTGTTTTATAAAATGTCACATGGGTGTATCACAGAGAGACAAGGAGACATCACCCTACGTGTTTTGCTACCTGTGGATGGACCAAATAGCAGATACTTAGTGACCATTCACTGAAAGACTTTGAAAGAACTGATATGATTGGCCTTGGATCATAAGCTATATCTGTAATTTATGCAGTGATTGTGGACTGAAGAACTAGCAGCAGAGTTTACATCTCATGCAAATACTCCTAGTTAATTATCATAGTAACTAAAATTTAGACCCTCTTGTTAGGACACTGGGCTTAGTGGTTACATCATGGTAAGTGAAATGTGTGCCTTTCAGAACTAGGTGAAACAAGAACCTGTGTGTATGTGTGTATTTAGTACTTTTTACTTTGTAGTTTCAGCACATCATGCCACAAACCTAATGCCTTATAATGCTAAGTTAGTGTGTTCTCAGTGTGTTCTATTGTGGCTCTTTGTTCTGCAGTGTATTCTGTGTGCTGGGGAGAAGTTTTGACCCCAAATGGCTGACAAATACATGCAAGTGACCACACACAGAAGCAAAAAGAAAATTTCACTCTGGTTGTTGGCATGAAGGCCAATGACTTGGGGTGCTGGCAGAGGAAACAGAATAATGAGTAGCAGACAGGGATTGGCAGGAGTTTTCTGACATTTTGAGGAATACCTGCACACATCTCTGCAGCCTGAGGGAAGCTTGGCTGAAAGAAACTGGCCAGAGGCATGTTCTGACTTTGGACGACTTGGAGAGAATGGCCAGTATTAGCAATGTGCAAATATTTAGAGACTTTCCTCCCATTGGAACTATGCTCTGATGGTCCCATATAATGCTGATTCAATTAGCATTCCCATTTCCAGTTATTAAATGGGATATGTAAGTAAAAGGATTGAGAGTGACTTTTTGAAGAGAGATTTTAATATTCTTTAAAAATTTAAGAAGATAAATATCTTTATTAAGATGGTTAGACTCAGTATTAGTATAAGTATGGAGAGTAGAAATAGCCTTTTATTTGGAATATGCAGCACTTAGTGTAACTCACAGCCCTGGCAGTTACGAGCTGTGTTCCATCTCTCGTTTATTCATTCGTATACTTTATTTTTTATTTGAAAGAGAGAGAGAGAGGGAGCAAGGGAGAGGGGGAGAGAGCACAAGCATGGGAGAGGGGCAGAGTGGGGGCAGAGGGGGGGGGGAGAGAGAGAGAGAGAGAGAGAGAGAGAGAGAGAGAGAGAGAGAGAGAGAGATTATTAAGCATGTTACATGCTCACCACAAAGCCTGATGTGGGGCTCTATCCCAGGACCCTGAGATCATGACCTGAGCTGAAATCAAGAGTTGAACGCTCAGTCAACTGAACCACCCAGCCACCCCATTCAATTATTTTCTTACAAGTATTTACCAAGTGCCTGTCATGTACCAGAACTATGCCAGGCTTTATGCAGTCAGGGTCAAATCACGTTACCTCTTTAAGTTTCTTACCTGTGAGATTCTTAGACTTCGAAAATTTATTCAAAAACACACATATACCTGGTTCAAAAGGCTACCTATAAGTATAAAAAACACATAGTTTTCTCCTGTTTTTTTTTTGAAAGCCAGAAGTTAGTATAATGTAGTTTCATGGAAGTAATAGAAATATAATTTTTAGTGATAACGTTTACAACTACCAAGAGAGTACTTTTCCATTTATCTTCAACTTTTGCCATCACCCCACCGAGTACAGAAACAATGAGTGCAATAATTTACCTTTATTTAGGATGCCAATTAGAGGATAGATTCCTCATGGAAAAAGCACTCTAGTCTACTCCTCTCTTTTCATATGGGGCTGTAACTAAATTATCTTTATGGGTGTGTGTGTGTGTGTGTGTGTGTGCACACACACACACTTAGGAATGAAGAGCCCACACTCTTTGTCCATTATTCACCCCAATGTTTACTGTCAAGATGACTTTTCCAATTTTCCATTGTTTCCCCTAAATTGCATGTCTCATATAGAGTTTAGAGCTGGTCTGTCTGCTAGGAAATAGCAATATAATAAAACAGCCATATAATAGTGCTATAATTCACCCAGTTACTTATTCTCTTTCTCAACACTAGGACCTAAAATGCATCAGTATGTGTGGATTTCAATTAAATTCAGAAGACAATTATTGAGTGACTGCTGCATGCAAGCTGCTAGACTGAGACCATTGAGATGAATAAGAAAATATCTCCTCTCAGGGAGCTTGAGATCTAGAAAGAGACAGATGTGTAAATACACAATTGACCATGTTTGCTCTACCTTCTAAAAGAATGTCCTTGGGGCTGGGGAAATCGTCTCAGAGGCTGGGATGTAAGTCAGGAAGGGTGTTTCAGTGGAAAATGTGCTTCAAGTGGGTGTATAGGGAATGAATGAATAAGCAAAACAGGCCAGGTAAGCAAAGTTGTTGATGGAGAAAGGTGGATTCCAGCCAGCAATGTTTTTTGTTTGTTGTTGTGGGGCTTTTTTTTTTTTTTTTTGGCTTCTTTGAAAGATTTTTTCCCCCATTTTTAGTATCCTCTGTTAATTTCTCTTTTGATTTTTAACTGTTTCCAATTTGTGCCCTAAGGATCTAATCAGTATGTATGGGATGGCTTTATGCCCACCCAGTCCCACCCTCATATCACATTACTGTATAAGCAACACAGCTTGGCTTCTGAAAAAGACAGTGTCGAGTTCCAATCAAAGTCCTGCTTGCAGCTCTGATGTAAGTCTGGGGGCTTCTCCACATTACTTGAAACTAGTATTGATTGCTTCAGCTCTAACCACAGTGCCTGAAGGGTCATGCTGGTTTGCTTAAGGTGGGGAACAAAAAGGAAAACCAAGCTAAATGAAATGAAGAGATAAATGTAGAATAAAAAAAGCCAGGAGTCTTCAGGGCTTGCTGTCAGGCATGGTCAAATCAAGAAGTTCTGTTTGCTGATAAGGTGAGTGAGGGAGACAAGGGAGGATGAGCATACTCAGAGACAGTACGTTGCTCTGCATGAGAGCAAGTTATGGTACTTAGTATAAATCACACTGTTTGCTTATAGTCTTCATTATTTACCTGTAATCTCTGGCAGATGAGAACTGGCTAGGAGCACACAAGGATACATAATGCCCCTGTTTGTAATTGCTCACCAGAGATCCACTTGGAGAATTAACCTTTACCCTCCCAGTTTAATTAGAGAGGTGTGTGTGGTGGGGGTGGGGAGGGCATTTCGAATGACCATACAGTTTATCTCCAAACCAGAATACTTTGGAGGGAGTAAGAGGACGTGGCAAATAATCATGCCTGCATAACAGGCATACAGTGAGACACCCCCAGCAGGACTCTTAGAGCATATGTGATCATCTTAACACGTGATTTGTCTGAAGGAAAATTTCCAAGGAGAAATACACATAATACAATGGGGCATGACCCAGGAAGTAAGCTAAGACTCCAAGGGATTAGTTGCTTTGTCAGCCCATAAGTTTGTAAGTTTGGTGAAACTTTAAATTTGAGCTATGGTCTCCTAAAATTTTTGTTGAGACATACCAGAATACTACTCTCCTATGGAGATATCAGGAATTAATATGCAGTTCCTAGAAAGCCAGCTAGCTAGCTATAATGACCTTATTCAAGAAAATACTGCAATCCAGGCTAAAACACAGATGTACAAGGACAGCTTTACATTTGATTATTCAGTACTTAAATTTTTAGTTAAATACTTAAATTACTGCAAATAAAGCACTAGTTGATGCACTGTCCCCCCAGATCCTCATCTGGCTGCCTCTTTTCATCTTGTAGATCTCAGTGCAGTGTACCTGTCTCAGAGAAACCTTTCCTAGCCGCCATAGCTAAGTGACTCACCAACTCCTATCACAATTAGTCATTAGAAAACACTTAAGTATGTGTGGAACAAGTTGGGTATGTGGGTCTACTTTTCTAATTATAAATTTTACGAAATTTCTATGCAGATAACACATTTCTAAAAAATGAACAAAAAACACCAACAACAAATACACAAAAAAACAGAAACAAACAAACAGACTTCAGCCTCTGAATTGTGATGTACTATAAGTATAAAATATAGACCAGGTTTTGAAGACTTAATATGGAAAATAGATTATAAAATATCTCGTTAACAGTTTAAAATTTTGATTATATTTTGTAATAATATACTTTTAATATATTAGGTTAAATAATATATGCTTTTAAATTAAATTTGTTTCCTATTCTTACTGTTTTTGTTAATGAAGCTACTAGAAAATTTACAATTCTATATTTTCTTTGCATCATATTCCCATCAGCTAGGACTAGTTTAGACTGCTAGTTTAGGCCAAGTAATTTAAATTGACACTGGTTAATCATAATAAAAAAGCAAAAACAAGAAACTATCAGTTGCTAATAGTCACAGGTTGGACTACCCAGGGGTCCCTAAGAGGGAATTTAGTGTGCCACGTGATTTTTTGTAGATCCCTGGGGGTCACCTCTTGCAAAAGAGAGGGGAACGGAGGGGAATTGTGCAGAAGAGAAGTTGAGCTCTGATGCAGGCCCAACAGTAGCTTCATCCAACCCCACGAGGAGCTCTAGAGCCAAAAGGGCCCTCCATGCTGTCCTGAGTGGGGCCAAGATGGCTGAGCCTTATACTCCTTCATCAGTAAGTCATGAAATGCAGATCACCCTGGGGGAAGCATAACAATGGACGAGGTGTCTCTCTTTAGCTGAGGCTAACCCTGGAGGGGCAACAAGTTGTCAGTTGCAAGGAGAACTGAGCAGTACATCAGAGTGTCCACTTTAATAACGTTTTTCATTAAAAATTTTTTCACATAAAATATCTTGTCTTTTTTTCCTCTTCATGTCTTTTTTTTTCTCTTCTTTGTTTTAAACCAGATGCATCAGCTAACACCCATATATAGCTGTCTTCTTAGGCTATAGTTTGAATTGTGTGTTTCTCATTGATCCTCTTTCTCTTGACTCATCTCTGGCTTAACTCTTGCTTCATTGCCTGCCTGGCTCCTCTGGATGTTTACGTTTAGTTTATAAGCCCAGACTAAACTGACTTGAGCCCAGTCATGATTGGTGATCACACAAATACACTCTATTTGTTGTAGACAACATAGGTCAGACTTTTGTATTTGTCTAATTCTTATTGCTACCTGTTAGTTATCTCCTTAAAGATGGAATGTATATGTGTGTATTTTATTTATTTGTTTCTCTGTTTGTTTACTTATGATCTCCTTAAAGCCTTGTTCAAAGAGCAGCTTAACAAATACATTATTAACTGAGAGAATAAATGTATGAAAATCAGTGTCCTTATTCTATATTAACATCCTCAGTGAAATCTTGTGTGCCACCATATCTATGATATTTCCCTCTCACCATTTAGCAGTGAAGAAATGAAAAGTGGAGAACTCCATTAACACTTCATTGGAATCTTGGGTATAAAATTCAAAGTTGTGTTACATGTTTTTGAGACTAAAAAAAGATTACTTGTAGTTGATTTGAAAGAGCCTAGCTGAATGGAATGGAGGACACATACTGTCAGTAAGTAGAAAAGGTCAGCTATGTATTTGTTGTGGAGAGAAAATATGGAAAAGGTCAGAAAGATTAAGACATCCCCCCCCCATAGTCTTCCTGCCTATTTCCCCAATTCTTTACACTGCTGTGTAATTTTATGGAATAGGATTCTCAATTAGGAAGCTTTAAAGAAGACCAAAAAAAAAAGGACTGTCTTCTAAATATATTTTTAGTTCTTCAGACAGCAGTTTAATTTCAGTTAAAAGGAAGAACAAAGACTTGCCAATGTTTTGGAACAAGGCTAGCTGAGTACTTCAGTGGGGCTCTTTTTAGAAATGGACCATCAGGACAGTTGCAGTGTTATATAATGAATGCTCTTCTAATTCCCAGGGAAAATGCAGCTGCTGTGAGGCCTTAGGGAAGCAGTGATGACTTGGATTCTCTGCTATTTGCACCCAGAAAATTCCAGGCACTCTATCAATTTCTTTCCCCATTTTCAAATTATCCTTTTGAGGGAGACATAAGAGAATAATCTCACCATCTCCATTTCAGAGATAATTAAGCTGAGTTTCAGGGAGGTGTGTTGTCTTGCTTCAAGTTCTCTCCATTAACAGAAATGAGAATAAAATCTTGCTGTCTCTCTTTTTGAGACCTGTTCTCTCTTCTAGCTTCTCTTTGGCTGCTAATAAAATATCACGTATTTGTGTACATTTGAGAAATTTGAAAGTTCATTTATTTCCCTAGCGTTTATTGAATGCTGCTGCATTGCACTACTGATCAAGGTTGGAACTGATATAAACATGTTTTCTTCAGAATGCCTACAGGATATTTTTGGCTACTTAGGCTAAAACACCACTGATAATTTTCAGTCCATCCTGGATATGTGGAGTAATTGAGACAAAGTAGAAAGGAATGTGAGAGGTACATGATATGTAATGAGACTCATCTTGAAGAATATGTGTCAGCACTGACAGAGTTTAGAACAAATTTGTCCTTTATCATGGTTATCCAAAGATTTATCGATTTGTATGTGGTATGATGTATATGTAGCCTGTGAAAACACATACAACCTGGAAAAAAGAGATCTGACTTTTCCTCTAATCTCCAGTACTTTTTTACTTCGGCAAAGTTATAAAACCTCTCGTATAGTTCTCTCTCTCTCTCTCTCCTCTCTCTCTGTCTCTCTCCCTCCCTCCCTTACCACCCTCCCTCTCTATTTCTTCCGTATGATAATAATTACTTAGATATATCCTGTTGATCTCCCGAGGGAGATTTGGGAGATAAAATAAAGTCATAGGTATTAAGAAAGATAGCATGATATAAATGAAAAGTGGTATGATTATCCCTGTCCTCTAGGGGCTTGCCAAAACAATTTCCTAAGGTAACTTTGAGGCTGACTTTGATGTCAATATCCAGATCGCTGAAATACAGGAGTAACAAAGAGGATTAAGAAGGGTTTCATGACAATCCATAGGATCTCCTTCCCTCTATAAAAAAGAAAACATTTTAATATCAAGAAGACAATTGATGTCTCTGCATTTGAATTATTAAACCAAATAAGTAGTTGTTAAATTCAGGGAGCAATGATCTAAATACACATTAGGTATCATTTGCAGAGATACTTCAATTGTATGGGTGCCCTACATAAATTATTTAATACCTATGAGGAAGGTATTTTATGGATACGGAAACAGGGGTTCAGAGAAGTTGAGTCAATTCCCCAAGATCACACAGCTTATTGTTGACTGAACCTTGATATGAAACCAGAGCTCTATTATATTCAAAGAGTCATTTCCAAGATACTGTACTACTGTGCCTCCTTGTAATTACCCTGCACCACTCCCCTCTCTCCCTCTTCCCCCTTCTCATCCTCCTCTTCCTTCTTCTTATTTACTTTCTTTATCAGTTAGTATCTGATTGTCTTTGTCTCTCTTTTCCTCCAAGGGTACATTCACCCACTCCTGTCCAGAGGTGAATTATAGCCACAAAGCAGGATAAAAGTCTCTGTTTCCAAGCCAATGGGCTGGGTTTCCAGAAGCATAAATTTTAGAAATTAGTAATATCCCATATAAAATCACTGAAGGGTACTGTCTGTGGTTATTTCAGTGGCCTCTGTGTTACTCCCTAAAGGCATAATTTATTCTGTAATCCTTAGACACATGAGTTCATACTCTCTGGAACAGGCTGCACTTTCCCAGAAACCTTCTACCAAAACAGGACCAGGCCATAGATCAAGGTCTGTCAGCCCATACCTAAAGTGTTTTCTACAGACCATGTTCCTTCTAAACTAGAAATAATCTGCAATGTCTCCTGTTTCCCTTTTTCTTTTGCCTCCATAACATCCAACTTTATAAGCACTTAAAATGAGTAAGTGATAGATTTCGCTCTTCTTGCAGACTCCTCAGCTTCCTGTGGTAATTTGCAAGAAAGAAGGGGAAATCCATTAGGAGAAGCTGAATGGATTAAAAGATAATAGGATTTGTAGAACAGGACTGAGTGACTCACAAGTAAATTCATTACATTCCAGTTGTTATGATTGCTGAGTCCAGGCCTGCTCCTTTCCTGTTAGGGCCAAAGTATGGGAGGTACTGCACAGGATTTAGTAAGAGCAGAGAAAAGGAGAAAATGAGCATCATAAATACAGACTTTGGAGTCAACAGTATGTTTCCTAGGCACTGTCCGTGCTTCATTTAGCAAGGTTAGAAAAGGGATTTTTTTTCCAGCTTTATTGAAGTATTATAAAGGAGAGATCAAATTGTAAGATATTAAAGTATACAGTGTGATGGTTGGATAACGGAATTCTTAAGGATACAAAGGCAAACATGAACACTGTAGAACACAAACCAAAACAATTAAACTAGCTATAGAGTCTTGCTTCCCAAGCTTGGTCACGAACACTGTTGTGAAATGCCAAGAATCAGGATGTGGAAAAGTTCTCAGAGATCACAGGAGTGATCCAAGGACCAAAGACCGTGCTAGAAAACTTTGGCAGGGCTGTGTTCTCACCATGACTCCTTAATCTGCATTTACCCCTTAGGGCCATTTGGGGACATGAAATCACAGGAGCGGATAGAAAATATTCCCCTGTTCAAGTAAGAAACAACTCTTGTTTCTATACATCATGGATTCTGCACCCTGCCTAGTTGGAGAAGAAGGTCTAACTGAAGTTTTGAACATTTGCTACTGTTTCAATAGGTAGATCTTCAGTTAGGTCCTGGCTTCTCTTCATCTGTTATTTCTGGAGTATTTCGGCCTTCATCTGGAGGAAGGTGACAGAAAGCATTCTGTTCCTGCAAAACGTTTGCTTGTCATCAGAGTGTGTACTGTTGAAACAGCTACTGCCTACATTCCTCTGCCTCCTGAAAGTTAGCATTTTGGTGTGACTCAGTTATGAATAGTGATGCAAACCACCCCTACACACACACAGTCCCTACTGGAAAACCTGAGACATAACACAAATGTCTAGAATTGTGAACACTCATACGGAGTACTTCAAATAATGTTAAAATTCTGTCACTTGTGAAGAGTGAGTAATAACAGAAATTTAGGGTTATATAAACTGGCTCTAATAAGATAATTTGAATTTCTATGGTATTTTACAGATTTACAGTACAGCTTTCATATTTCTTTTCTCCTGGCCTTCTGCAAATACCTTATACAATATTTACTTGTTTCACAAATCTTAGAAAAAGAAAGTCAGGCTCAGTTGTTTTTTCCAGGATATCAAAGCCTAAGAAATAGCAAAACTATTAAATTCATGTTTTAAATTACATTTTTTTCCCTGCTATCCTTGTTTTGAGCTGTATTCTTTCCTATGATACTGGGGTATAGAATAAGAAAAGAGATACCTGAAGTCTTTCAAAAGATTAAGTCAAATAGGACCATGAAAATGTTTCCCTTAGGAGACATTCACTTTTGTATTTCATTGTCATTGGAGAAGGCCAGTCTATTCCCATGGCATGTCTTGTGTGAAGAAAATGTCCCCTGGACCATTCTGCAGAAAGAAGTTGAGGTAGCAGTTTTCAGAAGCAAAACATTTCTCTAAGTTATAGTACCTTAAAAATTTTAGAAAATATTTATAAATTTTTCTTTTGATGTTATTCTTTTAAATAAAATATATTCTCTGAATAAAACGAGAATGGAGAGGGGCCACCTGGGTTTCTCAGTCAGCTAAGTGTCTGATGCTTGATATCAGCTCAGGTTGTGGTAGTGAGATCAAGCCTTGCGTCAGTCTCTGCACTGAGCATGGAACCTGCTTGGGATTCTCTCACTCCCTCTCTCTCTGCCCCTCCCCTCTCTCTCTTTCTTAAGAAAAACTAATTGAGAAGGGAATAAAGCTTGGACACACGGCAGTGTTTTGTTTTCTTAGTATCATGATCCTATATTCCAGAAGGTACTAGGTTCATTGAAAAGTTGCTGTGAAAAAAAAAAAAAAAGAAAGAAAAAGGAAAGGAAAGGAAAGGAATGGAAAGGAAAGGAAAGAGAAAAGAAAAGTTGCTGTGAAGTAGAGTGATTCTTGAAGGATCAGATATGGCAGAAGTATGAGACTTTGTAGGCTAAATTATAAGGCCATTGCCTAATTGGGATTTATAGGGCCAAGACCCAACCAAAGTCTTAATCATAGTGTTGGACAGAAAGTAAATAGCCATGTATGTGGTTAAGACCACCAGGGAACTTAAGGGGGCAGAAGGTAATGACTGTCATTAGAACCTGGCTGAAACATCAGAACAAAAATAGTTCTAGATATATGAAAACGAGCTGAAAAATGAAGCAAGATTGGCATTCCAAAAGGGCAATCTAAACTCACTGCTTATTTATTTCCTTTGCAAAACAGTATACAAATGGTGAGAATGAGTAAAGTCACTGAATTGCCCCCGTGTCAGAAGAAATTAGACAAAGCCGTCAAAGGAATGAATTTCCATAGGAGAGAGCATCAGGTTGTGAGAAAGAAATTAATGGAATATTTGTAGGCAAAAACACTTTTATTCTCAAAGTTCTTTCTAAATCTGCAATTTCAGAATTCTTTCTCACTTTTAGGGGCAGTGACTTTGCCAGCACTGCCTGAGTTGTGGCTTTGAATAAGTAATGACAGAATTCAAATGAGAACATTAAAGCCTTTAAAAATAACTGTCCAGTAACCTTTGCTGGTGGATCTAGTTTGAGTGGTGGATGTGTGACCACTGCTCTATGCATGGGTCATCCGGTGACTTCCAAAAATCAGAGACATAGTTTCATCTGGCTTTTTAAGAATGAGCACTGACTTGTCACAGAACACTTTGGGAGTTACCTTGCTCAGCAAGGAGACAGAGATCTATGCATCTAGCCCTGCCTGTATGCATCTTTCTGGTCATTTGTCATCATTTATGTATTTTATATTAAGGAAAGGAAGAGAGGCATAGTAAATAATACCATCCATATTCTGCATGTGGGTTTTATAGATTTCACTTGTATCAATTAAATTAAATTTACAAGTAATATTTTATTCTCATGTCATTCTGAGTATAAAAAAAGGTTATAGTGCTATTCTTGTTCCATAACTTCATAAATATCAAATTAATATTTTTAAAAAATCTGTAGTGTGCTACCAATGGGTCATTTAAGCCCCTCGCTAGCTGTATGCCTCTTTATGTCTAGATCATAGCAAATTTCACATTATTTTTGAAAGTTCTTAATTGGTAATTAAATTTATAAGAATTTCCAGTCGTAAATGCCAAATGTCCCGAGATTTTGTTGATAAAATCTGAGTAGCCTTCAAAATCAAAATTAAAAAAATCAATATTATTATGATTTTAAGTCATAATCTGAATCTAAATCCACCTGTAAAATTAATACTTCCTGGGTTGCATACTCAGAGGCTTTCTTGGGAATATGGCTATGCAAATGCTATATGAATATAGATATAACTGACAACAGAAACACAGGAAATGATGTGAAAAAAAACTTCTTTTGTTCATAGTTGGAAGTTACATCCGTTGTCATCCTTAAAAAGACAGTAAGTTTGTCATTCAAACCAAATCCATTTGTTCCATTATCTATTAGTTTCTTTCTTTTCACACTGCTTGGATTGGAGACGAGGGAAACCAACCAGCCATAAAAGTGCCATGGGAAAATAATTCTTGTGTGGTCTCTAACAGAATTGAGAAATTAATGATAGATGCATGGGTTGCACATATAGTGCTTATGTGAACGAGAAAAGCTTTGAGCTAGTTTGAGTTTTAACACACTGTCCTTACATATATATGTATGAGAGATAGGTATATGCGGTTTGAGAGATTTAGAAAATAGGGCCTTTTCCTTACTTTTTGTGAACAAATGGAGATAAATGTTATTTGCCTCTGTGACCCCGCAAAAATGTACTCTAATGATGTGGGAATAGTCATTGCCACCAGGGACGTTCTTAATGTTGGATCACGCCCACTATAAGTCCTGTATATAATAAGTGGTTAATAATTTTCTTTATCCATAAGGGTGCCATGCTGCTATTGTTATTATCACACCTGTGTGTGTGTCTGTGTGTGTCTATGTGTCTGTATGTGTGTGTGTTTGAAGTTAAGTGATCCTGAGTACTGGTTTATTGTAAAAAAAAATGTGAACAGAAATCACCTAAATAAAGAAAACTGCCACACAAGAAGGAACCACATCAATAGAAAATATACAGGAATACAGGAAAGTTGATGTATGGTCCTTTCTCTTCTGTAACTCTACCTTGGACAGCTAATTTCAGTAAACAAAACCGTTGTTATTACTACCATTTTTAGAGTGTCTTAAGTTGTCCTCATTGTTTAGGATTTACAGCTGTGTTCTTGTATGTCCAGAATGAAAAGGCAAACACACAGACACATAAACAAAACACACACACAAAGATTTACATATTTCATATGTTACTTGCACATTTATGCATATATGTAAAAAATAGACACATTAAAATAAAATAAACATTGAATGGTAGAAGAAAAATAAATGACCTTGTATAAAATGTAGCAAACTTACCTTTTCAAAATGGAACAGGCATATTTTTCAACTTCAGTTGAAGCCTTCCATACAGAACAGTCTTTCTGCAGTGTGGTGGGCTTCATGGTAACTGATATGGCAGTAGAACTCAACGCCAGTGATGGAATTTTGGAACCAATGGATACTCAAGAGGAGTGAGACTCTCTGTATTGTTTTGGAAGTAGATTACATCTGCTTTCCCCAACAGCCTTTGTTCTCCAATCCTCCTCTCCTATCAGTAATTGTCTCCTTATTCCCATCTTGCTGTTGCCTACCTTCCTGAGTGTCACTAATAAATGAGATTATTTATGGAGTGCACTTAGCACTGCATCTGGCTCCTTGTGAGCACTCAGTAAATATAAGCTACTATCATTATTACACTTTGATCCTTTCCACATCCCTTTGATGTTTTTTTAGGGCAAATAATTTAATCCTCATTTTATTAAAAGAAAGATGAGACTAATGGAGGCAAGGGGGTTACCTGACTGGTGTTAGGTCTCAGGATTAGTGAATAGCATTACAGGCACTTGAACTAAGAATAGCAACCGTTTAGGCCAAAGGTGGTTCTTCTGTATCACACTTTTAAAATACTGAGATTCTTTTCTTTCTGAAATACTCTCAAGAAAATAAAGAATATACCAGTTCTGTCTTGTATCTTCTCTCTGATTTCAAACTCATGCCTTGTCTTAAAGGCCTTACAGTTACTTAATCATTTTAAATGCTTTTTACCTGAACTGACAGCCAGTGTGCAGTCTAAATAATTTCTATTGGTCGCCTCAAACTGTTGTATATATTCAGTATATTCCATCAAGTACAACCTTATAAAAGTTTCATAAAAAATCAGTAACTCTGGCTTAATTTTTAGCCAATATCTATTGAGAATTTCCACAATTAAAACATTTATAACCTCATATGATAAAGTACATGTAAAGAACTATGTGAGCATATATGAAGAAGCAAAGAAATTCTGCCCCCACCCCCGGGAGCTCCAGGAATTCCCCACTTGAATTAGGTATTAAATGATGGCTATACATTTGTCCAGTGGAGAGGGGCAGACAGAAACAGTAGGTAGACAGAAGCAGTAGGCCTAAGAGCAACCATTTGAGCTAAGATATAAAGAACAAGAGATGATGAGGATTGAAACTAAGGAAGTGGCCCTGGAGGTGACGAAGGGGAGACAAATGCTGGGAAAAAATGTTGTGGATATACTCAACTGAGTTTAATACCTGATGGGATATTCAGAATAAGTGACATGGAGGAAACAGTAGATAGATAAGTAGATAAGTGTTACCATAACCAACTTAAAGAAGTATTATCAAGCAGCTTTTTTTTTCCAATAAAGATTACATTTAGTTATAAGAATATCATGTCTTCCTCTGTCATCTTTGTTATAGTAATATTTCTGGTATTTTCCTATCAAAGTAGTTACAATGATCCTATCACCATATTTTAGTAGTTTATCTTAGTAGATCATGAACTCCTGGAGGGCAAAGGCAGTTAAATTTATGTCATTAATCTTTTAAGTGTCCAGCACCTTGGTGCCTGACACAGAGTAGAACTCAACACATGTTTGATGAATTGGATCCAATTTAAATGTACTTTTGGCAACAGGGAAAAATGCTTAGAGAATTTTCTTGTCTCTATTCCAATTCTATGGTTAATCTCAGCCTTTTCATTTTGGCTCCTAAGAGCTTTTTCCAGTGCTGCAAACACTTCTAGTTTTTAAGAAAGAGAGAGAGAGAGAGAGAGAGAGAGAGAAGAAGAAGAAGGAGGAGGAGGAGGAGGAGGAGGAGGAGGAGGAGGAGGAGGGGCATTGCAGCATCTAGATTGAACTTCGTGGGTTTGCTTCTCATAATTTTCACCTTTGATGGGGAACTGTCCCAGATTTCATCCACCAGGCTAAGATTCTGACATGGTACCTTCTTAAATCAAGCTTGAAGGGAAATTGATTGAAAAGAAAACACCATTATGGGAAAACAATTCATTCTCTTCCCCTTGACAGAAGGTAGACTTTTGTCTATATTGTAGAATAAATATTAGCTGGCTGATTGCTTTAAGATCTAGAAGGCTAGAGGAGGCATGATAGCTTTGCTCACTTTTTCAGGGAGATTTCCTTCAATTTTAGAGACTTTTGATACATTTTTAATTACATTTCGAAGAGTCATATTTTTTTCTCCCTATGTGCTTATTTGTATTAACTAAATATAAGTGTAGGAAAACTCATGCAGATGTTTCTGTATGTAGTTGTGTGTTTCTACTGAGGTGTATAATCCTCCAGAAAGGGAGTAAGCAGGTATTTTTAAATTTTTCTAAGTCCTTAAATATCACTTTTTTTGGCGTTTTCTGTGTTGAAATAAAATGATTTTGAACTCCCAAAAGTAGATTGAAGGAAAAAGGGTAGAATAATGGTACTTGATGCTTTTGGTGGTAGAAATCATTTCCTGATCATTTAGAAGAAGCCCATAAGGTCTCTACATTGTGAGACAGTCATCCTTTCAGTTGGCAAAGGTTGGATTCACTTTCTCTTGCAGAAATTTCAAACCAGCATCTCCTAGGGCAAAACCTAGCCCTGAAATTGTATGTTTGGCCAACATTAAATGACATTAGGTTGGGGATGCCCCTGTCTAGTTCAACACAAGTCCCATCATCCCTATTGTATAATGTCTGGCCTGCTTCATGCAGTTGCCCACCTCCTAGCTCCCAGAAACATTGAATCTGACTGTCTTGCTAAAGGTTTTCAGAGCAACTCTGTGCTTTGATGGAAGGTGGGTTCCTACTTGACAATGGTGTCAAAAATGTGGCTCCTGAGAGTAAACAAGTGGGAAGTGTTCTCATGTAAGTTAAGGTACTCTTAGATTGTCTCCCCAAGTCACTTTAGAAGTTGGTGAAGTCTTATCAAAAATGAGATGCCTGCCAATATATTCTCCATCCCCATGCCACTCTGAACCATCAGTGCTGCCATACAGGTAGCTCTTGCTCTACAAGAAGACTTTATGGTACAAAGGCATTTGACTCAGTTCTAGCCAATAAAGATGCTGATATGGTACAAAGCCAATATGGTTTTTCTGGGGGAGGCGGGCAATGAGCCTGTCTTGGAAGCATAGCCCTTTCTTGACCCCTTTAGTGCAAATGACTTGGCTTTTTCTCCTGAGCTAGGGATATCTTATCTCATTTTGTTTTTTCTTCCCCCTCTCTCTCTATTCTTCCCTCGTCTTCTCTTTCTTTCTCCCTCCTCACTGCACCTCTTCTTTTCTTTTGAAAGTCTTATCAAGAGTTAATGGACTCATGATCTAAAAATTAGGTTATTAGAAATTTCTGTCATACAGCCTAGAGAATTGATGTTTGAATTCTCCTTGGCTTGAGTCAATCCTTTATCCTTTTTAGGTAAATGAATTAAGTCTCCTGCAATTTCCTGTGTGGGAGACTCTTTTTAGATGATTCATTTAAATTGAAAGCCCTGTCTGCTCATCAAGGGGCATGATTTTAGAGTTCTCCTGAGTATTTTGTGCACACTTAATACAGTCATTGAGATACATAAGGCAACCATGTGCCTTAATCTATCTGAAGTCTTGATTCCTATTTGGTTATTTGGGTAAAGGGTATAACTGCAGTTTTGTATCTCCTCATCTCTTTCCAAAATTTCCCTTGGGCCATTTAAAAATAACCTCTCCTTATTCCTTTTTATCTTGAGACTTTTTTTGTGGAAGACCTCAGGCCTAACTTCAGCATCAGAGACCAAAATTCCTATCCCCTTTGGTTCTACAATCCCTAGTCATTTTTGATACTCAGCATAGTGAAATAGGGATTGTGCTATATTTCACCTCCAAAGTGATAGAATGTTACGAATGCTGTAATTCCTACGTGGTATTGTGAAGTTTTTAATGGGCAACTGTAAGGCCTATAGGAACACATTAACATGCTCAATTGTTTTTATAACCACCCTCGAATGACTCTAGAAAAAGCCAGGCATGTCTTCCTCACAAGGAATATCTAGCATCTTTACCTTTGCAAGTGTCCTATGGTACTTGTTAAATCTTCTCACAATTCTCATATATTGTAAAGGGCAACTCTCAATTAATTCCTCGGCGTTCCTTGCAATAAGAAGAAATTAAAAAGGGGCTCTTTGGTATTAGACAGGATTACCTATGTACTTACATATTCATTGCATTGTAATTAAGCATTAATGAGTGTCATTCTGCTTTATAGTCCCAAATTTTCTCTTGAAATCATGTGGCAGGAGGGCAAGGGGAAGTCAGCCAAGGTTTATTTATATCTACATGGTGTTAGTTATCTCAATAAACTAGGAAGGTCTTCTCCAAATGTCACAGAATAAGAAATTGAGGTACAGAACAGCTACTTAGCTGGTGCAAATGCACAATTAATAAATGATGGAGACATGATTCCAGCCCAGCTCTTCATGTGTTTCTACCACAGCAAGCTGCCTCATTATCTCACACAATCCTTGCAGCTCCCCTCCCAAGTGGGCCACACTCACCAGGCACAGCAGAGGAGCTGTTCTCACACGTACATGTCTCATGTTTCTAGACTGGTTTGCTCTTTTGACAAGATTTTTATTTATGTTACCTATTCAGATCTGTGCAGCAACTCTTTGTGGTATATTCCCATTTTACAGAGGCATTCCTTTGGATTAAAGAGAGTTAGGAATTTATCTGGTCATTTCTGGGAGCGTGTGTCTATCATTCAGCTAGGCACTGTGAATGATGCACAGTAACAACTAGGACATTTAACACTGAGTTTTATTGTGGTAATTATCTTACATGCATTATTTCACTTATTACATTGTAAGATTATATTCTTCATAGCCTTGTAATGTAAGTACTATCCTGATTTTTGCGGATGAAGAAACTGTGACTCAGAGAGATCAAGTAACTCACCTGTTGCCTCAATGTTAGTAAGTAGTAGATTCAAGATTTGAACTCAGGCAGCCAAACTCAAGAGCCCATACTCTTAACCACTGTAGAAAATTACAGAATTACAAAGCATGGCTCTGCCTTGTAGCACTAGAGTCTAGATGGCCAGACAACACCAACACAAGAGAAAAGATTGACATAGCTCTTAAATAATAATCTGAACTTAGATGTGTGTAGGTGTGAAGGAGAGTATGTTCTAGCTGTGGTTGACAAAATGACAAATCCAGTAGCATGGGAGTGGCATGGGCTTTCCATTTTATTTTATTTTCATTCTCTGTAGAGTTATAATACCTGATATAATAATATTGGGAATGAGAGGACCTTAACTTTCCTGGAGTGTGCAGTTGATAGGAGTGGATTGTGGGGAGGGCTACAACCATGGGGTCTGAAAGGCTTCAGAGGACAAGTTTTGAAGACTACAGAGAAGAGAATGTGCATGGCAAACCCTCAACAGATAGCAGAACCATCAGCCCAGGTAAAGTGAGGCTGCTGTGTCACCCTGGAAGGAGAGAGAAATTCAGAACAGCAAAGTAGGAACCATCTTTTTGGACAAAGCCTCAAGAAAGAAAGGCCTATCTGAACTTAGAGAGCTCATCTGGATGCCAGGAAAGAGACCAAAAGAAGGACATTTGTTGTGGAAGGAGGAGAGGTTCCTCCAGCCCTCAGGAACTCTGGGGGAGACTTCCTCCCAACACGCTTAAGTGAACACCAGTGAGCACCAGCAACTGCCTGGACCAAGGGAAGCAGACAAGTGAGCAATTAACCTTTGGCGAGGGGTGTGAAACTCTAATTAATAGCAAAGTGTCTTCATTATGTGGGAGGGGGAACTGCAGAAAAATGTATGAGGCGGGTGAGGGAGTGAAAGCTAGGCAAAGAAGGATCAGTGTGTTAGCAAGCCAGATTTAAAATCTGTCCAAACGGGTGTAAGAGGGTGGGAGCAGCAAACAGGGCACTGACTGTTTTCCCGATTGCCAGTTACAGTTTCTTCTCCCTTCCCAGTTACCCCGCACTGACTGTGGTGCTCAGAAACCAGCAGCTCAGGGGTGGGGGAGCTGGAGTTAGATGTTTACGCTCCTCTCTGTTGTAATTCCCTTCTTGTTTGCTGAGTATCTTTGGTAATTTCTATGTAAATTTGCTTAGAGTAGTAATTTAGCAGCTTTTCTGTTGACAAATGAGGAACATCTTAACAGTCAAGTGATGCATTCCATCACTTTGCAAGAGAGGGAGTGGCATCTTGCAGGTTGCAGAGATTGACACTGGGAAGTGGGAGATCTTGGGAAAGCCTCATTTCCACACCGCCCTATTTAATTTTGCCCCATTTGAGACAGGGGGAAATAAGCTTCTATGCCTTGTGAACTTGGTTTCTGGTGAAGACTTATTCTGAATCTTCCTTATTTTATCACTTGGTTAATGAATGCCTTTCAAACGGATTCAAGAGGAAAGCTCCTCGAAGGTGCTCAGAAGTCTTCAGACGCAGAGGCATATACTGTTTTGTGTCAGCTGTTTTCCACTGTCCATCTTCAGGAGACAGGAAGCAGTGACATTCTTTTTGATATGACCTGGGATGGGTGCAGAGAGAAAGGCACCTTTGCTGTCCACGTGTCACCTGTGCTTTATTAGAAGAAGTGCAGAAGTTACTACCTTAAAAGTAAAACATGAGAATCCTAAAATTCTTTTTTCAGCTCTCACATCCTGCTCAGTATTTTCCCTGCCCTCACTGCATTAGCAGATGAAAACCTCACGTGTATATTTTATGATAATGCACTACAAATTTTACAAGTGTTTTTGTAAATATCATTTCATGTGATTCTCATAAAAACCTTGGGAGATCAGCAACTCTGGAATTGGCAGGACACAAGCTGGGGCTCAGAGAGGTCAGGGGATTTCCGAAGTCCCAAAGCTCAAGTCCAGTCTGCACCCCGCTACGGTCTGGTGTCACTGCACCATAGCTATTTGTTGGTGTCAATATCTTGGGTAGGAGTAAAAAGGATCTTTTTACAAAGTTCTAGTGCTATAGCTAGTGGAAAGGGAAGAAAACATAAGTCTTAGACAGCACCAGCTTTCTTAGAATTTTGATTTATTTGGAGAGAAGAGAATGGCCTCAGGCAGAGGTGATCAGTTATTTCTGGAATCCCTCTTCCAGAAAAAATTGGGTGCCCTACAGTGATATATAACTATTTTGTTGTTGTTAGCAATGTTGAACTCACATGAGGCAAAAACAAACAGGCTGAGCATGGATATTCTAAAGCTTGCCCTTGCAAATGGTTGAAATGACTACACATCACAAACCATGGGTTCTAGTGTGTTCATGTAGACTCCTGATGATCATTCCTTAATTTTCTTTTTGGGTCCTATTGCTTGGTTATGGATCAGCTTCAATATGAATCAAGGTCTGTCCAATTCTTAAAATGGAATGAAGAATGAAAATTGTGTGTTTTTTGCTCTGGTGCTCGCCAGTAGCCTCCTGGTCCCCACCCTCTTCCCCAGCCACCTCTATCAGCAGTATTACAGTGTGTTGTGTTGGGAGGTGCAGAAAGAGAGGTTTGGTGGAAGCATTCAACATCTCTCTTAAGCCTGTTTTGGCACAGTTGAGTAAGGGTGAGAGAAGATCTGACTGTCATCCTCAACTAATTCTTGGACGTGTTCCCACACAGAGTGACATCCAGAGGAAGGGGCAAGGGTTCCTTGCATCTAACCAAAGTTACCATTTCACACCTCTTAGTCCAATTCTCCACCTGCATGCATACTGCTATCTGACCTGGCTACCAAGGAGATGCAGCACCTCCCAGGAGACCCACCACATGAGCTAAAAATAAAGGCTGCTGTTTCTCTGCAGATGCCATTAACCCAATTAGAGCAAAAAAAGAAATAAAGGAAATTATAGCCTTGTTAAATACAAACAGCATAAACTTCAATAAGGCAAACTAAATTTGTTATAGAAATTTACAATTTTACTCAAAAATCAAAATTATTTGAAACCACCAGTCACTTAAATCAAGGCAGATGCCACATAGTGGCCACTGTGTGAGCCAGTTAATCAACAGAAGTTCAAGATTCCAGTGCAGTGACAAAGGTGGCAAGTGATGTTTCATGCAAATACAAAATGAAATGCAGCTTGTTTTTGAGGGATCGCCTACCTCCATGAAAAGGGAAAAATATTCTTCTGGACGTTCTTTGGTTTACAAATATGGTCGTGCTTTGATAAGTCTTCTGTTAACAGAAGATACGTATTTGTTAAAATATTTTATCAAATAGGCGGAACCTATGGCTAGCTCGGATTAGGAGCTCCATTGTGCAGGGCTTCATAGAAGCCAGCCTCTGAGAGATGGGAACCTCACCTATGTGTCAGGTCCTTCAAGGGCAGATCCAGCCACCACACATGTGTCAAAAAGCCTTTTGGTGGTTGAGAAGACTGGCCCAGAGTGCATAGACTCAACCTAGGTCCTTTCATTATTTTGTCAATGAATTTATGCCACATTAGTTTTCTAACTAACAACCTTTCGAAGCCAGTATATATTTTTTTCCTTTCAAAAATATTGTTTTATGTTTTCATACAATAAAAGTAACATGTTCTCATTATATTTTTAAAAGTTGGAAATAAAGAAAAGTAAAAAAAAAAGTAATTGCTTCCGTCCTCCTGAAACAACTGTGCCTGTAATTAGGCATATTTCATTCCCCCTTTTTTTTTCTCTAGTTACTTTTATTTTCCCATATTATGTATTTGGGTCTATTTTCAACTATGAACCACTCGCTATTTTGAACAGGGATTTCAGCAGATGCTTTTATTCTTCCTTATTCTTTCACTTGATAATCATTTCTTGTGCTAACAGCAGGAGCACAGAGAAAATGGTTTTGAACTTTATTTGTAGTCAACTAGTTGGAGACCAGTAACAACCATCTGGGATCCCAAGAAGCTGATTATCTTGCTGACATGCCACCTAACACCTGGTTCAGCACACCCTAACTTCGGTATATCTGTCTAACACTATTTGAATGCAACCATTTTCAAAACATTTCTCCATCTTCATAAAATGATTTTTGAAATCTAAGCAAGATTTTCTTCCTTTGGAAAAAGTGTGGCAAATTTAGAAACATGATTATGCATGCATTTAAAGAAGAGAGCTGACTTCCAAACAAGCTTCAGAGATAAACTGTTATTAGTGGTTGTTGTTGCCACTGCTGTTGTTGTTGTTACTATTATCACTGTTACTGGAGAGAGAGAGAAAGAGAGAGAGAGAGAGGGAGGGAGTTTCCAAGCAGTCAGAGCAGAAAATTCCTAACCTTGCATTTATTCTACCCGTTGAGCTATTGTGTAAATGCTTGATAATATGTCAGTGAGATCCCTGTCTTGGGAACTTTCAACTGAAGTACCTCAATCATTTTTACTGAAATGTTACCGTGAGGAAAATCTAAACCCACGGTAGCTCACTGATTCCTGGGCTGCAAGGGCATGCAACTAAAAGATCACTAACATTTTTCTACAGAAGACCTATTCATCACTTGTCTTCTTAAGGATATTGTAATAAACTACACACTAGTCATTTATTAGAGATTTGCCCCCCACCAACACTTCTATCTTCTCAGGGCATATTTAGTTTATTTTGTGTTTGAAATGCAGAAGCCCAAGCCTAGCAGAAATCCTAAAGGGAAGATGTAAGACCTAATCACTGTGAGGCTGAAAATCTAGGCTTGGAAGGAACAGCAGCCTCACAGATGAAGTCTGAATGACACTGCCTGCATTGTCTGGGGCTCTCTGAACAGGACTGTGGGCAAATGGGGTTAGTTAGTATGCAGAAAGCATGGCCCTCACCAGTAACCTGTAAAGTCTTGCCCATGTGAATCCCCTAGCCCTTAGTATTTGCTTATGCCTCTCACCTCACTTGATTTTTATACATTTTCTTATATACCTATGAACTAGGATGGCTTAGAGATCATTGTGCGGTTGTATATTGCACAATTGAATTTGGTTAATTTGGAAAATGAATGGCTGTTCTAGTGGTGTGCAAGCACAAGCTATGAAGCACCAACTCTACTGACAACCAGAAAAAATGAACTGGTTTCCCACGGATAAAATCTGTCCCATAAACATGTACTGTTTGCAACATGTTTTTTTTTTTTTTAACATTTGAAATTATTAATGTTTTCTTGTGGGTCATATGGACTCAGCTTTTGCCTCAGGCCCCATCACTCCATGTTTTATTATGGCAAGCTTATTCACACATTTATGATATGTGTCAGGCTGCCATAGGAAGTTTGATATGTGGCTTGGCCTTTCTGGACCTCATTTAACCTCTCTAGACTGCAGTTTTCTCATCTGTAAAATTGCCATCATACCTGCCCTGCCTACATCATGAAACCTTCTGATAATCTAAAGAGGTAATGCAGACAAGAAGACTGTTAGACTGTAGAGATTATAAAGCACAACATAATAGAATATACTACCATTAAATTAATAATGTTATGATTATTATTTTGATGGTATGGAAATGTGATCAAATTCAGCTTTAGTAAATGCAAGTAAAATTTCTTGACTTTCATTTTCTAAAACTGAATTTTCATTCTTTGACTGATAGGCAGACCAACCTAAAATCTAAAACCTGCAGAATGTCAGATTGCTGGACACGTTTCCATTCTCTCTTTATATTCCCCTGTGGATTTCTTGTGAGTGTACAAAGATCGCGAGGCCACCTCAGAGGTTACCTTTCATTCAAGTGGTGGTGGCATCTTATTCATTGTGAAGTTCTGGACTTTTTCCTCCTCATCACAGAAAATTGGTGTCACATGGAGCATCCTTTCTTCACCCTTGACCCACACTTCCTCTGGGGTGAGCATCTCCCTAAAACTGGAGAATAGAAATCTAAAACTGTATTTTAGAATGGACGGATTCATCACAAGACACTTCCAAACCTAAAAAATATATTTAGCTTTTGAAGATTATGAATATTTCCTATATTCTTTGGTAAAATACGAAGCAAAATTACAGACAAAATATAAACTATACAAAAACCAATGGAATTGATATGATTTAATGCTCATTCAAAGATGAACAAAAAGGTTGTGAAGTATTTTTAATCCCTGTGGCATTTGAATACCACCTTCACCATTTTTGTCAATACCCAGTTGTTACCTATGTTATTTTTTACTTAATTGTCTTCTGTAAGCTGATTTATTTTACTTAAATATATTCATTTTAAGAGCAGAATATATAACCATAAGGCAAATGGAAAATCAGTAACACTTCTCCTAAATAAAAGATAATAGTAAAAATAAAAAGCAATAAGAAAACATTCTATTATATAATAGCTATACTTTGTAGCCTACCAAAAACCTACCAAAAGGCTATACTTTGTAGCCTTCTCTTTATTAGGTGGGAGGGAAGGAAGGAAGGAAGGAAGGAAGGCAGGAAGGAAGGAAGAGGGAAGTATGGAAGTAGGCAGGGAGGGAGGGAGGAAGGGCCGGGAGGGAGGGCAGGAAGAAAGAAAGAGAATAACGGAAATTGACAAGTCTTAAAAAACTCTTAAAGACCTGTAAGTACCAGATTTCTCTATGAGGAAATGAGAATTGAAAGAAAAATTAAAAGTTAATGATTTTGCCTATATGTGATTTGGTATGATTTGGTATTGAGTGTTTTCTTCATTATAACTTGATTTAACACATCAAACGTAGTCACAGACATTGAGGTATTCATCTTTTCTGATGGAATATGGAGATTTTACTTTCATCTATGCATGTTTTCAATGATGTGCTCTACATTTCTGGGAAGTTGTATTTTTAAAGGTTTTTTTATACATAAAAAGTATGTTTATTAAAAAAACCCTTCCTTTAGTTTTTTCATTAAAGGAGTAAGGGACTTTATTTCTTTAAGACAAAGTCTTCACTATAGGTATTAATATGACTGCCATGACAAGAAAGTACTAGATGATTACCTATTTACATACCAGTGGGAATACTTTACATGGATATTTTAATTCAATCATTACGACAGCTCTAAAAAATAAATGCTATTAAACTACCCATTTTACATATGTGGAAAATAAGGCTTACATGGGATTTATTAGTTTGCCATCATCACATAGCTAGTTAGATCAGATAATCTGATTCTGGAGCCTATAATCTTAACCCTTCCTAAAATAATATTACTGGTTGAAAAAAAAATGCTAAACGTGTTAAACACCATATTTCATTGGTGTTTTGGAAGGTATGTTAATAGTCTACAGTACTAAAATTAAGATTGACATTCTGAAATTGTTGTACCTTTAGAAGATCAATTTTATATTTTGAATTTAGGATTTGGAAGCAAGGTAAACAATAAAAAAGGTATATCAACAATAGAACCCTTCTACCAATGGTTCAGTTTTTTTTTTTCAAATAAGTATAATAACTCTTTTCTCCCTCTCTCCCTCCCTCCTTCCCTCCCTTCCTTCCTGCACTTCTTTTCTTTTCCTCCTCCTTTCTTTCCCTTCCTCCTTCCTTTTGTAGTGCTTTATTTAAATTCCTTAACGTGATGGTTTTTTTTTTTTATTAATGAGACTGTGAAGACAAATTTGGAATCAAAATTTTGAGGGAATTCACAGAGCCAGGGAAAAGTAAAAATTTCAGAAGTCAGTAGAATCTAGGTAAAGAAAACTTTATTTAAAAGTGGCAGCAGTGACTCCCACTGGTATTTCAATCCATGCGCTTCTATCATTACCCCATTCCTATTTCCACTTTCCTTATGCCAGGGTCTTAACCTCCTACTGTTGACCTCATGGGCCAGGTAATCCTTCATTGTAAATTGCCTGCCTGTGCTTTGTACAATGCATAGGGGTATTCCTGGGTTTTTCCCAGTTGAGGCCAGCAGCATCTTCCCAGTTGTGACAATCAAAAATATTACCAGACATTGCAAAATTGCTCCTGGTTAGGAACCATGGCTAGGAATTATCTAAGTCTGTGATACTTTTCTGTTTATTTTGCTATTAATTGATGCCTGCTATTGTTGCTGGTGTAATCATTATTGTTGCTCTTCCCTTTAGTAAAGGTTCTTTCTCTGCTTCGAGGACATGCTTTAGAATCTTTTAGGTCTTAATGAAATCTCTTGCTTTTCAAGATGTACAGCAAGGTGGAAAAATGATAGCATTATTAGCATATACATCTGAATGTTTTTTGATTCTAGCACTGAATCTAAATGTATGTCAGCTTGTCTTCTCAAAGAAGAATATTTTCTGAAGATGCTAACCAACCACAGTGACTTCCAGAGTGGATAGGAGCTTTCCCACCCTGAGCTGGTCTGGGATCACTGTGGAAACCAGAAAAGAAATGGATAACACTGGGATTGCTTTTTGGCTAATCTAGGTTTCCAGAATTCCAGGATTCTAGGTTGTTGTGTTTTTGTTGCTGTTTTTTGTTTTGTTTTGTTTTTGTTTTTGTTTTTATTTTACCAGCATAAGCTGGTCTGGGACCTTACTTTTGTGTTTGCACAATTAAAGAAAGCAGCAAATCCTTATCCTGGCATGTGGTATGGTCACATGAGCCAGAAGAGTTCATGCTTAAAGATTTTCTATCTAGATTGTAATAGTTACCATATCACTACTTAGGGAAATACTTCTGAAGCCTTTTGGAGCTTAAGCAAGTGACTCAAAATTCACATCAACAACTATTTCAAATTCTTACCTATTAGACTGGTAAGAGAACTCAGGGTACTTTGTTGTGGAGGATAATGGAGGAGAGGGGAGTGAAAATAAAGGAGGACTTGGAATAAAAGTCTTGAGAAATACTTCAGGCTTGAGAAAGACTTTATAAAAGAATGATGTTTGTGATGGACCTTAGCAAACGCCACTTTTCACCTATTGCCACATGGAAATTGGGACATTACCTATTTGAATAATGTTTTGTTTGTTTGTTTGTTTTTTGTTCTGAAATGCCACTGCATTAAGGTTAGGATGAGAAGGGGATTGCAGTTGAGTAAAGATGCACCCTTGTAAGCAAGTCCTCTTTTATAAATTGTACTTTGGGCTACATAGAAAGATACTAATTTTTGTCTCTGTTTCCATCATATTTTCCCATTTTCAGCTCCTTGCTTCACTCTTACTCAGATGCATGGTTAGCTTATTCCTCTCCTTTATGCCTGGAAACTCCCCTCTATATCTACCCTTTCTAGGAAGTATTTTTTGCTACTTCTCTGCAATCAAAGCCAATGTTCAATTTAAGTTGTGTGGGACAGGGTCTGATAAGGTACTCTGAACCTTTCCAAAGCACAGAAGTTATTACTAATTGATATATTGATTCTTTGAGGCACTACTCTTGCATATTTCATAGGGAGATTAATGAATTGACTTATGTGGAATAACTTTAGGGTAGAAATCCTTTTTAGAACCTCACAAGTAACCTATTGTTAGGATAAATAAAGCTGATCTAAATTTACTGCTACACCCCAAATAAAGAAATATTCATTGGACTGCATTGTTTAATGCTATTATTTATTAAAACATACTTATTTCACCTACATAGTTCTTTACTACCATTAGTTGTTTCTGTGTCTTAGATATGTTGATTCATCATTCATCAGTGCCCACCTTTGAAGGTAGCAGCATAATTAAATAGGTTTATTCATCTACATTTATGTCTTACACTATGTTCTAAAAGTTACAGCAGGAATTGAGGACACAGATTGACTCCAGTGAGAAATCGTCATCCATGGGTAATTTAAAGTGAGTCAGAGAGTTCAAAGCTGGAGAAACTTTTAAATGTCATCTACTGAGAGCTTCAAATTAAAATCCCTTAAAAAGAGATGGATTATAGGATGGATATAATGCTACCAGGAGTCATAAGTGTTATCAACCCAGACCTCTTTAGATCCTGTTGAGACTCAGTGAAGTGAACTGACTTGGAGGGAATTCCCACAACTGGTTAGAAGTTGGGGCAACCTCTTCCTTCTGGGCTCCAGCATTATCTACAACTTCTCCTTGTCAGTCTTTAACCTTTGCTACAATACTACTCCTTCAAGGTTGCTTACAAATATCTTTATTTAAAACAATGAAAGTTATTTCAGGGCTTCTTAAATTTCAATATTTAAGTTGAAGCTGGAGTTTTTAAGCTCAGAAATTTGAGATAAACATAACAAAGGCGAAAATAAAACCTCTTTGCACAAACTCTTAATCTTAGTTTAGTCTGTAAGTGAAATTGTAATTGCCATAATTTTAGCCCTTTCTGTGACCTGGAGTGGGTCTCCCTTTTCTCAGCTTTTTAAATAAATCCATTCTATGTAGTGCCTGGCACAATTCATCGCATTGTAGGTGCTCCATCGGTTGCATTTTTTTTCACCTGAATCCTCTCATGGTGTCTGATTGTGCTTACAGGGCACGCTGAACTACACACATCTTGTCACTCCAAAATCTATCACTTAAAGCAAAGAAAAATCCTTCCCTCCTTTGCTGAATTGGTTGGGTGGATGGCTGTTCTTTGCACATATTCATGTTGAGAAGGTGCTATATAACATCACTTGATCTTTTTTAATGTGACTCAAGACAAAATTACCCAGCTTTCAGTAATCTCAAGGAGAGAGAGAGAGAGAGATAAAGAGAGAGAACAAAAAAAAAAAAAAACCCCAAAACACTTTCCATCTGCAGTTTACTGCTTTTAACCTGAAAAATAGGATCTAAAATGATACTCAGATACTTAAGAGGCTTCACGTGTTATAGGAAAAAGCTGACAGATGGTACATGGTGGTAGGCTGGTGCAGCACAAGAAGGGAAGGCAGAGCCAAGTAGACAATGGTGTAGAAGAGCATTGTAAAATGTCATGACCATTCATTAATCAGACGTAGTTATTTCCTGTATTCTCCAAATGGTCAGTTTATGGATGTACTCAGTAGCACTTCACAGCACTTCACAGTAGGGAGAGAACCTGTAAATAATGATGCAAGGGGGCTTCTCTTTTGTATGTTGGTAAGGAAGTGGACTATCTTAATGTTTAAGCCTTATAACTTGCAGTGTTTACTCACCGCAACATTCTTATTCCTCCTTTTTGTATAATGCATATAATTGGATATCTATATCCGGAGATTAACTGCCCTCTTTTAAATAGCACCATACTTTATCTTGGGGATAGGGAAGCAAAGTGGGCTAATTGGAGCATTTCTTAAAGCTTTATTTCTGTAAGACATATCCCTGTTTGTCTGTGACATAAAACATAATGGACTTTTAGGAAATATTTGTAAAGTTGATACTGACAAGAGTTTCTATATCCTTCTTAATCCCTGAGTTTAGAAAATTCTGCATTCTAGAATTTCAGATAATTTGTCAACTTTATGCTAAAGGTAAAAGACATTTGACATCCGGTTGCTTCAGTCAGCATATTTCAACGTAGATCACTAGGCAGAAGTATCCCAACAGGGCATGTCTTTGAAACATAGTGATTATTTAAATTGATTTTAACAATGTTCTTTTAGAATGGTTTTAGAATGATTGAAAGGACAAATATGGCTGGGTGGTTTTTGGTAAGGTAGGTGTTTTGAAATATCTTTTAAATTCCAAGGATGTGGGTGATACCATTCCCTCACTGCTGAAAACCTCTCAGTTGAAAAAAGGTGATGTTTGCTTTGTTCCCTGGTGCACTCCATGTATGATTAAAACGGCAGAGCTGAAGCTTCAGGTCTGTAGACCTTCTTTGCTTTGGGAGACAGGGAGCTCTCTGTGGTCCTGAATTAATTAAGCTTTAGTAAGTATTGACACAATGTGCCAAGGAAAGTGTCTGGAATCCCTTGCTCTGCACTAACTTTAGTAATCAAGGCACTGGAATAATGGGATCCCATGGAATTTAGCAAAACAAAAGTAGAGATAGGTGGCAACGGGTAGCCCAAACTATAGTTCACAACCCAAAAGCATCTAAACTGTATGTTCAAATATAAAATTAGAGCCCTGTGGTTTATCCCAAAGCAGTAATTTTCAAGAGGGGCTTTGAATAGTTTTTCTAACTGCAGCTAGATTACCTGAGGCAATCAGTTGGCCCATTTTTTTTTTTTAAGGCAAACAGGTTTAGGTTTATCATTACTTGAATTATGAAATGTAAAGACAAAGCCAGGTGCTATGGTACTGAAGTTGTGGATTCTTTCCTCTCCTCTCTTCTCTCTCTTTCCTCTTCCATCCTCATCTCACCTTGCCTCACCTCCCTTCTCTTTTCCTCTCCTCTCCCCTCCCTTTCTTTTCCCTCCCCCCTTCCTACCCATTTTTATTCCCCTCTCTTCCTTTCTCTTTTCTTCCCTTCCCTGACTCTCTCTGTCTCTCTCTTAATTGTATTCACATTTGGTAATTCAGGGATGTAAGTCTTTATGGGTTTCTTCTTGCAGAGGACATTTCAAACCGAGGTCCTGATCAGTGATGGGACTTATAGTTACTTTGACATCTTTTACAAAAATAGACTTAACAGGACTTTTGGAGATTTCCATTTGATAGGTTTTCAACTATTTCCTCAACTACCATCCTCATTCCTCCCTCATTATCTATTCTCCAAGAAACAGGTACTGTGCTCTCCTTCAAGTGTAGGTGAATAGAGATTTCCAAGGAACCCCTTGGTATCATAAAGAAAGTGATTGCTTTTATGAGAATGGAAAAATCTGGTCTTTGAATTTCAAATAGATTATTTACCTGCTCTCTTAAGAGAGATGAGCCAAGGTTCATGGGAACCACCATCTAACGAAGTCACTGGCCACTGTGTTTTCTCTCCAAGGGGAGATACAAATAGCTAACTTCCTGCCCTGGAGCCAGTATAAAAAATACAATGATGACCTGTTCTGTCTGAATTCCTTCTTGTCCTTGGTATCTTCTCTTCAGCCCCATTTTAAATGGTCTCTTCCTTATTCCCCCATATTATTTAACTTAGTAAGCAGACATCCCCTGGTATGCGCTATGTAAATATTATAACTGAATTACTGTCTGTTTACTTAACTCATTACAGAAAGCCATGATAAGCTTTTTAATTACAAAATTAGCTCTGCCAAATCAATTTCTTTTATTTAATGAACTGAATAAAATGGCACAACAAGGATAAAATCATGCCCCTTTCCTTTCCTTTTAAAGAGTACTCTTTGTCTAAAAATAATTGTTGTAATATAAAATAATAATAGCAACAATAGCAGCAGTACCAATACTGTTATCCTTGTCTGGTCCTCTGTGGCTCCTTTAACCTATTAAGACATTCTGGTCCTGTTCAGCCAGCACTATATGAAATACTCCTCTTAAACCTACACATTGTTCTCAGCCTAGTCCTGAACAATTTACTGACGTGACTAACTCTCTCCTTACTTTGGTTTACTTCTGATTTTTCTGGTTACTAGTTTATGACTAAATTTTCTGTGTAGTGCCTTGCATCACTTTTTAGATTTGTCACTCACCACTTTTTTTTTTAAGCTACACCTCTCAACTGTAACTTATATGTCTGCTCTAACTATGCAGCCTTGGGAACCTTTAATGTAGATATATACCTCTGATAAAGCAAAACCAACCTCAGGGATACTATTCCTAGCCTGTAGCCAACAAGCTGAGATCATCCTGGATTCTCAAGCAGGACGTAGACAATTCCTAACAGTAAAAATGTGACCTCTGTGCTCATAATATCCTTTTATGTTTCCTCTCTTTTCATTGTAAAGGCATATATTTATTTTGTTTTATGTGTCTGGTTAAATCATTTAAATTGTACTTTATTTAATTGAATCACTTTTGGAAAAGTTATGGAATGTGGCTGCTTGTGGAATCTTCATAATTTCCATGGAGACACTTCTGGAATATTTTACCAAAATGTTTCTGAATTGCTACACCCATGGTCCAACCTAGAGAGGAGTGTTTGGGGAAAAGAGGTTATCCCTTATGGAAATGGGGAAGAATTCTCATATGAAAAATTCTTCTCATCCTTTCCCCTTTATCCATGCTTATTTCCCACAAATGAGATTATTTATAGTATGTATTTGATTAAATTTATGTCAGGATCTCAAGCTAAAAGACATTAATGGGTCATTGCTCAGAAAAACGCATGATAATCATGACTCTTTGAGGACTGTTGCAACATTTGGCCAACACTGTTCTTACTAAAATTTTTATGGTTTCTTTCTCTGGATAAGGTCAAATGCATATGAAAACAGATTTAAAATATTTTTGCCTGTGGCTAGGAAATCAAGAGAAAAAAATCAAAACTATATATTATTTATGTTGTAGCACATAATTTGGGAACTATAAATCCAGGAGACCGGACATTTTCCCCACTAATGTATTAAAACAGAATTCTCTTAAAGTGCTTACAAGTGCATTGTCATTAATTACATAAATTCTTTCTTTGAAAATTCCTCAATTTTGTCCAATCTCTTGGTGGTTGAGTTGAAAATGGTTATTATATAGTGAGAAGTGGTTTCTGAAGAGTAACATATTTCATTGGATCCCTCAAAAACTCTGCATGTGCTTGCCAGGCTCTCTTCAGATGACCACAAACTGTTGGCTCTTGTTACTACCTGAAGTGGCATGATAATTAATTCAGAAGTTTGCTGTTTTTTCATGGGATGCTTTAGGTCAATGTAATATAATTAAGTTTGTAGAGGATTGAGAAATAATCCTTGATCTATTTTGAGTCTAAAGATGTCATAACTGTGAATCACAAAGTTGTGACATGATAGACTCACCTCAGAATATTGTCTTCATAGAATTGCAATTGCATCTTGTCTCAAAGAAAGAGTCGACTCTCATGCACTTTTGTATGTTCTCATTAAAGCAGGAATTCCACTTCCTGAGCTAGTTTCAGGGAATTTACATACACAGACACACACTCTGTCTTCTTCTTTCCATTCCCTTCTTCCCTTCCTCCTCCTCCCAACCTTTGGGGCCTGCTTTGCAAATAGCCTTTATGTCATGATTCACAACATTGCATGAGAAATTTCTCCTTGAAAGGCGATCACTGCTTTTGACATTTGCCTTTTCCCACTGCAGTCATCAGACTGCACATGGCTGATGTGTGTGCATGTGTGGGGAGGGGTCTCCATCCCCTGGAACCATAATGTCAGGTTTCATATTGTCTGAGATCAGCATCTCTTCAGAACCAACCATGTACCACTTTCTCTCCAAATCACCTTCCCTGCTGACCATAACTGGTTATATAATCCTGCATCTTCTATTATCCTGACTGCTGATCCATGCCTGATGGCTGTGCCAGGTCTCACATCGCCACAAGTTTTGATTGCTGCACTCTAAGCTACTTAATAAGACAATTAAAAATGATATACAAATGGCTATTGCAATGCAACTGGGGATCAGGAAAGAGAATGTTCTATGTACTGCAATATTAACACATGCCCTTCTACAGTTTCTTTTGTAGCTGTCTTTAAGTCCAGTACTGGTTTACTTCTTTTTTGTTGTTTTTTGTTTTGTTTTGTTTTCTTCTGTTGTTTTGTTTTGTTTTCATCACATATGATTTTACAATAGTCCCTTCTAAATTATGTCTATCTGGGTAGAATTGAAGGGATGCATTACTGCTTTGGGTTGTTTTGAAAGCTTCTTCCTTGTAGTGTGGAGGAAAAACTGCCTAGAAATGTGAAACAGCTAAGGGCTAGTACAAATGGTCTTTCTTCAAGCTGGCTCATTCTCAGTTTGAGGATCAAACCTAACTTAATCACTGTCATATCCACCCTGCTCCATTTCTTCTTTTCCTCTTCATTCTTATTTCTGTGTTGATTAAAATGGCAAATCAGGAGCAACTGAGTGGCTCAGTCAGTTAAGCATCCAACTTCAGCTCGGGTCATGATCTCAGGGTTCACGGGTTCGAGCCCCACATCAGGCTCTGTGCTGACAGCTCAGAGCCTGGAGCCTGTTTCAGATCCTGTGTCTCCCTCTCTCTGCCTCTCCCCCACTCATGCTCGCTCTCTCTCTCTCTCTCTCTCTCTGTCTCTCAAAAATAAACATTAAATTTTTTTAAGTATAAAATAAAATGGGCAAATTTCCCAAAGTTTATTGTGAGTCACACAAAAGTTTATCTATAGAAAATGGAAATTTATTAGAATTAATGGCAGTGATATTTTGAATATGATAACTGAGAAAGGCAGAATCTCATCTTATGTGTGTTAAAAATGCTCATCTTTTGTTTGTTTTATTTAGTTTTTGTTTGTTTTAGTCTAAAGGAGTGAAAACTGTTATTGACCCTTCAACCATGTATGCTCTTCATCTAAACTAAATTTTCAGGAATACATATCTCTTCTCCACAGTGGCATCAGTACTTTGGCTCGTTGACTTTGATATTCCATCCTTGGCAAGCTGATACTCAGAGATATCAGCATTCATGCAGATGGCACTTTTAAAGCATCATGGTTCCTCCATGTCTTCCCTGCAAGTGGCCTCCCTTCAGGCACTCCCTAATCCATACCTCATCACTTCCCTTCCCTTTTGTCTGTGTTCACTCTCTGCCTCTCAAAGCCTTCATCCTACTCATTGGGACCATAAGTTCTCATTGAAACCCTACATTCCATCTCAGTTTTTCAACTCTTGTCACTCTGCTTTGGCCACAACTGGAATATACACCTTCATGAATTGAGAAAGTCACACGAGAGCTTACATAGGGTCTCAATGCACTTCAACAACTCTTTTATGAGTGTTTTTATAAGCTTAATAGTTTAATACCTAATTTCCATAGTAACTTGTGTAAAAATTTTCCGTTTCCTTTAATGTCCACATACCTAAACAATCCCCATCACTTACAGCCTGTTCTTTTACTGAAATTATCAAAACATTTTAATCTGATCTTCTTTTCACCTTTCCTTATCTCAGAATTGATTATCCTTACCCTTTGTCACTTCCATCTCACTTGGGTCTGGAAAAAGTGTGGCCCTGACCCTTTTCAAGTTAGCCTATCTATATGACCTTCCCCAGATCTCCTCTCATCTCCTGGAATTTCGTTACTGAAATTTTACTCTGAATGCTCATTCCCCTTGTTTGCAAGAATACTTAAGAGATAGAGATTGCAAAGAATGTTTCAAGGCTTCATCTAATCATTGTGGGTTTCATGGAAGGCTCCAGTCCCAGAAAGAGAGTTAAGGTAAGGAAACAGTGATAGGGAGAACACACTGGGGTTGGGGTGGGGTTGCCAGAGTGTCCCAAAATACAGTCATTGTTGGCCCACCAATCTGTGAGACTGAGATTTAAGAATCCACCCTTCCTTGGTTGGAATTGGCTTGATAATCAGTAAAGACTAATCCTAAATACATAGAAGTTATCTGTGACTCTGGCTGGGGTAGGCGTAAGCTGGTATGTATGTCACATCTGTTATGCAAGATTTCAAGCTCTCTGAGAACTGTTGTGTTCTTCACATTGCACAGCAGTTTTATACTACATATTTAATATATATATATATACACACATACATATATATATTCATACATCTATATACATACACACATACATGCATATATATATTGTTGCACTGGATTAAATTAAATTTACTACAAACTTAATGGCAGTCCTTCAATAAAATCATATTTATTGAGCATCTCTTATGTGAAAGTTACTGGGCTGGGACATACAGGGATACAAAGAAGAATAAGACCTTTATTCTGCATTCTAGGAGCCTGCAGTATAGGTGGGGAGAAGAGATGCCCAGTTAAGGATTGTCAGTGTGACTTAAACAAATTATTTAACATCTGCAAGAAGTATGGATTTTTTATACGCAAAATGTGGAATTAAAATTGGTCCTCTAGTTTTCTTGTAATTCCAGAACTCCAGGTAAAGTGACCATTCATGTTGGCATGTTTATGTCACATGGGTGCTATCCATACTATATCATGCACATATGCAGAAAAGAGAAAGATATCTGGAAACTAGGGTAGGTAAGTATTCACGGAGGTGTTGAAATTTGAGCTGAGCCTAAAACGGATAGTAAAATCATTCTCCATCACTGAAAGCATGGGCAAAGGTACAAAGAGAATGCACCACCTAGGTGTTTTTTGTTTTTTGTTTTGTTTTGTTTTGTTTTGTTTTGTTTGGGGAAAGGTTCACTAGGAAGCCTTGCTTTTTCCCACTCCAGATTTTCCCTATCTGTGTACACTTGTTTCTCCATTTTCAAAATCTAGCTGTTTGAGTCATTCCAGGTATCTCAAAAGAATTTATGTTCTGTGTGATACAATCCCTACAGGAATTTGAGGTGGTCACAATTTCAAGAGATGATCATGCTTTCTTGATGCCTCAGCAGACACAAGATCTTGAGTTTGGGACATTAATCAGTGGCTCCCTGGATCACTAGTCTGGCCCTGTCACAAATCAAGGACTGCCAAATCTCAAAATAATACTTTTTCAAGAGGAGGATTATTTCTTCTTTAAAGTGTGTTTCCGAGGAGGAGGGGAATGCAAATAACCCTTTCAGGAGAAGTTTAAACACACAGGTTCCTCACTTAGGGCCCAATTAGTAGGAAAAACCCAGCCTACAAGGTTCTACTCTGCCCTTGAAATTAGACTTCAAAAAACAGGCACCGACTTCCCCCAGGCACAGAAGCAGGATCCGTGTTTTAATTCTGACCTTAATTAAACCTTTACACAAGCTCTTCATTTTGCTCTCCTTTGAAGACAGGGCGGGTAGAGGGAAGGACATGACGTACATTTACTCTTCTTCTTCCTTCCTTGACAGTAGTATACCCCAAATTTTCTCCCTTCCTTTTTGGAACAGGGGGGAATTGGAGCAAAGTCAGAAGGAGTTATTAGAGCAGTAGGTATATAAAGTAGTGAATGAGAAATAAGTTCCGTTTCTTTTCTGCCTCTCACCAGAGTCTTGTTCCATTCTCTTGCACTTAACACACCCAGAGTCCGTGAAAGTCCCATGTCCAAACATGGGCACCAATTAGCTCTGTAACCATTTGAATATTATGGATGGTGATGTCATGCGGACATCATCCCTGCTGTAGAATATGGTATGTGTGTGTGTGGGGGGGGCGGGGTACCAAACGATAGCTAATCTTACATTTAAAGGTAGATGAAGTTTTTAAATACATACCTGTGCAGATGTGTCAGACTTTTTTGCTCGACTACTACCTCCCTTCCTTTGGCAGTTGTTGAAATATATAGAAATAATTACAGCCAGGAGAGCTGGCCCTGCATCTGAATTTTGAGTTTCTGTTCTTCAGAGGAAGTTCTTTGTGTCTTTGCCTTATTTATTTTCATTTATTCATTGAGAAAATAATTCCCAGTTGGGGTAAAATTCAACAGGCTCTGCTGTAGGCAATTGTAACTTTTAAGAATGAAAGGATGGTAAACATCGTTTCTCAATATATCTAAAACTAGGAAGAAATGGTTAACTTAATGTTGCAACAATTCTAAAAATGAGAGTACACATTATAAATATGACACAGTGAAGACAGGAAAGACCTCTCTTATTGATGGGAACATATTTAAAAATATCTTTATACCTTTAATATTTGAGTTAATTATTCTTTTAAAAATTTTTTAATGTTTTATGTATTTTTGAGAGGGGGTGGGCCAGAAAGAGAGGGAGACGCAGAATCTGAAGCAGGCTCCAGGCTCTGAGCTGTCAGCACAGAACCCGATGGGGGGCTCAAACTCACGAGCCGTGAGATCATGACCTGAGTTGAAGTTGGATGCTTAAACAACTGAGCCACCCAGCAGCCCCTGAATTAATTATTCTTAGTGCCTCTAAGTAGGAATAAAGTATTAAGTAAAGAAATATTTGGGGGAAATTGCCATAGAGAAGCAATACATGCTAGGAAAAAGGCAAAAGCTCTAGAGGCATGCAGCCCCATGTTTGAATCCTGGCTGTGATACTGACCAGACCTCTGATTTTGAGCTTCAGTTGCCTTTATCTGTAGAACAAAGAGAAAAATGAAAGCCCTCAAGGTGTCCGTAAAAAGAGATAAATTTATCTTTTTCCTCACATATTTATTCTGATCTGGGTATCTTTTCTTCACCGTATTGCATTTACTTTTAACAATGTCAAACACCTTTACAAGAGAAGAGAAGAGACAGAAGGAAGGAAAAAAGGAAGGAGGAAAGGGAGACAGGAGAAAAAAAGAAAAGAAAGGTATTTGTTATTCTTGTCTGGGACACTAACTATAGACAACCCACAATAGAAAAACAAATTTCTTAAATACCTAGGGCTATTTAACAAGATATAAGAACCTGTATATATTTTTTAAATCATAAAAATAAATAAACAATATCTGGCCAAATGACAGAGGGACTAAGACCTTGGATGGAATGATTTCTTACGCACTTATTCCCCACTATAATTCTAAGTAAAATCTCTTAACTTTTTTTCCATGGCTCAGAGTAACTTTAAAGTTTATTTTAAAGAATTAATGTCTGAGACTAGCCACAAGAAATACAAGAAAGGAGACATTGAAGAAGGACCATACTTGATAATTCTAATATAAAACCATAATAATAATAATAATAATAATAATAATAAATAATGTATGTCCTGGCATACAAATGGGAAAACAGGTTAAAGGAAGAGAAGAAACAATCCCCAGCAGAAATGGGAATTTCATTGTTTACAATACTGTTATCACAATTTAGTAGAGAGATGGAAAGTGTTTGTTTGACAAATGATAGGGCAACCTATAATGCATATGGAAGAAGATAATGTTGGGTATCTATCTAACTTTATAAGCAAAACAAGTTTCAAATGAATTAAAGATGTAAAGATGTTTTTTAAAAAGTACCGAAAATATTGGAAGAAAAATTGGACTCTATGGACAACCTAGTAATTGGTTAAATTTGGATTTCTAACCAAAACAGAAATCCCAGCTGCTATAATATAAAAAGAAAATAGTCAACATATAATTTTTTTGAGAAAAAATATAGTAAAAGATACTACTCACATTTTTAATATGTAAATGATGTATTTGGGGATGTTATCATTAAATATATTCATCAGGATTGCAAGCAGTTGTAATGAGAGCCCAACTAACTGTGCCTTGAATAAGTTAGAGGTGTTATTTTTCATCATGTAACAAGAAATCAGAAGGTAAATAAGTCAGAGCTCATGCAACAACCCCATTCAGTAATCCCAAGTATCCTTTCTGACTAGAGTCTAGCATCCACGTGTTTTTCACTTCATGTTCACTAAAAGGCAATTCCATCTTCAGTGTTAGACCCAAATTACTGGGAAGGAACAGCAGGAAGAGTAAAAGCCAAAAGTACTCACCAGCTACATTTGCATCTTTTAAAAGAAATAACCTTAAAGTCTCATCCCGTAATGTTCGTTTATATTCCTTAGCCGTGATTGTGTCTATCCCAGCTGAAAAGGAGGCTGGTTAATGGAATTTGTTTCACTGTTTTTGTTTCTTTAATCTGAGCATATTTTAACCTTAGCATTAGAGTTCTTGTATGAGGAGAAGGATGATATTAATTTTGGATAGGTGACTCAGTGCCTCCCACAAACTGATGAAGATGGACTATACATAGTTTTTTTTTTTGCAAATTGATTAAAGAAAACAGCCCAGCAGGAGAATGGGTGATTGATATGAATAAACAAATCACAGAAGAAGACATTCTGATAGTCTTTAAACCTACGAAAATATCTTTTTTAATTAAAAAATTTTTTATATCTTTTTATTTTGAGAGACAGAGACAGAGAGTGAGGAGGGAGGGGCAGAGAGAGAGAGGGAGACACAGAATGTGAAGCAGGCTCCAGGCTCTGAGCTGTCAGCACAGAGCCCGACGTGGGGCTCGAACCCACCAACTGTGAGATCATGACCTAAGCCAAAGTCGGACGCTTAACCGACTGAGCCACCCAGGTGCCCTGACCTATGATAATATGTTTAATCTTCTTCGTGATCAAATAATTGCAGATTTAAGTAAAAGCGAGGTATCACTTCATATTCAACCAGTGGGCACAAAATTAAAAGTGTGGTGACTCCTACTGCTGTTTAAGATACAGAAAAATTTTTGACTTCTTTTAATTTTTTTAAACTTATTTATTTGTTTTTGAGAGAAAGAGATAGAGAGCGAACAGGGGAAGGGCAGAGAGGGAGGGAAGACATAATCCCAAGCAGGCTCTGTGCTATCAGTGGAGAGTTCAGCACGGGGCTGGAACTCACAAACCATAAGATCATGGACTGACTATGAGCCCAAACCAAGAATCTGATGCTCAACCGCTTAAGACACCCAGGTGCCCCAACTTGTTAAATATTTTTTAAAACTGAAGATCAACTTTTGCATGGCAATGTCTGTTGAAATGAAAATACATCTACTTTTTGACTCAGGAACCCCAATTATGAGAACCTACTTCATAGAAATAAAAAATCTCAGTATCAAAGTATATACACTCAAGGATTTCGTTGCAACTTTTTTTTTTCTAATAATAGTTTAAAAAAGGAAATGCTAAGTAAATGTTCACAAATAGGGAAATGGAATTGTTGAGTAAATTATAATAAATCCCTACCAGGGACTGTTAAGCAGTCATTTAGGAGAATGAACTTAATCTGTCTTGATCTAAACCATATGATTTAGAGGAATTTCCACACTGCATTTTAAGTAAAGAAACAAGATAATAATAGAGAAAGATAAGAATGATACACGTTGTTAATCTGGGTTGCCAAGATTTGGAGGGAGGAGGGGAAGCAGTTAAGGCATCATGTGCTGGAGAAGGGAAGAAGAAACAAAATTTCAGATACATACATAACTGAAATGACTTAGAATTCAACTTTTTAAAGAAGAGCCAGACTAAAGAAGAGAAATCACACCACACAAACTGGGCACAACAAGGCCAGCATGGGATGAGAAACAGAAGATCAAGAATTCACTTGGAGCTATTCTTGGTTACATATTATTACCAATTCCTTTAAGAGGATAAGTTACAGGGGCACCTGGGTGGCTCAGTTGGTTAAGCATCTGACTTTGGCTCAGGTCATGACATCATTCGTGAATTCAAGCCCCATGTCAGGCTCTAGAGGGACAGCTGAGACCTATGAGCCTTCTTTGAATTCTGTGTCTCCCTCTCTCTCTCTCTCTCTGCCTCTCTGTCTCTCTCTGTCTCTGTCAAAAATAAATGTTAAAAAAATTAAGAGGATAATTTATAAACTAGTGAAGAATCCACTGTATGTCTTTTATATTCTGTTGAATAGAAATCCAAATAGTAAACTCTATAGAGTTCTCCTTTAAGAAGTGGTAATTTTGTATATTTTCTCACTTAAAATAAATCCTATCTCCAACAGAGGGATACGAGAGGACTGTGTGATATTGCATCACTCCGATGCATGACTTGCATACTTGAAAAGTGTAGGCTACTTCAGAGTAGGAGTCAGCTCTGCTTATAATTGAGTCCCAGAATTTTCCCAGCCATCTGATTCCCAAGCCCAGAGTTTTGGCTTCTGGGCTGTGTTGTTGGCAGTGAGGAAGTGGGATGGCGTGTTTAAATCACAGCACTTCTCTGTTTCCTGGCTAAGTTACAAAACAATGTTGTAGTCGTGAAACTGAATGTCATCAGCACACATTTGTGGCATGCACAGAGCATGCACAACACTCTAGTAGCACTCTAGGCAAGCATATGATTACATTTAAAAGAGGTGTTGTCGCTGCCTTTAAGAAATTTACTAACTAGAGAAAGATGAAAACAAAAACAACCAAGTAGAAAGTAACCCAGTGGACTTTCCATTAAGACAATTACATGATTTGATTCTGAGCTTGCACATTTTAAGTACTCAGTGATATCAGTTGAATGAATGAATAAACATATTAACAGAAACTGCACTGGTAGAGCAGCTCTTAATTGATACTTTTGCCTTCTGCCTCACTTCACTAGAATCTGTCTTCCATCCAGCCAAATGCAAATATGATAATATGACTCCCTTAATTTTTCCCCCTGGTTTCCAAATAGCTCTAGGAATCAGAAAGAGGCACTGAATCTGAACCTCGAAGTGTGCTTTCCTGAGTATGATGCTTTAAATATACTGTGAATTAGAATGCCTTTTCATGAGACATACTCTAGTTTTCCCACAGGAATCCCCTCGCCCATGGAGTTGAGTTGGCAGTCCCTCAGCTATACCTTACCTTATACTCCTTAGCATGCATGATAATAGCAGAGCCTTTCCACTCTGCCCCTTGCTTATTATTTCAATCTTGAGTACCACCATTTTGCCATGTGCAACCAGCACTCCAGCCATACTGGGTTATTTGCTCTCCTGAATAGGCTGTGCTCCTCCAGTCTTCTGAAACTTTGCTCATGTGCCTCTCTGTTACTGAATTGCTTACTCTTCCCCATGAACCTAGTGAACTCCATCCTAGCCTTTCACATTCCATTAGATACCACTGCCTTTATGATGCCTTTTTTTAAACAAGTCTAGAAAAAGTTAAGTATTTGCTTCTTTATTATTTCATCTATTTATCAATTGTGGCACTTTGCATATGGATATAATAACTTGTTCACATATGTGGCTCTTTATTTGAGAAAGATGGGGTACTCTCTTTGTATCCCGTTGGCCCGTCATTGGTTTTCTCAGAGTATCGGTGTTTGTTGACTGGCTGATGGATGCATTGTTAGATGGGTAGATGGATAGATGGTCTGGCTGATGAATGAATGAATGAGTGAATGAATGACTAAGTGCAATTGGGAATATTATAGACCTGACAAAAGGAAGGTTGCTGTTGATATAGCTCTAGAGAAAAATATTTTTTTGTTAAGACTTTTGTAGGATAAGATGAAGATAAGGACGACTTCTCTATTATTTTATCTTTGGAAATTGTGAGTTAAAATTTGTAAACAGGGTGGATATTTTGGACAGAAAGTGCTACATAACTACCATGCATTTATTTATTATCCTCTAAAATAGTCCCTTTCTTTGGCATGTTTAAAACCTGAAGTATGCTTGGCATTATAAATATTCATGAGCTGTTGGGGAAGAGAGCATAAAGTGTGAATCACACTTCAAACAGACCCACCAGCTCACTCCTGACTTCAAGTTTTTCAGAAGTGTGAAATGAAAATGGTTTTAAAATTAGAACATGTGCCATCAGAACTTTTATCAACCCTCAGAGAAAATAAATAATCTCTTTAAATGTGGGGAATGCTGGGATATTTATTTAGTTAGTTTCACAGTTAAGATGCTTTGATAAGTTTTTGTGTCATAAAATGCACAAATTATTTTTAATGAAGGTGGGGGGTATCTTCTAAGACAGCTTAAGTACCCAATGCCACAATCTAAGGTTTCTGAGGGATTATTTAAACCTAATCGATGAGCAAATTGTTTCACTGGGGAAGAGAAGCTCTCACAGGTGTTTTTTCCTTCTGTTACATTTACATTTGAAAAGTGATCTTGTAGCACTTGAGGAGTGGGTGAATTCTGGGAAAAGATACTTGGATCTTAAATTGCTAAATTTTAACAACAAAAATGAGAGGAAATAGCATAGTTAGCTGTGTGCTTTCAAGTTCTTGGTAAATGGGCTTTTTATCATTGTTATTCTGGATTCTTTAAGCATACCAAGATTAATCAGAGAGGAAGATCATAATAAAATATAAGATAAAGGATGACTGGGATCTTCTTTATTGTGTATCACTAATAAGTTTAAAGAATACCCATCATTTCCAGAAACTGCGTAAACACACAAACAAACAAAAAAAGCAGTGGCTGTTTGGTTGTGCAGGCCAGAATGTATCATACAAAGCCAGTAATTGAGAATAGAGACAAAGAGAGAGGGCCCTCTATAAAATTGGTTCTGAGCTCTCTTGGTATATTGGTATATTGGCATCACATTGTGGGCTTTGTACAGCCCGCATTGCTGGGCCCCACTCCCAGAGTTCCTGATGAAGGCAATGTCAGCAGGGCAGGACAGTTTGCATTTCTAGCAAGTTCCCAGTTGAAACGGATGCTGCTGGCCCAGGACCATATTTGGGGAACCACTTTTCTGTTACAATACTTAGATAAGATTAAAGAATAAAAAATGCTGTAATGGCCAGCTGTTGTTAAATGCTGGGCTCATTTTATAAACCTTAAGAGTCTTTAGTAAGTTTTTCTTTCTTTTCTTTTTTTAATTGACATTTTTAAATACCATTTTATTAACTTACTATTGTGAAGGTTGAAATTCTACTGTATTCACTGTTACTGTTAACTGCTGTACATTTTCCAAGTCACCATGGGATAGACGTTTTATTTTTTCTTTTGTTTTTTGAGGTAGAGAGACAGAGGGAGAAGGAGAGAAAGAATCTTAAGCATGGGCATGGAGCCCAATGTGGAGCCCAACATGGAGGAAATCATGACCTGAGCCAAAATCAAGAGTTGGGCACTTAACTGACTGAGCTACCCAGGCGCCCTGGGACAGACGTTTCAAAGGAATGGAAAAACAGCATTAACTTTCATAAAATTGTTGTCTAGCATCTTGACTGAGTTGTAGTTTTTGTAACAAATTTATCACTGTTATTTGAAACACACTCCCGTGATTTTTCTACATGTATCAGATTGGGAGTAAATCTGAATAGATGAAACCTGATTTAAATAGACGCTGTCATATTCTGTCCTTGGGGATCCAGTAAAGATACCAGAAAAGCCATAAAAGAGCACAATCTCTTATAGGTATGCACACATTCAAGTTCATGTTTTTTATCAATATCACTCCAAAACTCCAAACATGCTTTGGGCTGCCCAGCTGGCTCAGTCAGTAGACTGTGTGACTCTTGGTCTTGGGGTTGTGAGTTCAAGCCTCACTTTGGATGTAGAGATTACTTAAAAATAAAATCTTTAAAAAAATACATGTTTTGAGCATACCACACATTGAATACCAAAAGATAAAATGTCTTCATTCTGTGCTGTGAATGTCATAAGGCAGCAGCTTTCTGCCAAATCATTAATCACTGTTCAGGCCCAAACTACTTCAGAGATTTCTTACTGCTCAGCATTTTTCCTCAGTGAAGGAGCCTTCCAACACAGTCTTCTGGCCTCTTCTGCTTACTCTCTCTAGAAAGGAAGGCTTTCTCTTAGCAGCAACTTTCAAAATGAGGACAGTGGTAAGAGTCACCAGCTGAAGAGCCCTACCTGTAGGATTTCTTTCCTTCTTTCACCTGCTGATTCTGCTTCTTACTTCTCATGCCTGTCTTCATACCTAAAGGACATATTTCTCTATGATTTCAGTAAGTTTTATTGTGGTATTCCTGATGCTGTTCATCCTTTACTTACCTTCAAAGATGTTCATTATATCTCAAGCTCCTAGATGAGATGTATACAAAAGGCAAGGGGGGAAATATCTTCCGAGGTCTTTCTTGGGAGTAAGGATAGAATACTTGACCAAGATTATAGTGTTAATGCAATTATTTCACTGTCTTTCTTGTTCTCTTCCAAAGTATATATATTTGAGTTATATTGTTACCTTATTTGGAGAGAGATTACTATTATGTTTTTATAGGAAGTATCTTCTGAGGGATGCCAGGGTGGCTTAGTTGGTTAAGCATTCAACTCTTGATTTCAGCTCAGGTCATGATTTCACTGTTCGTGAGATAGAGCCCTGCATAGTGCTCTGTGATGTCAGAGCACAGTAATTCACTGCTTGGGATTCTCTCTTTCCCTCTCTCTCTCTTTCTCTGCCCCTCCCCTGCTTGTGCACACATGTGCATGCACACACTCTCTTTCTCTTTCTCTCTCTCTCCCTCTCCCTCTCTCCCTTTCTCTCTCTTCTCAAAATAAATAAATAAACTTTTTTTTTTTTTTTTTTTTTTAGAAAAAGAAAGAAACATCTGCTGAGATCAGTGGCAGGCCATGGTTCTGAAAGTCTGGTCCCAGAACCAAGATCATTAGCAAATTCTCAGGCCCCCTCTCAAGCCTACTGAGTCAGAACCTCTGAGGGACGAGCCTAGCAGTTTGCATTTTAACAAGTCCCCCAGGTGGTTCTCGTGTACAGCTTGTTTCAGAACCATAAGTTTAAGGATTTGGAAAGAAGGACAGGACTGGGTGGAAAACATGAAAGTCTAGTCCTCTTTATGTTTGCTATTCATGTATCCCTGACTGAAATTGATGTCTGCAGGGGATTCTTTTATTTGGTGGCTGCAAATACCTAGCAGGTTGGCAGTGGTGAGGAGGATACCCAGAGAGCATTGTGCTCACATACTCTATTTGCTGAACCCCCACAGTCCAGGAGACTTTATTCTACACTCCTACATGGGCAGTTCCTCTCAGGAAGAGAGCCAGTGTTTCTCCCAAGCCCCCAGCCAGAACTGCCACTACATTCTATTTTGCTTCATGTTCAATCAGTGCCCCTGACCATTTAAGGCTTTTCCTCCCTAACAGTATAAAATATTTTGGTCAGATAGTGCAATACAAGTTTGTTTCCCTTCCATTGTAGCAAAACTTATAGATTGCTACAATAATAGCCTGTGCCTGTCTCAGACCACAATTATAAAAATAATAATAAATTACCTCTCTTTCTCTAGATTTTCTTTCAGGCTCAAAATGTGGTTTGCAGCTTATGGGGTATTGATTGTGCATTATCAGTTTAGCTCACACACTGACAATTACATGTAGCGCCAAGGTAGCCGTGACAATGCAGTCCAGTTGCCATAGCAATGAAAGGAGGCCTATTGCTGCTACCCACAGCCTGCTCTATAGCGATAATAGTGCTGCTCATTCCATTTTAATTGAAATTTGAAATCATAGTCTCTAGGAAGAAATAAATGCACTCTCTCCCCATCTCCCCTTCCCCCAATGACACAGAAAATAAGTACAAATGGGAAATATTGGAGTATTAACTTAAAAGTAAATATCAAGGTTTTTTAGAGTATTTTTTCCAGCATTTTATGAGTACCAGACACAGTTGAAGAGTGACATAATGCTGAATAAAAATTGAATTAGCTCTTATGTCTTTCCATTCTTAATTAACTGCTATTTATTTTTTTCCCCAAGTCCCTCATCTTAACAGACTATCCCTCATGGTATATCTTACTTAACAATCTCTAATGGATTTACTTGTTGAGTTTAGTTTATCCCTAAAAACTCACAGCAAATGTCCTAATTTTAAAATTAACATCATAGAGCACTATGGAAACTTTTACGTAATTGAAAAAACTGACAGTAGTCAATATTTAGCCACATAGAGCCCCAATTCTATGCCAGTACTTCTGCTGTGCCTCAGATCTAATAATACTTATGTGGTGGTACAATTACGTACTACACTCATGCATAGTCCATAATGCTCCATTTAGTAGAGAGAGGGGAACATGGAGAAATGTAGTTAGGAATGAATGGCTTCTATGTCAGCAGACCTTCCAAAATGGGATAGAAATCTAAAATGGAAACAAAGCAAACAGCTATCCAGGTGAAGGAGAACAAGATAGTAATTAAAAAAAAAAAAAGAGTTATAGTCATGAAGTCCCCAACAATATATATACATATATAGTACATACATTTGTATGTACATACAAAGATTTTTTTAATGTTTATTTATTTGAGAAAGGGGGGAGGGCAGGCGAGCAGGGGATCTGAAGCGGGGCTCCAACCCACAAACCATGAGATCACGACCTAAGCTGAAGTCAGACTCTTAACCAACCGAGCCACCCAGGTGTCCCCAATATCTTTTTAAAAAAGTGATCCTCTTCTTATTTTATTTTCCCTGGTTTCTTCTTGAAGACTTAAAATCATAGCTAGATGGCTCCAACTTCCTTTTCCCTTACTGTCAATAATTTTCTGAGTGATGTCAGATGATTTCCCTTTTTCAGTACAAAGTTTTGTTTTCCTAAATAATGTGGAAGATAGAATAGATAATTAGGAGAAAGAGGAACATATAGTGGTGGGCTGAGATTTAACCAAGGAACTAACAAATACAGGTTCTCCCCTTAAAGGACATAGTATGGAATGAAGACTCATTTTTTTAAGACGTGCCCCCAGAGCATGTGCATTTATGTCCTGGGTGGTATACACAGTGCTGGGGTAGCTTATGTGAAAAGCATCTCAACCATGGATTCCTAAGTTCAGCTTTTAGTAAGGGTAATGTGACTTGGAAATTTGATGACTCTTTTGCAAAGAATATGGAGACATTTCTTGGTTGGTTTGGCCATGATATAAAAGAAAAGATCCTTTTGCTGGTATTTTCAATCTTTGCTGTTATCCCTACTCATAATCATGGTTTTCCCTATAAGTATGATATTGATAAAATGGTTGATGTAATGTTTTGATTCATTTATTATTAACTATTGAGTACCTATAATATGTAAAGGCACAAATATGCTAAGTGTTAAGACAAAGCTTAAAGGAGATGGACACCATCCCTATCACTGCAGAACTTATAGTCCAGTAGGCTTGAGGCATGTTAGACAAGTAATCACACAACAAATTATTTAAGTTTAATTATGATGAGGAGAAATAATAAATTCTACAAGAGGACCTCCCCTAAAATTTACTGCAAAATTCTTTAGTGTTATTAAACAGTTTACTCATCATTGAAATCTAGCGTCTTTGATTAAATCAATTGTTAGGAAGTGACTTTGAAAAACATATTCACCGCAAATAATCAGCATAAAGAAAAAATGAGATATATTAAACAAAGAGAAATATTGCTATGCAGTAAGACTAGATACTATAAAAAAGTCTACATTTGAATTTTTCCATGGATTAGGTTTGTTATTCATATATATAGTTCTAAGATCTGATTATTGTTTGCTTTAAATACCCTTTTCTTTTTTATTTTCTTAATTCTAATCCTTTTGGATTTTATTATACTTAAAAATTTTTTTAATGTTTATTTATTTTTGAGACAGAGAGAGACAGAGTACAAACAAGGGAGGGGCAGAGAAAGAGGGAGACACAGAATCTGAAGCAGGCTCCAGGCTCTGAGCTGTCAGCACAGAACCTGATGCGGGGCTCGAACCCACGAACTGTGAGATCATGACCTGAGCCAAAGTTGGACGCTTAACCAACTGAGCCACCCAGGCGCCCCGGATTTTATTATACTTTAAAATCCATATATTTAGTTCATTTGGGCTTGAATCCTTGAAATTACTAGCAAAAACTCATTAGTAAACATAAAATAGTAGCTCCCCTATACTTTGGTTTTCCCCATATGTTATAGCAAGATTTATAGTAGAATTTGCCAGGTCAGCCCAACCACATCTTCTCTGTTCCATTCTTGCCTTGATCCTTACATACTTCAGTGGTTCTCTATATTATATATGGGCTTACTTTCCAGATGTGTGGAAATATGGAATATGTCTTCATTCAAGTTGCAAGATAGTTGAAAAGAAGGTGCAAATCCTCTCTGGACCCCATAGCAACAAGTCAAATGCCACGCATCCCATAGATGCTTAGTAAACATTTGCAGTGAGGAATCTGATTATATCCCTTTAAACAATATCTACTTATTTAAGTGAGTAAACCTGACATCTGGAAAGGTGAAACTTTTCAAAATTCCATTAGAGTTCTCACTCAGACCAATTCTAGTCTATAATCATAATGGTTTTTTTTTCTTGTTCTAATCTCACATAATGACTGTGCCTTTCATCACTGAAGTTCAAACCACTGCCTGCAACGTCACCCTGTTTCTTAACCTGTTTTTCTTTTCCTGTCTCACAGACCCTCTCCATTCAGCATCATTCAGGGATTCCAACTTAGTTTCTAAGCCTCAAAGTTGACTTCCATAATGGAGCCTGGCACATTTGTCAGTAAAAAAATTGGGAACCTTCAAATGGTTTTGAAACCATTACCACCAGTAGGTCTTAGATGATAGTAACCCAGAAGAAAATTGAGGCTTGAGGATTAAAGAAGGTGTCTCCATAACTTCAAAGTAATATCAAAGAAGTTGGAATACCAGAGATGGTAAGAGATGTAGGCTTAGGTTTGCCAGGAGCTCTGACAACCTACCTTCCTCACACAGAAGCCCTTCCTTGTTTCAGGCTCCAGATTCCTCAAAGACAGACAGAGTCCTTAATGAAGTGTCAAAGAATTGATTAGGAGAGCTCCTGCAATGCAAGCTCATTGATGAAACCATTTCGGCAGGCTAGATGATATAATTAGCCCAAACAAGATATGAAATCTGTAGTGTTTTGGGATACTGTCCAATACTTTTTAATTTTGTAATAAAAAAGAGACAAGGAAAGGAGACAGCACGAGAAGATGTTTTATGCTTGTCTACTTAAAAAAGATAGGAGGAAAAACAATTCCATGATAACATCTGCCAGATACAGATAGTAGCTTTTGGTGTCCATTATCTTTTTCAGGAAATATTATTCAGGAAACCTCTGTCATTTCTACCTGTATAAAATTTGGCACTATACCAATACAGTATTTACCAATACAATACAAGTATTCCTCAAACCAGTGTATTTACAAAGTCCCATCTAATCATGGATATTCACTTAAGGAACATTCACCCACACATGCTAGCCTCAGTTCTCTGGAGGATGATAAAAGAGAAAATCTGAATAATACAGGACATAAGTCTCACTATTGGCCAGAGCCAGGAGCAAAGGGTATAAGAATGAATGACTGGAGGTAACTATGAAAGGAAAATGTTCCTGAGACTTCATTGTTGATGCCGTAATATGGTGTTTTTGTCTGTTTCGTTTTTCTATCAGAGATAGTCCTTCACTGACCATCCTTAACTGATATCACTCCCCAGTTCCTCTAGCCTTTTATTGGTAACATTTGTGTATGAAAAGATAATATGGATAGTTAAGGATGCTGAACAAATATCTTGGCCTAACTCTACATACTCTCAGGTTTTTGTCATATTGGTGGCAATTTAATGGTCTGGTATTTTTGTCACAAATCTTGCCATTTCAGGATGTTTTACAAAGGTTCAGCTCTCACAGTCAACTTGTGTTCATAAAGGTTGTCGTCATAGTAAGACGTGATTAAATTATCATTTGTGCCTCTTAAACATCAGTTTTATCGTGGTTCCGCCAGGCTCATTTCTCAGGTGGAAATATTAACACATAGGCGATTTGCTATGGACTGGCTCACTTATCATCCAGGAAAGTCATCCCACAGTAGTGGGTCTTCTACCAAAATCTTTGTATGAAATTGTGGATACTTGTAGTTTCATAAGAATTTAAGGATTATCAATTGAATTTATTTTAATAAAGACTGTTCCAAGAGGTGTTCATGGCAAACATGCTTATTTTAAGAGATTTATAGAGAAACAATTCTGCAACCTGTACTTTATGATTTTGACAGTTTTATTTTGGGGGATTTTTCCTATAGCTAAGTTACTTTTTTTAATTTAAGTCCTATATATGATGATATTATTCCTTCCTTCTTTTTGCATTCTGTTTTTTTTTTTTAAGTTTATTTATTTTGAGAGAGTGTTACAGCAAATAGTCAGCACCCAGGAAGAGACAAGCAACGCACACTTGGGGAATCAGAAAAGCCTGTTTATTCTGTAACTGTGCCAGCTTGGTGGAGTCATCTCCAGAGGCTGAACCCCAAACCTTGGTTGTCGCCCTTCTTTTGTGGCTGGGATTGTAGGAGCTCGAGAGGAAAAAAGAAATGGGGTGGGGGAGGCATGTTTTATATAGATTGAGGAACCAAGGAGGAGGAAGTTGAGGTGGGAGATTTCCCTTCCTCCTTCTCTAGGTCTGCTTTAGATACAGGTAAGGGACCATTAATTGTCTCCCCTCCTGATTGCTGGACTTCAGAAAGGGTTGCCATTAAATCAGGATCTACCTTACAGTGCTTACATATATCTCTTATGTAAATCTTAAACCAGTGTTCTTTTAAAATCCATTTGTTTTAACCTTATTCCATCCTGACTATATATAAAATTTATTTTTAAGGCTTTTCCTTCATGAACCTTCTACAAATTTCCTTTGTATTCACATTTTGTCCCAAGTCATTTGTCTCCAAATAGCCAATCTCATTTAGGACAAAATTACTTTCTTTTACTTTTAACAAAAATGTATTTCCATTCCATATATCTTTTTTACATATCTACTTTCCTATATTTAGAATTGGTTTCCTTATTTCCATCTGTCTTAACTACATTTAGCAGAATTTTAACTCTTAGAAACCTTGGCCTCTAGTGAAAACTAAGTAGTAACCAAATGTGAACTGTCTGTTACCTCAGAATTCCTTAGATGGCAAACATGAATCAATTAAGCACAAAACATGTTTTTCAACAGATCTAAATATCCTTAGTTTCTCTGCAACTTAGTTTGACTGCAAACAAGTCAAAAGCACAAACCTACATCTAGTAATTAATGCTTTTGTCTCTTATCTCCTTAGATATCCAATGAATTCAATCCCAATTTATCATGCAAGCAAAATTTAACATTTTAGGTTACCAAAGACTTTGAAAGCTATCTTAACAATTACCCGTGAAAACTATGAGACAAAGTTAACCATTATTTAAGTCAATCTTCTGCTAAAAAAATTGGCACAGAGATAACATGAGCTTATTTGACCTTTAGCAAATCTAGGTAGAATAAAAGTTTGTTTGTTTTTATTTATGTTTGTTTTGTTTTTACTTTATGTTGATAAACAGGTCTATCTGAAACAAACAGACTTAAATTAGCTTAAACGTTGAATACATTTTACTTGGGTCCACTTAAGACAATTTGTTCCCCATGGTTAATTTTTACCTGAAACATTGATGGGGAAATCTAAAGTGGGTGGTCTTTGCTCCTCGACCTCTAGGCTGGGAGGAGGAGCTAATGGTGCCTGAGGCATTGAATAGCCAGTCATGCAGCCACCTAAACAGGAGGAGGGGGAAGGGAAGGCAGAAGAGGTGAGGCACTAGCAGAAGGCAGAGAAAGAGAATTCCAAGTTTTAAATCTTGTCAGCTCAGACAGAGGAGCAGACTCCAGGTTTTTGTTTTGTTTTCCACTAGTGGAATTAGGCAGTCCATGTCAGTCTGGAGAAGAAAGGGAATTTCCCCGAAACAAGGGAAGTTTTGGCAACTGCTTAGGAGTATTTCTTAAAGTCCCTGTTCAGAGGTAGACTAACCAGAGACCATTGGCTCTAACAGTTGGTTTTAAGGAATTCCCTACATCCTGGTATCCTAGATGCATCCCTCCCAGTGTATGGTGTCACAGGACAAACATGAAGGAAAAGGTTGTTTTGTCCTCCTGGCCATTCCCGTCACGGAAATTTAGACTCCTGTTAGCACTGGCAGGTCAGTATAAACCCCTGACTCCATTAGGCCTCTGCAGACCTGATTCTGCCTTGAGCCATATGAAGTCATCACAGAATCGCAGGGTAGGGCCTACTCAGGCTCCATAGCCAAAAAACCCTGGAGCATGGGCACTCACACATACATTCAGACAGATTGCAAACATCCACCCAGGACTTCCCTGTCCTATGTGGCGACTATGTTGCCTGGGAGGTGATCAAGCTACTCTTCCACCTCTCGGGTGGGCCTGAATTCGTTCTGGGTTCCCAGGGACATTTATCTGATCTGATGTCCCATCCTGGCAGAATTTTCTGATTCCCCCTGAAGTCTGTTCAAGCCCAGTGGTGGCCAACTATTGTTGGGCCCAGCAAGGGTTGGGGTCCAGTGAAATCACCGGCGGCACCCTTTTCTTTCTGTCCCCGGGACTCGAGATGAGTAGCCTCTCCACTGCCCTCTGATGACATCGGCTAAAGGGGCCAGCTCCGCTGTCAGCTTCCTGGCCCCTGCACCAAAAATGTTACAACAAATAATCGGTGCCCAGGAAGAGACAAGCAACATGTACTTAGGGAATCAGAAAAGCCTGTTTATTCTGCACCAGTGCCGGCCCAGTGGAGTCATCTCCAGAGGCTGAGCCCCAACCTTGGCATAGGCCTTCTTTTTTGTCTGGGATTGTAGGGGCTCGAGAGGAAAAAAGAAAAAGGGGAGGGGGCACTTATCAATTGTGCTACACTAGCAGTTGATGGATGCAGGAGGCAAGCAAGATTACAGAAGCCAAAAACATGCAAGGGGAGTATCTGGTCTCGAACAACTGGCTGGCCCTCCTTTTTTTTTTATCTGCCCTTGCCAGATTTCCTTCTCACTTTTGCCAGCTTTCAAGAGAGGGAGGGTCAAGTTGGGGGAGAGCAGAGAGAGAGGGAGACAGAGAATCCCAAGCAGGCTCTGTGCTGACAGAGGCTGGCCTTGACCTCATGAACTGTGAAATCATGACCTGAGCCAAAATCAAGACTTGGATGCTTAACCAACTGAGCCAACCAGGCACCCCATTAGGATTCTGTTTTCTAGATGGGGGGGAAAAAGAAAACACTTTTTCTTTTCTCCCAAGGTATTATAAAATGGTCTCTAGCAGTTTTCTACCTACCTGCGGGTTTGGGATATCTTGGAGCCAGACTGTGTGGGTTAAACCCTGGAGTCCATCTGACCTTGAGAAGGTATTTAGCCCGTTGGTGTCTCTGTTGAGTGGGATAGTAATAGGACATACTTCAAGAGTTTCTGGGAGGATAAAATGTGCTACTACATGCAAAGTACTTAGAATAACATTTGGTAGGCATATATTAAGCACTTAGTAAATGTTAGCTATTCTGTTTTATCCTATTCCATTTCAGTGGTTTAACATGAAATCAATAGACTTGCCAGTAATCATTTCTATCAAGATGTCAAAGGTGTTACCTGAAAAGGAAAAAAAAAAGTGTTTCTTACTTAAATACACTTGGTAAATATATGGTGGCATACAAATCTTAAAATTCTGTTCCACTGGGACTTTGACCTATTAATATACAAATATACATTGTGCATATACATTGTAACTAATATCACATGTTTCTCTACATTATTTTATTACATCTCCAGTGAATCCAGTTGGGAAAGCAATGGACCAGTCATGATAAGATCTATTTCTGAAGACCTCAGAGTTGTTGCCAGATCTTTCCATGCTTTCCACAGTTATTTTATTGAAATTGTCTTAAAGCAGATACCAGGAAAGGGAATCCAGTCTCTGAAACTTTCCCACTCTTTAAAAGAACCTCCACTTCAGTTATTGGTGAGCAGTGAAGGCTCCCACTTTGATGGTAGTTGTGTTTTGTGATGTATGGACATTGGATTTCTCTGTAACAATTACCTCCCAAGAAGGGAAGGGTCATTCAAACCCTAGCACAGCTCCTAGCTATCTCTGTTGGCGTTGCAGATTCCTTTCCTCGTGACTCTATTGGGAATCCATGATGTAGATTTTTCTGTATTGGAGCTGACAAAAAGATATAGATCAAACGTTTAAGACCATTAACAAGAAGTTAGATCGGGAACACTAGTATAGAGGCATTAATTCAGGGTAAGCACAAAATGTGTTGCAGCATCGATTCTGGCATTTTCCTCTGCTCCTAATAGCTTTGAACATTTGATCTATATGTCTTACAGACCTAAATGAAGGGAAATAAACAAACATCTGGACAGATTACTTCCTGTCAAGTTTCCTTCTCACCATTTTTTTCTGCTCTGGTAGTAAACTAAGGCCATGAGCTTCATTCACCTAAAAACATTCTAAAATTGAGAATGCCAGCCAGAGCACCAGTGTGGTGTTTGTAGTGTTCAAGCATGTAAATAATTTATTTTTGAACAATTCCAGACCAATGTGCCATGAACAGAATTGGAATGCCTCTTTAAAGCAGGTAGGTAAATTTCTAGAACCACTTAGCAGTTTTCATAGTAGGTGGAAGGACACTATATTGTTATTTTTATTATTGTTAAGGGCTAACTTTTATTTTTTGGAACTGGGCTAAGTGGTTCAAATTCATTATCCTATTTAATCTTCACAATATACCAATGAAGTAAAAAGTATTAGTATCTTCATTTTATTGAAGAGGCAGCTGGAATGAAAACAGATTAAATGATCCTTTCTCTTTGGGTTCTGACTAAAGGTCATATTGCCCCCTAGAATAATTCAGTGCTCACCATAAGGATTTACCCTATTGACTGATAATTCTGTTTTCAACAATTATTTATTCTAAAAGGTGTGTAAGCATGGCAAAAAGTAGTATGTGTTGTCCTTCTGGATCACAATAGATTTTGGAGGGTAATATATTGTTACAGCATGATCCTTCTTAGATTTTCAACACTGCACTCTTACTGAATGGGATTAAAGATCATCTCAGCTGGGTTACTTACATGGTTGCTGTTTGAGGGCATGGGTCCATGCCCTGTGTATGTACCACTCCCCATACCTCTTTCTATGGTGCTTTGCATAAACAGGTACCCAGGAAGTATTTGTTGAGCATATGGATAAATACCAAATTTTGTAATCCAGCAGGGTTTATCTTGGTGAAACATTGGTTTTGTTTGCCTTTAGTAGACATAAGGTTTTTACCATAAGAAGTCGGCTAGAATTTCTGTCATGTTACACAGAGGTAGTTAAACATGTTTTCCTGGTTCCTTCATTCAACACTGAGAAGGAAATACTTCTAACAAGCTTTGAGTCACTATTACAAGACATTGTATAAAGTGAAAAAGTAGCATGGATTTGTTAAATCCAGTACTTTGGGTAACAGATTCAAGGTGAATCCCTATTGTAAAATTGGTGGTAAAGGTGGTGGTTGTGAATCTCTTTCCAAACACTGTGGCCAAACATTAAGATATATTTCCAAGTCCCCTATTTCAGATACCTCAAAATATGTGAAAGAAGACATGGTTTTTTGAAGCAAATTTATGTTGCTGCTAGACCTTTAGCCTATACAGCACATGCTTCTTTTCCTCATCTGAAAAAAAATCTCAAAGATGAAATTTGTAGTAGATATCTTCTGGGGAATAGCCTTCACAGACATATTCATGGACATAGGGTTAATGAGTCTCCATTAAAAGATAATTTCTTGCCCTAAACAAAGCCATCAAGGCAATGAAATCAAATAACTTCAGACTTCCTAGGGGGAGCACCAGCCACCCTTAAATCTACCACAATTTTGAATAGCTACATTTGGTAATTATGTTCCAAAGGAGGTAAATAAACATTTAGGTCCTGTCCATTGGTCTTTCTTGAGGGGGTCATGTGATTTTTCTTGGGTGGCATAGTGAAAAGAGGGAGTGGAGAAGGAGAAAGGAAGAAATGAAAGGAAGGGACTAAGTAGCAGTTTCAAGAATGTGAAAAATGGAATGGAGGGTTTCCAAAGAAAAATTCAAGTCATCTAGAGAGGAGTATGGCTGTTGCTTTCGTAGTACTTTTTCTCTGGAGTTCTTTCCTAACAAGATATATACAATGTAGGCCTACGAATATAACTTTCTGCAGTGACACAAAACAGTGAAAACTGTAAGTCAATCCATGGTGAATGCAATCCCATATTATGTCATGCATAAAAAAGTCATATAACTATATACATATATAACCTATTTCATAGTAATAATAAAAACATATTTATCAATTCATCACAAAGGAGACAGGTTTGTTGTGTCTATCCAAATATATTATACTGTGATTTTTCTCTTCCTTGAGAAAGATTTCCCTGAAGATGATATTTATAGCAGGGGCAGGGATTTTACATTATACTTGAATATATGTTCTGACTAGGAAGCATATTACAATTTGGAGTTGGGCTATATTGGGTATTCCTTCAAAGATCCTCTAAAGGGAAATAATGTTTCATCTCCTTATTTGCTCAGATTCCCTTATAATTTTCAGTGATGGCTATTGCCAGCAGTCTGTATAGATCAGATACTGCATCAAAAGGGAAAGGGAAGTATTCTTACCATGGAAACATTTTCAGATTTGGTTGAAAACGTCCATAATCCATATTGAAAATTTTCTTTATTGTCATAATACTATTCATGACAGTCAGTAAAGTATCAGCTTTCCCCCATTTAACTGACATATTCCTCTCCTTTTTCTTTCTTTCCCTTCTATATCCATTATCTCCCCAGTGCTCATGGTGCATAGTAAGCATTCAATAACTCACTGAAAAAGTGAATTGAAGTCAAGTTTAACTTATACATACTTGTAAAAAAAAGTCACTTGTTTCTTTATTTTAAAGGCCTTAGTCTTTTTAAAATTTAGGATTAACGATTCGTCATTCTTTAATGGGCCTTTAGTTGTTATTTTCTGGAACACAGGATTCATTAAAGTCATTTTTGACATTTGGATATCTTCATGGCCTTATTTTGCTGTGAAGCTGAATATATAAATTCTAAGAATGTTTCATTTCTCTAAATTCTCCAAGGTTACAGATCCAAAGAGATCATAGCCATTCTAGTTCTAATGCAGAGGATCCCTGAAAAAGCAAATTCTTCTAGAGGTCCTCTAGAATTCTGAATATGTTGGTGGAGATACATGGAGGGAGAAAAGGGAAATTTGATCTGGTTTATTCAAAACCTCTTGCTTTTCATTTTAACCTTCTATTGAGTCATTTAGGAATTGTTGAGAATAAGTACACACAGGTATTATGAAGGAATTATGGCATAGCAGGAGTCTTCAAAGTCTTCAGAGTTTTCCCTTATAAAATTTGCATCTAACTAAAACATGATAACAGCAAGGGCCAACACGGATCAAACTTGGACATGCGTGATGCCCCATAGATCTTCCCCTGTCCAGTGAGGCAGGGTTACTTTTTGCCTTGGGTATAAGGGGGATAAAAAAGCCAAAAGGGATCAGCAGAGAATTTCCCAGCAGAAAATAATCTCCTCTGAGCTGAGTGAGGGCCTGGATGTCAGTGTCAGCTGGAATGGTATTCTAAAGTGAGTGCTGTGTCTATCGCATAAGACCCATCAACTATGGAGAAGTCATTACTCTACTGTTTCAGAAGAAAAGCTGACATGAAAGAAACAGGCTGGACACCAGATCAAATAACTTATGCACATAGGGAGAACAAGCTGAAATACAAAGGCATAGCCAGTAGCCTGATCAGGGGCAAATCAGACATTCATGATAGGTAAAGACAACTGGTCCAATGAGTTTGGTCTAATGGCTGCTCTCTAAGGAGACAGCTTTTTGATGGTGATGGTCCAAGGTATCCTGGGGGCTCCCGCCCCATTTTAAAGGAGCCATAAACCAGTATGACTGTGGATCTATCCAGGTTCTGACTTCCAGAATCACCATGTATCCACTTACATTGCAATCTTGACATAATTTGTCCTCTGATGGAAAGAAAATAGAAAATGTCCCAAATTAGCATCTTCATGGCAGAGATAGGCAAATATAAGAACTCTTCATTTAGCAGCAATAATAATAGACACTATTTGTTGACAGTGTTCTATTTGCAATGCATATGACATAAGATTTTGAAACCTTGTAGCAACTCACTCTTGGAACTACTGACACTCAAAGAAGTCAAGTTTGTGTAAAAGCACACAGAAGGGAACTGGTGGAACATGGATATGACTGCTACTTTGTCCCATATAAGTAATGCTACATATAAATATTCAACTGTCAGTGGGTAAGCCTGTCTTAACCCTTGACAGAAAAGTCAACCCTCAGAACAATCTCAAATAGAAGTGTTCAAGCAGCTGGAGAAACAAAAGAGATCTCAGAAAGAACAGTGCTTACTAGATCCTGGACACTTTTTGCCTTATAGATGCAGTGAGTAGGAACATGCGCACTAGAGTCAGACAGAACTGGAATAGGATCTTGTTTCTTCTATTTGCTAGCTATACAACTTGGCCACAGTACTGAGCCTCTCTGGTATATGGTTCTTATTGTGTGATAAGAACTGTGAGAATCCAAAGATAATAATGGTACCCCTTTTAGATAGAGTTGTCAAGATTAAGACACTGTGCTTGATACATGGTAAACATTCAGTATATGCTCTTAATCATTTTCACCATTATTGTTTCACCAAAGAATCAAGCAGTAGGTATTGGCCATATGTAGCTTTGAAACAGAACATTTTATGCGGTCAAATGGACCCAGCAGGAAGTATTCAATGATAGTTTAAGCAACTTTTCAAGTACACATATACAATATTTACCAAACCAGTGTTATTCAATATCTAATCCAGGACAGTGAAAACACATTAAAAGATCAACAAGTGACTTTGCCTCCTTCATTCTCAGAACCACTACTTAAATGTTCCTAAAGGTCCCTTCCAGCTCTGAGATTACTGCATAATCTCAGTAACAAGGTGACTAACCTTGTTAAGTACCTACTATGCTCAGAGTTTACCACTGGGAAGAACAGGTTGATAAACTCGGTATGTAAAAAGTCCTGTCATTTTGGCATAGAATTAGCCAAAATGATAATCCTATCCTTTGGCTTTGTCATAGAAGGGTTTTGAATAGAGTAAAAAGATATTTGAAAAGAGTTGAACTTCTGGGAACAATGGTGATAATAGAAATATGCTATAGCCTCTAAATAAGAATAGTTTGTTTAAAGAAACATAAATTAAAGAAAGCACTAAAGGGAAGAAAGAGATGGATTTCACCCTCTGGATCTGACTTTGGTTTTAAATTGTACAAGCAAGAGATTAGTCAGAGAGATTTATTTCAACCTTTACTACTGTATTAGCAGCATCACAGAGCAAGGGATGTGGTGAAAGAGGGAGAGAAATATGATCAAGCAAGAGGGTGTCTTGGAATTTAATTTATTTAAATTTAGATTATATTGCTATTGCATTAATGTTTGAATAAATCATAGTTCCAAGTACTTTAAGTACATGTTGCAGTCTATTTTTAATTTTGCCAATTTTTAGCAATTTAAAAAAAACATTTTATAAGCTCTGAACATTTTTTTTAACCATTGGGAAGACCCTTCTCAAATGAAATTGAGCTTCCAAGTGGCCAAGGTAATTAGTAGATGGGGGAAAAATCTGTTTAGACACTCATTTTAATCATAGTTATGTAGAAACATCTTGTGGAGATCAGTATATAAAGAAAAAAAAATAAGGGAGATGGAGAGGATACATTGGAGGAGAGCCCTGGTTGAGTAAATAGTTTTCTAATGCATTTTCCTTAGATGAGAATATAGTGCAATTGCTACGGAAAAAAATGCAACCTATTGTTTATCCCTGAGTAACAGTGCCTGATGGCATAGTTATATGCCTCTTGGTTGTTATCTGGGGATGTGGATTAGTTCTGTGACTGGATCTTTCAGAATGCAGATGTGATTAGTGCAATCCAAAACAAGGTAATCTCATTAATATATTAACAGGAATAACTATTTACAAATTTTAGTTTTTTTAATTTAATTTTTTTAATGTTTCTTTTTGAGAGAGAGAGTGCAAGCAAGCATGAGTGGGGGAGGGGCAGAGAGAGAGGGAGACACAGAATCTGAAGCAAGCTCCAGGCTCAGAGCTGTTAGCACAGAGCCCGATGTGGGCTTGAACTCACGAACCCCGAGACCATGACCTGAGCTGAAGTCGGACACCCAAACGACTGAGCCACCCAAGTGTCCCTACACATTTTAAATTAGAAGTGTTTTAAATTTCTTGAAACATTTAAACAATGATACAATTTATAGTTTAAGGTGATTAGTGCAATTTTAAGAGGATATGTTTATATCAACAATATTTCCATTGGAGAAACAGGAACTTTGTAGGCCAGGTTTCTAGGATCCTTGAATAACCATTAATTTCCATTTGAATGAGACCCCCCTTTTTCCCAGAATTCCTCTCACCTTTACCTGGGGCTCTTTCCAGGAGTTGCTCAGATTATCGCAACTGATGGCACACATTTACTTCCTTTGACGTGCAAGTGCCAGAACCATCTTTATTTTCCCTCAGTTCCCTGAGAGAACTAGGAACTTCCTAGCCTTGGGCTAAATTGTGAAGCTGACAGTTTTTTTGGGAACTTCCAAGTGAACATATTTGGTGGTTCACTGAGGCCTCCCAGGAATGAGATTCTTTCACCTAAAGAAACAGTGCTACTTCTGGGAATTTCTAGCACACCAGAAGGTAGCTGGAGGGCATTTTTGTCTGGGTAGTTTGGAGGCCTGCCAGTGCGGTGGAAGAAAGTAAGGCAAAGACAAAGATCTACTTTGGAAGACTCCTACAAAAGAAATCAGGAGTTATGGCATCTCATTCCTGTGAGAAATAAGCCCACTGACTGAAAGGTGGGATGCAGAGACTTGGAGCAAAGTGAAGCGAGGCTTTAATCAACACTCTTGCAAGAGCCAGTGTCTGTTGGACAGGTACACTTGGGCAGTTACATCAGACAGTTTATCTCTTAGCATTCAAGCCCCCCATCTGATTCCTCATTGGCTGAGTACTACAGAGGTTACAGCCTTACCTGGACATGGTCTATGCCCATGTAAGGCAAACAGTAGTCTGACTGGAACAAATGTACATTCCTTGAAGTGATGCAGAGACATCAGTTCTTTGGCACATGCTCATTGCAAAGCCCACAAAAATAAGCCTGCCAAAAGAGAGGGGAAGAACCAGGAAGTGAAGTGTCTAAGGGTTTGGGACTCCATTGTTGGGTGCGGGGACTGGGGAGGGGGCGTGAACAGGGTTGGTACATATTTCTAATAGGTTGTAAACCTATTGTTAACTAGGCAGCACAGCTTTTATTTGGTATTTCTGAAACTGAATCGTCTCCCTTACTTCTCACATTCCCAAGAAGGGATAGACAGTAAGACCCCCCAGAGACATCCATGTCTCTCTGTGTTGGCTATGGTTGCCTTTTGTCATTAGTACAGAAATAAGGCACACTAGGTACAAATGTAATGTAGGTGCAGAAACCTGGCTTTGGTGTTCAGAGATTGTCTCTTAAACCTTTAGTTCTCCTAGATGTGCTGAGTCCTCCAGAAAATACAAGTCTTGAGCTCTGTTTGTTTATTTAACGTTTCCAAATTTTCAGATTCTGCCTCTAAGACATATGATGTGATTAACTGATTCTAATTTAAGATACAATTATTTTCTGTGTAGGAGGCTATAAAGTAACTTTAATTTTCATTTCTTTTACCTTTCTGCTCTGTTTTTCACAATCCTGTCACTGTCAAGACTAGTAATTAATCAAGACTCAGTCGTGGATGGCTCCTTTCCCTTCCTCTTCTTATCCTTCCCTTTCCTGCCTGAACAATGAAGAATGATGTCTCTTCTCCCATCCCCTGGCTCCTTGTCCTTGGAGAATTCAAGCCAGGCCCCATGACAAGTAGTTCCCACTGAGGGGAAAGCACTAGGAATGAAAAATAAGATTCCTGGAGCCTAGGCAGCAAGGGGTGGAGTTCCTGATCCTTGTCATTGGCCACCATCCATCTCTCTATGTCAGGAGGCCTTTGGGAAAAGCATAAACAAAAAGGAAAAAAAATTTTTTTCTTCTCTGCATTGCACTTCTTACATTGACCTAGGTTTTAGCACTGTGACAAATCTGGGGATGCCTTTGCAATACTGCTATAGTTATGAGTCTTGAGTTTTTCCCAAGGTTCTCATACACAGGTTTCCTTTCACCTCCCAACCCATAAGTATACATGCAGGCAGATTCATACTCTCTGCTCTTTCTCCAGTTTTGTTTTTTTTCTAAGTGTTTCCAGGGAACAAAAGCAAACATGCTCTGTAAAAAATTTTACAAATCACCCTTTTAATATATGATTGGTTTACATCTTTGGACACTGTAGGGCTCCGTCTATTTTCTTATTTAATTGAGGAGATTAGGGAGAAAACTTCCCCATCCATTGCAGGCCTGAAACTCTATTAGAGATCATGCCTTTGGATTAAGATGTTGCATCTTCAAGAGGCCACATGAAACAGCAGTGATTCTAGGCAGAAAGGATGATATAGGATGACCTAATCAATCATATCCTACTACAGACATTTTTAGCAATTCTATTTACTATGGAGGTCATTAGTGGGTGGCATAACCCCAGGAATGAGGAATAGAATAGATAAGTTAGGATGAGTTGAAAGAGAAAATTATTTCTTCAAAAAGGATCACCATGCTGTCTAAAGGGCACGATAGGGATAGGAGAGTGGACGAGTGATGGAGAACTGAAGTGAGGTGTTAGAGATTTTGGCTGATTGAATGAGTAGATGACTTGATGGCTTAGATCATATCGATCTGTGCGTTGCATGGGAAATCCCACATTATAGTTAAATAAAATGTTGGTCTTAATATATTGTGGTTATTTTATTTATCCTTTTAATGTGTTTTAGTGTATTGGTCAGGTGTTGTTTGCTTCCTTGAACTGAGTTATGCAAAAAGGAAATATAAGGATCGTGAGAAACTTAAAGTAGGTCAGGGAAGTTATTAATTCAATTCGCTAATTCCACAATATGCTATATAACCAGCAACCACAATATCTCACTAGCATAGGAAAACAAACATTCATTTCTTGTGGACCTGTGGGTTGGTTGAGGGTCAGCTGTTGAAGGTGGGGGTTGGCTGAGTGGCTCTGCTGCTCTCAGTTGGGCTCACACATGATCTTGGGGGTCAGGTGGCATTCAGTAATGTGGGTGTTGCTTAGCTGGGGCAGGTCAGTTCTAACTACACATCTCTCATGCTCTTCATGTGTCCAGTTGATTAATTGGGCATATTCTCTAATTTTGCAGATTAGTCTTTGCCGCTTCCTGATACAGATAGCTATGTGGCAATTCTTTTTCACAGGTTTGTCCTTCATACCCATTTAAGAAAACAATCAGACTGTCTTCCCCAAATATCTACTGGGGAAAGAACTTTCTAGCGAGGAGTTATGGTCATATTAGGCAAAGTCAACTGCCTAGGCTCACTGTAACCATATGAAAAATAAAAGAATGGGCAAAAGACAAAAATAGTTTTGTACCACATTAATGACATATTGATTATTTGAATTAGTTAATTTTGTGATTGGAGATAATGAGGGGATTATCCTCAGTTATTGCTTACACAGAACAAGATTCTTACTAAACTGATCAATTTAGTCATTTGAGCATGATTCTTTTTTTTATGTTTATTTATTTTTGGGAGAGAGAGACAGAGTGTGATCAGGGGAGGAGCAGAGAGAGGAGGAGACACAGATCTGAAGCAGGCTCCAGGCTCTGAGCTGTTAACACAAAGCCCAAGGCGGGGCTCAAACTCATGAACCACGAGATCATGACCTGAGCTGAAGTCGAATGATTAACCAACTGAGCCACATTGTCACCCTGAACATGATTCTTAAAAAGAAAACCTTTGGTTGATTTAGTCAGAGCTTTCCTTCCTTCCTTATTTCCTTCCTTCCTCCCTTTCTTCTTTCCTTTCTCCCTCCCTTCCTCCTGCCCTCTTTCCCTCCCTCCATCTCTCTCTCTCTCCCTCTCTCTGTCTCTCTTTGTCTCTGTCTCTCTCTTTCTTAATTTCCTATTTCGTTGCTACATTTGTACTTTCTGGGTTTCTTTTTTCCCCTCATTTCATCATTTAATGGAAATCTCAAAGAATGCTTGAATGAACTCTGATTATTCATTCCGTTTGTTGCTGGCTCCACAAAGATCCAAGCCAGGCATCCCATTGGTAGCCTTACCACATGCAATACTCTTTCAGGTTTCTATCTTCAAGACCATCCAAAGTTGGTTTATCAACACTAATTTTTCTCTACTGTACAATACCCAGTCACTTCTCTAATCAGGGTGGCTCTCTCTACTGCCCCCCCGCCCTTATCAACTCTGTCTCCATGACTTTTCTTGAAGTTTCCCATTGAAAATGACCACTGGCTTATTCTGATCACTCAGGCAAGGTGTATTGATTCCCAAAGGCCCCATCTTCAGCCCCATATTCTCCATGACTCCTTTATGAAGCCATATGAGCTATTCAGTTATCAGCTATTTTTTCCTTCTCTGGATTGATGTTACTTCTCTTTTAAACAACTCCAGTGGTTTGCATCTAGCCCCATGTTGCCTTATATTCTTTTCTCGATTTCTCTTTTGCATTACTTTCCATCCCACACTAGGTTACTTACTTCTTCAGCAAAGATACCAAATCTTGTACCTCTTTTATGTTTCCCAAGAACTGGAGACAGTGCCAATCACATAGTAGGTGCTTAATACAAACTTGTTGCCTGATTCTAGAGTCCTTATTAGAGTATCAAAATGATGGTTATAATATCAGAAAGTTATCTGTCACCATTCTCTGAATTATCACATCTCCTTATCAACTTTTCATACTCAGTCCTTATCTCTTTCTTTTTAGAGATCATTATTTTCCATTATAAGGGCAGTGTTTGGGAGAGAGATACTTGTTCTACTCTGCCATCCATTTCTCCATGAGTCTGGTAGAAAATGGATGATTCAAATAACTTCTTCCTAATATAATTTATATGAAAGGGAAGTATTTTCTATTTTTCCCTTATGTGCTCTTGTTTTGAATTGCAAATATTCACTTTCACATATATTTAAAAGTTATTTTGACAGTATGTAATTGAGATTTAAAACATTCTGAACTTGGCTGTTTTCCCTTGATCAAATCTTTTTTTAGTAGAAACACTGTAAATACACCAACAAGTGTCAGAACATACAGTATAGTGAACAGCCAAGGACAATCTGTTATGATATTCTGCATATTAAAGACCAGTTTGTTTATGCCACCAGGGGAATTCATTTTTGGTATTTCAATTTGATGGATTTAGTGAGAATGATATAATTTGCTTTACTTAACAACAGTGCCAGAGCAGAAGGGTATGGATTACTCCTGACTCGGTGCTAAAAAGAAATTGTAATGATGGAAAAATTTAAGGTATCCAAAGAGGTAGTAGTATTAGAATTAACAAAGGGAAATTCAACTATGATGCTTGGAAATGGAATGGCAGTAATTCCATTCAAGTAGGTTAGTGGAATGGATCAGGAAATTGCTTCGTGATAAGAGAAGTGGAGCTGCTAGCCATTTTATGTAGGAGCCTTGGGACTGAGGAATGGACCCCAGAGAATAACTTATATGAGGTATAATCTTCCTGACTGACTTTCCAGAATGGGGATTGAGCTGTGAGAAGGATCACAGGTGATTTCTGAGTTGTCAAACTTAAATGAAGCAAAACCACAGAGCTCTCTTTCCTTACATTCCTCCTTTTCCTTCCACTTCCTCGGAACTTCTCTAAGTTTAGCTTATACTTTCCCCCTTGCTCCTTCTAATTTTCATATGAAGGATTAGATAGGCCCTTAGAGAGGAATGATTGACTAAAAGCTACTAGTCTTATGAGAAGGACAAAATCAAATGTGTTGGGTGTTGTTTTTGATTATTCTGATGGCACAGAAAAAGAAGCAACACTCAGAATTAAAGATGAGCAAAATTAATTAAATTAAATTAATATTCATTAACATGCATATCTTAAGGGAGGAGATTATAAAGATATATGAGTTCATGCTTTTAAATTGTTTACAATCAATTGAAAGTTGAAAAAAGTTTTATACTGAAACAGATATATGAGGAAAAAAAGCAACTGACAATTGAAGGGAATATGTGTTAAGAGCAAATTAACTGTTACAGCTAGAAGTGGAAGAGGAGATCATCACTTTTGACTGGGGATGATCCAAGAAAGGTGGACCTTGAGCTGGATTTTGGGCAACACTATACATAAGACTCAAACAGATAAACCATGTCTAGGACTAAGTTTGAGCAAAGGGTCAGAGGCAGCTCTCGATAGGTTTGGTTCAAGTAGACGGATTTTAAATGATGGAAAAATTATGGGAAAGTGACTTGGGGTGAGCTTCTGTAAGGTTCTGAATGCCAGGGTGGAGAGTTTGGAGCCCATTCAGGATGTGCTTGAAGACCATTGATAGTTACTATGGGAAAGAAAGATGTGAGCAATATAATAGAACAGAAATTGAGGCTAGTTCACAGATCAGCCACTGGGAGAATTGGATAGGAAGGTATCTAGACTAGAGAAGCGTCAAAAGGGATACATTTAGAAGGCTGGCCAATATAGAAAATGGAGGCATCCATGAAAAATACTAAAAAGTCAGGAGAAGGAGGTGATAGTTTTGAGGTTTTGATGACTAAGAAATAGCCAAGTGAGAACATCCATTTATCAGTAAGGAGATCCTGGACTAGAATTCGGGAGAGAGTATCAAGCTAAGGCTGTGGATTTGTGTTAGTCACTCAAAGATGGTGGTTGAATCCATGAAAATGGATGCTATTTTCCATGAAAGAAGTGTTGTCAGAAGGTTTGGCATATTCATGCTGAGTATGTAGTGAGAGAGTGAGGAACAGTGAAGGAAGGAGTGGCAGAAGAACAGGAGAACCCAACTGGTGCTTTGAGTAGTAAGAATCTTAGAACCAAGGGGGATGTGGAATTCTAAGGGCTAGCTGGGTTGCCATGAGACCAAGAGGGTAAAAATGAGGATTACCTGGAATGAAGAACCGAAGGAGATTCAGAGCTCTTTGGTAGTGATCATTTGCTTGGCTGCAGAGTTACATCCCTGGGAAGGAATGAGTTACCTTTTTCTTATTCATTTTATATTAATACAAATAGAAAAAAAACAGGTGGTAAAACAAATTAGAAAACAATGTACACACAACTAACACTCCTGGAGAAAAAGATTTCACCTGTCTCTTGCTAACCTGTTCTGATACTCAATGGCACTTGTTACCCCGGAGTTCTTTTTAAAATCATTATCCAAAATTCCCATTGCTCTCATTTGAGCTGATTTTTTTCTGGCTTTCTTTTGTTTACCCTCAGGGGACATGAAGAACATATGGTAACTATCTCTCAAGTAATAATATTCATATTTTTGAAATAGGTAATACACAAGATTTTTTTTTCTTTCTACCCTGCCACTCTTCAGGCTAAATAACACTAACTAGTTTATCTTTCTTATGAGCATTTTTTCCCAGGACTTGTATCTTGTATTCCCAATGACTACCATATATCAACTCATTACATATTTGAATGAAAGCAACAATCAAAACATATGCACTACGATGTGAAATTAGGAATATGATTTTATTTATTAAAAATTATTTTTAATGTTTATTTATTTTTGAGAGACAGAGACAGAGCGTGAGTCAGGGAGAAGCAGAGAAAGAGGGAGACACAGAATCTGAAGTAGGCTCCAGGTTCCACGCTGTCAGCAAAGAGCCCAGCATGGTGCTCGAACCTACAAACCGTGAGATCATGACCTGAGCCGAAGTCAGACACTTAACCGAGTGAGCCACCCAGGCTCCCCAATATGTTTTTTTTTAATTGCTCAAAGTTAGGGCTAGTCTGTTGGGCTGTTTCTTAGGGATATGATATTTTATTTATTTTAATATATTCAGAAACACAAGTATCATAAACTCTGGGATTGATAAGAATGAAGGTGAATGGATGTTGCCTCTATGTCCTTTCTAGAATTTATGTGCCATCTTCATCGAAGTCTCATTAAAATTATTGAAGGACTATGGTCTCAATTCATCAAAAAGTATTTGTTGTAGGCCAACCAAGATTTTGTCACTGTGTTCCAGGGGGAAGTTAAATAAACAAAAAATCTCAGACTAATAAAGTTGACAAAATTTCTGATTCATCTCAAAGCAGGTATATTCTTGACACCAAAACCAGAGTGAATTTTCACATAGGCCTGACCTTGCGCTAGTCACTATTCTAGCACTTTCTATATAATATACATTATTTCTTTTTATACTTAAACAACCCATTGAAGTAGATGCTATTACTGTCTTCATTTTACAGATGAGAAAATTGGTAAGGCTTGCCTAAGATCACATAGCTGGTAAGCAACAGAGCTAGGATTTTAACCTGGGTCATCTGGCTCCAAATCCTGTACACTTAATCATTGTTCCATGAGATATATCTTCAAGGCTCAGCTTGAGTAAACTGAGAAATGAGAAGTGCACTACCTTGTACTTAAAAATTCTAACTCCTGTTGAAATGGAATCTTCCTTGTCATACCTCTGTTTTATTGGTTGAATTGCACTCCTTGGAGAAAGATGGAAGAGTCTCTTCCTCAGAAGCTGAAGACAGTTTTCACACTCCTCCAGAAATCTTCATATTCATATGAATGAATTCATATCATTCCCTCTTTTCACTGCTAATCTCTGACATTTGTTTTATTTATTTTGCTTTATAAAATTTGCCTTATTCCATAAAGGCTATTAGATGGTTCATACAAATAAATATACACAATAGACATTTGAGGTAATATATCCTTCCAAGTTTTGTGGCATAAATAGATTTGATAAGCATGCCTTTTGTGTCTGTATTTGAGTTCTAATAAGCAGATTAGGAGAGTAGAGAGTATAGATTCTTACAGCATGTGTCCCTAGATACTCCCCCCACCTACCCAGGACTTCTCAAACTCCAGGCTGCATCCTCCTTATAATGTTGTTGACTGATGTGTTTATATCAAGACTTCCTTGGACAGCATTTTTTTTCTAGTATCTACTCACCCACTAACCTTGGAAGACAGCATTGTATAGTGATGCAGAAGTGGATTTTACATTCAAAATATAGCTTAGTTAAAGCTTGATTATATTGAGAAGTATTGGGAGATTTACTTAATCTCTTAGCTTTTAGTCACATTGTCTAGCAAGGATAACCATGGGTATTTTGCCCCTCCTTAAGGACAGTTTTGAGGATTAAATACAATTACAGATAATAGCGTTAGCACATAGTAGATACTTAATTATGATTCCAGATACATATCAAGAAGGCCTTGGGTGGCCAGTGGAATCTGATAAATAAAAATATATATTTATATATATTTATATATACAATTTTATATTATTACACATTATATATATTTTATATATTATATGCATATGCTTATAATACATATAAATATATATTTCTATATATTATAAAGTAAATATTTGTAATATACATTATAAAATATATATTTATAAATAAAAATTTATATATTTAACAATTAGCTTTATGGGGAAAGATCTAGTTTATGACATTTGCTGAGTTCTGGGGTGAGAGATACCCAGCAATGCTGCAGCACTGAACACAGAGTTGGAAAGCAATATGGATAATCCAGCGGCTCTTGGGAGCTAGTGCAAGCCTGATCCATCCTGTCCCTATGTGTGTCCACGCACCACTCGTACCTCCAGCCACAAGGAAGATTTGTCGTATTCATAAATGAGTAAAAAGATACACAGAAAAAAAAAATCCATTGCAAGGAATTCCCATCAGGTACTGATATTACCTGAAAAAGAGAGGTGATGATTTTAGGTACATTTATAATTGTGAAACTTCTTTTGCTTCTTCTGGTATAGAGGTGCCAGTTACATTTTCTAAATTAGTTTTTTTTTTTCCTTTCTTTACCTCTGTCTCACCCTCCCTCTCTACCTCTCTCTTCCAACACCATGCTTTATATGGCAACAGTTACCAAGGAAAGTGAAGGATCTTATGAGAAATTCCAAGGTTCAGTTAGAAAAATGAACGCAAATGCCCATGTTTTATCGATACATAGCGTTCAGCTAAGAGCTGGTTATAAAAAGAAACATTAGCCAGCCCAAAGAAACCACCATCAAAACCTTGGCATACGAGAAATGGATTTGTTTAATATTGGCTGTTTTTTCTTTCCTTCTGAGGAGAAATGTCTGAATATGTTCATTTTCATACTTGAAGTCATCATCGATTACAGAGTCAGAGGCACATTTTGTGCGGGCTGTCTCCAGTGGCTGTCAGCGAAAACCAAAACCAAGCAGCTGTTGTGTAGATATTGAAGAAAAGCGCTCTGAATGCTGCCCTCCCGTTTTCTTCTCCTGGCACAGGTGGAGATATTTATACACAGGAAAGGAAATGAAGGGCATGCATCCAGGTTCTTCTCTAGCTGTCTCCTTAGAAAGCACTGCTTTTTGGACAGGCCTCAAAGCATGACACAGCTGAGACATGGTATAGATACACACACAGTGTCGTAATTATTTGTGGCCGCTTCCTTCTGGCAGTCCTTTGACAGGTAGAATCGAATTCTTCTCTTTGAACAGCACGACCAACTGAGATTTTCCTTTGTGTTTAGTAAATATTTGGGCATTGTAGATTGTATCAGCGGTGATTCCTTTTATGCCTCAGAGACGGAAAACTTTTCTTCCTTGACACTTGGCTGTTGATTTGGGGACGTGGGAATAGCCAGGTGGAAACTGTACCAGGAATTAGAATACAGAAGTCTCATTAATAGTAACTTTTCCTTAGCCATTTTATCCTACTTGAAAATAGAATCTGCTGTAGATCAGAAACCTAATTTTTCAAGTGGCTCTATTTTAGGGGTGTTTCATTAATCCGTTTATCAGTTTTTACTTTTTTAGTGTATATTAATGTTGAGGTATTTTAATATATGCCTTAGAGCTGTCATTTTTGAGGTAAAGAGTCCTACCATATAAATACCAGCAAAGGTGAGTAGAGATATACAGGAATACTCACCAGTAGAACAGATCAAATGGACTTCCTCCTGAATTGTTGTTTAAAAAGTTAGTTAGTCACCGTTGTCACCATAGTTCAGCACAAAGTTAATGAGAATAAGACTGTATAATTTTGATATAAAACATCAAACACCTCATAATTATCATCATCATCCATCTTTATCTACCATTATCCATCACCGTTATTATTATATTTTTATTGCTTGGATTAATCTAGTCCTAACAGAGCATAATGGTATGGAAATTATTTAATTACAAGTGCAAACTTTATCAAGTCAGAAATCATTTAGTCCATGACAGAAATCCAGAAATACCACCTCCTGAAAGGACTCGCTATGTATGCCTTAAAGGTATTTTAACTACTATTTCTTCTGACTTGTCTTCTATTTACTCTTGTTTTAATTTTGCCTCTGTATTAAGGCATCTTGAACTCTCATGGTCAGAAGAACATCCTTGCTAAATATACATATTTGGGGATCTCATCATAGCAGGTCTCTGGTGGGGCTTTTGGAATCTCTGTTTTGTTTGTGTTTGTTTGTTTTTTTTTTTTTTTGACAAGCGTTTCAGATGTTTCTGATATACGTGGTCTAGAAGAACACATTTTAAGGAATATCCCACTCTGCCCTCATAAAAAGAATTCATTATTCAACCTCTGTTTTTGTTATATTACTATCTAATAGAATGTGATTATTAATAGAAATCATCACAATTACTATTATATAAATTATTATAGTTATATTGGTCCAAATTACATTGGTCATTAATAATTAATAATGATAATGAATGAAGCAGTAGCATATATATGGCATCTATTATTCTAGACACTCTTTTAAGGAATTTGCATGTATTAATGTTGCAATGGTTTTTTGAGGCAATAATGTCATATACCCATGTTCTAGAAGAGGAAGTTCATTTGAAGAAAGCTTGTCACTGAGTTGTAGAGGTAAAGAAGTAGCTCCACAACCATACCACATGGGTTTGAAGTCTGTCCCTGCCACTTAACGAGCTTTATAAGTGAGTGACAAATGTCTTTCTCTCCCTGACTGTAAATGATAACTGTGGATATGACCAATGCTAACCTCACAGAGTAGTGATGAGGATTACACGAGCTAAACTATACAGGTGTTTAAAGTCTAGCCTGGAAAGTCATCCATGCTCCACCAATGTTAACTGTTTTCACCCTCTGTTGTGACAACTTCACCTTTCTCCCCCTTTTCTAAGTTGTTATTATTAACATCCCAGTGTAGCTTTCTGAATTGTTAACCAAGTAGTTAACTAGTAGGAGTGCTTCTCTTTTTTGTTTAATTGTTTTTAATGTTTATTTATTTTTGAAGGAGAGAGAGTGCAAGCAGGTGAGGGGCAGAGAGAGAGGGAGACACAGAATCCAAAACAGGCTCTGGGCTCTGAGCTGTCAGCACAGAGCCCGACGCGGGGCTTGAACCCACAAACTGTGAGATCATGGCCTGAGCTGAAGTCAGACACTTAACCGACTGAGCGACCCAGGTGCCCCCCTCCCACTTTTTTTGATTATTGGGTCACTGTTTCTGGTGTTTTACCCATATTCCATTGTATGAAACAGGATAACTTACTTTGATTTATCCAGTATTATTGGGCATTATGGCCATTTCCCAATGTTTGCTATTATACACAATGTTGCAGAAATCATTATCTATAGCTAGGTGATATAAAATGTTTATAATTCTATCCTTAGGATGCATTTTCAGAAGTAGGGTTGCCAGTGTAAAATTGTCTATTTTAAAGTTTTTAGCACATTTTGCAAGATTTCCTGCCAGAAATGTTACAACAGTTTGTATTTCTACCAAGAAAATAGGAAGGTTTTTATAAAAAGTTTCAAGGAGAGACACCTGGGTGGTACAGTTGGTTGGGTTTCTGACTCCTGATTTCAGCTCAGGTCGTGATCTTAGGCAGGGTCCTGAGATCGAGTCCCAGGTTGGCTCTGCACTGGGTGTGGAACCTGCTTAAGATTTGCTCTCTCTCCCACTTTCTCTGCCCTCTCTCCCCAATCCCCTGGCCCATACCATTCCCTCCTCACCCCTGCTCCTGCTCTGGGGTGCACATATTCTCTCTAAAATTACAAAAAATAATAAGAAGAGAAAGTTTAAAGGGAATGAATTGCAAATCGACAACCTGTGGGTTCTTTTTTAGCCATCTAGCAGTCTTTATCAAGAACCAGATGTCAAATTACCTGTTTCCTCAGGAAAGAGAATCAAAGCTATGTTTCAGTCTGTCTAATAAACTGCCATGTGAGTTCTAAGGAAGTGTCTCTAAAAGTCACAGGGGGGTAACGTCTTATAAATTCTCAAGGAATAAGGAAAACTCCTGGTACCTAAGGGACTTTTATTCCCTGTTGTCAATTAGGTCATTCAGGTCTTGGTTCAAATGTCACCTTTACAGGCAATCTTTTCCTACCACCCTTTCTAAAATAGTCTCCCTAACCTACCATCACTCTACCCCATTATTCTGTCTATTTGTTTATTATTTTATTGCCTCTCTCCTCATTACAATATGGCTTATGAGCTTCTGGGAGTCAAGAGACCTTTCCTGTACTGGTCATCTTATTCCTGGTACCTAAAATAGTGCTTGAAACATGGAAAGCATTCATATATGATGTGAACGAATTAATGAGTGAATGAATGGATGCTGGTCTTTTAAATCCTCTAACTTCACCATTCACTATTCACGTACAGCTGCTAAGTCTGCAGTACAACACTGTTAAGGGACAAAACATGCACACAGGGCAAAGTATCCTTTGTGACTCATCTAAGATACTCAGCCTTGTAGATGAAGATAAGCAGGAGAGGACTAATTATTAAAGCGTCAATAGCATTGGCCCTTTGGTTACAAATGTGAGTTAATTTCCCTTTGGATTTATCCTAGGAGTTGCTATTTAATGGTCTAGGGCTTTTGTTATAGATAAGTTCGGCTGTACTTTTTCTCTGTGATTCCTTAAGGGCTGTGCCCTTTGGGTAGATGTTTTAATCAATTTTCTCAGTCCCTGTCTGCCATGGGGATAAAGCTTTTGCAGAACTATTAAAGATCCTAATGTCAACTTCTCTTAAGATTTTTTGTCCAATAAAGGGTGTCCTGAGAGAGACTACTTTGAGAGTAAGTATCTTAACAACTTACCATGCACCTTAACTAGGAGAATATGTTAGTTTCACTCAGACAGTTACAGAATCTACGAGGTTCCCCATGGTATGCCCAACAGTTACACAGTGACTGGTGCATAGGAAGCATTCCAAAAACTATTGAATAAGTGAACAAGATAATCAATGTCTGCCCTACGTATCAAGAAATCCAATTGGGATCTATTATGTGTTCTAGGTAACTCCTCAGAGCATTGAGAATCTGTGTGACTGGCTTATTCTTGCTTATTGTCTAAGTTGAACTGCTGAGTATGGGCAGTAGAAAATATTTCAGTGGGGATTTAACTGGCTTGAATTTATGAGAATATTATTTGTCATATTGGGAAGAATACCTACTGTCTTCCCTGATTCTCTAAGGAAGCCCAGGTCTTCCCAAAATGACTGGCATATCACAAGTTTTCAAGTTTTCACTTGTTCAACTAGTTAAAACTTCAGAACATTCAAGTTTTATGTTGTTTTTTATTAGAAAGGGATATACACACTTACTTGTCTGGAGTTAAGGAAAGGACCACTAGATCTCTGAGTTAGTCTGGAGTTAAGGAAAGGATCACTAGCTTTCCAACTCTGAGAAAATGATGATAATAATTGCAGTAGCATTTATAGCATGTCCACCATGTGCCAGATACTGAACTGGATGCTTTGTATTCCTTATGTGGTTTAAATCTAATAACACATTGAAACAGTTATTTTTATTCCATGCTACCAATGAGGAAACTGGAAATCCCAAAGATTGAGTACGTTGCCCAAGGTTAAATAGCTTTTAAGTGGTGGAGTTTTGATTTGAATTCAGTTCGTTCTGACTTCAAAACCTATCCTTACGAGTATTATGCCTTGTCACATCTCCAATCTGCTTTCACTGAATCTTAGTCTTTTATTATAGCTAAATTCGAATGGCTATTGCAGAGGAATCTTTCAGTTTTTTCATTGACTACGTTCAAGCAAGTCTGAATCCCAAAAACATAAGTTTTTTATAAACTCCATCAATATAATCCCAAACTAGATAAATAACTCTTAAAGATCTTCAGCTAAAATGCCTCTCCGTTACTACATTAACAATGTAATTTTCCCTGGTGTTGCTCTGAGCATTAAAAGAATTAAAACACTTGAGGCTGGATTTGTCAAGAGATAATTTTTTTGTTTCGTTTTATTGTAGTTGCTGTTGTTTCTGGTATTTTTCTCTTCATTCTACTTTTTCTTTCTCCAATCTTGGCTTGAAGGACAACTTTCTGTGCATGTTCAGGAATCTGGAGCAAAGGAAACAAGCACAGTAATTTGTCTGCCACTATTTGGATGTTAATATAGCATCTCAGCAGCCAGAAAAGCAGACAGAGCCCCTGTGAACATTATTGTGTTTGGGCTGCAGCGTTGGTTGCCAAAGTGCAGTTTTTACTGTTGGCATTTCTGCCACCTGCTATGGGTAATAACCATCTAAAGGACAAATCTCCCTGTCTGTGACTTTTCTTTCTGGGCTGCATTGGAGAAAGACTGTGAAATGATTTATTCCTCTGTACATGTGAAGCTACAATGTATTCTCAGGTGCAGAGTTTTGGCCTCTGATACTTTATGTTCTTAGGTTAATCCATTAACTTGCCTGGGGGAAAAGGGACAGGGAAGATGGATGAAGGTGTTACAAAAACCTAGATGAAAAGGATCTCAAAAAATCTCAACCACTGCCTCTTCCTCTCTGTTCCCTTCTGCTCCTAGGAAGTCCTTTATAGGAAATTGGGTCTGTTAATAACAATGCTTTGTACCTGCTGTTATAAATGAGACCAGTTCTTTTCCACTATGTAGGTATAATGGGATAGTTTACTTGTCTTCCCATATCCCCCTCAAAATAACACACACACACACACACACACACACACACACACACACACACACACACGGCTTTGCGCCCAAATAATGTGAGGAATACTGGGGGAAAGAAAACTACAAGTCGTTTTACTGCAGACCTTCTCAGAGCCTTTAAAAACATCACACAAATTATGAATCTCTCTAGGAGGGACATGTAGTATGCAACATTTTTCAACTTTATTTGACCTCAGAATGCTTTTTTATAGGAGCAGCTTAGGGTGTAATGTTGTATTGAACACACTTAAGAGAGCATTGGAGTTGATCATTTTCATTACAGTTTTGTAATTAGTTTCCAAACCTATCTTGTTGCTCTAAATTGGGTTGTTAGTTCAAGTGAAAATGTTTTATATATAATTTTTTTCTGTTGCAAGTGTGCTTTTATAGTAACTACTGGAAGTTGTAGTTCTAAAATGATTGTAGAAGAGCATTATCTTAGTGACTAGTCAGTTTTCCTCTCCCCACCTCTGTTTTCCTCCTATTCTTAACAATGCCATTAGTATACCCAAATGGAAGAAGTGTAAATTGGTGGTAAAGGTACGTGGCACTGTAGGTGGCTTGGTGTGTTAATTACACAGTATGCAAGTAATCTGTGGATGGGATTTATTAACTAAGTCTCAAGAAACTGTATAAAAAATAAACATCCTGGATTTCTCTTGGTGTACATTTTTCAAATGATTTTGCTTTTTTGTTAGCAGAAATGGGTCGGGCTCATGGAATCAAAATAAATGTATAGAGTCTAATATAACATAGTAAATTTACAATGCAATTTTTAAATATAATATTAACATACCACATTATAAATTACTTTAAAGAATCAATAAAAAAGCAAAGAAAAACACTTAAAAGGAGATTCTAATCATGGTAGACAGCACATTTTAGAACCCACATGACAAAGGTCAAGACCTTCCCTTAAGATATCAATATTCCTGTCCCAGCTCATTCCCTCAGTGTAGCAGAACTGAAAGACTGGCCAGGAGAGTTTGGCCTGCCCTAATGTACTCACAGGACCATATTAGCATTTACATTCTTGGAAAATTATGCCATTTGGTTTTAAGAGATCATGCCTAAAGACATGTTTTATTCTTTCCAAGTCAATTAATTTCATAAAAAAAATTAACAAGCTGAAATGAAAAAGCTTTCTTGTTAAACTTGGTATAGCCATAACTACATATATCCTATGTTAGGCTCAGTCATAATGTCCATTTTTCATGAAGTACTCAGTTAAAAAAACACACACAACTTGTTGATTACTAAAGAAAGAAATGTGTTCATTGCACTGTTGTTTCTGAGTGTTACTGTTCTCAGAGCACATGTAGAGCAAAGGTGGCAATGAGGACAGTTCTGTGGTCACCTGGAAGGGCTTCCACTGTCACATGAAGGAATGCTGTCTCGTTTTCTGGGTGATAAAGAACCTGAGCTTTCTTAAAGTATTTATCTCCACAGTGTTGATGATCCATTTTCTATATAGGTATACTTACTCACATATTTGGTAATGATTAAATAAATGCAACAGCTCTTAGAAATAATAGAGAGGGAGAATGGAGTGGTGGGTTTTATATGTGTATATCTAAAGGAGTCCGAATGGCACAAGTTGTAGACATAAATGTTAGAAAAGCATTTTGTGAAGGTGGAAGACCAAAACAGTGAAAGAATGAAACAGATGTTTCCTCTGGTGCCTTTTCTAATGTGACTGTCTTGAGATTGTTCTGTTTATTTTTTGCTGCATAGCAAACAATCACAAATGCAGTAGCTTATAAGTAACAGTTCTTTTATGGTCTCACAGATTTTATGGGGCAGGAATTTGGACAGGGTGCTATGGCCATGGTTTATCTCTGGTTCTGGATATATGGGGTCTGACTGGTGTGAGGTGGTATCTCATTGTGATTTTGGTTTGTATTTACATGATGATGAGTGATGTTGAGCATTTTTTTATGTGTCTGTTAGCCATCTAGATGTCTTCTTTGGAAAATGTCTATTCATGTTTTTTGCCCATTTCTTTACTGGATTGTTTGTGTTTTGGGTGTTGAGTTTGATAAGTTCTTTATAGATTTTGGATACTAACCCTTTATTTGATACATCATTTACAAATATCTTCTCCTTTTCTGTTAGTTGCCTTTTAGTTTTGCTGATTGTTTCCTTTGCCGTGCAGAAGGTTTTTGTCTTGATGTGGTCCCAATAGTTAATTTTTGCTTTTGTTTCCATTGCCTCCAGAAACGTGTTGAGTAAGAAGTTGCTGTGGCTGAGATCAAAGAGGTTTTTGCCTGCTTTCTCCTTGAGGATTTTGATGGCTTCCTGTCTTACATTTAGGTCTTTAATCCATTTTGAGTTTATTTTTGTGTATGGTGTAAGAAAGTGGTCCAGGTTCAATCTTCTGCATGTCACTTTCCAATTCCCAACATCATTTGCTGAAGAGACTGTCTCTATTCCATTAGATAGTCTTTCCTGCTTTTTCAAAGATTATTTGGCTACACATTTGTGGACCAGTTTTGGGTTCTCTATTCTGTTCCATTGATTGGAGTGTCTGTTTTTGTGCCAGTACCATACTGTCTTAATGATTACAGCTTTGTACTACATCTTGAAGCCCGGAATGGTGATGCCTCCAGCTTTGGTTTTCTTTTTCAGGATTGCTTTGGCTGTTTGGGGTCTTTTCTGGTTCCATACAAATTTTAGGATTGCTTGTTCTAGCTCTGTAAAAAATGCTGGTGTTATTTTGATAGGGATTGCATTGAATATATGGATTGCTTTTGGTAGTATTGACATTTTACCAATATTTGTTCTTCCAATCTATGAGCATGTAATACTTTTCCATTTTTTTGTGTGTCTTCTTCAATTTCTTTCATAAGCTTTCTATATAGTTTTCATTGTATAGGTTTTTCACCTCTTTGGTTAGGTTTATTCCTAGGTATTTTATGATTTTTGGTGCAATTGTAAATGGGACCTATTCCTTGATTTCTCTTTCTCCTGCTTCATTATTGCTGTATAAAAATGCAACCGATTTATGTGCATTGATTTTATATTCTGTGACTTTGCTGAGTTCGTGGATCAGTTTTAGCGGTTTTTTGGTGGAATCTTTTGGGTTTTCCATATAGAGTATCATGTCATTGGTAAAGAGTGGGGGTTTGACTTCTTCCTTGCAGATTTGGATGCCTTGTATTTCTTTGTGTTGTCTAATTGCTGAGGCTAGGACTTCCAATACTGTGTTTAATAACAGTGGTAAGAGTGGACATCCCTGTCATGTTCCTGACCTTTGGGGGAAAGCTCTCAGTTTTTCTCCATTGAGGATGATATTAGCATTGGGTCTTCCATATATGACTTTTATGATCTTGAGGTATTACTCTTTTATCCCTTCTTTCTTGAGGATTTTTAAGCATCAAGAAAAGATGCTGTATTTTGTCAAATCCTTTCTCTGAATCTATTGAGAGGATCATGCAGTTCTTGTCCTTTCCTTAATTGATGTAACAAAGCACATTGATTTGTGGATATTGAGCCAGCCGTGTATCCCAGGTATAAATCCCACTTCATCATGGTGAATAATTCTTTTAATATATTGTTGGATCCATTTGGGCAGTATATTTTTGAGAATTTTTTTCATCCATGTTTATCAGGGAAATTGGTTTGTAGTTCTCCTTTTTAGTGGGGTCTTTGTCTAGTTTTAGATTCAAAGTGATGCTGGTCTCATAGAATGAGTTTGGAATCTTTCCTTCCACTTGTGTTGTTGTTGTTGTCTTCATCATGTTATTGTTGTTTGGTTGTTTTTGGAACAGCTTCAAAAGAATACGTGTTAACTCTTCTTTAAATATTTAATAGAATTCTCTTGGAAAGCCATCCAGCCCTGGACTCTTGTTTTTGGGAGATTTTTGATTACTAATTCAATTTCTCTACTGGTTATGGGTCTGCTCAAATTTTCTATTTCTTCCTGTTTAGTTTCGATAGTTTATATGTTTCTAGGAATTTGTCCATTTCTTCCAAATTGCCCAATTTATTGGTATATAATTGCTCATAATATTCTCTTATTATTGTTTGCATTTCTGCAGTGTTGATTGTGATCTTTCCTCTTTCATTCTTGAGTTTATTTATTTGGATCCTTACCTTTTTCTTTTTGCTCAAACTGGCTACAGGTTTATCAATATTGTTAATTGTTTCGAAGAACCAGCTCCTGCTTTCATTGATCAGTTCTACTGCTTTTGTTTTTGTTTTTGTTTTGTTTTTTCATTTCAATAGCATTGATTTCTGCTCTAATCTTTATTATTTCCCATCTTCTGCTGTTTTGGGATTTTATTTGCTTTTGTTTGTCCAGCTCTGTAAGGTGTAGGTTAGGTTGTGTATCTGAGACATTTCTTCCTTTTTTAGGAAGGCCTGGATTGATATACACTTCACTCTAATGATTGCCTTTGCTGCCTCCCAAAGGTTTTGGGCTGTGGTGTTATCATTTTCATTGGCTTCCATGTACTTTTTCATTACCTTTTTAACTTCTTGGTTAACCCATTCATTCTTCAGTAGGATGTTCTTTAATATCCAAGTATTTGTTGTCTTTCCAAATTTTTTCTTGTGGTTTCAAGTTTAATACTGTTGTGTTCTGAAAATATGCACAGTATGATCTCAATCTTTGTGTACTTGTTGAGGGCTGATGTGTGTCTCAGTATGTGATCTATTCTGGATAATATACAATGTGCACTTGAGAACAATGTGTATTCTCCTGCTTTAGGGTGAAATATTCTGAATGCATCTGTTAAGTCCATTCGGTCCAGTGTGTCATTCAAAGGCATTGTTTCCTTGTTGATTTTCTGTTTAGATGATCTATCCATTGCTATAAGTCAGGGGTTGAAGTCCCCTAATATTATGGTATTACTGTCAATGAGTTTCTTTATGTTTGTGATTAATTGTTTTATATGTTTGATGTCTTCATGTTGGCAGCATACAAGTTTAAAATTGTTAGATCTTCTTGGTGGATAGATCCCTTAATTATGATATAATGCCCTTCTTCATCTCTTGTTACAGTCTTTATTTTACAGTCTAGATTGTATGATATAAGTATGGCTACTCTGCTTTCTTTTGGCAACCATTAGCATGATAGGTGGTTCTTCATCCCCTTACTTTCAATCTGAAGGTATCTTTAGGTCTAAAATGTGTCTCTTGTAAACAGCATATAGATGGATCTTGTTTTCTTATCCATTCTGTTACCCTGTGTCTTTTGATTGGAGCATTTAGTCCATTGACATTTAGAGTGAGTATGGAAAGATATGAATTTATTGCCATTTTGTTGACTGTAGAGTTGGAATTTCTGGTGATATTCTCTGGTCCTTTCTAGTCTTTATTGTTTTGAGTCTTTTGTTTTGTTTTGTTTCATCTTTTCTCCCCTCAGAGAGTCCCCTTAAAATTTCTTGTAGGGCTGGTTTAGTGGTCATGAACTTTTTTAGTTTTTATTTGTCTAGAGAACTTTTTATCTCTCTTTCTATTTTGAATGATAGGCTGGAAAAGGAAATCTTAGCTGCATTTTTTTTTTCCAATTCAGCACATTGAATATATCCTGCCACTCCTTTCTGGCCTGCCAAGTTTCTGTTGATAGGTCTGCTGCAAACCTGATCTGTCTTCCCTTATAGATTAAGGACTTTTTTTTCCCCTTGCTGCTTTCATAATTCTTTCCTTGTCTGTGTATTTTGTGAATTTGACTATGATATGCCTTATTGATGGTCGGTTTTTGTTGAATCTAATGGGAGTTCTCTGTGCTTCCTGGATTTTGATGTCTGTGTCTTTCCCCAGGTTAGGAAAGTTACCCGCTTTGATTTGCTTACATAAACGTTCTACCCGTTTTTGTCTCTCTTCATCTTCTGTAACTCTTATGGTTCGGTTGTTATTCCTTTATAATGAGTCACTGAGTTCGCTAATTCTTATATTGTGATTTTTGCCTTAGTTTCCCTCTTTTTTCCTGCGTCATTGTGCTCCATAATTTTGTCTTCTGTATCACTGATTCACTGCTCTGCTTTACCCATCCTTGCTGTCCTGGCATCCATTTGAATCTGTATTTCAGTTATAGCATTTTTAATTTTGTATTGGCTAGATTTTACTTCTTTTATCTCCACAAAAAGGGATTCTATGCATTTTCAACCCCAGCTAGTGGTCTTCTTATCATTATTCTAAGCATACATCTTGCTTATATCTGTGTTGATTAAGTTCCTGGCTGTCATTTCTTCCTATTTTTTCTTTTGGGGTGAATTCCTTCTTTTTGTCTTTTTGGAGGAAGAAAAAGAATTAATAAAATAAAAATTAAAAATTAAAAAATTAAAAGCCACACAAAAAATCAAATAAAGGAAGCTATATCCTAGGTGTGTTTTGGTCTGTTTGTTGAAAGAAGCTTAATAGAATATATTTTTAAAAAAAGAATAAGAAAAGGTTTAAAAAGTTAAAAAAACATATTCAATAAAATAGAATAAAATGAAGAAAGTAAATTAGAATTTAAAACTTACAAAAATATTAAAAAATAGTAATAATAAATTTAAAATTTTTTAAAAATGGAAAATAAAAATATTTTTTCTCTTTGTGTACCTAAGAATAAAGAAAAGAAAAAAGTGAATAGGTTGACCACATACAAAATGAAATCCAAATGAAATTACATCCAATTTTCCCTAGAAGTCAAACTATGAAGCACTTTATAGTCCATACACTAAGCAGGCAGAGAGACTTATGGCCATTCTCTAGGGCTTGGTTGGGACAATTGGACAGGGCTTGGTATAATGGCTCCATTCATCACTAGGTGGCACTGCTTAGCTTATTGGGATGGATCAGTTTGGTGTGTGCGCGTGTATGGGCAGGTGTGGAGTGGTGAAAATGGCATCACCCAGCTTCCCAGTCTCTAGCATCAGAACTCTGTGTTCTTGCTCACTGGCCATCAGGTACCCCTCCTTTGTCTCTGGCTTCCATCCACTCCCCACTTCTACAGTGTTCACGTCCAAGTCATCAGCCTGTCAGGTGGCACCTTTCTCCTGAATTTTAGTTCAGATGGGGCTGTTTATCCAAACCCCTCACTTATGAGGGCTCTGCATCTCGAACATGTTCTGACTCTCTGGGAGAGGGTCTCATCAAGCACTGACCAAGTGCCAGTTTGCTCCTGGGATTGCTCTCATGACCATGCTGTTGCAGAAGCCCAGAGACTGAGTCCAGGTGCCAGACTGGCCCAGAAAAAGTTTGTGCGATTGTGTAGCAGCAGTTGTTCAAGGACTATGGCAAATCACAACACACAACACCACACCCTGGCATCCTTGCTCTAACACCAGCAAACGTGGCTATTCTCCAGGGTCTGCTGGTACCTTTTCCCTATGGGGAGGCCCATGGCCTCTACCAAATTTTGTCTCAACAGGGGAAAGACTTTATTTTTTAAAGAACTTTTAGCTTCATAGCAAAATTGAGCAGAAAATACAGATTTTTCATACAGATTTTTCATATACCCCCTGTTCTCAGACACATAGCAACCTCCTCTACTGTCAACATCTGTCACCAGAGTGGTACATTTTTCACAAGTGATAAATCTATACTGACACATCATTATCACCTGAAGTCTATTCTTTACATTAGTTAGGACTCATTTTTGGTGTTGTACATTCTATGGATTTTGACAAATGTATAATGACATGTGTCCACCATTATAGTATCATACGAAGTAATTTCACTGCCCCCAAAATTTCCAGTGTTCCTTCTTTTTATCCTCTCACACCTTCCTCTAGCAACCACTGATATTTTTATTGACTTCATAGTTAGGGCTATGAGACTTGCATTCCAATTCTCTACCTAAAGAGAAGGAAAGGCAGAAACCAAGTACGTAAAAAGTTCACTTTAGCTATACTGTGGAACTGGGGACATCATTCATTACTCTGCTGTTTTTGTGTTTGTTTATTTTTTTTAACATTTTTTATTTAGTTTTGAGAGACAGAGACAGAGCATGAGTAGGGGGAGGCGCAGAGAGAGGAAGACTTAGAATCTGAAGCAGGCTCCAGGCTCTGAACTGTCAGCACAGAGCCCAACATGGGCTCAAACCCACAAACCATGAGATCATGACCTGAACTGAAGTCAGATGTGTAACTGACTGAGTCACCCCGGTGCCCCCTATATTTTTGTTTTAATACTCTTTGTTCTTTTTAGAGATTCGCTATTTAATACTCTTTCCTTACCTTTTAGAGATTTGCCATTGTCTTCCCTTTAGAATTTGACAATTTAATGGGAATGCCATGATTTATTTTTATTGGCAATTAAATACTTTTAATAGGAATGCTGTGTTACAGAATAACATTTCTTATTAAAAATAAATAAACAAAAAGAATGGTGTTTACCCAAATGTATATGAAGTAATGGTGATGCTGACCCACTAGTAGTAGTTGAGATCATGGAGATGAATAAAAAGCTCCCTGCCCCTTTCAAGGATAAAATCCAGGGGTTACACATTTTTTAACACTTTGCCGCAGGAGTCACAGATTATCAACATTATGCATGATGATAATAAAACAAGACCCCATTTTAGGATACAGAGGGATTTTTCTCTTAGAGCCATACCCAACATATATATTTGAACTTTTCATGTGACTGTTTTTGTTTTGTTTTCTTTTTAAAAACCGTATTTTAGAACAGATTACCTCATGCGATTAGATTATGCTCATGTATGTTCTATATGTAACAGAGCAGGGAGAATGGTCTTACTGTACATTATTCTGAATTTGTATTTTATTTTATTCTCGAGGGAAAAAATAGAAGAAAGGGCTCATCAGCAATAGGGCAATGTAGAGGACATGTAGATTCCATGTGGCAGTGATCAGAGATTATATAGATCATCACTGTGCCCTTTTAAACTCTTAGGAACAGTCTTTTTTAAACAGTGGTGGACAGAAAAGAGGGTGATTTTTTTTTTCTATTATGATTGTAAAAAGGATACCCAGAAATTAGAACCTAAAGATCAGGAAGTCTCCTCGTTAGCCTGTTAGTTTAGGTTCTTAACTAACTGTACAGGATGGATATAATGAGATTTGTTCTATAATTGTCAATGTGAAGCACAGATGAGATAATAAATGTGAATTACTTGAAGATAAATAAAATCATTTATAAGTTTAATTATATGTTATAATGCAAGAAAATAAACGTGGATTCAATTGAGTTTCTCACACATGGTACTCAACACATTCTTACTATTTGACAGGCAGTGCACTATTGAGTGGTCAAGCTAATAGTGGGTGGAAGAAATCACTCACCTGAACTTAAGGAAATGCCAAAAATCTAGGACTTATTCAGAATCAGTTGTTGCACTGGGTTGAACAGTGTCCCCTCAAAATTCATGTCTTTTCCAGAACCTCAAGATGTGACCTTGTTTGGAAATAATCATCATTGCAGATGCAGTTAATTCAGATGAGGTCACATTGGAGTAGGGGAAACTCTTAATCCAGTATAATTGGTGCCCTTATCATAAGAGAAGAGACAAAGAGACAGTCACGCAGAGAGAAAAACATGATATGAAGACACAGACACACAGAGGGAAGTCACCTATGAAGGCAGAGATTGGAAAGAGTCAGGGGCAAGCCAAAGAATACCAAGATTTGCTGGCAACTGTCAGATACTGGAGGGAGAGCATAGCTCTGCTGACAGCTTGATTTCAGAATGCTAGCTTCCAGAACTATGAGAATTTTTATGTCTATTGTTTTAAACCACCCAGTTAACCACCCAGTTTGTGGTACTTTGTTGTGGCAGTCCTAGGAAACTAACTCAGCAGTGAAGGAGGTTGCTGAGCCTAGTTGTCCACTGAGGGACTTCCACAGAGGCCACTGAAGTGGAGTGGCCATAACTAGATCTTGGAAGTCAGGTATGCAGGCAGGGATCTAAGAGCCAGGGAAACTAATGAGGAATAGTCATCAAAAGAGTTCTTGGCAGTCACCTGTTCCAGATGTCACTGTTGCTGCCAATTTCTATCTGCTCACTACCCAAGTCACTTTAGCAGATTGAGATAGGTTAGACAGGTTTTGGCTTGAATAAACCCTTAAACATGAAGTAAGTTATAACCAGAAGCCTAAGTATCTTGCTTTACAATGAAAAAGGAAGAAACTGTCCCTGATCACATAGCTTCCTTGTTTATAGATAACCTCTTCTACATTTAACACAGTTTTATTACAGGCTTTTCTTCCTACTTTGTCTTTCTCGATAGACTCTTGGGTTATGTTTTAGGTTTCTATTGCTGCTGTAACAAATCACAACTTGCATGGCTTAAAACAACACAGATCTATTATCTTAGATTTCTTCAGATGAGGAGTCTGATATGAGTTACACTGGACTGAAAAGGTGTCAGCACACCTTGGTTCCTTTCAGGAGGCTTCTAGGGGCAAATCCATTTCCTGTTCATTTGGGTTGTTGAAAGGATTCAGTTTCTTGTGGTTAGAAGATTGAAATTCCCGTTTTTTTTGCTGCCTATAACGTGAAGACCATTACCAGCTCCTAGAAGCTACTACATTCATTGGCTCATGGCCCCTTTCCTCCATCTTCAAAGCCAGCAATAGCTGGTCAAGTCTCTCTCCTATCAAATCTCTCTGACCCATTCGTTTGCTTCTGTGAACAATTTTAAAGACTTGTGTGATTAGATCGTGCCTACCTGATAATCCAAGATAATCTTCCTTTCTCCATCTCAGGTGATCAGCAAACTCAATTCTGTCTGGAGCTTTAATCTCCTTTTGCTATGTAACCTAGCATGTTCATAGGTTTTGGGGTTTAGGGCATGGACATCTTTAGGGTGCCCCTATTTTGTCTACCACAGATTGTCTACAGCTTAATATCCTGTCTTCCTCACAGGGTTGGTGAGGGGGATATGCAGCTTTATCAAAACATAACAAATGTGAATTATAAGCATGGTGTTTTAAAAAGTCTATCTTTATCAACTTGCTGACTTGAAAATTAAAAATTAAATCTTAATGGGGAATATCTGACTTCTATAACATCAGACATATCTTTGATAGGACTGGCTTCTTATCAGAGAAGAAGTTACTTTATACATAGTCCAATATGTATAAATAGGAAATTTTTAAGAATTATTGATGGTCTATGTTGAGAGCTCCTTTTTGGCCTTAACTTTGAGCACATTAAGTGTGAGCTCCACTTGTTTCTCATCTGATTGTTCCTTCAAACTCAATATTATCCTGATAAAGGGTAACTTATTTTTTACCTTAAGTTTTCTTTGCTTAATTCCATCTGATTACTGTTAGAATGATTTCAGACCATCAATGTGTTATACCATGAACATATCATCTTCTAATTTTCTGTCCCTTTTAAACATCCTCAGAGGTTTACCTCAGAGGTAAACAATGACTCCCGTTTGGGTTTCAAAATCATTTAGTGACTTTACCACCAAATGTGGGCACATACTCCTTTCTATCTTTCCAACACAGGTTTTAGGCATATTTTGGCATCCCTCCTCTTCTACATCCATGTAAAATTAAACAATACAAAAATACACTTTAAAAACATATTTGAAGAGAGTTTATTCATATAATTATTAAACATCTCTTATGTACTAGGCATTGTTCTAGACACTGGAAATATCCCAGTGATTCAGATGCGTAAGGTCTCTGTTGAGGGAATTGCCTTCATACACACCTGTTTTGATAAAGGCTTCACTTCCCCTAGAATCTTAATGGCAACCCTTGCCTACTTAGATTTTTGTCTCCTTATGTTGGCATCTGCACATCTTTTTTACCCTTTCTATTACCCAAATTCCATATTTGAGTCTTGATTTCTCATGGCTTAGCTTTTGAGTAGCTCTACTTGGAAAGGACCTGATTAAGAAAATGCCACCCAAAGATTAATTGTGATAGATCTGTATGCATTTGCTATTTGTCAGTGGGTTGTATTTTAACACAAATGAATAAACTTTCCATTGTTGGAATTATAGCCATCCTACTCTGGCCACTAAAGACAATATATGTTTTGTTAGTTTCCCTTCCTGGTGCCCCCCCCACCCCAGGTTTTTTGTTTGTTTGTTTCCTTTTTGGAGTCCATTCACTTAACATCCCAAGTGGTGAGACAGTCTTGGCCTCCAGTGTGACAGGTAAGCACATGCCAATGACATCTTCCCTCAAAGCAGCAGAAAGACCATTTTTCAAATAATGGTTTAAGTAGGTCAAAGAAAGCAGGATACTCACATTAAAGGAAAAAGAAAGTATATATTTCAGAAAGATCTGTGGATTTGAATTCCTTTTCCTGCCCTGATGTTTCATTTTTGAAATTAGTTTGCCTGTTAGATGAGAGTCTCCTCAATGGAGCTGATAGTGGTGAACTCCCAGACCTTAAATAGTACTTGAGAGATAGCAGATGCCTTCCTTCAAGTGTTAACGATGTAGTATATCCCTTTAGGGGCTCAGTTGTTCAAGTCTCCCTGATAAACCTTCCTGCACTTGAATTATTGGACATGAGGAGTGGAAAAATGAACAGCTGGAAGACATTTTTTAGAATATTAAGTAATTGGTTGTTTAAATCTAAAAAAAATAATTTACTAATAACCATTTTGAGGAACTCAGTTGAATATTTAAAAATGTATTAAATTTGGATATGACTAAAAACAAAATATTTGATGTTCCAGTATCAGTCAGGTACTTGACTATGACAAATGTTTAATGCCTAACTGCTTCACCAGAAATAGCTTGTCACCCCATGTCAGAGCATACTGAATTGTGCCTCTTGAAAGAAGTCTTAGAAGAGTCAGTTGGTAGGCAAAGAGAATTAAAATGAAGAGATGTTCGATATAGCTTGAGTCCTTTCTACATATATATGGAGAGAAAGGGTATATTTGTGCCGTGGGCTCATTAGCAAAATACATTAGCTATAGCTGACTGATTTGCACCTGGCGCCTGCCTGAGGTCTTCAAAGAGAGGAGATTTACAATTAGGTTTTGAGCCTAAGAAGCTTTGAAAGCTTTCCGATCAAAAGTAGATAGACAGGGGCACCTGAGTGGCTCAGTTGGTTAAGTGTCCGACTTCGGCTCAGGTCATGATCTCACAGTTGGTGGGTTCAAGCCCCGCATCAGGCCCTGTGCTGACAACTTGCTCAGAGCCTGGAGCCTGCTTCTGATTCTGTGCCTCCTTCTCTCTCTGACCCTCCCTGCTCATGCTCTGTCTCACTCTATCTCTCAAAAAA
>CM053560.1:22074359-22160181 GCA_028646485.1 Cryptoprocta ferox | reverse complement strand
GAAAAAAAAAGTAGATAGACATTTGGAAATGTAAATATACCATATTTCTTTCTGGATTACACATTTGCTAAAGTTCACCTTTTCATTTTTTTTAGAAGTGAGAAGTCATGGTGCATGTATCACACTCTTCATGCACATCACTTTTGAAATGAGATCCCAGAGAGAGTGATAGCCCTTGAATGGAGCAAAGAGATTATCTATTACAACTCCCTTCTTAAAGATCAGCAAACTGAGCCCTGGAGAAGTTGAAAAAGATATTTAATGTCTCAAATATTTAGCAGCCTGGAGCCTGGCCAGGACTAGGAGCCAGGTTAATCTACTTGCCAGCATGTTTTTTTTTCCCTTCGCCTCATTGACATGATAGTTGCTTGAATAAACATTTTAAATATACAGTAATTCTTTTTTTCTTTTCTTTTCTTTTCTTTCCTTTTCTTTTCTTTTTTTTTTTTTTTTTTTTTTTTTTGCTTAAGAGGTCACCTAAGATCGTATATTCTCTCATTTCCATTAAAAATAGTTTATACAGTTTCTGTGCCTTTAAAATAGTTTAATGAGAATAAAATTTAACAATCAGTGATGCTTCTCCAGATTGAAAAGTCCATTCTGTGTCGATGGTTAGCTTAGTCATTCCCCATTTGTTTGATTTAAAGTGAGGTTGAAAGGGCAAACAGCCAACTCTCGCTAGATGCTTTTATCCAATCACCACACTCCTTGAGGTCTCTGATAATTATCAATAAATTAGGTGGTAGATAAATAGCAGTGTCATGAGAGAAGGGAAGCACTGAAGGCAGGCTAGGGGTGACTCTTTAAGCTTGTCAGTAGGAGGGAGGAGTAAAGACAGATCCATCCTGTTGTCAGGAGCAGAAAGTGTGTTGGAGAAAACTAACTCTCAGGAAGGGGATGTGTCAGGAAGATGGATTACCCCAGGAAGTCAAGACGGCTCTCCCAGTGGGCAGCAGCCTGCTTGGATATAATTTGCCAGCTGTCCGTCTTGTCCTAGGGTGTCTCTGTATTTTCCCTCCTTTGTGCTGCCAGCGACAAGCCTGTGGTGATCTAATGCAGCCAAAGGGCCTTCAGAATAGCTAAAGACCTGGATGGAGGGGAACTTGTTTGCAAGGACTGAATATTTAGCATGCAAGGTCTTCCTATCTGCACTCCCAGGAGCTCTCAGAGAGGTGGACCCTGTGGGGAAAACTCTTTAAATGAGTACCTTATTAGAGAATGATCCTGTTAGGTGAATAAAAGGCTGATTACATATCCAGAGGTGAGCCGTAATGAGGCTCAGAGTAACTAAATGAAGCAATCTGCTGCACTTTGTATCTGGACTTGAGCCTGAGCATTTCAAACTGGCATCTGGAAAAGGAAAAAGGCTCTGGGGAAAACAACACAATAGACTAGAAATATTTCATCTTTTTTTTTTTTTCCAAAGGGAAATTAGGACAGATTTCTTGAGTAACAATTCTGAAGAGAGGAGTCTGGCGTAAGAGAGAAGCTGGGTATGGGCATTGCTGCCTTGCATAACCAAGCCACAGATACATACCTACCTTTGTTGGAGGCTGAGTGAATTCAATGGATGCTGCCTGTCTTTTTAAAGCTATAGGGTTGTCTGGCCAAGGATTCTAGCATAGTATCTGGGCTCCATTGACTGAAGGTTGGTAAAAAGTTTGAAGCAATGGTCCTTATATTCTTGTAGGTGTAAATGAGACATTAATCTGCCTGCATGAGGTGTGAATTAGCTGCATAAAGCAAGGGCTACAGGTTGAAATTAAATCTTGGTTATTGCTCTCTGGTCTTGTTTATGTTTCAAATCCTCTGTAGAAGGAGCAGTAGCCCCAAAGTCCATTCCATTGAAAGTTCACTGGCCTCATTGATCTTTGAGAAGGGATTTCTCATTTGGTGAATTATTACCTTAATTAATTTGGTTCATGGAGCAATCATCTTTGTGATTCTTTCCTCTGCTGCCAACTTTTGCCCTGAAAGATGAAGGCAAGGCACTGAAGTCTAGAGAGTACTCTCACCTCAGAACCAGAAGATTGGTTTCTCAAAGTAATGTGATCTCCTGCTGTTGTTCAATATTTTGGGGTCTCATTTTACTCCTCTGTAAAATGGGGAGACCAATAGTTGCCCTGCCTTTTATCCTTCCTTAGCATACAAAAAATATTAAGAGTGCTTTATAAACTACCATGAGTCATTGTATGATGTTATGTTTATTCAAGCTATCTTATTTATATTTTAAAATATTCTTGAATATCTTTTGATTCCTGGCTAATGATATCCAAGACCTTTCTCATTCCTTAGTCACCCTTCTTTCAAACAAGTGTTCAAAAGCAAGAGCACACAATTTGATTCCTGGATCATGCCATCAGGCTCTCTTGACTCTCTGTGACTTTGCTTTCTCCATCATTATGTCACTGGGAAAAACTGGGAACTAGGTAAAGGTTTACCCTGAGGCTAAAGAGAGCTCTTTAAAATTACTTTAGGGGTATGAATAGTTTTGCCATTTATCCTATTAATATGTTTCCAAAATGTAAAAGATTGAGATAACATTGGTTCCTCATGGGTTTCAGTCAAAGCCAATGTAGGAAGTTTGATTGGTGGGGAAAATAGTTAAGCTGATAATTGAAAAAAACAAATATCTTCAGTATGCCCTACCTCACCATCCATTTAACAGTCCATTTTGGTGTAAAACTATCCCACTCTTTCAAAAAGATAGTCTGGTGTTCACCTGTCAGCTAGTTGGAAGATGACAATGATAATTTGTATCTTTTGACATGCTTCCCTCATACTAAAAACTAAGGCTACCATGAAGCTTTTGATGATTAAATAGTCAGTGTATTCCTACTTCTCTGTTAATTTACCAAAGAGAAGACTATCTTCTCAATTTTGTTACTTGCTAGTGGCAGCCAGCCTTAGGTTGAACAGATAAAGCACATTTACAGCACAAGTTAGTAGGCTTTAAGTGTATAAAATGGTAGTGCTTTAATCAGGGCAACTAAAATTACCGTTCCATTGAAAAGAAAATGCTGAACTGGTTGTGGTAGGGTGGAGGTTGAGGGGTGGTAGGAGAGGGAAGTTGAGATTTCAGTAGCCGCATGAAGAAGAAAACAACAAATATTTAGCATTAAAAAAACTACTACTTCCTTATTAGTCACAGAGAACATGAACACCTAGGGAAGTGATTGGAAAGGGAAGATGCATTAAGGCTGAAAAAACTTAAGTAACTTGTCTCAGGTCACATGGCAGGAGAACGTGGTAGTAGAGGATGTGTTCAACTGACTATTAGCTCTGAAGGCTGAATTGGTCAGCTTTGTGTCCTATAGAATCTGGGATTGCTACCCCTTGCCACTTGTTTTCATCCTCTCTGTTCATCCTCACCTCTCATCTGGTCTTTGTTTTTAAAAACATTTTAAAGGGGCGCCTGGGTGGCTCAGTCAGTTAAGCATCCTACTTTGACTCAGATCATGATCTCACAGTTGGTGAGTTCAAGCCACATGTCAGGCTCTGTGCTGACAGCTCAGAGTCTGGAGCCTGCTTCGGATTCTGTGTCTCCCTCTCTCTCTCTCTGCCCCTCCCCAACTCATACTCTGTCTCTCTGTCTCCCTCTCTCTCTAAATTAAATAAGCATCAAAATTTTTTTAAAAAATTAAAAAGTGAATAAATAAAAACATTTTAAAATCATCATTAAAACACAAAATCTTGGATTAGTGAGTTGATATTTAGGTATCTGCTATCTTGAAATTGTATTAAAAAGACTTTATTTTAGAAGTCTGAAAATCTGTATCAATTGCACAGCCCCACTTAGATTTGGTTTTGTCTCTTTTGAATGCTGTGAAAAATACTTCATATTTCTTGAAGTATTTCATATTTCTTCATAATGTTGTTGAACTTCTCAATGTTAACTTAGAGTGCGTTTCTTCTGCAGTTCTCTTACAGGTTGCTCATTTTCAGTGACACCTGCTTTCTAGCTGGAGAAATTCTTGAAATCATGGGTACCACATCAGAATTTCTTTCAGTTAGAATGACGGATCCAATAAACTGCATGTGTGTGAAGTACAGATAAAGGTAATCAGATCTCTTGCTTCAGGGAATAAACTGATTACCTGTGATGGTCAGGAAGGAAGTTTCCCCATTAGCATCCTACAGATATACAAGCCCAGCATAGGATCCCACTTTCTGCTATCCTAAAGCTTCCTTATAGAATTTCATTATGTACATGGTGTAAAATCTGAACCAGTGATATAATGTGCTATGTAGAATGATTGCCATACATGGATAAGTATTTAATATGCAGCAAAAGAAATACTGTTAACATTTGAAACAGAGTTCTATTTAGATAACTGAGATAGTGGTTCATTAAAGATAAACTACTTAAAATCTTTTCATGTTTCCTCCAGGGATCTCAAAGTACATTCCCAAAAATGAGACCATTAATCCTCATAAATATTCTGTCACATAAATTCTGTTCAATATTTCTGGGGAAAAAAAAAGAAACAGGTCAGTCAATTTTACTAACCAGTAAGTCTGTAGAGCATCAAGTTTTTATAGCAGCCTAGCAATTTTTATTACTTTGAAATCTCATTAGAGACTTGACTTTTAAGACTATTATCTTGTGGGGTACCTGGGTGGCTCAGTTGGTTAAGTGTCTGACATCAGCTCAAGTTATGATCTCACAATTTGTGGGTTCGAGCCCCACATCGGGCTCTGTGCTGACAGTTTAGAGCCTGGAACCTATTTCGTATTCTGTCTCCCTCTTTCTCTCTCTGCCCCTTTCCCCCACTTTTGCTCTGTCTCTCTCTCCAAATATAAAACATTTTTAAAAAATGACCATCATTCTAGTGAAAATGTTTTTCATCCCCAAGTTATTGTCTATCTTTATCCTTCCAACAAACATCCAGTGAGAGTCAACAACGTGCAAAGTGCTGGATAGAAAAAGATAGATAGGGCTCAGGGTCCAGAGGGAGAGAGCTTGGAAATTCTTCTAAAAACACTACAGGCCCCTCTTCATCCACTGTCCTCTTTCTACTCGGTTAGTGTTGATGTATGTAAAGCTTGTCTGACTCAGGATTTGGTCCTAAGAACCTATAGTGGATTCCAATTTGGCTCACATTTAAAGAGACTTGGTTATGTTCTACCTTAGAAAACCCTTGAAATAGCTTTCTTTCTTTCTTTTTCTCTGCCCCCCCCCCAACCTAGAGTGGTCTAGAGTTCTAGTCTAGCACAACTATGGTGGGTGAGAGAGAGAGAGAGAGAATGAGAATGTGAATGTGTGTGTGTCAGGAACTCTTTGTGAAAGATGGATGTAAATTTGACAAGATTTTTTAGATAAAGTCTAAAGTCTAGTGACACATTGGTTGCATGTTGATCCTTGAATCATGTTGTTCCTTGAATATGAAAGGGAGTAACAGTTAAAAGACCCTTTTAAACTACATATTCATGATTAAGTTTTGTTTGGTGTCATTTTTTTTCTTTATATTCTTTTGAATCAAGCCATGACATATCTAAACTTGTTGCTATTTTAATTAATGAAAGGCCAGACATGATGGAAGGATCTAAATAATTTTGAAAGAAAAGATTTGTAGTATGTTTAAACATTTCTCTTGAGCAATGTTGCTTTGGTCACAAAAGGGACTTGCACTTACACGTCTGGGAGCGAGTGGGGCCTTCTCAGTGTGGTACCTAAAGAAAGTTTGCTGTGATAAGAAGCAAACAAAAAATCACGTTCACTGGGGCCCCACATTCAGCCCAGCATTCGATACCCTAATAGCAACTGATATATTGGAAGTCTCACTTAAACAAAAATATGGTTAACCTGCTATTTCCCAAAATACATTCTCTTAAAAACCAGACTTATGGTTTGGTCCTTGGGAATAAAAAGCAGGAAAGATATTGAATGGTTAAAATATACAGATCATTGACAACTTATAATGGTTTTGTGACACTAAAGTGGTGTGAAAGTGTTAGGTCTTTCATAGAAACCGTACTTTGATTTTTGAATTTTGATCTTTTCCTGGACCTGTGGTAGGTAGTAGGATAACTCATGATTTTGGGTAGGGTCAGTAAGTCACACCCCCAGTTAATGGTGCAATAACCAGAGTAAACAACCTGTATGCTTACAACCAACAATTCTGCTCCCATCCAACCATTCTGTTTTTCACTCTCAGTACAGTAGTCAATAAATTATATGAGATATTGAACACTTTATTATAGACCAGGCTTTAGCTGTTTAGATGTATTTGATAGTTCTGCCTAACCATCAAATACATCTGACTTAGGCTAATGTAAGTGTTGTGAGCAGGTTTAAGGCAGGCAAGGCTAAGCTATGCTGTCTGGTTGGTTAGGTGTATTAAATGCATTTCAACTTAACAGTATTTAAACTTACATGCATTTATTGGGACATAACCCTATTATAAGTTGAGTAAGATCTTGATTGGGAAGCTTTTTAATTCTGTTCCTGCCCTTAGATATTCATAGTATATGTTAACAAATTAAAGGTTCTGCCAAATCTTATAGTACATACATATTTTTATTTTTATTTATTTTTCTTTTATAGTTTATTGTCAAATTGGTTTCCATATAAAACCCAGTGCTCATACCAACAAGTGCCCTCCTTCATGCCCATCTCCCCTTTTCCCCTCTCCTCCACCCCTATCAACCCTCAGTTTGTTCTCAGTATTTAAGAGTCTCTTATGGTTTGCCTCCCTCCCTTTCCTTAACTATTTTGTCCCCTTCCCCTCTCCATGGTCCTCTGTTAAATTTCTCCTGTTTCACAGATGAGTGAAAACATATGGTATCTGTCCTTCTCTGCCTGACTTATTTCACTTAGCATAACACCCTCGAGTTCCATCCACAGTGCTACAAATGGCCAGATTTGATTCTTTCTTCTTGCCATGTAGTATTCCATTGTATAGATAAACCACATCTTCTTGATTCATTCATCAGTTGATGGACATTTAGGCTCTTTCCATGCTTTGGCTATTGTTGAAAGTGCCTCTATGAACATTGGGGTACATGTGCCCCTAGGCATCACCACTTCTGTATCCCTTGAGTAAATTCCTAGCAGTGCTATTGCTAGGTCATAGGGGAGTTCTATTGTTAATTTTTTGAGGAACCTGCACACTGTTTTCCAGAGAAGCTGCACCAGTTTACTTTCCCACATTTTTAACTTCGTTTAACTCAAGAACTCAAGGTTTCTTTAATTCATTTGACACTTCATTTGTGGAACATTCATTGATATAATACTTAATAATATCTGGCTCCTGGGAACACTATTTGGAAAATACTATATTGAAAAAAAATACACACACACACTCACACACACACACCTATAAACTAAGATGAGGGGATCCAGCTAAGTGATGAAGTGTTTAATTACATTACTAAGTTGTCTTGTACTTTAATTTATGCAGAGTTCCTTTTAATGTGAGTTTCTCAAGTGTATTAAATAGCATTTAAGTGATTTAAAAAAATAATCAGTTTTGAAAAGATAATAAACACATTGTAAAAAAATTCAGACTGTACCAATCCCCACTTCTACCTTGTATTCCATTCCAGCATTTCTTCTCTTCGGAATTTGATTTATGAAGCTCAGTTTATAGTCAACTTTTCAGGGCATTTTTAACACAACATGAAAGATAGCATACCTATATTTGTGTAAGAAGAGGAGGGGAGGAACCTACTTCTGAGTAGCCATTAAAAACTATGTGACAGTAAAGGATAGGAATAAGAGGAATAATTGGACAAAAGGGTCTGGAAACCTTTATTTCCCTTCATCATGCTGTGAGATTTGGGCCAACAACTAACCTCCCTGATCCCTATTATATAATTAAAATGACTATTACTTCCTACCACCTGAGAGTGAATGATGTGGGGATTAAGCAAGAGCATTTTGCACATTTTCATTTACTGGGCCTCATGAATTATATAGCAAGTCTGGGTTATTGACAGATTGAGTATATAAATACTTAGATTAGTTACGTAGCAAATACATCAATCACTAAGTTATTTATTTATACATCTGACAGTTCTCCATCTATTTTTCCATATTTACAGATTAACATATTCTCCCACTAGGATATGAAGCACTTGAAGAGTGCAAGTTTGCTGTTTGGGTCTGTGGCCCAGCAAAGAAGGTGAACCTGAAAAAAGACAATTGTTTACTCTTAACAAATATCAGTAAATGAAAGCCTCTTACATTCCACGGCTGAGAAATATATGTTATATATGTATTAAATAAATATATATAATTATATATTATATGTATTTATATTATATATATATAATTATATATTATATGTAAATATTATATATATTATAAATAAGTATATATATAATGAAATAAATGGTAGATATTAGTAATATGTCTTATTTTCTTCCTTTCAAAAATATTGCAGTGCAAGTAATCAGTAGGTCTAGAATATGACCAGGAATCAGCATTTTTTAACAATTAACCCAAGGGCTTCTGATGAAGGTGGTTTCCAGACATGGTTTTCAATCACAAAGCGAAAGGATTACTCATGTTGTATTTCTAATATTTATGTATAACTGGGAGAATTAGGTGATTTTTTTTCAAGTATTCTTCAGCAGCAGTTCCAGAGAAATCATGTTGTAACTAGCATTTTTCTGTGTTATTTGGTTCTTGATTCAAAATCACTGTAAGATATTTGCTTCACTAAACAATACCCTGTATCCAGTCCAGTCCCTCTTGGATGTGTAAGATTGTTCACAATGCAACTAACCAAATTAGGGGCAAGTACATTTTGGAAACAGCTATTCATGCTGTATTAGAGATCTTGATGCACATTTTCTGAAAATTAAAGCTTTTGCAACTTAGACTATTTTAACATGCCTATTGGAAATTCTATTCTTTGTTTTTTAATCTACCTCCCCCAACCTTCTCCTCTTAACCCTTTTCCCCCTCCTTTTCCTCCTTTCCCCTCTTCTTTTTCATCCTTCTTTTTATATATAAAGCTATTCTCAGCATTTCAGGAACTTCCCTAACTTGATCCGTCTATTTTAACAATACTTATTTTTGAGCACCCCCTATATGCACTGTACAAGACACTACTACAGTGGGTAAAAATATGTACTAGAATTCACTCAACAGGTTATTTACTAAGAGCCATTCTGTGCCAGGCTCACTTTCTGACCTAAGGATTTAGACCCTACCCTCAAGAACCTTGTATTCCAATACCTATATGTATTGACTCTAATAAAAAATTTAAAAAACAAATCGAGGAGATGTAGGTCAAATGTTATGGAATTTCAGAGGCCAGGAATTTTTCAATCTAAAGTAATCAGAGAAGGCTTCATGGATGAATTCTATTTGATCTGTTCTTTGAAGAATATATTCATATAGGTGAAGATACACAAAGAAGGTGTTTGAAGTATTGGGAATAGCATGGCAAATACTTATGGGGAGAAGATGTGGGATTAACACCAGGAATATAAACTCGTTAATTTGATTCTATGTATGCTGTATATAAAGAGACATTCTAAATAATAACAATGAGAACATAGTTTGGGGCCTTGAATGTTGGCTGTAGAAGGTAAGGCTTTTATAGAAGGCAATTGGGAGCCATTGGTTATACAGAATGAAATAAAAGGGGAAGAGGTAAAAGGTAAGGTGATGATTTAGAGGCTATTAGGAAAATGAAGAGAAGAGAAAACAAAGGCTAAAAATAGGGCACTGAGGGTAAGAATTAAGAAAATAAGAATGTTGTCCCTGTAGATTGAAAATCACCTTTTTTCAAAAAGTCCTTCTCTCTAGAAAAATCCACCCTCCTCCCTCTAATCATGCCCCAGGTCCCCAAGAAATTTCCTTCCATGGTACCTTGTAAAACCAGGCTTTTGGGTATTTCTCACTTGTTTACCCTGATACACTCCGATATTTATTTCCCATAGGCTCCCTGATAGCCTACACCTATTAATCACCAACCACACACTGAGTATTTGCTGAAAGGCCTTTTTTTAAAATTTGTTTTAATGTTTATTTATTTTGAGAGTGAGAAAGTGAGGGGACGGGTAGAGAGAGAGGAAGAGAGAATCCCAGGCAGGCTCTGCAGGATCAGTGCAGAGCCCCACGCAGGGCTCAGTCTCATGAACTATGAGATCATGACCTGAGCCGAAATTAAGAGTCAGAGGCTTAATCAACTGAGCCACCCAGGCACTCCTGAAAGGACTTTTTTTAAATCAGCGTTGTTTTATATTCTTTAAAATCCATGGTCAAGGTCACAGGAAGCCTTGACAGTCTCTGGACCCTTGGTGAGAAAAGAATAAACTCAGGGCATACCAGTGAGTGATCCTGGCCTTTTCCTCTGACAACTTTGTGCCATCTTTGGCTGCCCTTTTTATGTACTTGTCATTGTGTTTCCCTACATCAATCTCATAAAACATCCTTTCCTCTTGCTTGACGTATTGATATCTTCCTACCACAGATAAAACATAGAGAGATGTAATATGGGCAGGTGATGGAATTATTTGTGATACACAGAAATCCCTGCTGATGTTTATGACTGGTGTGATATTAAACACATTACTTTCCCTGACAGCCATTTTCATTATACCTATGCCATACAAGTGAAGAATCTAAAAGTGAAATCTTGTTTCTTCCAACTGGGTTCATGCAATAAAATTTAATAAGTGTGTGTGTGTGTGTGTGTGTGTGTGTGTGTGCGTGCGCACATGTGCATGTGTGTCCTTCTTTTTATATGTATTTATCTTGGAGAAATGGCACAAATCCCAGAGAACCTATAGTAAAAACAATTGTCTTTTATCAGACCAGTATTTTTGTGGTTGGTGGTATCACATGGGAAGATTTAGAGGACCATTCTTAGATGGGACAAGACAATGGTTGATAATACAAAAGTCTACAGTGATGAAAACAACAAGAACAGCAACAACAAAAGGTGACACTTCTTGAGAATTTCTTTAAGAAATCCTTTAATATGTTTCACATTCATGTTTAACATTAAATCTTCAAAACAACCCTATGCCGTAGATAACTGGTTACCACCTATTTACCAGACGGGAATAACAAGGCTCATAAAAGGCATGTGACTTATCCAAGGAAACATCCAGTGATGCAAGCCTAGGTCTGTCTGACCACAAAGCTTAGGCTTTTAACTGATCGGAATTTGTTATGCTTATGGGAAGATAAAGCCCAGATCCTAGAATATCAGCTAGAGAAATGTGCAAGGCATGAGTGGTGATTTACTGGGGTATGTTTCTAAGCCTAGTAAAGTACCTATCTACTGTCCACCACTTCTGCTGAATGTTCAAAATCTTTTAGATAAAGAGTTGGAGCTCTGTGAGGTGTTTTAATTGTATATATGTTTGGATTCCGTTGCTGGAGTTTATTTACTCTACTTTGGACCTAAGCTGAAAGGAATAAAGGTTGTTACCTCCAGGTAAGGAACAGTTACAATTTTGATTAAGGTTCTAATGGGATTTCCCTTTAGTTCTGTGTTTTTCATTGTGCAGTCTTTGGATGAGGTCATTAGGAAGTGTGAGACAGGAGATCTGAGGGTGAAGTCCCTTTCAGGTTCATCAGGTAGACCCAGGATGGGCAGAGGGATGCATCTCTCCCATTTGATCTCTTACAGCATCTGCCTAGGAGGAAAAGCTTTCTAAGAAGGAACTTGTGGTTCATTCATTAGGTACTTTCTCTAAAATAACACTGGAGGTTATTTTACAATGGATTGTAATATCCTTACATCCACCATTGGGAATAATACTATTAACATATAGGAACCTAAGAGCTCTTTCTTCCCATAATTTTACTGAGAAAAAAACCCAGAAGAATCTTATTTGAGACTAATATAACACAATTAATAATTTATTCAGTTGCTCTTCAACCTAGAAGTTGAGATATTAGTCTTTTCTGTGTTTTAGATGAGCAAAATAAGACATTGTATGCACAGATTTTTTTATAACCACTCATGTAATAGATACTATATTGAACTGGGAGGTAAATAAAATGGAATACAATATAAAAATTCAGATTTGTTACCCTTAAGGATTTTTGTAATCTACTGGAGGAAGCAAACACAATGGCATGGTTTATAATATAATTTGCTAAGTGTGGTGATCGAGGCATTCACACAGTATCATGAGAATAGAGCAGATTGACAACTGGCTCAGCTGGCCTGAGAAGGTGAGGGATTCTTGTGGGGTGTAACACTCAGAGTATTAACAAAGTATGTAAAATAACTAATATTATTTCTGAGAGTTTGATATGTATTTGACTGAGTGCTAAGTGCTTTATTGTTCTACGTGTTTGATCGAGTGCTGAGTGCTAAGTGCTAAGGGCCTGAATTGTTAAGTGAATCCTATTCTTAAAACAACCCAGCAGAAAGTATGCTATTACTATTACCACTCTATAAACTTTGCAAGACGCAGAGTGGAGATTTGAGCCCATATTCTCTGGCCTCAGAGCTCAGGTCTTAGCGAAGATGCCACACTATCATTACCCATAGTGTATCACGTAGGAACATCACCAAGAAAGCTGCTTGTTCTTCGTGGACCCAATAATCACTCTTGCCCTTGGGCAAAAGGCTCGGTTCTAGCTTTTGATGAATTTCCTTTTGAAACTGAAAGTTAATGAGTTGGGTAGAAAATAAACCTGCAGATACCAGCTTTGATATTGACAGATGGGTTATAAGATCTAGGCATTTGAGGGGTTTTTTTGTTTTGTTTTGTTTTAAAGTGTATCTATCCAGTGTTCTACATTATGCACTTCACACTCCTCCAACAGAGTATTGTATTATACAGATAACACATGACCATGGCAGGATCCCACTCAATCACATGCTCCTTGGCGTCTCAAATGGGCCCATCATCAAAAGATTTTGTCTGCCAATTTGGTGCTTTTCTGAAGAAAAGCATTGTCTTTTATGTTCTGGAGACCAAAAAAGAAAAGAAGAGAAGAGAAGAGAAGAGAAGAGAAGAGAAGAGAAGAGAAAAATCTCTCATTAACTTGCCAGAGCCGTATGAAAATTCTGAGAAGTCAAGTTCAGTCTTATAATGCGTGAATGTTATTTATCCTGAATACTGCAAATTTGGCATACTGGGTGTGGGGGGAGGGGTGACAGGGTTAGGTAGATTTATTAGCATCCTCTCAGGAAATTTCCCATGAGCAGTAGAGAGGTTTTCCAGAAAATTCAGTGTAATTGATGGGAGCAAGTTGGACTAATTCTTAGCAGATTCACCCTGGCTCTGTTCACACCTCTCCTTTACAGACAACAAAATGTACTGAGCAGAGAGCTCATTAAGAAGACCTTCTTGCAAACACACATTTTGCACCAGGTTTCTTTCCCCTTCCTTTCTTCTTTCATTTAATTATTTCAGTTACTTGAGAGAATACAAGCACATATTGGAAGCATTACTAAATAGGCAATGATTTTTACTCATTTGTACGTATCTTTTATCTCTCTAAGGGAAAGCCTATACTTCAGGGAATAAGGATGAACAGGAAGCTGGTATCTGTTCTGTGTTTCACTCTGCTTTTACGAAAGGATTAGGGGTTTCAACTCTTGGGTCTAAAAGCCAACAGGGCAGAGATGTGATAGTGGAAAGTTAGCCTTTGAATTAGGACAGTTGGGTCCCAGTCACAAGCTTGCCAGCTCTCTGGCCCTGAGCCAGTTATTTAAACTTGCTGAGCTTTGGTTTCTTTGTTTGAAAGGTGAGGTTAATGATACCCATCTCACAGGGTTCCTAATAAATATTAAATGAAATGAAAAATGTCATAGTTACTTGACCCGAGCATCTTTCAATTTCTAGTTCAAGCACTGCCTCCCCTGAAAAGCCTTCCCTGATGGACCCAAGCAATGACAGTCACCATTATCGAGAAGTTATGATGTTGCTACACACCATGTAGCACACTGTATATGCTGTAAGTCACTGGCTCTTCAGAATCCGGAGACAGAGAAAGAGACTATGGAAAAGGGAAAGAGAATAGGGGAGGAAGAGAGAGAAAGAGAAAAAAGAGAATGGGTTCTCATGTAATCTTGGTCAAGATACCCATCCTTTCTAAACTTCAGTTTCCTTATCAGTAAAACAGTAAAATTATAAAGCCCAGATCTTAACTATTTTCATGACTAAATGAGATAATTTATATTACATGCTTTCCACAGTGCATGGCACATAGCAAACTAGTAATAAATGGAATCTAATATCCTTGGTTTTGATGATGAGTTTCATTTTTTTGGCAAGGATTCCTAGCATGCGTTGTGTTCTAGATTCCATTCTCTGATTTCCCATTGTTCATTTCAGTTTCACCTGCTTTACAAGTTGGTAAGGAAGTTGGAGTCCATAGTTGTTTGTTTTTTTTTTTTTGTTTGTTTGTTTGTTTTTTCATCTCTGGACAGCATCAACCACATAGAAACACTCAAGAACTTTTTTGAAGAAAAAGTAAAGGAAGTGAGGGAGAGGAAGAAGGAGTGAGGGTTGATACTGTAACATACTTTGTAAAGTGTCAGGAGCTGCACAGTGTGGAAAACTAGCACAGGAAACAAACACCACAGGGGGTAACAGGTCAACTTAAGTTCTAGTCAGAATTTTTTTCATAAAGTTGGCATTTCTATTGAAAACTATAGCTCTGCCTCTGAAAGCATTTCACAAAGACCAGAAGAGCAAAAAAGAAAAAAAAAATTGTTCAAACACTGTAGTGTGTGAATTTTAATGTATTTTTCCCATTCCTTTCTTCCAATAGGAGGAATTGATACTCTAATCTTTTCACAAAGTAGCATATCCCCATGGGTGGATCAAATAGCTAACACTGCAAAGGGAGTTGAATGACTTCTGATTCTTGTTAAGCTGAAATGATGTGGCCCAGCCAAGTGTGATTTTGGCCAAGGAAGCTCAGATTTCTCATTCAGCCTGATTAGCTTGTTCCCCATTCCAGAATTTTACACACACCTTCTTCTCTCTTGACAGAGTAGTTTCAAGATATCAAAGGAAATGTTTGGCATAAATGGTGGTGGTATCAACTCTGTTCAGAGCTCTGCTTACATGTTCTGTGCCTGAGGTACCCACCCATCCTCCCGACCTGGTCAAATGCAGCTCTGTTGTTACCCAGCACAAAGCTCTCCCTTCCCGTGTTAGTTCTCAAATATACAAACAGCTCTATTTGACACACACATTTCTGTCTCTCCTCACATCATGGCCTTTAAAGATTAGGAATTTCGAGAGGAAATAGAAATCTCAGAATGTGAAAGATACAGGTTACCTCTGCTCTGCTCTGTGGTTTAGTGGCAGCAGTCAGTGTAAGGCAGAGCTGGATGAGGCTTACAGATGAGTTTTGTTTGTTCCAACAAGGTTGAGAAATAATTTTTTAGACAACCCTTTAAAATGGGATATTTCAAATAAAAATTAAAATCATTAGCTACTCTTGGCAAAATTAGAAGACATTACGATACTGGGCCTGTTGCATTTCCACGACACAAAAATTTGCCAGAGATAGTGGCAATGGGTTTAGACATTCTTCAGGTGGCTGCAGCCCCAGCATTTCCTACCACCTCACCAACACCACAGATGGTGGCCAGTTCTAATAACTAGAGATGAAAATGCTTAAACACTAGAATTCTTATTTTAAGTTTATTTGTTTTGAGAGAGAGAGTGTGTGTGTGTGTGAGCAAGTGGGGGAGGGGCAGAGAGAGAGAGAGAGAGAGAGAGAGAAAGAGAGAGAGAGAATCCCAAGCAGGCTCCATGCCATCAGCTCAGACCCAGATGCAGGACTAGATCCCAATAACCAAGAGATCATGACCTGAACCAAAATCAGGGGTTGGACACTTAACTAACCAAGCCACCCAAGTGCCTCTACATTAGAGTTCTTTTTTTTTTTTTTTACAAGAGAACAAATCTACACCTTTATTTATTTACTTTTCAGTTAGTTTAAATCCTTGAAGGGTACAGCATCACACGGATTCTGTGGCCAATGGCTTTAGCAGGAAGGTTGCTTCGGAATTTGGCACGAACCATGCCACTGTTTCCATGAGCACGAGTTACTTTTCCCCAGATTACTCTGGTTTTATTTGGTTTGCCACCAGGAGTCACTGTGTTGTTTTTTGCTTTGTACACATAAGCACATCTCTTGCCTAGATAGAACTCCGTTTCATCTCGGGCATAAACACCTTCAATTTTAAGAAGAGCTGTGTACTCCCTCTGGTTCCGGAGACCCCACTTATAGCCAGCAAAAATGGCTTTGGACCACAGCCTTCCAGACATATTTGTCGGTTCAGGAGTCCTGTTCCCAGCAGGCCTCCAGAGGTTCCAAGATGGCAGAAAGACTCTACATTAGAGTTCTTAAGTCAAATGTACCTGTATGCATTTGCTTTACCTGTTTAAACTCTGGAGTCATTTGACAGTGTAGCCTATGCTATAAAGGAGAGGAAAAGGACATTCCAAACTAGATGTGTTACATAATATTATTTCATTATAGTATCTCTTTTCCTTCCCTTCTGCACTCTCTGCTTACATTCCCTATCCCCCCAGAGATAAATAAATATCTTTATTCCCAGTGAAAGATAAATAATCAAAGACTTTCAGCTTGTAGACCCAGAGAAAAATTCTGCTTCTAAGTCCTGAAGCCTTACCTCTTGCTTATGACATTAAATGTCACTAAATCAAGAAGAGCTTAAGAAAAAAAAATAGCAAAATGTCTATTGTCATACTAACAGGCAGTAATAGAACAATCTGTTCATGTCCCTATTTCACAGGCCCACTTTCCCCAAACTAATCAAACTCTTCCATCCACGGAACCTTCCACAGTAGGTCGTTTTCTGCAAAGAAAGACCAACAAGTTTCCCCACACATATTCTTCCTGGCAGAAAATCATCATCTTATTTTTTTCTTCTAATTAAAAAATAAATATTTTCCCTTCTAACTTTTTTCAGTCTCATTTTAAAATGGAAATGGTCAAAAGCTAGATGGTTGCCTTATCCTTTGTCATTTTTAGTCAATCCATTCCCTACTTTTTTTTCACATTTTGTGTGTTTTTACCCAAAATTTTGCTTACATCTCTAAGCTTTTTATTTTTTAACTCGCATTTATATAGCTTTTTAGCCTTATGTCCATAACTCTTGAAAAACATGGAAATTCTTCTGCCTTTATTATTCTTTATTACAATGCCCTAAGTTGTGTTTGAGAGTGTGTGCCAGTGTTTGTGTGTGTGTGTGTGTGTGTGTGTGTGTGTGTGTGTGTATTGACCTTTTTGAAATATACTTTACATTGACATTTCACCATTTGTTACCCACCCCACTCCCTCATAGCCTTTGATGTTTTTAAATGCTTACAAAGTAGCCCAGGCCCAGAGTGAACTTTCTAAAGTCCACATATGATCAATTTCTGTACCCACTTAACACCCTCCAGGTGACTCTTCAGTGACCTCAGGTTGAAATACAAATGCTTTATCACTCACAAGGTTCATCATGGTCTGTTGTGTCTCTCACTGCCCAACATCTATTTCATTCCTCCATCCAGATACCAGCCACACTGCACAATCCAGAGGGTTTTGAATACAGATTTGGAACTTTCTGCATATATGCATTAAGTACTCACTGAAAGATCTTAAGCGAAGGAGTGCTATTATGTGAACTGTGCATTAGAAAGATTTCTCTGGGGAAACTGTACAGCAGGCCCTGTTCAAAAAAAAAAAAAAAAAGTTGACGAGTAAGAATTGCATCAGTGTGTTTTTATTTGTTCAGACAACGGGGTATTGAGGGACTGAATCAGGCTCTGGGAATGGGAAAGAGGGGCCAGAGCTGAAGGTGGAGACAGCCAATTTTGCAGTTTAGATAAGAGGGAAGGGACTTTAAAATTTTGAGCCTGAGTAAATGGAGCAATCATGATGTCATTAACTAAGGTATGGAACAAACATTAAGTTTGGGGTAAGATTGGGAGGAGGTGAAAAGTAGTAATGAAAATAGTGAATTGGGATCGTCTATAGAAAGAGGTCCAACAGGTGGTTTTAGCTCAGACTACTGGATGATATTAAAGATCTAGATCCAGCGTCCTCTACTTAAAGGTAGTAGCTGAATCCATGGGATGATTCACATGAGGTCATCAAAGGAAAGAATATGGAATGATATTATTAAGGAGAGAGACTTGATGGGAACACATTTTTTAAATGATAGGTAATGGAGGACAAACCAGAGAAAAGTTTGAACATGAGAAATTGGCATGTTCATTGCACCATTACTTTGACTTTTTCCTCCTATTTGACAGTACTCATATCTAGAACTTATACTACTGGGTAACCAATTCCTTCCACCAAACAAGAACTGTATCTTGAGTCTGCAGTTACATATCCTATTGTATTAACCAAAGGTCTTGTCCATTAGAATAGGTAAGTCGGATGCCTCCAATTCCGTTTTTTCAAATGAAGTACATCTGGATGTCAAGGTGATTGGCATAACACTAATGCATAATAACCAGAAGCTGAATTTAACTTCCAAGATCTTAATAGAGGATCCTTCTCAGGAGAAAACCTTTCTGACTTATCAGTTTTTTAAATGAAATCTGTTTGCTTTTCATTTGTTTTTCACTCTATTTCTGTCATTTTTTCCTTTTTAATTACCAGAGATATTTATATGGAAACCTTCTTATTTCTGTGAGATTTTATGGTTGATATCTTATCTCTTCCAATCATGCTAATTATTTAAGCTGCAGCAGATTTGGTTTCCTTAATGTGAAGGGCATTAGATGTTAGAAGACAAATAGGTGAATAGAAACAGTATATGTGTATGTGTGTGATGGTGTGGGAGGATGGGGGTGGGAGGTGACTGGGCATGTACCTCAGGAACTCTCAGATCTAAGAGAGTTGACTGGATTTCAGAGGGAATTGGAAAGTAAGATAATGCAAGAATTGCACTGACAGAGGTGAATGAGAGCTCCAAACCAATGGCAAACACATTAGAGGAATAGGGGCTGTTGAGTTTAGAAACAAGACTATTCTGTCAGCTTGTGGAGCTAGAATAAGCCTTCCCACTGTGTTCTGCAAAGATGAACCTCCTCCTTGTCATGCAACATTTGGGGAACTTTTTAATTGCCAAGAAAATGTTCAGAATGCACTGGAAGAGTTGTCCAGCCACATGCATTGATTTACATGAGACCAATGGAGTTCAGTCACATAGAGATCTGTGTAAAGACCTGAAGGCCCCCAAGGAGCTCAGACAAAAAAGAGATAAGGTGAGGTCCCTAGGGAGACTTGCCACCAATGAAATACAACCTGACCTTTGGCTAAACTAAGTAGTATGACTAGAATGTTGAAGAAAGAGTTTCCAGGTCAAGTTTGAAGCTGGTTCTAAACATCCTTAGATCTTCTTTCCATGCATATATGTTTGGGAGAAAAGATTATTTGCAAAGGAAAGAACTGTGCCACTAAGAGCTTTACTGGTTTTCTGTGGAAGAGACCTCTGAAAGCACTGCAGTCTGACAGAAGGAAGATGTTTTACTTCTGCTATGAGAGATAAGGACCCTAGAAGGAAGTGGTCTAAATGGTTGCCACTCAATGGGGGTGGGGGTGGGGGAACAGAATAAAAGCTGTAAAGTACATGCACGTCCTCTGGAGCATGGGATTTGAACCTGATACATATAAGAAGCTCTTCTCCCACTATGGAATTTCTATAGAAAATAAGTGGAGAAGGAGATCCTAGGGCAAGACTAGATGTCTTGCTAATCAAACAGATGGGTGCCAGGGAAGCATTGCAGCAAATTACAGAGTTCTTCTAAGTAGGGTATATTGACATCTTCATGATTCTAGTGCATGGGCTTGCTCATATTTGGTCAGCATGATGGCATCTTAAAAATAAGAAAACTATAAAATGAATGGATCCATTCCTCATCATTTCTATCCAGTGGTATAAATTATGTTTTTTCTTGGCCACCTCTCTTCCTATAAGCAAGATGGAGTATACCTAAGAGCCATATGTGTCTCTCAGGACACCCAGGACACCCAACCTGAAGATTCTCTTCCAAAAGTGCCCTCAGCCCTACTCAGAGAAGAGATCAGCAGAACAGCCTATGTTGCTATAACTGCAGCAAGAATGCATGTATGCAGTGATGCCCTAAGAATGTTTTATTTATCCTAGTTGATCCTGAGGATTGTGTGGCACAAACTCACTTTCAGAAATCTGTTATCTGTTAAAAAGAAAAAAAAAATGAGATCAGTTGGTCTCAAGCAATGGGGAAAATCATCTCCCCATTTGCAGACTGTTTCTTAATGAGGTTTCTTGGTAACTTTTCAGAAAGTTTTATACATTGAAAAGGAATATTTCATCTCCTCACTGTGCTTTGCACAAGAAAGAAAGGGGAACTATTAAGTGTGTTTCTTGAAGTGATGCTAAATAGGTGAGGAGCACATAGTCAGGCCAGGAGGAAACTGTCTTACCATTGGATCAAGGACCCCTGTCTCCCAGGCAGTTCATTATCATGCTGACCTCAGACTACTTTAGCTGCAGTCGTTTGAAAGGAAAAGAAAGAACTATATGAAGAAAAAATTATGTTACACTACAGTCTTCAGTAATTCCAGTTAAGAAAACACACAAAACAAAACAAAAAGCCTGGTACTGCTTTGGGAGGCATAGTTCTTGTTTTGTTTGTTTGTTTAAAGTGATTTCTCTTTGATTCCACCTCTCCTTTCACATCATTCACCTGTTTTTGCTTGACAATTGTGCCTGTACTTCCAAATATCCCCAAAGGACGCTGTTGATGTAAGGCTGATTTCATTGAAAGGGAAAGCGGTCCTTCACTCAAAGCTACAACTCAGTTATTTTTTCTTTCTAGAAGCTTTCCTAGATTTTCTGACCCTATTTTGAAATGAAACCTGTCTTCTTTAATCCCCCTAAACTTGCTGCACAGAAAGGATCCCAAAGTCACACTATTGGGAAGTGGCCCAGGCAATCTGGTTCACCCATATTTTCAGCTTCTATAATACAGCAAAAGAATTTTCCCCAGCATTCAAGTACGCTGGACCTTCTCCACAATAAGCCAGATCATCCTAGCATGAGGGAATAATCCTAGCTAATGATAGCTAATCCATACAAATTGCTTACTATGACTAGATATTTCACAGGTAATTATTAAAAGGCTGTATAAGGTATAGATTAATAGTGTGACTTTCAGAACCAGAGACATGGGGTTCAAATCCTGCTATTTTATCTCAATGTGACCTTAGCTGAGTTGATTAACTTTTATAAGCCACAAATTCTTCCTTTATGAAATAGGGATAATTGTAGCTATTGTAAATTATTGTCAGGGTTAAATGAGATAATGAAAGATAGAGTACTAATCATAATATTTGACATGTTAAAAATTTGTTAATTATTTTTACTATCCTTTGCTTATGTCCAAATGTTTAAGTGTAATTTTCAACACCCTATTATATGCAAGGATCATAGACCTTGAAATTTATACCCAGTAGAACTAATAGTTGAAGACCAATGAGATGATAATTATAATTGCCTGACACATTTTTTTTTCTTCTCCAGAAAGTGGATTTTAAGTCAGTTCAAGAAGCTTATTGGCAGTGCTGGCCTAGATTGGCATTCTCTGTTTTTGAAGCAGAGGATGATTCAACCAGATTTCCCCAATTTTGAACTTTGGAATCTAGGTGGAATCTAGGATTGAATATTTGCTATAGGGAATCTGGGACACCTAACCAGAGAGACCAGAATAATAAATATCAGACTCACTTTTGGAAAAGGAAAGGATAAAACTTTGTCTCGGGATTGCGTGAGGTATAACTTTGTCTTACCATATTAAATACATCCTTTTTTTTTTTTTTGGGGGGGTCTCCTCTCTGTCTCTGTCTCTCTCTCAGAAACACACACAGACACACACACGCACGCACGCACGTACTTTCCAGAAGAACAGTTCAGACGCCTAAAAGAAAGTTATGAAGAATTATATTATTTGATCTCATGGAATATTTTGAACTGTTCCAAGGAAAGGTAAAATTCTCAAACTCTTCGAGTTGTTTTTTATCTGCACTATTCCTAATAATAATGACTGTGGTCATCAGTCAACGTTGGTATCACCACTTTCTGTAATAACCCTTACTGAACTGCTAGCAATTACACAGAACTCCCCAATTCTGCAGGCTCTGTGCTAAATCACCAATGCCATTTCCTGTAGTAGAGCGCCCCCTAGCACCTCCACACACCTCTCAGTTAAATTTGTTCATGAGACCCCAAAGAATAGGTACTAAATATCAGGGGCAGGTTTCACCATTTAGGGATCAGGTTCTCCCAAGAGCTTAAGTGCCCAGCATTACGCTGCTGATATTTGTTCATCTAACCTCATAGCAGCTAGAATAGGCAAGGAGAGTTTTTGGACACCCTAATCTGCCAGAAGCAAAGCAGGTGGCTTTCTCTCAGGTCACAATTGATTTTTAAAATTCCATTAATTTTGTCAAGTCAACTTAATTCTTTTTATCTGCTAATGGTTATCCTTTGGAATGATTGCAGTAAAGGAGTGGGCATACTTTTATTAGGCAATTTTTAAAGCTTGTGTGTGAGAGAGACAGAGACAGAGATAGTGAGAACAAGCCATAGAGACTGACTTTAGGCTTATGAAGTTCACGTCTTAGTTTATCCCTGAAATGAAGAGATTTTGGCTCCTGTGTTATTTGTATTTAATTTGTGTGGCCCACCTTGGCATTAGCTCAAAGCATTGAGCCCTGTTTTAAAGCATTTGCATGTCTGGGAAGAAGGTGGTAGGCTCACGCATCAGAACATAAAAGCGTATTGCTTCAACCTCTCTCTGAAGGCAGGGAGGGCGAGGGGGAGGTGTGAGATATTTTAAAAATAAGACATGCTGCTAAATTCCCTGCCAACCTCCGTTCATGCTGAGTAGAGTGTAAGTAACAAGTATCAGATAGTTCCTCCAGGTGTCAGCTATTTAAAGAGACACATGCTAGATGTTCTGTGGACTTATCCCCGGTAGCAGTAACAGTAAGGTGGTGGTGGGGATGATAGCGAAGGCATGGTATTGGAAGTGGATGTCTATTGTGAAGAAACTTTATCAACAACAAATGCATGTTAGAATATGTTTGTGCATTTGGGAAATAAGAAAAATTAGGGGAAGAAATGACCTAATAACTTGGGAAGGCCATCATATCTAACTTAATGCGAGTACCATCTGAGATTTAAATGTATGAAGCAAGAGGAACATCAGGAACCCTTACTCCCTGTAGATTTATCATATTATCCTTGAGAAATTGACTAAGAAGCCAAGAAATATTATAATGAGATGAATGATTATTCAAATTTAATTTTAAACTTTTCTCTATTATTTACCCTAAACCAGACTGAAAAAAATACATTTATAATTGTTAGCTCTTCCTGATGGACAGACCCTGTAATTATTATATAATGCCCTTCTTCATCTCTTGTTACTGCCTTAACTTTAAAGTCCAGTTTGTCTGATATAAGTATGGCTACGCCGGCTTTCTTTTGACTTCCAGTCGCATGATAGATATTTCTCCATCCCCTCACTTTCAATCTGAAGGTATTCTCAGGTCTAAAATGAGTCTCTTGTAGACAGCAAATAGATGGATCTTGTTTTTTTATCCATTCTGATACCCTATGTCTTTTGATTGGAGCATTTAGTACATTTATATTCAGTGTTATTGAAAAATATGGGTTTAGAGACATTGTGTTCTCTGTAGAATTCATGATTTTAGTGGTGTCTCTGGTACTTTGTGTTCCTTGCAACATTTCCCTCATACAGCCCTCTTAGGATTTCTTGTGGGGCTGGTTTAGTGGTGATGAATTCCTTCAGTTTTTGTTTGTTTGGTGAAACCTTTATCTCTCCTTCTATTCTGAATGACAGGCTTGCTGGATAAAGGATTCTTGGCTGCATAGTTTTCCTGTTTATCACTTTGAAGACTTCCTGCCATTCCTTTCTGGCCTCCCAAGTTTCAGTAGATAGGTCTATTACTACCCTGATGTCTCTTCATTTGTATGTTAGGACCCTTTTATCTCTACCTGCTTTCAGTATTCTCTCTTTATCCTTATATTTTGCCAGTTTCACTGTGATATGTCGTGCCAAAGATCAATTCAGGTTATGTCTGAGGGGAGCCTCTTGGATTTCAACGTCTGTTTCCTTCCCCAGACTGGGGAAGTTCTCGGCTATAATTTGTCCAAGTACCCCTTCAGCACCTTTCTCTCTCGCTTCTTCTGGAATTCCTATGATACGGATATTGTTCCATTTGATTGCATCACTCAGTTCTCGAATTATCCTTTCGTGCTCCTGGATCAATTTATCTCTCTTTTTCTCGGCTTCCTCTTTTTCTATAATTGTATCTTCTAATTCACCTATTCTCCTCTCTGCCTCTTCAATCCGTGCAGTGGCTACCTCCATTTTATTATGTATCTCATTTATAGCATTTTTTAATTCATCATAACTATTTTTAAGATCCATAATTTTTGTAGCAATAGTGTCTCTGGTGACTTCCATGCCTTTTTCAGGCCGAGTGATTAATTTTATGACTATTGTTCTAAATTCTTGGTCAGTTATGTTACTTATATCTGTTTTGACCAATTCTTTAGCTGTCACTTCTTCCTGGAATTTCTTTGGAGAAGAGTTCTTCATTTCGTTATTTTGGCTCGCTTTCTGTCTCTTGTCAGTTTTAAAACTTGCTATGCGCCCTGCACCTGCGAGTACTGCTATATTAAAGGAGGCTCATAGACTGTCCAGGACCTTTTCGTTCAGGAAGTGTTCTTTTAATCATGTCCCTTGGTTTCTCTTGTTGAGACTTTGGTTATTTTATTTCCCTACTCATAGTGATATTTGGAACTCTCCACCACCTGTACTTTGGTTTGTTTCTTAAGGTAGCCCTATGATGCTGTCTTCTTAGTGGACCCTGTCTCTTTTCCTTCCAGACTCTTGTGGTTCAGAGTCCTTTGGCTTCAGCCCTTCTTTGTTTGAGAGATGCAGGCGAGAAGTATGGAACTCCCTATTTCTCTGCCATCTTGCCCTCTGAAATGGGGAGTAGGAGGCTGTGTGTACCACAGTCAGCTTCACTCACTGCTCACTTGACTTTAGGGTGAAGAGGTAAGAGCCGGCCTGCAGGCTAAGGCCCATGCTCTTTCTAGGTGCCAAATCCAATGTGCAGAAGGAAGGGCAGGGGGAAGGGTCCTGGTTTATTTCTGGAGGTTGGTGTTCCTGGTGGTCACCTTCTTCAGATCCCACTTTGACACTATGTAATGTCTACGTCAACTGCAAGCCCTCAACTGGTATGGGAGGAGACGCCAGCTCTCCAAAAAAAAAAAAAAAAAAAAAAAAAAAAAAAAAAAAAAAAAAAATATATATATATATATATATATAAAATAATACATATATACAGTTAATATATATATTATATATAACATATATAATATATATATATAAAAGAAAAATCTTTTGTAATGTTTTGAATCTCAGCAGTTAAGTCTTGTAAGACCTGTTGAAGATAGTAATGATTGGGACCAAAATGTAGGGTCACTTCTGCTTCTAGTTTTCAGAATTTGTAGCATCAGTTTCTTAATCTTTACCATAGTAAATTCTCACCCTCCTCCACCAGCTCATTCGGTGTTTTCTTATCACAGTCATGCTTAAAACTCTCTGCAGAAGACCATACAAAATTTTAAAACAATCTATTTTTTGGTTTCTACAAATTCAGACTCAGTTCCTTTCCTTAATTCAGATCTCACTGCTGTTTCTTAATAACTAGAGGAGCTACAAAAACTGTTGTTTTATAATTTCTTTGAGCCTTAGTTCTTCAGATTTTTTGTGGAAATCAAACCAGCAAGCTTTCATCTCTTGGCTCATTGTTGGTAACAAACTTACTTATCTAATCCTTCCTTTCTGTTTGGAGATGACATTGGGCTCAATTCATCCTGTTCTTTGGGTGAATCAGACACCCAAATAAAAACACTCACCTCAGGGGAAAAAAACCAGGTAGCCACAAAAAGAGGGGTGTGTGATTAAGTGAAGATAGCCTTGCTAGAGAAGAAAACCTGGTCAGTTTCTTCAACCCCACATCTGTCCCTTTGAGAACTAGGACAAAATGGAGGTGTAATTTGGTTATGTCAAACACAGTGGGATCAGATGCCCTTCAAACAAACCGACTTTGAGAGACACCGTGATCATGGTTTGTGTTTTTTTTTTCCTTGCCTTTCCTTTTCTAGGTTCTTCTGCAGGCATCCCAGGTTGACACATTTGCAGAAAGAGATAAGAGGCAACTAAACAGAGAAGAATCACAACCTGTGTAGTCACTTTGTGGTTACTTGTAAAATGGCCCTGGTATCCTATCTTTAGTTAGTCCCTTGATAGGGCAGGAAAGACTCTAAGCTTTGGGCAGGAGAGACTCTGAGCTTTTGTTTATGATGTTAAAGGAAGAACGCTGTGTGTCAGAAGGACTCCACTTCCTTATCTGCTGTTCACAGCCACAGGAGGGGAGCTGTTGGTTTTTTCTTCTAAGCTCTGCTTCCAGGTTTTTTTTTTTCCTACCTTCTGATTCACACTGTCTCATATAGAAAACCTCTGTCTTTTGAATAAAGAACTTGTTCTGTTGTCTAAAGTTATAGCTTCTCTAGTGGTTTTTTTAGTTTTTTTTTTTAACATTTATTTATTTTTGAGACACAGAGAGAGACAGTGTGATCAGGGGAGGGGCAGAGAGAGAGAGAGGGAGACACAGAATCCGAAGCAGGCTCCAGGCTCTGAGCTGTCAGCACAGAGCCAGACGTGGGGCTCGAACCCACAAACCGTGAGATCATGACCTGAGCCGAAGTCGGACGCTTAACCGACTGAGCCACCCAGGTTCCCCCTTAGTGTTTTTTTAAGACTCTTCTGTGCAGGGAACATCATCATGATTCTGATATCATTAGAGCACTGCTTTAGCTTTCCCATATATACTTAAACCAAGTTCTTCTTCAACTTGGAGTCAGTATTGAATGAAAACTGAGTCCAAGATTGACATTATAGAATATTCTGGATGGACCACTGAGCTATCTTCAGTGTATTACATGGGGAGGGTAGAACTTGGTAAGAACCTTAAGCCCATTTTACTTCTATGATTTTTTTTCTCCCCCACCCTTCTCCTTACCTATCCAATCTGTGCAGAGCACCATTCAGTCAGCTGTACCAGAGGGCAGTTGCTGATGAATTTGTACAGTGGAATGAATGACACTACTTGTGGCTTGCACTGAAATTCCTTCAAGCCTTGTAAATATATTTAATATTTCATATTTTTCTGATATCTGTGATCTGCTAAGGTATATATCTATCTTATTATTACCTTAAAGAGTTGCCAGTCATGTTTGTCATAAATAAATACACATAACACACTATGTATTTAAAGAAGATTCGTATCTCTACACCTTCTCTTTTATAAGGGTCTAGCCCAAATTGAGTGATGTTGTAAGAATGAAGCATAAAAGACAGACAAATCCTGGGGTCCTGGCAGGTAGGAAGGATGGCATATCTTAACAGAGCAGTGAAAATCAAGTGATTAATAACAAATTAAAATGGAAAAGAAAACTCTCCTCCATTTAAGGCCCATAGAACCAGGCTAAACCAGAAAACAGAGAGACCCATGTTGCGGAGTACTTCTGACAAGCCCCTCACCCCCACTCCCACAGCCACCTACAGCATAGGTGTATATTGTCTCTGCACGATTTAGTATCTTGTGCTGTTCTGCATTTCTCAGTTTGGGGGCTGAATTCCTCAGCATCCTTGCCACATTACAAAAATAGAAAGCTCCGTATCATAGTCATACCACCACCCCACTTGCCGCCCACAGTGTAACAGAAGAGCAGGCAGGCCTCAGTTTTCAAAAGGGTTGTATTCTAAAAGTTATTTGATGAATTCTCAGAGCTCGGATTATGTTTTCCCAGAGATACAATGTATTCTATTTCTAGAATTCAAATGCCTGCTAACCTAGAACATTCCCAAATATCCTAGTCTAGAGCTACTATAGTCAAGTACCTGGCCATATAGGAAGTGTTTTCTAAAGGGATAGTGTATTTGGAATTCTAGTTTCGGATGCTAACAACTCATTCCTTGCCACTGAAGAGTTGATAACAAGATCTGGTCTAACCAGCCATGAACTTGTGTCTCTGAAGTTTCCAGTCAAGGTAGTTTTTGTATCTGGGTCAAGGTAGGAGTGAAGAGGGGACTCAAGGACAAGAAAGGGGCTCCAGCTGGAGAAGATATGAGATATTCTAGGATGGAATGAAGAGGAGAATTGGGTGTATTTGAGGGGAATAATAGGCATAGGGGAAATGGGGAGATGAAAGGAGAAGGGATGGTAGTTGAAGGAGTAGGGGTTTGGTGGTTAATAAAGAATAAAAGCAGAACATAATTCAGTTAAATTCAACAAATTGTTGTTGAGCACCCAATCCTGTATGGACCAGAAAGTGGGTAAAGTTGACTGAGATGCTATCTCCACAGCTAAGATCTTCCATAAAAAGAGGAAACAGGAGTATATTCAGATAGCATCACAGAGAGAATCTGTTCAGTCCCAGTCTAGAAATTTAGTAAGAGTGCAAGAAGGAGAGATTTTTTTAATGTTTATTTATTTATTTTGAAAGATAACACAAATGGGGGAGGGGCTGAGAGAGAGGGAGAGAGAGAACCCCATCTGCGATGGCAGCACAGAGCCCAGCACAGGGCTCGGACTCATGAAACACTGAGATCATGACCTGAGCTGAAACCAAGAGTCAGACACTTAACCAACAGAGCCACCCAGGTTCCCCAGTAGAGATTTGTTCTGACTTATGGATTGGGAAACATTCTGTGGAAGAGGAAGTATGGGGGGTAGGGCTGAGGACTTTAATTCCCTGGAATAGGTAGAGATAGAAGGACAAGCACAGTCCAGGAAGAAGGTGGGTGAGATCAAAGTCCAAAGGTGAGGAGGTGCAGGGTAGATGAGTGAGAATGAAGATGTGCCTAGAGACTAGAGCACCCCAAGCATTGATTTTACCTTCTGGAGTGGATTTTCTCCTTCAGCAACATATATTCTCTTTGGCCTCCAAAGAGAATGGGTAAGTTGTAGCCAAAGTGGGGTAGAAAGACGAAAGATGAGAAAGGGTAGTGAGGAGAAGGTGGTGGGCTTTGAGAATCTGGCAACTGGGGGCTAGTGGTCAAGGAGGGGTTTTTTGTTTTTTTGTCCTACATCTTGACTCTCCTCTCTCCCAAATGCCCTTTGTGTGACTCTCAGATGCCAATTAAGTGAGAATGAAGAGAGAAGCATGGTTTTGGAGCTCAAATTATGTCTCAGAGTATTCCATACAACATCAGGGAAACACAGGGGAAGAGAAATTATAGAGAAAATGGCTAGGGCCCAGAATGCTGGTTCACACATTGCATGAAGTTGGTTGTAAGAAAGACTGAATCAGTCTGTCTTTTATGAACTAATAATCTGCTTCCATTCTCTTGGGCTCTCTTGCCCACAAATTTCTTTCCATGTACATAAACCCCTGCAGTATTCAGACCAGGGTGAGGGGTGCTCTCTGATCACTGAATTTAGAGACATGACAAGAAAGGGGTAGTAGAAGAAAAATCTTGGCAAATATTTGTCAGAGGTATAAGGCTTTTGTTAAAAAGTTGAAATGGCCATTTCTATTTCAGGAAATGGAAAGGAAAGAGGACCCATGCAGACAGAGAGGCAGCCACACTGACTACAAGGGCTGCACACATTAAGAAGCTCTCTAGCAGAGAGAGAGCTCTGTGTTACACAGAAGGCAAATGGCTATTGACATTCACAGAGGCCTGGAGAAAGTGGATGGTTCCTGGGTCGATATTAGCACAGATAGGTACAAGGTGAGGGAGGAGGCTTGTAGCCCTCAGCCTCCACTTCTTCTATTGGCTTTTAGGGACTCTGTATAAGACTGCTGCTGGGATTCAATCTGCAGGACCTCTGCAGCTGGAGGTCAGGAGTCTCACACACTTCGAATGGGTATATGTGTGAGTGTGTGCACACACACTCTTTCTGGCTCGTATGCTTGACCCCAGACCTCATGATGAACCATTAGGGAAATGGCCTAATCACTCATTGTCTCTTGACGATTCCCAAGCAGAAAGACACAAATATTTAAGCTTTAGATTCATAGTAACTTAAAAGCTATAATTTTGAGTTATTAAACATTTGTAGATGGAATTCTCTTACTAGCCAAATGCATGGAAACCTCATGTTTTCAATCAAAGAGTAGCATATCTTTATAACATGCTGAGTGAATATGGGCATAAGTTTAAAAAAATTCATCAATACTACTATCTAAATAAACATGCTAAAATTTGAGTATTATATATACATCAGGTATAGTTTGGAAGGTTGGAAGGTGTCTTTTTCCTCTGAGATAAGGTGAATGTTCAACTCTTATGAAATCATGTCTTGATACCTTTGTAAAGAGTATATATGTGTATCTTATTCAATAATAACTAGGAATAAGCCAGAACACGTTAACAATCAAATTAGGAGGCAGGAGATTTGGATCTTACTTTTACGAATGTTTTTAATGTATCTTTGAGTACATTATCTTCCTAGGATTGTTTCTTCACCTGTAAAATGAGGGATTTGAAGTAATCAGTGGAACCAATATCTTCAAATATCTGAAGGTTATGAACTTCTTTTGAAAATCTGAAGAAATCTTTGGATCTTCTTTACAGAAAAGAAAGAAAAGAAGGAAGGAGGGAGAGAGAAAGGAAGGAAGGAAGGAAGGAAGGAAGGAAGGAAGGAAGGAAAGAAAGGAAAATGTACTCCCAGAGGAAATTGAATGCCGTTTCAGGAAAGAGCTTTATAGACCATCTTCAGGGCTGTTATATACATCCATAGAGATTATGCACTAAATAATTATGTAGTAGCGTAGACTTATGCAACTCCAAGGGGCACAATTTACATAGACTAAGGTATAAAAGGCACTCCTTTTGTGGTGTACAAAGCAGTTTCTTAAGCTCTGGCTTAAGAACTCTTGAGCCAAGTGAGATGTAAGGTTCTTTATGGATTTAAATGTCTCTTATTCCACAAATGTCATTGTTATTATTGACAATCTTATATTAGTCAGTCCAGGCTGCATAACACAATACAATAGACTGAGTGGCTTACACAATAAAAATTTATTTTCTCATGGTTCTAGAACTGGAAGTCTAGATTCCAATAGGTTAGGTTTCTCCTGAGGCCTCTCTCCTTGACTTGCAGATGGCCACCTTCCCTCTTATCCTTGCATGGCCTTTTTCTCCATGCGCACATACTCCTGGTGTTTTTTCTTCTTATAAGGACACCAGTCTGATTGGATTAGGGTTCTATCCTTTTGACATCATTTAACTTTATATCTTCAAGAGTTCTTTCTCCAAATACATAAGGGGTGAGGGCCTCAATGTATGAATTTTGGGTAACATAGTTCAGTTCATAACAAAGCCCAGACTGATAAACACATTGCAGATAGTAATAATTAACAGCCAGAAGGATGAAAGAACATCTTTCAAATCCCCTCCATGTCAAAAAAACACACAAATAAGACTATCAAAAATTAGAATGAAATGTGCTGTTTTTTTTTAAATGGGGATTTATAAATGACAATAAAATCTATTTACAACTGTTCTTATTAAAGAGAATACTCTCAAAGAGGTTTATCTAATACACTATTCCCCCCACCCCCGTCTGTGGGGGATATATTCCAAGTCTTCCAGTGGATGCCTGAACAACTATGGATAGTACCAAACCATATGTACTATGTTTTTTTCCTACGCATACATACACACATACAATTAGGTAACAATAACTAGTAATAAGATAGAATAATTATAACAATATACTAAAATAAGTTATGTGAATGTGGTCTCTCTATTTTGCACTATACTCACCCTTCTTCTGTGATGATATGAGATGCCCACATGATGAGACAAGTGAAGTGAGTGACATAAGCATCATGACTTGGCATTAGGCTGCTACTGATCTTCTGAGATACATGAGGATCGTTTGCTTCTGGACGTTGATCATGGGTAACTGAATCTGCAAAAAGTAGAACCATGGATAAGCGAGGACTACTGTATTAGAAAAATTTTTTTTACTTGATTTTATAAAAAAGAAAATAAACTTTGTTTGGAATTGGGCATCAAGAGACCTTGTCAAAAGGTATAAACTGGGGGTGGAAATGAGTTAGGGGAGAAAAAATTTTAATAACTTATAAATATTTTTAGTTTCTGTTTCCTTTTGGGCTAGCATGCAATCATCTTCATATGATGTAAATCAAGCAACCAAAAGTCTCTTCCACATCTGGTAAGTGGGGGTGGGGGCGGTTGGGAGTTACTATTTATGCTAATCTTGATTTTCCTTTAATCAGTGGTGGGAGAGCGGGGGCTGAAGAGAAAAGGCCAAGAGTTTCTTGTAATTTTTAAAATTTATTATTGCTCCCCCAGGACCACATTTAGTAACCACCATCCTCTGAGTAACTCCCAAAGCAACCAACCATTCTACACCCACCCGTAACTCCCCTGGTCCCAGCAGGAGCTAAATAAGAGAGACATTCAAGGAGAAGAGGCTTCAGAAATTTGCTGGATGTTGTTATTCTTAATGTTTCACCATAACTGTATGACTGTTCAACTTATTTAGTGATGAATCAAACCTATTCCTTAGTAGAGTTACAGACCCTTCAGAAATATTCAGTACCACCCAATAGCTCACCCTCCTTTTGTTCTTCTCTCTTTAGATGCACCAACCTTATGGTGTTCATCTTCTGCACACCAACAAAGTATACATTTTAGGAAATTACATCTCTCAAGCACAATGACTCCCTCAGTGATGTTTTACTCCCACACAGACACACTCTCTTGGATGATATGGCTCACTCTCTGCCTGAACTGGGCTGATATATGCTTCTGAAGACTCTACCTTCCCATCCCTCTTCTATCACTACTCCCTTGTGAATTATTTTCTTGATTCCTAGGGGATTCACAGTGAATACTTTGTTATCTACATTCATTTACTTGAATTTAACAAATAGGTGGTTGGCAAAGCCAAGCAGGGGTGAGACAGCAGGGAAAATAAATAGTAGGTACAAGTATGCCATAAGGTATTATTATTCTAAAGTTGTGCAGCTCATTAGCCTCAGTTTCTATTATAAAAATTTAAATTAAAAAAACTGAGAATCTATATGAGGCAGTCTGTGGTTAAGTGAGTTGCCTAATATCTGGCAATTAATGTTAGAGCCAAGAATTAAAATCCAGATACTTTAATTTCTAAAGCATTGTGACAGTATCTCTCTCAACCATACCACATTAAATCATTGGAAATCATACAGAATGGGGTCCCTTCTTTATTAGTTCAAAACTTTGTTTAAAAGTACAAAGATAGACCTTTATTCTGGTATAACTATTTAAAAGCTTTTTGATTTCTCTAGCTCTAAGTTATATATACATGCTTTTGTCTTCTATTTTTTCTTTCCTTTATAGCTTAAAAATAAGCTCTGTACTCTTTGTCACTGATAATATTGCTCATATCAAAGTTCTCTTTTGGAATGTTATTTTCAGGATTTTTACTCAGATAGAATCAAAAGAGAGCATCAGATGCATTTTCCTGGCATTTAGTTTCCAGGCTGAGCAGTACTTTAAAACAAATTCTAATTGATTTTGTTAGGATCTTGAGTTTTGGAGTAGAGACTGGCAGTCACAGGAAATGAACATCTTGCCTCTTCATAAAATAATTACAGTAATGGCATAAATGTTCTGGGGACTCCCTCTGACCTACAAAGGGAAGGAAGAAACTTCTGACATAAAGAGCTTGGCTGTTGTTTGTGACAAGAACATAGGCAGTAAACCTATTTATTAATATTTCATAAGAGTAATTTATGAATAGGTATAAGTTATCTGAGTACGGAATCTATTGTGAATTGTTCACTAATTTAATGTAACTGTAGGTGGCCTTTCCCATATTCAGATAGTGAACATAACTATTTTTAATCTCTAAAGTATAAATTGCCCAAGCAGCAAGTAATAACTATCAATATCTAATGCAGTGTTTTAAGTATCATTCATTTCTAATGTATGTAATTCCAAGTTGTTTATGTAAAAACATAGATTTATTTTTTGCTTTAAGTATTGTACAGGAGAGCACAAGGGATGTATAACATTTTCAAATAGCACAACATTCCAAGATAATCACTTGTATGCCATTTGCTATATTTCATTGTAGAGTACACATTTTGACATATGTTGGATAATTTCTGATGAACATTTTTAATTAAAAAAGAAGAAAATTAGAAGAATTTGGTCACATGTCTCTTTCTAAAAGCATCCCTGTAATATTTTGTTGTATACATAGATAATTAAAGACATAGAATTATTATTTTTTATTATTAAAGTATAATTAATATACAATGTTATATTAGTTTCAGGAGCACAATATATTGATTCAACAATTCTGTCCATGACTCAGTAATCACCATTATAAGTATAATCACCATCTGTCACGATGTAATGGTTTTATTACATTATTTATGGGGACTGTATTCCCCATGCTTTACTTTTCATCTCCGTGACCATAGAATTATTTTTTTCAGCATACATATGCTTTTACCTCATTTAGCTTATCACTTTTACTTATTTCATTTACCTCATTTCATTGATAAAATGAGAGAACACTTAATCAGTCACAAATATTGGTTTGTTATGGATTTTAAAAAAAAGATCTATAAAGTCATTGCATGGTGGGCAGAAGATATGGAATGCAATTATTGATTCTTTAGTATTTATTATTCTAATTCATGGCTACTTTTTTGCATTACGTTTCACATCTCTTGAAAGGATGGGACTCTCTAATTGTTCCTTTTATACCCATTACTTCTGGTCTGTTAATTATGCTATTTAAACTATCTATAGCCTTTTGTTTTCTGCTTATAGAACAAACAACAGCATCTACCCCCAGGAAATATACATGTTAGTGGGGGTTTTGATCATGGATTTGTCATTTTTTTAATCTATCAATATGTGCTTTATATATTTTAAGCCTGTGTTATTAGGTGCATATAGATTTAGGACTGCTGTAGCTCTGGATTAATTGTTTTTTCAGGATATAATGATGTGTTTGGTGATAAAATCTATTCTGTCTTACAATAATATTTACAAATATGTTTTTGCTTGGTTAACTTTTTCCAAGTATAATAGTTAGAATATTGATTTGAGGGTGTGATAGTTATGTTTCTCTATGTCATCCATAGTCTCTGATTGCTTTTTTTTTTCTTATTTCTCAGCCATACGTCCTTGGACCACTTCCCAGTTTAAGCTTTCCTGTGTGAGAGAAAATAACTTCTGTCTTGTTTAAACAGTGATCTCAATGATCTGTTCCCAATCAAAAACACCCAAATCAATATTTTAATTAATTCACCAAGCAAATGTTAATAACAACAACAAAACAAAAACAGAATAAAAACAAAAACCCAGATATGTCAATGTCCTCATTCACATGGCTGAAATTGGCTCATTTCCACACCCACATTCCAGAAAGGGACAAAGAAGAAGGAGAAAGCAACCAGAAAGCAAACATCAGGCTTTAAAGTATGAAATAGAAGTTTCAAACATCACTTGCAAAGCATTTAGCAACAGAATAGTAAGTGATTTAGACCATAGATTCAGTAGCTAGATGACTTGAGTTTAAATCCTGACTCTAACATCAACCAGCTGTGTGAGTATGGACAAGTTAGTATTTATGCCTCCCTTTCCCTAATTGTAAAATAGAGACAGTCCTTAATACCTTGCTTATAAGCATTAAGTAAATGTTGGTTATTATTTTTGTATTACAGCTACCACAAACAAGCTGTTGGTGGTGGTAGTGATAGCAGTGACATACTGCTTACGCAGATTTAGCCATATTACACTAGTTCCTTTTACTCACCATTGCCTTTTGAATACCACATCTTTTCTCTGGGATCATTTTCTTCATACTGAAATACATCCTTTAGCTTTATGCCAGTGATAATCTATGATTGGTATGCTTTCTCATACTTCCTTTGTCTGAAGATACCTTAGGTTTGCCTTGACTCTTAAATTGTTTGTCTAAATAAATAAATAAATCTAGATTGACAGGCATATTTTTTTCAACAAAAACCTATTATATTCATTGTCTTGGAGGCTCTACATAAAAGTAATATGTTGATTTTAGGATTTTTATCTTAGTTGTGTGTTCTTTGATTTCACTATCATGAAGCAAGGTGTCCTGCTTTTCTTTTTTCTTTCTTTTATATTTTCTAAAACTCTTTTAATCTCTGTGCTGTATTTTAGGAAGTTTCCTCAGTTTTGTCTTCCAGTTCATTAGTTCTCTCTTCAGCTGCATTTATTAATAAAGCCACTGACTTAAAAAAAATATTGTGTTGCATGTTCAAAAGATTTTAGTTCTTATGTCTGTCAGTTACCACAGTACCTTTTTTGCCTGTGTGATTTCTATAATTTTATTAATCATTTCAATCATATGTATTTTAGATATTTTTTAATTTCCCTATTATCACACATTATTAGATTCTTATTCTCTCATTGTTATCTATTAACTCTGTCATAGTGGGTTATCTTCTTACTGGATTATTATTTTTTTATCATCTTATATTTTATATTGATGTTGCTATAGGAGCCAAGCATTCCTGACTCTAGAGTTACATTCTAGAGGAAGTTTCTGGTTTATTCTGACTCTGAAATACTGTGTAATATTGTACAAGTCATTCTATGTCTCTGTATCTCAGTTTTTATAATTTTCTTAGGTGTCATCTGAGTACCTAACTCTTTTTCCTGTCCATACCAGCTCCTGAAGAGAAATGGCCCTGTCTTGGCTGAGTAGTTCTACTTTTTTGTCCCAGGATTTTCAAAATACATGTCTTTATATAAGGGGGTATGGTTTTATTTGTGTTCAGTCTACCAGTATTCCCAACTTGGTGGTAAAAGGACAATAGGGCAAGCAAGTCAGTATACTCTCCCCATAGCAATGATTTCTTCACCAATGAAAATGACGTCTCAGATCACAGAAACAGCAGCTATGTAGGTGTTGCTACTTGAAAAAACAACAACGATCTTTAGTATTTAAAATAGAAACACAAAATTGTTAATGTGTCTAGAGACAACTTGTGCTGCATACAAAATGGAAATGAAGTTCTAATGAAATAAGTTTAAGATTTCTCACCACTGTGTATGAGGTTTAATAAACAGGTATGAATGATAATTTTTTTGCAGTATTCAGGAATTAGGTCGGAGCCTCAAAATAAGGCCAAGAGATCATATTGAAGAGATCATACTGAAGTAAAGGGAAAAGAGAAATTTCAGAAGAAATTTCAGAAGACATTTCAGAAGAATGTCAGATATGAATTTGAATAGAAACTTAGAGGTTATGAAATCTTTCCTCTCTCTTACCGAAAACCAGCAACCTCAGTGTCCCTAAAAGACATCTGCTGTTTGAACATTTCTTGTGATGGAGAGCCCACTGCTTCATGAGGCATCTCTTCTGATTTTGTAATGGCTCCATATGTTGAAAGGCTCTTCCTTATTATGACATGCTTGCATATTTCCGAGTGTTTTGTTTCATTTTATATACAGAAGAAATGTTCTCACCTACAGTAATTAAAGGTATTGCAATAGTGTTTCACACACATTCAGTGACGGTCTCTTACTGACCTGGTATCATGCTAGGTTTGAGATGGGAAGTGTTGTGATTTCCCTTTTACTGATGAGAAAATAGGTTTCAGAGGCTAGGTAACTTGCCCAAGGTCACACAGCTGGTAAAGAATGGATCAGAGACTTGAATATAAGCTGTCTGCCTCTACAAATTAAGTTGTCTGAGCATAGGACCAGGACCCTGCTCCCTGCATGATTCCTCTCTAAATCATGTAGGGCACCCAAATATAAACCTAACTGATTATAACAGAATGTGACAAATGTTAACATAAGATAGAAAAGAACAACTAATACTGCCTATCCAGATTTAGAAATGGCAGATTTTGAAGACCTAGGTATCACCAATGCCGATATATTGTTGTCTTAACGTTGTTGTATCTACTTCAAGAAAAGTCTGTTCCTCCTACTATAACATAAACTTTCATCACAGTATCCTCCTGACTTCAGCATTAGTTTTGGAAAGTGCTAAATTCTCAATACCACTAAGAAATGCCCTTATTACCCATCTTGTAAACATTGTTGGAGCTGCTTAGATACTATTCTGTACCTTCTGTTCAGAGAACATGCATCTCATTCCCCTCCAAGATTTCTCTAAGTAAATTTAAGAGTACATAGTGTCAAAGGGAAAGTGGTCAATTATTTTAGATCTCTGTCCCCCTATCTTAGAAGATTTGCCATTCTTCAAATTGTGGAGAGATAGGCACTTGAATGAGATGAATGCTTGAACTTCGATGTTCCCAGAATGAACTGCAGTCTTAGGAATCAGATCCAATGGGTATTTTAGCATCTGAAAAATAATTTCATGGAATAAATTGAACAAAGGAAAAATGGCTATGCTACAATTTAATTTTTTATTTATATGGTGTTTATTTGACACCTCTGAGTATGGCAGCCCTGTCATTAGAGATAAAGAATGTAGCTTCCAACATGTGAGTTTCCCTTCCCCTTCCCTTCTTTTGCTTTTTTCTTGTTTTCCTTCCCTCACTTTCCATTTATCTTCCTTTCCTCCCCTTTACTTTAGTTGCCTTTCCTTATCCCATGAAGCACCTGTTTTGTTTTGTTTGTTTTTTGAGTTAAAAGTTTACACCTTTCTGAGATTCTCAGGCTTTACCAGTGTAAGTGACAACTGAAAGCTAAGCCTGGGGTTTGCCTCCTATAGGAAGCCCTCCGTGGATGATTTCACCTCATATTGATAATATCCTTAATTTACATTCCTGTTTCTCTACCTATATGTAATTATTGAGGGCCAGGTTCATAATAATAATGAACCTGAATATTTGCAACATTTTTAGAAAATATATCTACTTGTTTAACCCTCAAAACAATCCTGTGAGGTAGGGATTATTCATAATTATACTACTGAGGGAAGATACTTATTGAGTATAAAGGAATTTGCTCAAGGTCGCACAGCCAGTAAGTAGTATACCAGGATTTGAACTCTAGTCCTTTGACACTCAGTTCACATGTCATCTTGTGTATGAATCCCTCCTGATAGTCCTGATAGTACCTCCTCTCCCTACACTGGATTAATTCAATTCTCCATTCTTTTGCATATTTCATTCACGTCTTTATTCTTGCATATATCACATTGTATTTGGGAGGCTGTACACATGAATAGTGTTTATGGTTTGTTATATATATATTTCCGCTAAATTATATACTTCTTACGGCCTTATATTTTCTTTGAGTCCCCAGGACTTTACCTGGTGCCTGACCCATAGTTAGCATAAATTTAATGTTCGTGAAATAGATGAAATGATACACCAAAGTAATTGTTTCTTTCTATACTGAGTAGAATCTAGTTCAGAGATACATTCACAATAATTTGAAAGAAAACATTTACTGAATAATAATACCAAATAATTCCAATGGAAATTATTATATGATTTAGAGGGGATGTTTTTTTCTTGGGTGAGGGAGGCTAAATAACTAAAATATATTGTTCATTACAGAGGAAAAAAGTAAGAAAATAAATGGGAGAGAGAAGTAGCCAGAGAGACCTTCAAGACCCCAAAGCAGACTGAGATTGTATGGGTTCCACCCTATTCTAGAAAATTATTCCTTATACAACAATGCTGGCCGTCAGTAGCTCATACTATCTGGCTCTGGGACCATGGTGAGCTTTATTATTTGGAGTTGGCTCGAAGGTTATTTGTGAGAAGAGACATGATTAAGCTGCTCTTCATTCTGTGAAATATGGGCAAAGAGAATCCAATGAGTCAGGCAACACATGGGAGGGACTTTTGACATTTTGGAATTGCAGGGGAGCATTTTTGTTTATCCAGTCTTCTTGAGATTTGCATCAGTAAGAAAAGAAAACTATCGCAGGGATAATTTTCAAGGAGTCATTTGGGGAAAAAGATAATTTTTTTCACATTTATTGATTATTGATTTATGTGCCAGGTACTGTTTATACACACTTAATACATATTAATTTCTGAGTTCTCACAGCAATCCTTTTAAATGGATAGTATGATTATTCCTATTTTACAGATAGAAAAGCTGAGATACAAAGAGGCTAAAGATCTTGTCAGCATTTTCACAGCAGTTAAAAGGCAGAATCAGGATTTGAACCTAGGAGATCTTGAGCACCAGGGGCCCAAATTTAAATCTGTATGCACTCTCAATGTCCCTGTAAATCTTTAACTTGGCAATTATCTTATAAACATACACATTATCTTATTAATTCTGTTATTGTATAACAATAATTCATTTTGTTTGAGTCCTTAACACTGGATAAAGATTTACATGATGCCGAGGATATGAAATTTATATCTCTGATATCCGATGTAAGCTTAGTGAAGACTAATAGGGTTTTAAATGCCCAAATCTCTTTGAGCAACTAATTGCATTCTGTCCTTGAGTAAACGGAAAATTTGCTTTCATGATGAAATAATTTCACTTGGACTTCACAGGAAGACGGCTAAGGTTTACACAGGACCATTTCCTATTTTTCTTCTCCTTGAAGAAATGTGTGAAATTCTAATGAAGTAGATATCCCAGTAGTGTTGATCAAACTCAAGGAATTTGGAAATATTCCTAGAGAGAATTTTTTAACATCTAAACTCCTGATATCCCCATTTCAGCCACAAGGAGGACAAGAGAATAAGTGTGGATGTTTATAAGAAGGCTAAGTTAAAGGAAGAGAAGTAATAAATACATTCTTTCAACTATAAAATTCTGCAAGGATGCATAATTTTAAAATGTATTTTTAAATCAAATACATATACAAGTGATGCTTAGAAGAATAAAGCTGCTCTTTTATACCCCTAAATGCGAAATTTAATCAAAATCTGTGTTTTTGCAGGATCACTTTCTCAAATAAATGAGCAGAGGGATGAATTATATGGCTATAAATAAATCTACTGACATAATAAAGCAAAGTTCGACTGTTTTACGGTTGTCACCGAAACCCTTGGATATATTTATAGGCATGTTAACAGCCACCTGTATTTTTTCAGGACTTTTATTTTATTTCACATTATGAGAGTTTAGTTGTTTTTGTTTCTGTTTTTGTTTTTCCCCTCGTCCTAAACTCACCTTTTGTGTAGAGAGAGAACTCAAGGAATTCTATTCTTCGTATTTGGAAAAAGAGGGCCCTCACCTAAGAGTCTCAGGCTCATGCACAAACAGACTGCTCTGGTAACTCTTCTGTGTCTGTAGCGTCATATTAGATATGCCCGCGACAAACAACTTGACAGGTGTCTCCTGCTAGCAGTGAAGTGGAAAGTCAGAGTCTATACAGGTGAGAAAAGAGACATGTGCCGAGACAAAATGCATTGTGCGACCAGCAGGGCAACTTCACATTAGCTTCCTGGCACCTGGCACAGTGAAGTCCTATCACGAGGCTTATTTTAGAAGCCAAAAATTCCACAGACTACTTTATAGCTGAGGTACAGGCCAGAGCAAGACGAAGAGCTGGGTAAGGATTGGCACACCTTGTTCTGGGACAGTGTCCTGGAACGGGGGAAGGAATGGGGAGATTGGAATAGGGAGAGGAAATCGATAATGGCAAATTCTGAAGTCTGAAATAAGAGAAAAACCCAGCTATGAAACAAGCAGCTCCAGCAAGGCTGTTTTGTTATTGTTTGTTTTGTTTAGTTTTGTTAATTTAAGAAAAAACTGCATTCCACTCAGAAATGTAAGGCTCCCAAAAATCTGTTTAGGATTCTATGGGGGGTTGTCCCAAGTGTGGTTGTTCCTGTGAAATTATTTGTACTTTTCAACTTTAAATCAATGGTGAGCATAACATGTTTAAATCCATTTCTCTTCTTTTGTGTAAGTGGACTGATCTTCATTGTGTAGCTGCATGGCCTCATGCAAGGAGCCCATTAGGGAAGACAGTTTGGGAAGAGAGAGGGGAGCTTTCAGCGGTAGTACAGGTGGTGATAAATTCTTCAGCTGGAACTCTAGCTGTAGGCAGTATTAAAAAGGCATCATTGGAGCTAAAAATCTTAAAAAATACATATTTAATAGATCAAGTTAATGTAAATTCTAGCAGGCTTTGAGAAGCATGAGAATTAGAAGGGAAATCTCAGAAGAAATGTGGAGACTAGAGAAAAAGTTAGAAGGGATAGAAAACATGAAAAAAAATCAACAGTGTGTTAAATTGGGAGAAGGATGTCAATTTTATCAGGATAATTGTGGGTTATCTCTTTGGAGTGGAAGAAGAAAAATAAACCAGTCTTGATTTTATTCTCAGTTAAGTCTTCTCAGTATTCAGCTGGGTCCCCAAATGGAGTCAGCATTACCAGAATCCACAGCTACTTCTTTTGACATTTTGCAAAAAGTAAATAAATAAATTATAAGTATGACAAGTAAAATGAATAGTTCCAGCTGTGACACACCAGCAGCATTTCCAGATTTTGTACTGCATTAAGGATTTATTTTCACTTTGTTGCCTAGCAGAGAATTAATTGAAAGGTCCATCTAGGCTTCCTATGTTTCCTCGGAACAAAGTCAAACACAGAATCTCCAAAACTCAGTGCCAATTTATAAAAGAAGAAAAACATTAAGTGGAAAGGTGGTCAGCTCGTCAACTCGGGAAATACGTGTCTCTGGGGATCGATGTCACCCACGCCAGATAATGCATCAGTGAAACTAATGGTTATAAGAACATGTGAATAGGAGACTGCCAGTTGATTCATGGGATTCATTCATTTGGCAAATATTTACTGAGCTCCTACTACAAGCTACCTACTCTTCCATACCCTGAGGATATAGAGAAAACAAGACAAAGGCTCCCCTTTCAATGAACTTAACAATCTTTCATTAGGAGTTCAAATACGAAAAAAAAAAAAAAACAGATAAAATTATTTCAGAAAGTGAATAGTACCGTGAAGGAAACAGAACAAGGTCATGGGATAAAGTGCCTCTCAGGGGTGGTGGTGGCTAACTTTAGATGAGGGCCAGAGGGGTCCTCTGGGAGGTGACATGAAATGAGCCAATCACAGAAAAATATTGGGAAAAAGTCTTCCTTACAAGAGGGGACAGCAAGTATGGAGGTTTCTGGTTGGGAAAGGAATTGCACAAAGAGCAGAAGGAGGCTCTGGGAGACTGTAGAGCAGAGAGTGAGGGGTCACATGGCATAAGGTGGAGCTGGAGAACTAGGCCAGGTCATCTAGGTCCACTGAAGGCCATGGCAGAAGTGAATAAATTCAAAGTATAGTGAGAATCCATCTGGGGGACCAAATTAATGACCTGTTGGATTGAAAGGGAATTATCATCTACTTTAGGGAAGGAGCTTAGGGTGGGAAGGTGTTTTTGTTTTTTTTCTTCTAACTTTCCTAGTAATAGCATAAGGCCCTAACTACATCGTGCTTAACTGTCTTGGAATTTTAGCTAATTTTTCTACTGAACAGAGCATTGCCACTCTTGTGAAATGCTATGCCAGATGCTGTGTATATATTATCTCATTTAAAATTCCCAAGAACCTCTTGAGAGAAGGCATTATCTACATTTTACAGAGGAGGAAACCGAGGCTTAAACTGAGTCTTCATAAACTTCCCCTCTAACTTGCTGTGGTGTTCCTGGCTACACGTTGCTACTTAAGACATGTTTGTGGGCCATCACCCAAGGACATGAAAGACCTTGAAAGACGGCCACCTCCTTTGGAGGTTTGTGGATCCCTGATCAGCCTTACAGCTGAGAACTCGAGGAGTTGGGATGACTGTGCACCATTTACCACGGGATAACATAGACCTTTAGACCATTGATTTCAGAACCAGAATACCAATCCCCACCATAAATTCTAAAATGGACTTGATATTTTTGACCTTGAAGATAAAGCATCCATAAGTTTGTTGTTATGTTTATCTGTTAGAAATGCATATAATGCTGACTTCCTCAACATCTCCTTGGGGTGTCCAAAAGATGAATAGGACTGTCTTAATCCCTATTCTTTTTCCTCAGGGAGTCTGAAATGTTCATTGAGATCAGGAGTACAATAGGTGCTATAAGATCCTTTTTAAAAAGCAAATGCCACCTAAATACTGTATGTATCAAGAGACATATAGATATATACACATGTAGACATATGACATATATATAGAGATACATATACTTTAACATATATGATTATATATGTATGGTATATATGATTTAATCAGCAAGTATATAATATATATATGATTTAACCATCAAGTATTCTTCCTTCTGCTTCCTCTCAAATGTAATGTGCTTTTTTAACCAAGTCAAGTAGGAAGGAAGAAATAAAAGCTAGCAAGACACCTCCCTCCTTCCTCTCCGCTCCCCCCTCCCCCAGGCTTAGGAGTGCTGCCCTTTGGGTTTATGCCTCCAGCTCTCATCATGCAGAGTGCGGGGGAATGGAGAGGCGGGGGTGGAGGCCGCATCCTCCAGAATGTCACTGTTCGCTGGCAGAGCCCTGGGTCAGCTTCCTCCTGGAGGCACAGATGGCCAGGACAGGCGCGCCAAGCCTCTTCCTGTCACTCCCGCTGTCCCCTGCAGGTTCAGCCTGGTTGTAAAAGCCACGCTCTTTGGTGCCCAACGCCCAGGAGGCCCGGAGCCTTCACCCACCCGGGGCAGTGCCTCTGAGGCCAGTCAGGGGCAGGCCAGCCACTGTCTTCCGCCAGCAGAAGCAGCCCACGCCCCTTCTGAAGTTCTTTGCCCAGGACAGCGGGCAAGGGCGCTAACCTCTGGGTCCAGAATTTCCAAGAGCGTCCTGTCCACTAGGGGGGTGGAAGCTACCTTCTCGGAGGGCCTCCAGCGACCAAGCCCTTCACCCTCCCGGATCCCTAGGCCACCTCTTCAGTTCACCGTAGGGAGCCAGGACGCCGGTTCCCGCCTTTCCCCCTCTGGGTGGGGTCCTGGGAGAGTGGCCGCGCAGTGCTGATCGTCAGGCCACGAGGAGCGTGCGGGGCTGCACCTCCGCGTGCAGCCGCTCCAGCTCTGCTGACTCAAGGGGTTTATTTTTATTTCTATCTGGGGCTACTTCAGCCTTAGCCACCGCCTGCAGTTTTCTTCCCGAATTGTAAAAGGTGCCTTAATCATCCGAATTTGGTTTAATACGCCTGGGAGAGGAGAAGGGAAAGGGTGATTAAAAAAAAAAAAAAAAAGGAGCAGCGTCCATCTGTCGGTCTGTCGGTCTCCCTTATCCGCGCGCGCACACACGCTCACTCTTCTGGGAGGAAGCGGAGCGCGGGGAGGGCGGCGGGGTGCGCTGGCGGCTCCAGCGGGTGTAGACCAAGGAGCGTGTAGTTGAATGGGGAGGGCCGGGATTCCGGGTCGCTCGGGCCCCTCCTCCCTCCCGAGCCAGCCAGTCCCTCGGCAGAGCGCTCGGGCTGCACTGATTTGCTCTCGGGAGTGCGCTATTTGCATATGACTTGCCCATTTGTGAATTTGGCTCCCCAACTCCTCGCTTCACTTCACCTGTGCCTCCCAGTTCCGCGCACTTTGCAGGCGCCCGCCCGCCTCCCGGCCACCTCTGCCGCCTGCCGGGCACCTCCTCCTGCGTTCTCCGTGCTCGCCCACCCACCTCTCTCCGCCCAGGGCCACGTTGGTTTGGGTGGCTGCTCCGCGCTGGCTTCCCCCTCCTTGCCTCTTTCCCTCCGGTTCTTCTTGTTCTCTTCCTCCGGCTGCTGCTGCTTCTCCTGCCACTGCTTTTCATCCAGTTGGGAAACCCAGGACGCAGGCGGTTGCTCCGTGGCGCTCTTCCAGAACGCGCAGGGTTAACAGCCTCCGCGCCCTTCCTCCGAGACTTCGGGAACACGCGAAAAACTCTCCCACCTGCACCCCCCTTTTGCCTGGCAGTTCTGCATTGCATCGCATGGAAGTGGAAAAAGAAAAAAAAATGTTCAAACTGCCTGGATGTTGGGATAAACTAACCTGAACCTTCTTGGGTCTTTTGCTGCCTCCCTTTCTTCCTTCGTTTCCACCTTTCCTCTGTGTGGCTTCCTGGAGTGTGCAGTTGAGTCGCCTGGAGATCTGGAGGAAGCCGCGCCGGGCCTCCCCTGACATGTGTGGCATTCCGGGGCTCCCTAGGAGGGTTGCTATACCTGGGTGGACTTTGGCTTTCTAAATTTCAGCCCTGGGAAAGAGGAGCTTTTGCCTTCTTTTTTTTTTTTTTTAGTAGTTTTTTTTTTTTTTTTTTTTCCCCCTTAACTGATTCATCATCTGTCTTGAAAGCGCTTATTCCCTCCCTCTTTCCAAAATACGGGCAAGTATTCCTGCTGCTATGATGGGCCCCTGGGCATCATGAACTTCATTATTCCTCACTGGCTGGAATTCAAACTGCCCATCTGTAGTGGTCCAGTGCGTTGACCATGCACCTGAGAATCCACGCGAGACGCAGCCCTCCTCGCCGGCCGGCCTGGACGCTTGGAATCTGGTCCCTCTTCTGGGGATGTATCGTCAGCTCTGTGTGGAGTTCCTCTAATGTAGCTTCTTCCTCCTCCTCCTCCTCTTCCTCGCCGGGGTCTCACTCTCAGCACGAGCACCATTTCCATGGCAGCAAGCATCACTCAGTGCCTATTTCTATCTATCGCTCCCCTGTTTCCCTTCGAGGAGGGCACGGTGGGTCTCTCTGCTCTTTATCCTTTTAATGGGGCATAGCGATTCCTTAACCCACTCGCCTTTCAGGTAATGTCAAGGGTGGAAGATAATAAAAATTTGAATTTAAAATGATAAAAAGCATTGCATGTGCATGAGAGAAGAAAATGTTCAATTTCCCTTTAAAGGCTAGTGTTTTCTGCCCCAGCCCCCCCCTCCCCCATTTCTCTAATGGATTCTCCTCTCCTTAGCGTTCTTATTCATAGCTTTGCAAACACCACATTTTCCCCTTTGGAACCTTCTACCTCCTTTCATCCCCCTTTCCCGTGATGGCAAGCAACTCATCAAATAAGTCCCAGGTTTTGCACTTTGAGAATATCCATTCACCTTGCTTTCACCCTTCTTTTCTCTGATTTTGTGCTGGAGCTAGTCATGGTGAAGTAGACAGCAGGGATCCTTAGGTCTTCAGCCTGAAGTTGATGGAACTGCTGTAAAGTGGCCTGTGTGGTAAAGGTCAGGGAGGAGAGTAGCTGAGTGTAAGAAGGCAGAAAATGTAATTAATAACAAGTAGCCATTATTGTTCATTTGGGCAGCTTTATGTTTGTCCACATGTCTGATGGAAAGAGCAGCACATCTAATATTGCTAACTACTGGATAGGAAGTGATAAAAGAGGTAAGACAAAGTCCACTTATAATTTACCCAAGTGTAAATCATAGTAACTTTGATGCCACCATTTATACAAATGTTATTTCAATTAAAGACAGCACTGGTGGGCTTGTTCACACAGTACAGGTATGAGATGTTTTGCTCCGAACAGCCCTCCTCTCCTAAGCTATTGAAGGAAGAGATCTGTGGCTCTTGAAAATATATTCAGCTCCAAGCAGGCAGCCTCTGAAAGGGCAATGTCTGCCACCAAGGTGGGAGCTTGCTGTAGTAAACTGTTCTAAAGAAGGGATCTTCAATATTTGTTTACTATGCACTCTACTCCAGTGGTGAGGAGAGTAGGAATCACAGAGCCCAGCAGCAGGAGCAGCCCTCCAGGGAGCTGCACGAATGAAGCACACTAGAGGTCCCCTGCCCTAGCTTGTATTTTGAAGACCTACAGCACGCAGACCCCATTCGGAATGTCAGTTCTTCCCACTGCCTCCTAGCCGTAGGCTTCTCCTCTGTACTGTCTATAGTGTTAAGTGGAAGCACATTGAGAAAATGCCAGCACGTACTCTGGTTCTTTCTGGCTCTCTCTTTAAATTTTATTTGATGGAGTTGTCAAGCAGCTCAGAGCTTGTAAGGTTGGTAGAGAGGGGTGGTAGGAAGGAGTGAATGCTTGATTCTGATCTGGTTGCTGTTTTCTCTGTGACTCCTGCTAGGTCTGGTGTAGGTTTTCTTAAAAAAAAAAAAAAAAAGCAGTGGGGGTGGGGGAAGAGGGAAGAACTACAACCACCCAAAAAGCAAAAGCAATTTCATTGAAATGGAAACTGTTAGCTCCTAAGGGGGAAAAGGACCCTGAGTGGGGGTGGGATTATAAAGAGTAGGAAAGAAAAACAGGGGAGTGGGAGATGGAGGAAGCCAGACAGATGATTACTAATAGCCATAATTAAACATGGAAAGGCTCAGCGATAATTAGCTAAATTTTGCTAATTAGTGTAAATGATCAGCAGGGAGATGGATATTTTGCATTAGTTAGAGGTTATAGGCTGGCAGAGTCTTGAGGTTTTCTGTTCAGGATGTAAACAGTTAAAAGCAGCTTCTAGTTAAGTGATGGTACTTGCAGAGACATACTTCCCAGGGGTTTCTAAGTCTGTCAGTCTCTCTCTCTCTCCTTCAGCAAAAAGGGCTAAAGGAGTTGAGCCTGTCACAGATTAAACACAGCTCTTTTCTATTTACTTCATTTCTTCAAGGATCAGTTGCTCAGTAACTTCTGAATCTTTTTGACTCATTCCCACTCTGGTTTCTCGTTAACCTGCATCTGATAAGATTCAGTGTGATGGAAAAGGAGAACTAAGTAGGTAAATGACTAGAGACCCCAGAAAAGGCCCTCGCCCACCAGAACTGTAGACTGCAGTGAACCCCAAGGTCTGGCATGGCTAAGATAAGAAAGCTCATGAATTCAACTCTTGAGTATCCTCTTTCAGTCCTGAAGTCCCATCCCATTGATTTGGGGCTTGGACAGTGAATGCATCTATATTAAGTAGACTCCTTGCATATTTAATTAATGTTTTTGAGCTTGAAAACAAGAGAAGCAGCAGTCAACAAGATACCCCAACTTCTGACTCCAATCCCACATCCAAGCTGCCACCTTTTGTGTCCTGAAAAGACCAGGAGACCCCTCAGCGCTTTGCTACTTGCTTTCTCCTAGTCCAAAACAAAGGCTTCACCAACAGCAATTGTTTTAAAAAAATCTTTTGGACGGAGATGGTAGGAGGCATAGCACCATGGGACTAATGTTGTTACTAATAGTTTTCTGCCAACCTTATTCTAGAGTTAAAAGTAGCAGTCTCTATTGTCTGTGAAGGAGTGAATGCCCTTCATTCTGGTATAAAATGAAAACTAGAGCCTTGAGTCCAAGAACTTTCTTGGAACTTGGAGATTTTTGTTTGGTTTACTTTTTTTCCTCCTTGCCCATTTCCTGAGAAACCAGAAGCCCTCAAAGTTGTCCTGTTAAGCAGTTATGGTCACCATTCTGTCCAAACCACCCTGCCCTGTAGTGATGTTTACACTAAGACAAATGGAAGAAACAAATCCTCCAAACAGCTGGCCTTTTGTCCATAGTTTGTTCCTATCTTTAGAGAATCGATTATGTATAGATTTGCCTGAAGTCTTTATCCCAAGGAACCCTACAGAAGCCTGAGCTCCTTTATCAGTTCAAGAGACTAAGACCATACCTGCCTTAGGCACCCAGAATACTCTCAGGTTAGGATTGTGTCTCAGGAGAAAATTAACTCTCTATTAAGTGGCATCTAGTACATTTTTCCCCCATTGGTTGGTCCCTTCTCTCGCTCAGGCTTCCCATTTTCTTTCATGCTCTTACCTACTCAGTAGTCATTCAGTTAACATTTATTGAGCATTTATTGTGCGTCAGGTTGTGTATGCCTTACTAAGGATGAAAATCTAAATTAAATGTTGTGATGTTCAGCTAGGGATAATTTTAGAAGTGTTTTGATCATCTGTGAGAGATAAGTGCTTCTATAATGTAAAAAAATATGAGGGTTGGGGTGAGGATCCACGTACCAAACCAAATTAATTAATATGAAATTTAAATATTCTTTATAAAATGTAGATGTACATTCCTCTGTCATTCAGAATATCCCTACAAGTGTTTTTCATCCTCAGCTTTATTTCCATACTTAAGTATCATGCTTATCAAAGCTCCTGGATAGTTTAGTGGTATGGAAATATAAATACTAAAATATATTTGTTACCAGCCTTCAGTTTCATAAAGGAGGTTTGTATATTTTTCCCCTCTTCCACCTTTAAGAATTCCAATGAGCATCTGCCTAAAAAATGCTTTAACACTTAATAGTTTAGAAAACTACTTCTGGGGTGTCTGGGTGGTTCAGTCAGTTAGGCGCCTGGCTCTTTCTTTCAGCTCAGGTCGCGATCTCATGGTTCGTGAGTTCAAGCCCTGCTTTGGGCTCCATGGATTCTCTCTCTCTCCCTTTCTCTCTACCCCTGCCCCACTCGTACTTTCTCCCTCTCCCTCTCTCTCAAAATAAATAAATAACCCTTTAAACAAAGAAAAGAAAACCGACTTCTCTGTGAATCTAGCTTTAGTATGTGCCTGACATTTTATCCTCTGTAAAATAGCAGGTCTTCCTGACTCTTCAGGCATTTGGAGGACTAGTTGAAGACATAGAACTCAATTTTAAAAGGGAACACACCGCAGTACATTTGGAGGCAAGTCTCTTGTTCAGAAATCAGAGTGTATATGTGTGTGTGTGTGTGTGTGTGTGTGTGTGTGTGTGTAGGGGAGGCAATAGAAATCCTATTTGAATCATCTTGGCAGAAGTGGTGGTGGTCTCACTAGTGGCACATGCACCTGGAGTCCTTCTTGTAAGAAATTGTGTTCCTCACTCATTGTCACAAAGACCTATCTCTTAAGTTTTAACAGCATGAGGCTTGTATTACTCTGATCTGATGAGCACTTTCTTCTCAGCCAGCTGCTTCCTAACCACATTCTCTCTCCCTTCCTTCTTGGGATTCGGTTTGCTGAATAATTCATAGTGTTGGTTGACAGATAAAATTATAAGATTTATATGTCTTTGGCCTTGGTGATGAATTAATTAAATTGGCTTCTTTCTCTCCTCTAAATGCATTTTCTTTCTTCTCTAAAATTTGCTCCCAAGTGGTAGGTAGGTCTGGAGATTCACTTGTTCTTGAAAGATCACCAAAGGAAGATTATAATACCCTACTGTAAATTTCTTCAGGACTTTCACTGCAGATCATTGAGTGGGGTGGAGATGAGGGCTGCCATCTCAAAGGGAGAGGAGCTGAGATAATTGGAGCAATTGCTTTCAGGAAACAAAGAAAGAAAGAAACAAAAACCTTCACCAGACTGGGTGATGGCTGGAATTCCATAGTAAGAACTTTATTGTTTTATTATCTGATTTTGAATCTAGAAGAAGTAACATACTCCATTTTACATTTCAGTGAATAAATTTTGCAGATCTCAGAAGGCTTGCTTTGCTAGGACCCTGAGTGATCTGAGAGGGAGGCAAATCTCTGAAGATAAACCTTGAACTTATCCATACTTCCCTCCCTGTGTTAGTTTGATAGGGCTGCCATTAAAGAGGAAATCACAGACTAGGTAGCTTAAACAACAGAAATTTAATTTCACATATCTCTGGAGGCTAGAAGTCCAAGATCATGGTGTTGGCAGATGTGGTTTTCTTCTGAGGCCTCTCTTCTTAGCTAGCTAGCCTTAGCTAGGCTACCTTCTAATTGTGTCATCACATAGTCTTTCCTTCCTCTGTGTTCATGTGTCCCTGGTGTTTCCTTGTGTGTCCAATATCCTCTTCTTGTAAGGACATTGGCCAGACTGGATTAAGTCTCCCCCGAATGTCTCATTTTAACATAATTAACTTTTCAAAGGTGCTATCTCTAAATGCAGTCACGTTCTAAAGTACTAGGTATAGGGCTTCAACTATGAATTTGGGGAGGACACAATTCATCCCATAACACTCCTCCTCCTTTGGGACCCAGTCATTGGGAAAGAAGTAAAAATGTACCATTCAGTGAATCTCTGCTGAACTCAAACTTTGACAGTGGAAAAATAAAACCTTCAGTGACATTGGTAACAATTTACAAAACCAATAAGTTGGTGCCTCAAGAGGAAAAATTCTGTTTATTTGGAGAAAGCAATACCAGTAGGTTTGGTTAAAACTTATGTTTACTTTCCTGTCAGTTTATTTCATGTGACCCAGTCTATGCCTGGATGTGCAGGTAGACTAGTTTTGTTTGACTACAGCCATGTGCTCTGCAGACAGACTCGAGTGCCCTCACTCCAGGGCTCTCTCTACTTAGCCCTGCTGCCATTCCAGGCCAGACCTTCCTGCCCGCCCAGTGACTTCCTTTATGAACTGCCGTTGCTCACTCTTTTCCTTTCCCGAGATACACACCACCAACTCCTTTCACATCTCATCCTTCATTGAAAAAAAATAGGTGAAATCAGTATAAATTATATGCCCACTTTTTTTTTTGCTGCTGAAAAATATGTACTTTTTTAAAAAGTATCAATTTCATTATTCTGCTGTTGGATTTTTATTTTGTCAAAGTCTTATAAACATGGGAGCACCTGGGTGGCTCAGTTTTATTTTGTCAAAGTTCATCTTAAAATACAAATATGGGAGCACCTGGGTGGCTCAGTTGGTTGAGAGTCCTACTCTTGGTTTCGACTCAGATCATGATCTCTTGGTTCGTGAATTCCAGCCCTGCCTTGGGGTCTGTGCTGACAGTGCAGAGCCTGCTTGGGATTCTCTCTCTCCCTTTCACTCTGTCCCTTCCCTCCTGCTTGTACTCTCACTCTCTCTCAAAAAAATATAATTATATATCTCCACATCATGACATGTCATGAGGCTTGGGTGAGAGAATGTATTATAATTATAAAGCAACTTGCTGCTATAAATCCCAAGTAGGATATTCAACTCTCTGGGGGAAATGAAAGGAGTTTATTGAGTGTTTTGGGTTTTTTTTTGTTATTTGTTTTTGGTTTTGTTTTCTGTATTCAGATACTTTTGAAAAATAACTTTGAGAATATATGCTCATGTGGAGGACAGGCAAATGATAATGGAGTTCTGGTAGGCAATGTGGTGGTAAGTGGGCTTGGAAACCATCAAGCACAAGATTGAGGATTGGAAGAACTGATTCTTCGTCTTTTTTCTGTCACTTAGGAACTTTTTGATCTTGGGTACGTCACAAGACTTGACTCTGACTCAATTTCTTCATCTCTAAACTGAGAATAGCATTAAGAATACTTAAGACACAGATGCCACAAAATTGTGTGGGACATTAAATAACTTGTACCTTACAACTACTGTATATGGGTTAAATAGTCCGTGAGAAATATTTTAGTGTTAATGCTCTTTCAATTCCTGGTACAAAATGAAGCTTCAATGTTGAATGTCTACTGGTTGGTAGTTTGAGGTTAAAAAACATGCATCTCCTGGTTCCCCTTGTTTTATTATCTTCAGCAACACTTTCTGCCTCGAAGGGAAGAAAACCTTAATATGTATTTCCTTGTTTATGGCACTGAAAGAAAATAGCATGTGTGGTTAGCTTGTGCTTTTTTGATAACATGTAAAAAACTATGCCAGGCAAAATTTAGCCTAAAATAACAAACAGCCAACTGTTTAGAAGCTAAGAGATCTGGTGAAATAAAAGGGAAGAGGCTCCTAAAAAATATTCTGGGATCATTTTGGAAATACAGAATTGGATCTTGTTTCTAGAAAACTGCTGAATTTAAACATTCCTATATGATGCTCAGCGTCCATTGAAACCTTGAATTTTTAATCTATTTTCTACTAGGAAACAGATAGGTCTTCTTAGGACTACTATATTCAGATCTGGAAATGGAGAATTTCTTTTAATGTCATTTTTTGTGCTTCTACCCACCAGGACTCAAAGGTATAGAGGAAGTGGGAGCATAGGAGGTGCTGGAGCACTTAGAGTTGACTTTGTGGAGCCCAAATTTAAACCAGAATTCTTAATGGAGAGAGCCTTGTGGCAGGCCATAGACGTCAGTCCTTGTTTACTCCCTGACAAACTCTGTGACATTGGATATGACATTATGTTTTTTAGTTGTATTATTCTTTCAACATTTAGGTACTCTACAGAATATCTTGATCTTCTAAGCTATCCTGTTTCTTTTACCTGTAGTTTTCTATGTGCCATGTAGTGTGTATATGCCTTGACACTGCTATTGAGGAAAATTGGCTTTTTCATTTCTTCTCATTTGTACAATGAGGGGGTTGAGTAGGGTAATATCTCCTAATAGTTCTCGACACAGGGACTGTGTGCTTCTTTGATTTGTATATCTTTAAACATACCACTATATATCCTATACTGTTCTGGGTTACACAGGTCCGCTGGTATTTTATAGGTCTGCTCTCTGGACTAATAACACATGCCAAAGTTACAAGCAGTTTTTCTCTTTTCCCCTCTGAAAGAAGCAGCATCACATAAGAAGAGTGGCACACCATGATGCTATAAAGCCCACTGTCCAACTTCACCACAGAGTCACGGCGAGGCAGGAAGAACACAGCTTTCGTTTAAACACATTTAATCAATAGTAGAAAGTAGTTCTGTGTTGTGTTTAAGATGCTCTGCTCTGGGGCACCTGGGTGGCTCAGTTGGTTGAGCGTCCAGCTTCAGCTCAGGTCATGATCTCATGGTTAGTGGGTTCGAGCCCCACTCAAGTTCTGTGCTGACAGCTAGCTCAGAGCTTGGAGCCTATCTTCAGATTCTATGTCTCCCTTTCTCTCTGACCCTCCCTGCTCATGCTGTCCCTCTCTCTCTCTCTCTCTCTCTCAAAAATAAAACATTAAAAAATTAAAAAAAAACGTTTAAAAAATGATAAAAATTAAAAAAAGATGCTCTGCTGTATCTCATCATATCAGAGCAGAGGGAAGAATAGGAACTGAGTTCATAAAGAGCAAGTGGTTTATTTCTACTTCTATTAGAGTTTTGAGACACTTGCTTGGATCATGTACCTTCACATTACATACACCTACTGCGTGTCAGGTGCTCTTCCAGGGCTTTGTGGATGTGATTCCATTTAATCTCCACAATCCTTTGATATTAATGAGGTTACCACCATTTCATGCATAGAAACAACACTCAGCTGACATACCTCAACCAAAGTAACATGGTGGTAGAGCCAGAATTCAAACTCCATTCTGTGCACAAAGCCTTTGGTCTTTTTGCTCTATTATCTCAAGAAACAGGAAACAAACACAGCAGCCTCTTTGTCAGGAATAGGTTGCACAGATTAATAAGGCATTCTGATTAATGTGGTCGTAACACTTTTCCAAAGCATCTATAAGAGTGCCCAGTTCCTAATAAGTATTTGAATGTTTATCAGTCTACCTGAACCCATTAGTGACCCAAGGAGATACTAATTAGAAGGAGAAGATGGATGAAACATTCCCACTGATACATGCTTTTTGAGTGAATGAGTAAATGAATGAGTGAGATGCTACATGATTGGTTCTTGTTAAGGTAGTAGGGATAGCTGTTTATAGAAGAGGCAAAGGGCAGGGAAAGTCATATATTTCTCAAAAGCACACCAACAGGTTTAGAGAGTCTCAGGGCTACAAGAGAACTTAAGGATTATCTGACCCTTTTATATTCTAGATGGGCAAAGTGAGGATTTGGCCAAAGACATCCAGTCAGTGTCAGAGTCTGTTGGGATTGGGCAGTATGACTCCCAAGTCCTCCATCTTTCTTTCACTCTTCTGCCGAAGGTCCAACTTCCCACTGCTTCAAGACGCTTTCTCAGATTGCAACATTGTGGGCCATCTCTTTCTTCAGACTGATCTCTCTATAACCAGATTAAGCCCTGCAAGAATACATTCTGTCAGCATAGGACTTTTGGGGGCATCTGTAAAAATTAATGTTTCATGTGCATTTTTCTAATAGGTGTCAGCTTTGTGCTAAGAGGCGGGCTTTCTTGGAGTGTTCGGAAGACTCCCTCTGTATATGAGACTGCAATGTGGGAAAGTACTCAGATTCAGGTCCCTGTGCGGGGAGACATTGCCTGTCCCCGTAGGGTCTCACTCACCAGAAAGCAGGGGGTGATGGCCTGTGTACTCACCTGTCTGTTTTCCATCTGGAAGCCACAACTGAGTTATTGTTCAAAGACCTGTCCCCCAACACAGTCCCCACCTCTTGCTTACTAGTTATCAAGTGGCTATATGAACATAAAACTCCTAGAAACCAACAAACCACATTTTCTGAGCTACTGTTCTCATCCTCCCTTTTTTTTTCAACTTTCTTTGAAATATTCCTGTTACCCCCCCCATATTAAAATATAACTGTGTATACTCCTGAATGACTTTCCCCCAAACTATGAATTTCAACTCTTTCTGAGACAGTCTTTCAGCATTTGAATATAATTACATGCTTTGGGTGCAAATTGTGGTTTTTGCTACCCAAGAAACTAATGGAAATGATCTGCCTGTTCCTGTAGTTTACAGATTATATGCTTCAGAACTGGAGTATATATTTAGGCTTCTTTTCTGTGTGGCACATTAAAATGAAAATGAACTTGGGGTGAGCCACCTCAGTTGCTAGGCGGTAGAGCAGGTTGATAGAACACAGCATTCATGTGAACCAGTGTTGGGTGTTTCACTTCACATTTGTGGTGCACCTTTGTCACCTCATGCTGTCATGGAAGGGGAAGGGGAGGACATAGGCAGGGCCAGGCTGTCTGCAGAGACTCAAACAAGGAAGAAGAAATAATTACCTCACACACCCAAGTGGAATGAGTCCTTTTTAGAATTTTAAATTGACACACAGAGATATCTTTATGAAAGCAGGCAAGACTTACAAAAGTGCACAGTGTGGCTGACAGCTTCAGGGACATGGATTTAGGCAGACACTTATCTTTAGATTAGGGCCAATGAGTAGCAGAGAAGAGCTAGTTTCCCCCAGGTTTGGCTTTGCTTCAGTGGCTGTAGACAAAAGGCCATCACTCTGGTTAAAACTTTTTAATTTTTTTAATGTTTCATTTGTTTGTTTGTTTGTTTATTTGTTTGGAGAGAGAGAACGGGAAAGAGGCAGAGAGAGAGGGAGAAAGAGAAAGAATCCCAGGCAGGTGCTGAGTTGTCAGCACAGAGCCTGACACAGGGCTTGAACTCATGAAACCATGAGATCATGACCTGAGCCAGAATCAAGAGTCAGACACGTAACCGACTGAGCCACCCGGCACCCCTGTGCTACCACAGTCTATTTAATTCCTTGTGTCAAATCCCAGACATATCATGAGCAAGTAGTAATGGGCAAGAAAGGCTTTGGGGTTTCTTTATAAGTGACAACTAACAGAGTAACTCCAATTTATTTGAACCCTCAGTTTTAATGAAAGCTTAAAGGCTGTTGTAAAAAACTAGATCACAGATAAAACAGAGCAAGACCCACTTGGATTCCTTGGGTCAATGTTAGCAGCATTCTGATTATTTAAAAGTTTAAAAGGATGGTTAAAGCCTTAAATCTCAGCTAAAAATTTGGCCTCCAGAATAATTTGGGTGAAGGGAGGGTCCTGTGGTTTGGATAGTTAAAATTTTGTTGTATATTTTTTTTCCTTAAACCAATTATTGTCTATCTCTTTCCATGAGCCACTATCTCTGCATAATTGCGTGGGGAATTATGTATTCACTTATGTCAGTTCAATCTTCCTGATAAAATAAACCCACGGAGAGGACACATCTATGCTTTCAAAAGAATGATAATAATATCTATCTTACTCGTAATAATTATAGTAACAATATATCACTTTTGTGTGTGTTCTTTCAATGAGCCTGACACTATTCTAAAGCTCTTAGCTTATTTAGTTCTCCTTTGAGGTAGATATAGTTGTTTTCCTATTTTAAAGATGCAGACACTGAGGCTCAGAATGTTTGAGCCGTAAAGTCAAGTCATAAGGTAACATATGGCAGAGCCAGGTAGGATAGCTAAGCAGTCTGAGCCTAGACCTCTGTTCTTAATATTTAAATATTTATGCAGTATTACCTGAGATGGTGTAAAGAACAAATCTCAAAGTAGTGTTTTCAAATGCAGTATCTGTCTCTTTTTAAAAGGTCTTTTTATGTGCTGCCTAGAGCCAAGATTAATTATGAGGACTGTGAATATTTACTAACCTTAACAGGTAATAGTGTGCATTTACTTTGTGTCAGTCTTCTGATTCCTGTACCTAATTCCAGCGTGTGTATTTGTGCAGGGGGGTTCCCACACAGCACCAAGTAGTTCTCTCAAATACGAATCCAATTCCATTTGATGCCTGTCTACCTGGAGATAGCATCAGAATCCACAGGTTAAGGGTTCAGTCCTACAGGACCATCACCCCAACTCCCAGCGCCTGCTTCAGATGCCAGTCACCGGGCTAGCTTGTTACCTGTACTTCTGACCAACCAACTCTAAATCAGAGGTTCCCACAACCCTCTCTTTGCATTCAATTAATTTTCTAGCATGTCTCACAGACCTCAGGAAAGCCATTTACTTATTGGATTATCGATTCATCATAAAAGGATACAGGTCAGGAAAAGGCAGCTGAAAGAGATGTGAGACTAAGTTGTGTGGGAAGTGGTGGGCAGCTGCCATGCTCTTCCCAGGTGCGCAGTTCTCCCCAATCTCCATGTGTTCAACCAGGATACTCTCGGAACCCTTTCCTTTTTTTGAGTTTTTTTGTGGAGTTGTTTGGTCATCTGAATGACCTAATAAATATTTCTATAAGTCGTAATACCACAGTTAGGTATTAAACCAAATGCTTTATCTTACCTCTTTTAATCTTTACCAACCATCCTTCAACATAGGTGCTATGATTATTAGGAATTTAACAAAAAAGGAAATGGGGACTCAGAGTGAGGCAATTCATTTAAGTTCTTCCACCTACTAAGCAGTTAGTCCCTTGCATCTATTGAACATTCGGGACAGGTAATCTGTGCAAACCTAAACCTATTTCCTGGTATTGAGAGCAACTGATCAGAACGCTTCCCTATAGTCACGAATCCTGTTATATTATAGGAAATTATCTGTGCTTTCTGAAGCAGCCTTTGGAAACTCCCACAAGTTTCAGAGTCAGCTGGCAAAGAATGGTTACATATTCAGTGAAGAGTGAGGGGCCCCTGCATTGATAAGGGAGCCCATTGATGACTCATCCACCTCATTTTTGATTCACTGTAAGAAACTCATTTATCAGGAAATTTAGCCTCCTACAGTTACTGTGGGCTTTCTCCTCAAATTATAATTTTAGCCAAACCTCCAAAACTTCCTGGTTCTAGTTCTCTTACCTACAAAATCAGGGAATTACAGTTGATGATCTTGAAATGACCTTTGTCTTTGCAAGTTTGGTATTCATCTTTCAGTACTGACATGCAAAGCGCTAATGATTTCTAAAACACCTCTTTACTCTTATTAGGTCATCTTTGAATCTACTTTTACTTTTGGCCCTTTATACATATGGCAGAAGCCCATTAATTTAAAGGGTAAAACTAATGAAACAAATATCCCAAGAGTGGCATTGGTTTTCAGTTTGAGTATGTTTGTGTAAATGAATGTGTGAGCCAGAAAAAAAAATAATAATGTAGCATAAAAGTCTTGATAACAACCTAATTAGCTCCTGACCTGGAATGTAAAGTCAGACATGAGTTAAACCTGTACATTACAAATGTAAGGATGTTTCAGTACTTGCTTCTTACTGCTCTGATGTCATTTATCAGTGTGTTGTGTCATGGGTGTTCATGTTAATATGTCTCATTTAAGAGGGTAGCATATTTAATGTGAAATAAGAGTGGAAACCTGGAGCCCTGGCCATCCATGGCCAATCCCTCTCTTTCAGATGATTCATATTTTTAGGAATTGCCATGCCAGGGGGCTGTTTTGTAAGTATTCATTGCCATCCCCATCATCTGTCAGTTGCTAAGGACCTGTTAGACTAGCTATCATAAGAATATGCAGATGATGCTGAAATAGTGACTTTTTATTTTTCTGCACAAGGTAACTCAATAATAGTAATTTTGAAATAGACCTACCACCTGAACAGTAAATTTCTCAGGCCCTGGAGTGATGCCCCTAAAAGAATATTCTGGTATAAGACCCTTATTGAACTCAAAAGCTGCTTTGAATTTGTGGAATTTTCTTTGAATTTGTGGAATTTTCAGGTACTCAACTTGGAAGGCATCTGTAGAGAAATGTTTCACTCAAATTATTTTTCATATGAAGAGACAAACAGCCTAGGGGGTTGTGAATTGTTCTCAAATCATACTCTTCAAGGTAAGGGCAAGTTGGGACTAAAACACATGGTTTTAGATTCTACTTAGTCCTCTTTCTGCTTCACACAACATTAGTACTTAAGCTTTTCAGGCCACCTATTCTGCTGTGGACAAGGGGATTATGATCGTCTCTGACACAAGTGGAGTAATGAATCAGCATAGAGGTAGCAGAGACCATGATACCCAAGTTATTTCAAACCCTCACTCCATTTCCCTTAATTGCCATCACAGAGTGTGGTTCCCATTCCATCCCAGGCATGTCATGCCCTCCCAGGGTCCCACTTTCTCTCTGCCCCAGCAGCCTTGAAGGGAAATTCAGTGTGCTGCAGTTCAATCAAACCATTTCATGAGAGCTTTCGAGCCTAATTACATGGAAGGTTTCATCCAGTGAAAGGAAAGAGGAAAGAGAAAGAGAGAAATTAAATTGAAGTGTAAATCAGTCAAGGGCTTAGATCCCGCACTTTCTTTCTTTTTAATCAAGAGTAAAATGAGAGAAGAGTTTTAAGGATCATCACAAGACACCATTAACTACCCAAGGAGCTCTTGACTGAAGTTGGTTTGTCATGAAAAGAAAAGTGTACCGTCTGTCCATAAAAGGAAGTATCCAAAGGTTGTGCTTTGGTTTAGGAGAATGACGCTGAGGGGCAGGAAAATGTTTTTCTGTGATTGTTTTATCTTTAATTCCTCTAGATAGCTAGCACATTTTCTTGCCAATGATGTAAGAAATGTGTATTGTGTGACTGGGGTAATTATATATTGTGTAGGAAAAGAGTAAATGTTTTCAGTTCATTCCATATTAGACACTACACCTGAAATCAGTATTCCAAAATTTTGCCCATTTCTCCCGTGGTTGACATAGGTCTTGTATATCCCTCTAAAATTACTTGATATTTGTAGAATGCTTTAGTGTTGCAGAGAAAATTCATGATCCTTTTTTGAGCCTTGCCACAGCTCTCTGTGGCAGGATGACAAGCTATCTGGTTGTTCTCCATCCCATTTTTTAAAGCTGATGCAATCAAAACTAAAGGAGCAGAAATGATTTAACTAAAGTCATTCAAGTGTTAAATGACAGAGCAGAAACTGATACCAAGTTTCTGTCCACTACATTGCTTTGCATGACTTAGTATCTTGCGTAGAATTCCTGGGATTTCCAGTATGAGGAAGGGAGGAGAATAGCAGAGAAGACAGTGTTTATCAAAAAATGGTTAGGACAGAGAAGGTTATATACCTTAATTATTGAATACTTATGCTGAATAGTGCAAGGTCCTGGTTTATGTTCTCCAGTGAACAGTTGAAACATAGACCCTATATTCAGAGGTTTGCAGTATGGTTATAGATGTCTTAAACTGAAGTTTAGAAATATCATTTCCCTTCCCACATCATCCCCAACCATGTCACAAGGGCAGTTGCAACAACCTCAACAGACCTTCCTAAGCTTCCAGTTGCCCATCCTGTCCACCACTCACCACTGGAGCCATCCATCTGAAGTACCAGTTTGATCATGTCACTCTTTCAAAGGTTCCTTCTGGTCTATAGGACAAAGTCTTATCAGATCATGTACCTAGAATAAAAGCTAACCTCTTACCTTTATGATCTGGGCCATGCTTAACTCCAGCTTTAAGTCCTAACATGATCTTTGACCACCTTGGTTGCCTTCTTCTTGTTGTTCTTCTTCTTGAACATGCCAATTGTATTCTCACCATACAGTCTTCATATTATCAGTGCCTTTTCTCCGAAATGTTTTAATTTTCATCCAGATTGCCATATGGCCATTTCTTCTTATCATAACATCAGGCTTCAACTTCTGTGTTCATCTCCTCAAGAGCCCTTCCTTACTGACTCAGTCTAAAAAACATTCTTTCAAATCCCTATCTAGCATGACATCTTGTTTTCTTATAGCATAGATACCTCCACAAAAGTTCTTTTTGTGCACACTGCTTCCCTCAGCCTGCTAGAATGTAGGCTCTGAGAGCAGAGACCTTGTCTATTTGTTCATGGTTGTATATCCAGGCCCTACAACAGTGACTAGCAAGGAGCAAGTGACCATAAACATTTGCTGAATTAATGGATGGATGAATAATTGACATATATAACCCTTCAAATACAGCTACCATCCAGCCTTTAGCCATGGTTCTCATGAGAGTCTTAACAAAACTCCATGACTTTAGAATATATTGCTCCATTGATTGTGAATCTCCTACTCATTTTCACCTTACAGCTCACTCCATAGTGTCTTATCTTCAAAGATTTCCCTACCTCCTATTGACATAGTGAATTTCTCAGATTCCTATGTTGTTCTCCTTAGTGCTTTTTCATTGAATAATTAAAATTATTAAACACATACTAAGGTTCCTACTACATTCTAGGCACTGTCCTAGGTGCCCGATAGTTAAGGTGAGTACACTTTAGCCCTACAAAGCTCATGCTTTGGTAAAAGAGCTCACTCATTTTATTAAACATACAGAATTGAATTGCTGTTATTTGTTGATACTGATTCTTTTTCTCACTGATTTCTTATCTTTAAATACTGATTTCTTTAAGGATAATGAATGACTCCTTTTGCATGACCACCATCATTCTTGTTTTATAAAAGATGCCTGATTGTATTCATCAACAGAAGAATCTAGGGAGTAGGTTGAGAGACAGAAACATAAAGTATTTTAACACACAGAATCGTATGGCAAATATCATGAGATGGGTAGAAACCTCTGTGGGAATATAGAGGGGGAAACGTCATAACCCATTAAGCATTAAAAAGTGCTCTGTGGGAGAGGAAAACTTCCTATTGTGTTTTGAAAAATGATTTCTATCGGTATGCAGGAGAGAGGGTAGAGAGTATATTTTGGAAAAAGAAACAAATAAGAGTTATTCAGGTATCAGTGGCACACTTTGCTGAGTGATGGGCATGTAGAGGACCATTGAGAGAAGAGTTGGCAAAGGAGATTGTGGCTGTTTGATGGAGGATATTGAGAAATATTTATAATAACTATCAGTACCTTACTGTCGACACCCACTTAGACCTGAGGTTTCTGCTTTAGTATAACAACTCCTCTAGGAAGCCCTCCTCCACTTCTTCAGAAACTCAAATTCCCCCAGTAAGGTTCTCATAATCTCTGGGAACTCGCCCCTTTTTACACAGTTGCTATGTCACATTTAGTTGTGAGATTATTTGATTAATTAATATTTGTTTCCCTTAGTAGATTGTAAAGTTCCATTGGAGTCAGATAGAGTTGCAAGATTTAACAAGTAAAAATATAAGACACCCAAATTTGATATTCAGATAACCAATTTTTTTGTCTTTAAGTATAAATATGTCCCATGCAACATTTGAGGCATATTTGTACTAAGAAATGTGTTTTTTGTTGGTTGTTTTCTAAAATTAATATTTTACTGGGTATCATATATTTTATCTGCCAAACTTATAAACCACATCTGCTTTTGCTCCTAGTGCAGTCACTGGGGGGTGCAACAGACAGGTGCAACACACATCCAATGTTTGATGAATAAATGAAATTGGTTAAAAAATATTTTGGCAGGGCCATGTAGGATGAACTGACAGGAGACAGGAGACTGAGTTTGGAAGGACTAATTAGCAGATTGTCACAGTCATCAAAGGTAAAGGTAATAAGGGCTCAAATTGGATGGTGGCATTGAGGCCAGAGAGATGGAGATGTGTAGGAGGGCCATTTCCAAGTGGGGGTCAGAATTTGCACAAGTGTGACCATGTAGCAAACTAACACCTTAAAGAGTAAGGGAAAGGGCCATTTCAAATTACTGTGATCAGGGTCAAAACAGTGATAAAGATAGGAATAAATATAACCCCTCTCATTTATACAGTGCTTCACAACTTTCAAAATACTGTTCCATGCTCTGCCTTGCGCCCCTTTGTAGGAGAGTCTTGTTTCTGAAAAGATGGCCATTTAATTATCTCTTTCCCTTGCAAATTGAATTACATTTCCTAACCAATACAGTTTATTAGTTCAGAGATGTTTGTCTCCATTTCTGTGCATTTTGAATGAATTCCTTTTACTTAATCTCCATATTTCTCAGTGTTGAATTCTTTTTTTCTGAAGCACTGGGTAATTTTATATTATGCATAACAAACCTCAGATGCATTTATATTAGCAGGTGGATTTTTTATCCATCAGGTTTTCTAAAAATGGGCTATAACTGGCCTATAATGAGATGACCAGCTAGAGGCTAATTTCTGTGGTATTTCTTCGTGATGCCAGAACAGGTGGAGATTGACAAGTCACAAGCTCCCACTTCAGATAATAAAGATGTAATTCCAGTCATTCAAGTTTGTGTTGAAAGCAAATCTTTTCATTTCTTATTTTTCAATTAGTGCTGAGTGTAGCTCCATGGCCTCTAGCTACAGGAGGCCAGATGAGCCTGTGTTCTTAACTAGATGCATGCACAGAGACCACGGTTGACATTTCCTTAGCTGCTTTTGCAGAGGTCTTGAACATTTTTCCTCAGCACATCCTTGCCTTGGAGCTGCTATTTGAAAGATCAGGTATGATGAGAGAATGATTAAGTGGTGGAAACAATGGAAAGGCAGCATAGCTTAGTGGAAAGAACTCATGCATTCTAGCTCCACACACCTGAGTATGACTGGTCACTCTCTCAGCAGGTGACTCTAGACCAGGGGTCAGCAAACTCCCCTCTTAAGGGGCCAGATAGTAAACATGTTCAGCTTTGTGACCCATATATTCTTCATCTACCCATCATTACTCAAGTCTTCCATGTAGTATGAAAGCAGCCACAGACAATGTACATACAGATGAGTGTGGCTCTGTTGCAGTAAAACCTTATTCACAAAAACAGGCTGAATTCACTGACTCCTGCCCTAGAATTCAGTTTCCTGATCTGAAAATGGCAATAATAAAACCTGTATTACCAGACTATTATGATTATAAGTTTCTATATACACAAATAACCTAGCACAGAATCTGACACATAAGTAAGTTTTCAGTAAATGTTAACTACTGTTGTAATTATAATAAATGAATTTTAGGACTTGAAAAGGATCTTAGGGACCATAGGCATTTTTTTTCCTTTTAAGGGATGCCTTAAATGAAGGATCCAGGAAATATAGGGACTTAACCAAGGTTACTGCAGTCTGTTTCCCCACAATTCTGTTCACATCACCACTTTGAGAATTTCCAGTAATATGGCAGCATGAATCCAAACTGTATCTTAGGGGATATTTGAGCATTGATTCAACTGAATGCATTGAATATCAACCATGTATCAGATGCTGTGTTATATATTACAAGTGACTCAAAAATCAATGAAGTTCTTTCCCTTGAAGATCTAGCAGCTTTTCTTTACCCAAAGAGCTTCATTGAGGTGAGAAGTGACAAATAGTGTAAGTCTCTCCTGTGTCCCAAGCCCTATGTTTGGGTGCTTGTATATGTTATCTTATATGATTCCCTCTACAATTAAACTTACCATCTTTTATTCTTGCAGACACCAAGGCTCAAAAGTTAAGTAAACTGCTCAAAGTCAGTATTTTCAAGTATGGAAGCAAGGATTTGAACTTGTTTCTCTAACTGCACAATATGCTTTCTACCAGCCATTAGCGAAGACCTCCTTCATGAAGTATAGTTTAGTTAGCTATTGCTACGTAACAAACTACTCTTAAACGTTGTGTTTAAAACAACCACACTATTTGCTCAAGATTCTGCGGGTCAGCCACTTAGCCTGGATGCAGCTGCATAGTTTTGAAAGTGTCACATGGAGTCCCTCATGTGGTTGTACTCATCTGGCCGGTTGACTGGAGATGATGGTCTAATATTCTAGCTGTTGATTCTGGTCTTTAGTCTTAGGAGATCATAGGTGGTGCGGCTCTCTCTGTTCCATATTACCTCTTCCACTCATCTTGGCTAACTTGGGCTTCTTTACATGGTGGTCTAAGGACTGCATTCCAAGAGAGTGGTAACAAGGACAGCAAGAACATTCCAGAGCTTGGAAGTCACACAACAGCACTTTCATTGCAAGTCACACAACAGCACTTTCATTGCGTTCTCTTGGTTAAAGCCATTCTTAGGGCCAGGCCAGACTCAGTGTGTGGGGAAATTGATTGCACCTGCTAGTGGAAGGAATCTCAAAGTCATACTGCAAAAGGATGGGTTTTCAGGGATGGGAGGAAGTCTCACCATATTTGCAAACAATCTACCACCAAGTAATAATGGAGTTGGGAGTTGGCTCTTAACAGATATATAAAGATTTGGTAAATGCCAACTTTGCCAGAGCAGAGGTTATAAAGAACAACATTAGTTCATAGCTGAGAATGAGGGCCACACACTGGACTATTCTAGCTAGGAAATGTCCTCTTGCCTTTGCTCTAATAAAGGAATTACTATTATTATACATAGGGACATAATTACAAGGGTAGTTTCCATATATATGATTTTTCTAACTTTTCAGAGGATTTTAATTTCTATTTTATCGCATTAAATGTGCCATATAGTTTTGTTTCATTTTATTATTCAGAGAAAGAGGGCAGAGCTACTCCTTCCTTCCCTCTCTTCCATTTGATGTCACCTTTGCAGCAAAGCTCACTGAGATTCCCAGCTCACTTCCCCAAGACAATCATCTGGACCATCTGTGGTGATTGACTGTGGCTGAGTGTTTGCCCCAGCAGCTGTCCTGTTGTGAAGATGAAAGTTTGATGGACTGTAAGATGGAAAGGAAGGAAAAGGAGAAATTTGATTTCATCGGCAGCTGTCTTACCCATCTTCATTAAGCTGGGCTGTGGACACTGCAAGGCCATTCTGAACCAGTGGTCATAAAACTAATAGGCACCACTCAACCCAGGCAGCTCATATTGCCGCCTGAGATCTGTCATCTTGGTGGTTATTGCACAGGAGAAGGAATCTCCTGTAGGGAACACAACGGTCATTGTGTGACAGAAGTGAAACTGAAAGAAATAGATTTTTCTATTAGCTGCAAATCAAACCCTTACACATCATCACTTGAAGGTGACAGCACCTGATTCTCTAAGGCAGGGTTCAAGCAAATCTCCCAGGCTTCCAGAATACAATATGGAATTAATGTCCACATGCAAGCACATGCACAAGTGTGTGTGTCTGTGGTGTGTGTGTGTGTGTGTGTGTGTGTGTTCACATGTGTAGGTGTGATGAGAAACTGTGTGATTCCTCATTTGAAGTCTTGGACTTGGCGATGTGTTAAGGGATGAATTTGTGGCCTGGGGGTTGGAGCAGGGGAACTGAAATGTATTGTGAAGAGGAAAGTAGGAGAGAGTATCCATTCCTGATTCGGGGAATCTTGAAATGAGTGGGCTAATAATATTTGTTCCCCTAGATTCTGGCTCTGAGCTCTTTCCCTCCGGAAATGTTTGCTGAAGGGCGGCAAGAAAAATATTCTTTTCTTCTGACAATCAAGCATTTCAAATGGCAGCCTGCCATGAGTATTTCTCTCCATTCCTGAGGTTCCTTTGTATTTCAGTCCAACAGCTCACATCCTGTGGGTTGTAATAATAATGGTAGCAGTTACCATTTATTGAGCCCTTGTCATGTGCCACGTGCTCTGCATTATTATAGTGGCTGAGATCCATGAAAGAATTCTTTTAAGATAACAATTTCCCTAGGAAACTAAGGCACAGAGAGGTTAAGTTCCTTCCCCAGGAACACACAGCTTGGAAAGTAACAGTGTAAGGATCTGAGCCTCCCAAAGCCTCTACTCTTCCACTGTACTACCCTGCCTCTTTAAGGGGCTAGAGGGGATACCCTATTTGGGTGGTATTAAGATTTATAAGGTTTTTAAAAAATATTTATTTATTTTTGAGAGAGAGAAAGAGAGCATGACCAGGGAAGGGACAGAGAGAGATGGAGACACAGAATCCCAAGCAGGCTCCAGGCTCTGAGCCATCAGCACAGAGACTGACACAGGGCTTGAACTCACAAACTGAGAGATCATGACCTGAGCTGAAGTCACACACTTAACTGACTAAGCCACCCAGGTGCCCCATTCATAAGGGATTTTTAATTCAACTCTCGTATAGATCTTCGGAAAGTCTTCTCAGCTAGTGTCAGGTCAAAAACCCAGCTATCCGGGGGTGCCTGGGTGGCTCAGTCAGCTGAGCATCTGATTTCGCCTCAGATCATGATCTCACAGTTTGTGAGTTCAAGCCCCACATCCTGTCAGCACAGAGCCCACTTCGGATCCTCTGTACCCTTGTCTCGCTGCTCCTTTCCCACGTGAGCTCTGTCTCTCAAAAACAAATATATATTTTTTAAAAACCCAGCTATCTGTTCTAATAGTGTTATTGGAAAGAAAGTAAAGATCATGGGCGGTGAAGACTTTTGGAATCAGAAGGGACTTGCTAGGATGCCTAGTGATTCTAGTCTGATGGTTTCTCTGGCCACTGTTGCTCCATTGCACAGAAAATGAGGTCTGGATAGGTCAGCCATGGCATTGTAGTTAATAGCAGAACAGAAGGCCTTTTCTCTGCTCCTTGCCCTTTCTAGTCTGAAGCATTATACATCTCTTGTGGGATTTACTTTTTCAGGTGTCATATCAAGAAATAAGATAAAAGCCACTCACTTGTGATCAACTTACACTAGAGGTTGGCAAATCTTTTCTGTAAAAGGTCCGTTAGAAAATAGTTTTTTGGCTTTTCTGTTACAGCTACTCAATTTTATCTAATTATAACTGGAAAACAACCACAGACAATATGGAAATGCATGGGCATGACTGCATTCAATACAACTTTATTTACAAAAGCACAAGGAGGACTGGGTTTGCCAGCCCCTGGCTTAAGCCATTAAAGGTGTGGCTGACCTGGGGTAATGTCAGTCTCTATACTTTGGGATTTATGCTCCAGTAGTAAAAAGATGGCAATAATAATAGAGGTGGTGGTGGTACTAAAACAGCAGTAGAAGCATCAGCAGCAACAGTACTACCTCTCTACTTCTGCTTCATGCTTTAGGACATACAAAGTCCTTTCACTATTGTCATGTCAAGTAACCCTTGTTAACCCCTGCTCAAGAACTACATAAGCAAAAGGGAGACTCAGCAGATGAGGAGTGTGGGACAATGAGCAGAGAATGAGATAGACTGCATTTGGTGATAGAAATTGGGGATGTGGGGCCTCTGTTGGCTCCGTTGATTAAGTGTCCAACTTCAAGTCATGATCTTGCATCCCTGAGTTCGAGCCCCGCATTGGGCTCTGTGCTGACAGCTCAGAGCCTGGAGCCTGCTTCGGATTCTGTGTCTCCCTCTCTCTCTGCCCCTCCCCTGCTCATGCTCTGTCTCTCAAAAATGAATAAGCATTATGTTTTTTCATAAAAAAGAAATTGGGGATGTAGGATGCAAATGCCCAAAGAAAAGAGGTGTGTGCTTCCTGGCCCCATTAGGTGTCAGTTCATTCAGCAGCGTGATGGATGTCAGAGTTCCCCAAACACATGTTTGCCAGTCAGTCCCATGACTCATAGGAGCTTTGCATTTAAACCTGTCTGGAAAAGAGAGATTTGATATAGGACGTTGTGGTCTGAGGGGAGCTCTTCATCTCTGTGCATCACGTTTTTGGATCTCAGTATGTTAGTGAGTAGCTATGAAAACTGACCTGTTGACACCATTCATTCAACAAACATTTATTTAACACTTGGAGGCCTTTGCTTGGTGCTAAAGGCACCAAGGTGCTTGAGCTAAACGTGCATGAGCCCCCTGCCCTAAAGCATCCTCAGTACCACAGACAAAGGCCCCTAGGAATACATTGCAGACCCTGCTCACCTCTTCTGCATCCTGCCAGGGGCACAGCAGTGCTTGCTGGGCTCCGGAGGCAGACCTCTGTCTCTGCCTCTTGTTAGCTGTGTAACCTTGGGCAAGTTCCTTATTCCAGTCCCTTTCTCACCTGTAAAATGGGGATAATTTTCTTTTTAACTGTGTATGGTGAGTATCTAAAAGCTAAGGCATACCCATGCAAACCTGACTTTTTCACTATGGACTTCACACATTTTCAGAATCCTAGCTACATGCTTATTAGGTGTTTTTTTCCAGCACCTAGGGGTTCCATAGCCAGTTTGTCTTTTAAAACTCGTTGACAAACACGGAGTTAAATTAGGTAAGCAGCATTTGTCTCCTGACATTTTACAGATGGAAGGAATCTTAGAGGTTATCTAGGCCAGAGACACATTTTGGAGATAAGGAACTGAGGCTCATAGAAAGTAAATGACTTTGTCAAAGCAGACACTTAGGGACAGAAGGAGCACTAGGACTCCGGTGATTAGATTTTTCTCTGGACTTAAAAATCCTCCCACAGTCATTTCTAAGTTATTCCGCTTCACCCAGCAACATCCTCATATTTATGTGATTATTTTAAGGATCCCACTGACTACAAAAGTTAAATTAAGAAGTTAGCCGTGTAGCCCCAAGAAACCCAGTAGCTTTACCTCCCCTGCCCTTAGTTTCCTCATCTGTCTCTAGTGAAGCAAGCTCACATACACAGACTTCTAAGGCAGCTCTCAGTGCAGATGAGATACCATCTTAAGGAATAAGGTGGGATCAGAGTGGAATGTTGTTGTCAGTGGGACTGGAATATTGCTGTAAATCTATGCAAAGTTCAAAAACAGTCTCCTTCCTTCGTTCCTTCGTTCCTTCGTTCCTTCGTTCCTTCGTTCGTTCGTTCGTTCGTTCGTTCGTTCCTTCCTTCCTTCCTTCCTTCCTGCCTTTCCTTCTTTTTTAAACCTGAAATGATCATTGTGTTAGCGTGAAATAGGCACCAGGCTGGGCAAAGATGTGCAATGTGCGTCCGTCATTGAAACGATTTGCATGTGTTGACCCTAAGTTTTTCTCTGTTTCTCTAGAGATTTTTGCACTGGAGCAGAGCTTCTCTGAGTGGGGTGCTTTGTCAGCTGAAATCTTGTCCAGAGTGATTAGTGGACATCAGTGCTATTGTATGTGGGGGATCCAAAACAAGACATCATAGCTACACCAGATTGTATACTCCCTCTGGAGACAGTGCAGACATCCTGGTTAATGCCTCCTCATTTTGACAACTATTCCTTTCTATTCTCCATTATCACTCCTCTTCTATGCCCTTTGCTCTTGACATTGGGCACTTGCTTCACAGTAGTCATCAGGACTCTGTGTTTCCATATTTAGAGACAAATGCCATTTTAACATAGTTCTTTCTCCCATTAACATTTTCACCTATAAAGCAACTCTGACTTAAAAGGTAATTCTAGATGCTTTGGCAGAGATTCAGGTGCAGATAGATAGGTAGATAAATAGATGTAAATACATAGTTATTTAATACAAGCTTGTTTGTTTGCTTGGCTGTGTTTAATGGCTATTCATTAACACCATGATCTTATCCAGAAAGCTCATTTAATCTGTACAGAAATTGGAAGGTGCTGTTCACATCCCCTGCTGCCAGCTTTCCAAGGTCTCCAGGCGGCTGGTTTCTCACCTTTCTCTCAGCCCTGACACTTAGTTCATCATCAGAGATAAGCCCCAGTTGTCTGCAAATTGCAATCTCATCAGGTCTGCAAGATAGCATCTTGTTTGACTCTTCTCTGCACCTTCCATTAACACTTTGGGACTAGAGCTTTGGGAAGAGCCAGACCTTACCACACTGGTGATTGTGGTTGATGAACAGATTCTGTTTTTACCCATTATTGGCTTCATTAAACTTGACAGTCTTTTTAGTCTCTAGATAGGCTGAGCTGTTTTCACTGACCCTTATTAAGAACTGTCTCCTTAAGAAGGGTCACTTGGGAAGGGGTAGTTGGGGACTACCACTTTTATTTTCAGAGTGTAGTTGATTCTGGTAAACAACCTTCATTCAGCTTTTAGAGTTCTTTCATCATTTATCACAATGTATCAGGCCCTTGGAAAGCTTTCATTTATTTCTCCTTATACATTTCTCATAAGGAAACAGTCTCAAAAAAATTAAATAAGTTGTTCCAGAAATTACATTAATAAAGGGACAGAGCTGGAAACTCCATCTAATAAGTCTGACTTCAGAGATATATTTTAACCACCATACCCTACCCGCTTCATACTGCTTTTAGCTAACTGATTACATTGTAGGCTTATACTTTGGTAAGTGGTGTTTAAATTCCCTCAGTGCCTTCTTATTTGGTCAGGTGTATTAGTTATCTGTTGCTTCCTGGTAACGGTCCCCAAAACTGCACAGCTTAAAACAATAAATATTTATTACATCATTTTGTTTCTGTGGCTCAGGAATGCAGGAGTGCCTGAGCTTGGGTCGGGGTCTCTCATGAGGTTGTAGTCAAGATATTGGCCAAGACTGTAGTCATCTGAGGATTGACTAGGGCTGGAAGATCCACTTTCAAGGCTCAGTCACATTTCTAGAAGGTTACTGCTGGTTATTGATAAGGAGGCTTTATTAGTTCCTCAACAACTTCTAGTAATGTCTGGTTCTAATTTTATTGTACTCATAGATCAGTTGAATCTTCAACTGAGGTTTTATATGAGCTCTTTTTTTTTTCTAGCAATCTTTTTTGGGTCAGGCCAGCTATATTACTTTGCTCAGGCTGCCATGCCAAAGTACAATAAACTGAGTAGCTTAACCAATAGAAATTTACTTTCTCACATTATGGAGGCTAAAAAGTCTGAGATCAAGGTGTCAGGAGGGCCACTTTCATTGGATGCCTCTCTCCTTGTCTTGTAGATGGCCATTGTTTCCTTGATTCTTTACACCATCTTCCTTCTGTGTGCGCCTGTGCCCTGATCTCTTCTTATAGGGACACCAGTCATATCGGATTAGGGCCCACAGTAATGATCTCATTTTAACTTAATTACCTCTTTTAAAACCCTGTCTGTACATATAGTCAGATTCTGAGGTATTAGGGTGTTAGGACTTCAACATATGAATTTTGAGGGTTCATGATTAAGCACATAATACCATCTTTGGCCTTTGCCTGTCTTGGGATTTTCTTGCCTATAACTCAGGTTTCATTTCTCTGTCCTTAACCTCTCTTTACTTCATATCCTCAAGGCTATTTAGTAGCCAACCTTAACAGTTAGCTGCTTGTCTTTTGGCTGTCCATTACACTTAAAGGACTTGGGATCCTATGCCTTAAGGTCTTAGCAGTGTAGATTGATCCATGGGGTCTCTAATGAATTTTCCAGAGACTTTTAAAACTTAAGTATGGCGTTCTTCTAAAGGAGCAATAGCTGTTGTTACATATATTTGTATAAACTAATTTTGAGCATATACTGAGTGCTAAGAACAGGATTTTTTAAATAATTTTGAGAGCTGGGTCTATGCACCCTATCTTCACCTTTGCTGCCCTGCAGATGTTCCAGAAAGATTTGAGGCCTTGTGGGGTGACCTGAGGACCCGGTGGAAACTAGCTGAAGAACAAAATCAAAAGCATCTGTCTTACATGAAAGAAGCTATTACCATTAAGCAGGTGGTAGAGAACAAATTATTAAGCTTATGCACTCAGTGTGTGCAGTTGCCAGTGTTTGATGCTCATAAGCACAAGGGAAGTGTTCTAAACTTTTGCCAGGATACCTGCTTATTACATGTCTGTATCTGTCCAAATATTCTGTGGCTGCACCATTAGTTCAGTTTTCCTTCAAAATTTGGCAGCCCATGACTTAATGTTGGAATTCCCAGGTGATCATAATGTACCTAATTTTCCTTATTGTACTTCTCTTATCCTGTAATGTGCTGTTGTTTCCAGTTGTTTTAACACGATGGGAAGTAGTCAGGATTATTGTAATGGCACCATTCATTCCATTAAGGATTAAAATATGCTTAGTAAGAGTAGAAAAAGTTATAACTCCTCATAGCAACATGGTCATTAGTCTTTTCCTCAAGTAAACTTTGATAGGTGTTTGGGAATAATTCTCTCCAAGGACTGAAGTCTGAGGAGTAAACTATATATTATTCTAAATGCAGGAACAGTATTCAAGAGTCTCTCGTGTTTTGTCTCCCTCCCTCTGAGGGGGGAAGGGGAGGGGGAAAGGTAATGGGGGGTGGTGGTCTTGGTGGAGGTCACTTGTGGGGAAGAGCACTGGGTGTTATATGGAAACCAACTTGACAATAAAGTGTAAAAAAAAATAAAATAAAAAAAATAAAATAAAAATAAAAAAAAATAAATGCAGGAACAAACACTCCATCCTATTAGAAAAAAGAAAAGGGGTCTCTGTGGAGAAACTATTTAAAAGATTAAAAGAGCCTCTCCTGAAATGTGGCTTGGTGGCAAAGAAAAGGGAAACCACTACCCCATCCAAAGGTCACCAGAAGTAAAGTGGGAAATAAATCAAGTAAAATTGACTATAAACAAAAATATTCTCATCATTGAACAAAATTGAAGTACCAAAGTACAAAGGGGAGAGTAGTATTACCAGAATAACACCAGATTTTTTTTCCAAACCAGCTAAAAGTTATATAGTTTTCATTACCAGGTTAATCATATTCCTCATCTCATTATCCTTTAATATAAAAAAGAACACATGAAATCAAACCTGAATGAATTCTTGTTAGCTCTATCCATTGTGTTAGCCCATCCAGAAAGAGCTGCTACAGAAGGCATTTATACCTTAGAAAACTGTTTAGTACATTTCAATGCTACACAAAGCTTTATTTTCTAATATGAGCTGTTATTTGTTACTAGAAAGAGAGCAGAACAAGATATAGCCCTTTGGGGAGATAGTTAAATAAGAAATACATTTCCAGATGATATCACATGCAAATAGCACTCTGAAATCACTAGACATCAAAATTAATTAGGCTGAATCCATTGCTTTGTTAGGTATAAAGCTCTAACCTTACCTCAGTGCTGGGAGGAGTGACATTTCCAGCAAGGGTGTCTTAGTCTGTTCAGGCTGCTGTAAGATAATACCATGGACTGGTAGCTTGTAAACAACAGAAATTTATTTCTCATGGTTCTTGAGGCTGGAAAATCCAGGATCATGGTGCCAGGAGATCCTGTGTTTGGGAAGCACCTATTTTCTGGTTCATAGATGGCACCTTTTGCTGTGTCCTCACATGACGGAAGAGGCGAGAGAGCTGTTTAATAAGAGTGCTAATCCAATTCATGACACCTTTGCTCTTATGACCATAGTACCTTCAAAAGGTCCTACCTCCTAACACCCATCACATTTGGGCATTAGGATTTCGTCTCTTCTGTTCTTATAAAGAAATCAATCATATTGGATTGAGGGCCCACCCTACTCCTGTATGACTTCCTCTTAACTAATTACATCTGCAGTGACCTCATTTCCAAATAAGGTCACATTCTGAGATATTAGAACTTAGGACTTTAACATATCTTTTGGGGGAGACACAATTCAACTTGTAATAGGAAGGAAATGCAGTGGCAACAGAATTGTGTCTTTTCATTAGGCTGCTGAAAATGCAGTGTACAGGGCAATTGCTCCAAAGTGGGGTACGTATATTGCAGAAGAGTGGTATAATGAAAGTTTCCAAACTTCTGTTTATGTTTACTTTTATCCTATTATTTTACATTTCTGTAATGATATGTATTATAATATATTTAATGGATTAGTTTAATATTACATGTTTACATGTTATAAATAAATGACATATATGAGAGGGGAGAGTGAGTACTCAGAAACTTTCACTAATGGTGGTTGGACGTGACGAACATGATCAAAAGTTTTTCAAGCCACTGTCATATTATGAGGTATAAAACGACATCATAGTTTCAGAGAAAATCTCTGTGGAGGATTTTAACAGATCCGGAATTAAATTGGGCAAGCAATGAGATTATCAATGCAACACACACACACACACACACACACACACACACACTAAATTCACTAGCAGTTTGAAAAATGTCTTTTTTCAAGTCAGAAGTGAAATACCAGATAATAAGTGCAGGAGTCCTCAATGCAAGGGAAGGTGAAGATGGTCTCTGGAGATGAATAGGTGTGAAGAAGCAGTTAGAAAAGGAAGGGGCAGTTGGGATGCTTGTCCTATCTTAGGTATAATACAGAGTGGGTCTATGACTTGCTTTTCCTTATATCCAATGCCAGGATGATGACTTTGTCAATCAGGGGAGGGAGGTTGTAATGTGTTTTCATTGGAATGTCATTGAAATATTTTTTTCTCATTTAACATTGTCACCAAGTTTCTAGAACTAAGCAATAATGATTGTCACCTTGAGCCATTCTTGAGCTCCTGTCATGTTTCAGTGTTGCTAAGTAATACTGTATTTATTAGGAACATCTTATTTTAGATAAGTCTAGGAAATTGGAACTAAATATGAGCTTGGGTGCCACTACATTTATTTCTGTGGCATATTCTTTGGGGTCAATTTTGAATAATCATTTTGCATTATTGGATTTCTTTTGCTATTTTTGCATATTCCTATAATTGTCCACCAGGGAAAATTTTCTAATATTCTTTTTTTTTTTTTTGCTTCATTACTCCCACTTATGTTAGCATCATCCTCCAAGCATTATTCACTTCCTTGCAGTTTGTACCCTTACCATTGAATACCAGTGTTTTCTTTATTTCTCTCTTTCACTTTATTTTTTTATTTTTTGAAGTTTTATTTATTTATTTTGAGAGAGAGAGGAAGAGAGAGAGAGAGAGAGGGAGGAAGGGAGAGAATGAAAGGGGAGGGGCAGAGAGAGGAGTGAGAGAGAGAGAGAGAGAGAGAGAGAGAGAGAGAGAGAATCCCAAGCAGCCTCCCCACTGTCAGTGCAGAGCCTGACACAGGGCTCAATCTGAGGACCGTGAGATCATGAGCTAAGCCGAAATCAAGAGTCGGATACTTAACTATCTGAGCCACCCAGGTGCTCCCCTCTCACTATTTATGTAACAAGTTACATAGTTATTTGGCTTCCAGGTAATATTTTCTTACAGTTACTTAGGAATGCATGATTGAACAAGATTGCCCACAACTGCTTAGACACCGAAGAGTACATTTTCCTTGTTTCCCATCCACATTGCAATTCTATTTCTGAAAGATCATCCATTACAATAGAATAAACTTTGTTGGACCTGTAATTCTCATCCTTTTGTTTAATTAAAAGTATCACTGTGCTTTCAAGTTTTACATTCCTTAGCATGATCCTTTGTGTCTGTGAGGACAGAAGAGGGGCAGAGAATTCTGATTCGTCACTTCTTGTGCTAGTGGGAACTATAATACTCCCTTTCTCCATCCTTTCTAATTACTTTCTCATAGATACTAAACTACACACCCCTGAGCATCTAGAAGGATTAAACACTGATCAAAGGCAGGTTTAGCTGTATCCCCAGGACAAACTGATTCAATGAAGAAAAGCTTGGGCTCTGGGAGAGCTTTGGAAAGAGAAATAAATTAACAATTAGCATTTTAACAGCAGTAAAAACTTCTGAGTGGAAACAGACCTGATGTTTTATAGTATTCGAGATACGCGGAATAGTGGATAGTTAGGAAAAACTGTGTTCCAATGAGTAAGACACAGTGCAAAGGTGTGAGATGTGGTCTAGTCCATTCCATTTGTGATATACAGCTATTCCTATGACAGACTTGGTTTCTTTTCAGCGATCGTTATCAGTGTTATAATTCTATGTGTGTTGCTTTTAGGTAGGTTTAGGGTTATAGTTGTGGCTCAAATCAATTACTAATTTGTGTGGAACTCATTGCAATTGAGCATTAACATTACCATTACTCTTGCATGAATGACATTCTCTTCTGACCAAGTCTGTTAATGAATGTCTTTATTTACAAAACTGATTTTCTTACTGATCTTGCAAAATTCTGTTCAGTTAGAATATGCCTGAAATGTTCAAAAATGAAGTATTCTTCCTTTAGATTACATAGTGTATACTTTTTAAAGTCTTTGCTTAAAGGCATGGCTGCCCTTTTTTTTCTTCTTTTTTTCTTTTTCTTTTTCTTTTTTTTTCCCCCCTCAGGATAATATATGCCTTCTGGTGTTAGGTGAAAATATAAAGCCATAGCCATACTGAAAAAAATTAAAGAAGACATTAACAAACAATTCAGATTAAAATTTGAAAATTCAAGTCTTCGGCAAATAAATACAAAATTATGGTTTTTCCTAAGATGTCTAATTAATTACCACAGTTTTCCAATTTTCAATGTTCAATATGTCCATGAAATACTATTTATGAAGGCTTAAGTCCTTAGCCATTAAATATGCAGATACCCATGAGTAAATATACAATACATTCTTGCTTATAAGAAACTCTATCAGTAGGCTAAATAAGCAGTGGACATTCTACACTGAATATCCACTTTATTTTGCAGTTTGATCTCAAAATGGTAGTGTTGACCAGAGCCTTGTGAGTTACTGGTGCAGTCTCTGCATTGTTAATCAATAAGGCAAGTTCAGGAGATGTAAAATGATATCTATAAGATGATGCAGCCATTACAAACCTTCTCAATTCTTCCTGTACAGCCAAAAGCATAATAAACACATGAACTGCCTATTTTGTACAGTTTTAAGTCTATATCTGGAAGATCATTATAATATGTCATATGAAAACCACCAGCAGGGATTCTTTTTTTCCTTTAACAGCATTCACTATGCTGGCTGCTTCATGTCAGGAATGATTCCTTAATTGACTTTTAAATTTTAATACCTATATCATAGTGCTTGTTGCTTAGTTGGTACTCAGTAAATGTTTATTGAATGAATGCATGATGTATACTTTTGGGTCCAACAGTATGTGAGTAATTCTGTAATTTCACCCAGGTTGTTGATGTTTCTTATGCCAGTGAAATTTTTCATATGCTCGTGTGTGTTTTATTTCTCAACATATCAAAAAAAGTTTCCCTTTGTTTGCACTTTGTAGTTCCCCACATTACTGTGTTTAGCATTATTGATATATGGCTATGGCCCAGTCAGTACCATTTTATATTTTTTTTCAGGAAGGTAAAAAAATGTATTGTTAGATTTTAAAACTAGTCCTAACTAAAAATCACTTTCCTTGTCAGATGTTGTAATTCAGATGGTGTGATGCAATTATGGCTTAATGAAACTTTCTTTTTCTCTGAACAACTTAGATTTCAGTGAGCAGATTTCCTAAAGTATGGACACTATTCCTCATTATTATATTAAGAACCCTGGGACAAAAGTTTTCTCTCCAATTATGTACTCGAGTTCAGTTGAATTATTTTGCTGTGTCTTAGGAGGTAGCTGGGAATATTTCAAAGGTTTTATAATATATTATACCAGAATAAGTTTAATACATATTATAATATACATGTGTGTGTGGTAAATATATATGTGGTAAAAATATGGAAGGCAATTTGTGGGAATAATTATTGAATGATACTTCTTTAGTTAATCAAGACTTAATAGTAATAATTCATGTATGAGACACGATTTTAAGCAATATTATGTAGCATTACCTTTTTCATCTTCTAGGTAGCTATTTATCCATATAGTTCAATGATGAGATAAACTCATAAAGAGGTAAACAAATCAATGTTTTGCTCCTGGAACTTTTTAAATCCCTTCACTATCTTTGGCAGTTATTTTGATGAGAAGCCCTTGAATGCTGTCCTTGGTGCTGACCCATCTTTTATTGATGTACACAGCTCATAGAAGCCACTGAACACACGTGTAACCAAATTTACAGATGGCACAAATACCAGATCAAGAAGTTATTTGATAATCTGTACCAATCAACAAGTAAATGAATAGGGAACCAAAATATCAAACACCTCTCTCTGCCAGGCATTTTATATCTCTTAGTTCCTTGAAAGAACCTATGATATGGAATTACTATTTCTTCCAGATGAGAAAACTGTAAATGAACTATGTTGAATTAATTTCTCAAAGTCATATGGCTTGAAAATACTGTGTCTTGAATAGAATTTAATTCTTTATGATTCTATAATTCATCTTCTTACATTAAAATAAACAAATGAATAAACACAGTTAGTTCAAGGGAGACTGGTTTTGACAGAAATTCATGCAAAGCAGGCCTGGGGATTTTTTGCTGACCACATACTCAATGGGGACCATCAGCTGCTAAAATAAACCTGCACAGTAAGTAATTCTATTGTACATAATGCTGGTCAGACCATATAAAGTGTATTATATTTACATGCCTCACTGCACTCATACTAGAAAGTATTCTGAAGAAGAAAATCGCATGAGATGGGTCTTGAACCATACGTGTTAGGTGATAGTTGAAGGACCACAAATGGCTTAGGTGTGTAGTGACTGGAGGGATGACAGGGGATAGATGACAGATAAAATGACTATTGCTGTGCATATGCTAAATGGTCATTTTGAAGGAGAAATTAACTGTGGTCAGTATGGCTTTAATGGGTAGTAATGGAATCCATGCATGGAGGTAGAAAGGCTAACTATCATTCAGTGTAAGGAAGCTGTTTCTGACAATTTGAACTAAGGCAGAGGTAATGGGGCATGGGATATTAGCTTACACCTATGTGGCACTATTCTTAGAAGGTTATGTTGTTATTAATATTTTATATACAATACTTCTAATAGTTGGATAATAGAAGAAAATATTTGTTAAGTACCAAGAATGTGGAGTTATTTGATGCCTGTGGAACTAAGGATTTTTCAAAACAAACCAAAAGACAAATCTAAGTTTGACTGTGTAGGCTCTTGCCTTATTTACCCTTTGATTTCTCCCTCCCCCCAAGAAAGAACTTCACCAGGGATCATGTCCCTGTTACAGATTTAAAGCAGCCAGAATCAGGCTTATAAGAGGAGAAGGCTAGAAAAGGAAATTATACCGACAAACTTTTAGATTTGGTAACTGACAAATCAGATGAAAAAGTATTGGAATAAATACAAACATATATGCACGCACAGACTTTACACTCAGTTTCAGGGAAGCAATAATTTCTTCCTAAAGAACTCCAAATATCAATCAACAGGTTTGAACCAGCAGGAAGAGGTTTGAAAAAAGAGAAGAAACAGGTTTGCAAGAAGAGAAAGTAATCAGTTCAGTTAGATAGATAGATAATATTGGCATAGAGATTCTAGGTAATATACCATAATATATAATAGAAATAAACATCTGGGTCAATTAAAGAGCTTTGTGAATTTTATTGATGTTATTTGGCTTCTCAGGAGCAGAAGCAGGGAAAATTCTAGGATATACACTAAACCTGAATACTAATATGTCAGAACATTGGGTGGAGAAAACAATCTGGAATGTATGAAAAGGTAGATTTTGTCAGGTATATTTGGAATGTTGGGATAGGATAAAGGGAATCAAGTCAGAAAACTGTCAAGTCATTTTCTCTAAAAAAGAGAACATCTATGGATTTCTAAGTTAAATTTCCTAACATTTAATCTAATAGCCTTACTCAGTGCTTGGAATACAGGCTTTGTTGTATCAGTATGTATATGTATGTCATATGTACGTAAGTATTGCATGTATATGTGTATTTGTGTGTATATGTTCATTTGTGTGTATATATATGTATATGATGAAAAAAGAAAATAGCTCTGAAGAATTTCTGAGGAGTTGTCAGAGGTCCTTGTCCTTTCAAACCCCCAGTTGCCTTCCTTGTCTAAATGATTCAATGCTGAGTCCTGAATTATTCATGGAAACATAAGGCCTGTATTTGTGAATGTAGACGTCCACATCTGACTTTTTATTTCTATCATCTCCATTCCATTCCCTGTCCCTGCTTTACTTCCTTCTTTTTCTACCTTTCTTCCTTCCTTCCTTCCTTCCTTCCTTCCTTCCTTCCTTCCTTCCTTCCTTCTTCCTTCATTTCTTTCTCCCTTACAGCTTTGGAAAGGAAACATTAGAATAAGCTATCTTATTGCTGTATTCTCTCCTTTAACATATGGCATTTGTTTAACCTCTTGGAGAGTTGTGATTTCCTGGCCCTGGAGTTCTGATGCCAAAGATAATGAGAAGTGTTAATCTAGGGCTCAGAGGCCAGGAAGCTAAGAACAAACACTATGCCATGCTGGCCTTGACAAGGTGACAGAGGGTTCACACTTGCTTCATATGCTAGTACTTCCCAATTCTATATTACAGTTTGCTTTTGCTCTAGGAATGAGTGAGTTGGTTGCTTAACTGTTTAGGGGTCTGGGAACAATGGTGGTAGATTCTAAAAATCATACAGTGATGGACAAATTAGAATTGTGTTTAAACTGGAAAGTAAAGACTCAGGTATTTAAATTGTTTGCTGATCCCCACTGTGATTTAGTGCCCTAATGACTATTTTCAATCTGTCTTGCTTTGTACAGCAATCTGTAAGCAAACAGTCTAAGAATTTTTGCCCTAGGTGAATGTGTGTTTATGTCAAGAAAGTCTCCTTTTCTCTTGTCAAGACTGCAGCTGTCCCATTCCCCAAAGATGTTGCCAAGAATCAGCATGCAGGGCTGTAAGTTGCCTGCCACTTAGATGTGGCACCTTGCATCTGTGCTACGCTCACACTCTGACTTGCCTTTGTGCACAATTCTAGCTTGTCTGTGAGAGGACAGGGTTATTGTGAAATACAACTTCTCTTTGAGATGCATTAAAAGGGAGAAGGTCCAAAAGGGAGAAGAGCTACCCCTTGCTGGAATGGCAGAGAGAAGGGTCTCTATGTGCCCGCTACCATTGTGGTTTTCATGTCTGAATCTTCTGGAGGGGATTGCTGCAGTGTTGAGATAAAAGCAGCTGCCTTCCCAAGTGCTGTCCATTTGCATTGATATTTACATTCTTTGCCAAAGTGACATCATTACCATTTGCTTAGTATTTGCACCACAGGGATATGTTTTACATAATTTAAGACTTGGAAGTGATGATAATGTATTTCAGATGGGGAGTGGAGGCCACAGGGTGCTGAATCTCATTCCTCCTTCTCAAAGACCCTAGTGCATAAATGAGTCCCCAGTCCATATCCTTAAATCACATTAACAGCACTGCTTATTGGGTGCCAACAATATGTCTGGCACTGGGCTGGATTATGACTCTATATATTATTGTTTAACCCCCATGACAACATGATGAGAGTAGGTAGTATTATCCCCATTATACAGTAAGGAAATGTGGGGCTAGAAAAATTAGTAACTTGCATGAGTTTCAATTCAGACACATCTGACTCTAAGGGCTTTTCCCTTTATTCTGTGCCACAGTGTCTCCCATCCTACAGCCTACTTGCTCTTTCAGATTTAAGAAACAGAAAACCTTTGTACTTTCTCAGGAAATAACAATTGGGATAAAGAGAAAGAATGCTAGAGAACTCTGACCCTGGTCCATTTCTGTCTCTTTCATCCCCATCCTTACTCCAGGTGCCCAGAAACTCCTCTTTGAAATGAGTAAAAAAGAGCCCTGTTTGCCTTGAGATAAAGCTATATGGCAATGTTTGAAGCCAGATTATAGAACTCTGCCAGATGGCACTTATTTACCTGATTGTGTGTCTTCTTGGATTTATCCATGGGCAGAGCCTTTTTAAAAGGAAGAAGAGAGACATAATTGTTTTTTTAATGTCCTACGTAGGTATACACTTTTTGCATGATTTCCAAGGAGGTTCTCTTGCTGACTGTATCTTTCTCTGAGCCCTCTTTTCCCTAACCCCACCATCTACCATCATCATGAAAATGCGGGACCCCTTTTTCAAAATGCAGCAAAAAAGTATATAGGCTTAAAGTTGAGATGGAAAATTAGAAGCAACTTTTCCCTTGCTTTTCTTCCCTCCCTCTCCCTGTTTCTTTATATCTTTCCTTCCTTTCTCTTCACACACCATGTGTCCCAGAATGGTAGGTCAAGTGCATTATAAGCTAAACAATCTTTTCTTTGATGTCCCTCAGAGGGCTCCTTATACTCAGAGGATATAATTGCAACTCCCTCAGCAGTGATGTAGTTTGGACAAACTTATTACGTTGCTTGAAGCTCCTTGATGTATCCCATTCCCTGTAATACCTTATAGATTCTTGATTCAAGGATAAGAAGTAGAGAGATGAGAGTTCAGACTTCTGTAGAGCTTGTCTCCCTTACTGAAACCACAGAAGATCCCATCTCAGGAGCACCTCGTGACAGAAGGTCTGGTTTTGCAAGGGGGTGGGGGGACCCATAGGAATGAGTACATTCCCACATGAGCACATGTACCGAGATTCCTGAGCCTTTGCTTGTCCAGTTTCCTCCACCTCCACTGCTCCTCCCATGCCCAAGATCGAAATCTCGCTCTCTTTCTCAGCCCAATTCAGACACCATCTTTGCCCCATGAAGTCTGCTCTACTCTGTCACCACTGAAATGTTTTGATTCCCATAGAACTATATCCTGTACCTCTTTTTATATTAATCCTGTAGACCTTATATTACTATATTATATGAACATGTTTGTGGTCCTTATTACACTATATATGCTTGGAGGGCAGAGGCTTTCTCTGGACACCACAGACTCTAGCAGCATCACAACTGCCCAAATGACAAGTTCATGAATGTACAAGTGAGAAAAGTCTTTACTGACACTGTCTTAAACTTTTTTCTGAGAACACCGACAATTTGTTTTCTTTTCTTATCTTCCCCTTATTTATGGTTGCTTTTCTTGAATGGCTTACAAATTAGTGGTAGAAATAATTAGGAAAGATAAATAGTTAATGGTGCTTTATTATATTTAGCAGCAAGTGTAGGTATCACAAATATGAGCATGTTTATCTCTCAAATGAAATGTACAGATAATGTTTATAAGAGGAGTTACTTTAATACCAGTGGTGAGTATAAAAAGATTTTAAGAGGGAGCTGAAGTCTTGGTTGGGACTTGAAGAAAAGGTGTGTTCTTATGGGCAGAAGGTAAGGTGTACTCTTCAAAGAAACACATTAGGACCAACGGCAAAGCATTTTCAGTAAAAAGACTAAACATTTTAGGCTTTTTCAGAGCTACTTACTTAATTTGGAGTCACAGTACAAAATGAAAATGTGGGCTTCTTGTGCAAAAAGCAGAAACAAAGTGCCATTAAAGGTACTAAAATGTAAAGCTTTATCTTTCCTTCCATGGTTTCACTCCTTAAACTTGCCATGGTATTTTATATTTCCTATTTAATGTCATTCTAAGTAAAGAAAATTTTAAACTCTATTAGCAGGAATTTTGTCATCCATCTTTATACTGTGCAATGTCAGTTTTAAATTCAAATATAAGAGCTTTTAACTCATACAGAATTACTAAAATAAGAAACATTTCCTATTTCATAGATCATGCAGTGCATATTTATTTTGTTCTCACCAGAGAAGTAGTAACATTCCACAGACTAACTCAACTTTTATTTCATTTCTTGATATACATTCTATGAACTCTATGTACCTTTTGCTTACCAATAAGGAAGATTGACCAAAAAAAGAAACTGTGGCTTATCTTTCGCTCTTTCTCTTAGTTTTCACCTTAAGTGGTTGGCTGATTCATGGAAATCATGCAGATTACAAGGAATATGATACAATCTGTTGGTCATCTGTCTTTCTTAAAAGTGCCACTGTTGTCTTTCTGTGTTCAAGTCAAGTTGTGGTTCCCACTGAAAATATGGCCTCTGAGAACTGTCAGTATTCTGGCTAACTCAGAATTAGATATTTTTTTTTTTTTTTTTTTAGCAATTTTATTTTTTTTTTATTTTTTTATTTTTTTTTTAAACTTTATAGTTTATTGTCAGGTTGGTTTCCATATAACACCCAGTGCTCTTCCCCACAAGTGACCTCCACCAAGACCATCACCCCGCTTTACCTTTTCCCCTTCCCCTTCCCCCCTCAGTTTGTTTTCAGGATTCAAGAGTCTCTCGTGTTTTTTCTCCCTCCCTCTCCCTAACTCTTTTTCCTCCT